>ML685785.1:22557874-22586652 GCA_007922175.1 Pelusios castaneus
GGCTGTCTAAAACCATTGTGTCCTTAATGTTAAGGAATCTGCCAGGTGCAATGGGCCCAGGGAGTAACCTGATGAGCCATTAAGGACACAATGGTTGTATTCCTTATGTCCTTAATGGCTCATCAGGTTACTCCCTGGGCCCATTGTACCTGGCAGATTCCTTAACATTAAGGACACAATGGTTTTAGACAGCCTCCTGTCTGGGGAGTTTCCACAAAATCACACAAGTTAAAGTATAGATAGAACACCAAATTCCTAACTTCTAATCCAAATATAATTCCTAGACATAAACTATATAATCATGCCCAGAAAATTACTACCTTTCTATTGATACCAAACATGACATAGTTCCTATGGATTATAGCATTTATGAGATGTTAATAGAAAATAATATAATAAATGCTTCCCTAAATCCAGACAGCATCACACCCTGCCCACATGCCCTGCCAGGGTCCCTGTCCCCCTTTGCCCCACTGTACACAAGGGGTGCCCCCCCTGCCACCGTGGACTTGCCCAAGGGCCCCCTAGCCTTTAGAAGTCGACCTAGGCTTCCAGTGTGGACATGCTAGGTCGACTTTGTAAGTTCCCCTTTAAGTCAACTTTAATTTTAAGTGTAGACTCACTAAGTCGACTTAACTAAGTCGATTTAGTTAAAGTCAATTTAAAATTACAAGTGTAGACATAGCCATAGAGGTGCAGGAGTGCTAAAATGTGCATGTGTAAGAAAATCAAACTAAGCAAAAAAAAAAAGTGAATCACACTTTTCACCCCTCACAAAAGGTCTGACTTCATACTGAGTTTGGGAAAATATTTCATTCATGGCTTAATTCATTTGAATGTGTAACACTGAAAAAGAACTGTGATGGACACCTCATCTTGGAGATTTGTTAGCTGTGTTAGAAGAGATCTGAGCATTTGGAATGCCATAGATGGTGGTAAAATTAGCTATGTATGTTTAACCATGACTCCAAGATGGTGGGTCATGACTGATCTTCCACTATGATTCCACTATCATCTTCCACTCAAAAATTGGGAGATATTCTTCTAGGCTATGTCTACACTTGAAAAGTTAACTTGACTTTAAGTCAACTTAAAGTGGACCTTATTAAGTTGACTTAACAGAAGTGGACTTAACTTTTCAAGTGTAGATATGGCCCCTTTTCGACCTTATTAAGTCGACTTAATGTTTTAAGTCGACTTAAAAGGTACACCGAGGCACTACTCTGTGTCTCCACTGGCTTAAGTCGACTTAACAAAGTCGACTTAAGCGCTAGTTCGAATTAAAATGAGATGTTATTAATTCAAACTACCTTTTCCTTAATTCGACTTAAGGAGCAGCTTAAGTGGACTTAAGAAAAGCCCAGTGTAGACGCGGAGTAAATTAAATCGACTTAAGCCTCCTTAAGTCAACTTAATTTGTAAGCATAGACGTACCCTGATAGCCTGAGATTGACATGGGATACCACTGCCTAATAAGGAGTGGAAATGTTCCTTCTTTTAAAATATACTTTCAATAGGAAAGATGGATGGTGGAGTTGCAATCACATCAGAGCAAAAGAAGATAAAGTTACCCTAGGCCAAGAGGGCATTATTTCAGATGACTCTTAGAAGTATATGTAAAGAGTATATGTATCAGTACTCATAAGACTCATCCTTTCTTAAGAAGCAGAAAAGGCTGGAATTGTATAACATAACCTAATCTTCAGAAGACAATAGAATACACAATAAATTGTCACAAGCATGCTCTAAGAGAGTTTTCTCCTAGAATGTGTTAATTACCTATGCCATACACAGTAGTAAATTAGAGTCTGATGCTATAGACTGCCTGCCTTCTTCAGCTCCTTGCTTTTCTTACAGATCCCTGTGGAGCATGGCAAAGTCTACATTACAGTCTAAATATGCTTCATAGCAACACAAATCTGCCTGATGACAAACCACATTTTAATAGTCTAGCACCAGTGGAATGTGTCTGTATTTTTATAGTCTGTACAGATAAACTGATGTGCTGTTGTAAATTTGCTTTAATTGAATAATTTGATAAGTGTCTAAAGAAGCTGGCCATCTACCGGTAACTCCCTTAGACACCTTTGAAAACCCCAGTCTTATTAAAGGGTCACTTTATTCACTTTGTTTATGTATATGTTCACCATTGTAATGACAAAAGTGGCACATATATAAACGAAATAGATCGATTTCATTAGAACTAGTATTTGTTTTAGACTCCATTTTTGTCTCTGCCTGCAACTGCCCTTTCTGTTTGCTGTTTTGACTGAAAGGGTTGCCTCTAACATTGCTGCACAGTATCACAGGATTTGTTATCATGCAGTGTGCTGTATTCTTCACTCATTCTGCAGTGCCTATTCATGTGACCAGCACCTCCTGTGAACTGGCTGTCATCATCCTATCACCTTCATGTGACATGTCTGCTCTCCATCGACACACAGCAAGGAAAGACTTGTAGGTTGTTCATTCAATCTAGACCTTTTATACAGAGTGCTGCTGCACTCTGGGGGCTAAATCTCTGCTTTCCCCATAGCAAAGAACAACGGAAAGAAAGCAGACCTATTTTCTCCCTGTTACAATCTCTTGCTGAACTGGGAATGTAATTTATTTCAGTGTCTGGCTGCACGAATATTGCTGCTTACCTCAGAAGACAAAATAGCCATTTGAAGTGACTGTAGCTAAAATGTTAGCCAGAACATGTTATGAATGTCAGAGATTTCTTCTTTTAACAATGTCTGACTACAGGAAAACTGATTTTTAGTTGAAAGATCTGTTTATATACGTATACACAATTGAAATATATATTGCATTAACCATTTGATAATATCCAGGCTATCTTTATTTAAACCACTGAAATATCAGATCCTACCCAGCTCTGCCCAATCATGATTTAAACAGCCTATGGTTATAACATACCTAAAATATTGAAACTGGATGTAAAAAAGAAAAAAAAAGGTGTGTAAACATAGCCTCAGGCTGCATGATCTTGTCATATTTCATCTTCCTATTTTAATTCAATGTTAACCAAAGCACAGAAATGTTTACCTTTGTCTGATCTTTAATTCCCTAAATTTATGTGGAATCATGCACAGATGCTCTGGAAACCAGCCTGGAAAAGCTTGGCATTTTAATTGATCCCAGAGCCTCTTGCTTCATAGTCCCTGCTGCTATGAAGTCTGCTACTTGTTCCAAAGATTGTGCGTTTGGTTGCCTAGCCACCGCAAATGGCCAATCAAGGTATGGAAATGGAGGAAAGGAAGTAACTAATCAATTTTTTTAATTTCCCTATATAAACAGCAGTGAATCAGGATGGATTTTGAAATCAAATTAGTGGAAAGTGCCATACATCATGCACATTTTAACATATGTATTAACTTCGTGCAATGATTTACAGCCAGAAATTATAAACCAGTTGGTATGGTTCTTAAGACATGTTTCAGGAAACTCTTTGAACATCTTATTCAAAACAAACTCTTGTCTGAAAACAACATTCAGCTGATTTGTACACATTTATTATTATCTATTAATATTTTCCATGTTTTCTTAGACAAAGGAACTCAACAATGACCACACAAAATGAGCTATACATTTCTTTATAAATGAAAGCCCAGAAACAAACAGAACTAGAAACAGAGTCCTGTGGCACTTTTAAATACTAACAGATTTATTTATCACATGAGTTTTTGTGGGAGAAAATCCCACTTCGTCAGATGCTTTGAAGATGAGAAACTTACATACAGAATGGGAGGAAATGAAATGCAGGGGAGTGTATGACATAGGATCAGGTCAGGCTGTAACAGCAAATCAAAATAGATGTTAGGATGCAAACACTGGGGAACAGCATACAGAGGAAGGTGAGGTCAAGTCACCTGTTGTAATGAGAAAAAAATCCCTAGTACTTGTTTAACCATAAGGCAACTGAGTCGAATTTACATATAAATTCGAGTTTTGCAGTTTGTCTTTGAAGCTGTGATTTGTTATTCATCTGTTTCAACACAGGTACTAACAAGTCATCAATGGAGTAAGCAGAGAGATTGAGGTGTTCCCCTATTGGTTTTTGAATGTTGTGCTTTCTGATGTCAGATTTGTGTCCATTTATTCTTTTGCGTAGAAACTGTCCTGTTTGTTCAATAGATAAGGCAGTGGGGCATTTCCGGCACATGATGGCTTAAATCACATTGGTGGATGAGCAGGTGAATGAGCCCCTGATGGAGTAGGTGGCTTGATTTGGTCCTGTGATGGTGTCCTTTGTGTAGATAGGAGAGCAAAGTTGGTAGCATGGTCTGTTGCAGGGGTATGCTCCTGCTTTAATGTTTCTGTTGTTTGATCTGTAGTTGCTGGTAAGTATCCGTTTAAGGTTGAGGGGGTGGGGGGGAGGGGCTGACTGTAAGCAAAGAGAGGTCTGTCTCCCAAGGCTTAAGAGAGTGAGGGATCATCTTGTAGAATAGGCTGTAGATATTTGATGATGTGCTGAAGAGGTCTGACTTGGGTGTTGTATGTAATGACCAATGGCGTTCTGTTGGTTTTTTCCTTGGGTTTCTCCTATAGTAGTTGACTTCTGGGTACATGTCTGGCTCTGTCAATCTGTTTCTTCACTTCTGCAGTTGGGAACTGTAGTTTTAAGAATGCTTGATAGAGAACCTGAAGGTGTCTGTCTCCATCTGAAGAATCGGAGCAAATGTGGTTATATCTTAGGGCTTGACTGTAGGCACTGGATCGTGTGGTGTGTCTTGGATGAAAGCTCGAGGGATGTAGGTAACTATTGTGATCGGTAGGTTTTTGGTATAGGGTGGTGTTTATGTGCTCATCACTAATTTGCACTGTAGTGCCCAGAAAGTGGATCTCCTGTGTAGAGTGTTCCAGGATAAGTTTGAAAGCTCATGCGATAAATAAATCTTTTAGTCTTTACCACAGAACTCTGTTTGTTTCTCTGCAATAGACTAACACAGCTACCCCTTTGGAACTAAACAGAACTAAGAGGAAGATGAAATTCAGGACCAAATTCTGTCATCTCTGACATTTAGTATAAAAAGAAGTTGCATACTATTTATTCTGAAGGATTTGAGGACTTTTCAACTGGAGTTTTCCTGCCAGGTACACCTACCAAAGTTGTATTTGCCAGCCCATGGTTAAGATGCATATTGTGATACTCTACATCTTGGTCCATACCAATATTTTTAAACCCAAGGGGTTTTTTGTTTTGGTTTGATTTAGTTTTGAGGGGTGGGGAGGAGTGGATTGCATGCAGTGTATTTGTAGCCAATATATGTCAATCCCAGACTATTAGAAGATAATGTGGTAATCCAATATCTGTCAATATCTGTCAAATTCTGTCAGTCCCAGAATATTAGAGAGACAAAGTGGGTGAGGTAATACCCTTTATTGGACCAATTTCTGTTGGTGACACTTGTTGATTTTTCAATGCCATCACTAATTTCTACAAATACATACATTCTAATGGTGCTCTACTGCTTCTTCTTCCTCATCCAAAGCTTTATAGAGGCATGCTAGGCAGTATGAAGCCAAGAATTTTAACTTGTCTAAGACCTGTATAAATTGTCCAACTTCACAGTATGTGTCCACTCTGAAGTATGTGCTTGTTATATTGATTACAATAGGGCTTGAGGAACTATGCTACACACGAACTGTAGATATTGCAAATCAAGAAATAATGGAAACTCCCACCCTGTTGCAATGGCTACTGGGCTTATGCAGATTAATATGTTGGGGATTGGGTACCAGGAGAGCTACCCAGATGGCATAAAAGAAACATTAAATATGTACATAAGAGATTTTAGCAACCAACTCCTTGTTTCAGTGATCCTGAAAGAAGGAATGAAATCCTTGTCCCACTGAAGTCAGTGGTAGCTTTGCCATTGGCTTCAATTGAGAGAGGATTTCACCCAAGGAGCACATCAAAGAAGAGTTAAGTGTCTCGAGTGATGGTAAAATGGCAAGGCCATTAAAAAACTATCTGCAGCTTGATTGCCAGAAAGGGGGAGGGATGGCAAATTTGAAGAAGGGAAACGTGGGCAGGGGAACGGGTGTAAAAATGACACGCATAATGAAAATTCACAAACGTATGTATATGCAGGAGTAATCCAAGCATGCCTGTATGTCTGCACTCAGGTACAGTGATCATCTTGAGGGATCCAATTGCAAGATCTAATCCTTACCTTGTAATCACCTGGGCTATGTCTACACTTGTTAATTTAAGTCAACTTAGCATGTCCCCACTCAAAAATTAAGTAGACTTAGAGGGGATCCTGCCAAATCGACCTAGAGCGTCCACACTGGACGCCTAGGTCGACTTGTATGGGCTAGGTGGACCTGGGACAGGTCCACAGTGGCAGGGGGGGCACCCCTTGCCAAGTGCCAGGGTGCTCAGCCTTTGCCCCATTGTACCTTGGTACAATGAGGCAAAGGGGGACAGGGACCTGGCAGGGCATAGGAGCAGGGTGGGCAGGGCAGAGCCCTGCCCTGTGTGGGGGCATGCCAGGCTGTGGCTGTGCCAGTCACCATGGCAGGGAGGGCAGTGGGGAAGCCCTAAAGCCCCCTAAGTCGACTCGACGCCCACACTGGCTAAGTCAACTTTCTAAAGTCGACTTAGCCATCAAAGTCGACTTAAAAGGAGGTTTAGTAAAGTCGACTTTAATTTTCCTTAAGTTGACTTAAGCAGCTGCTTAAGTCGACTTAAAGAAAATGTAGTGTGGACGCAGATTAAATTAAGTCGACTTAAGCAAGCTTAAGTCGACTTAATTTCTAAGTGTAGACGCACCCTTGAGGCAGAGACTATATCTTTCTGTGTGTTAGTACAAAGTCTGGCATAACAAGGCCCTGATCCAGAATGGAGCTTCTGAGTGCTCCATAGCTCAAGCAAATAAACAAACAACCAAACTAACAAACAAATAAATGAATAGATAAATAATTTTATTAATTATTAACAGTGGAATCCAGGCTTAGTTATATCTCCTAAAAAAAAAAAAGTTTTTGAACACCCCTAGTGTATTAATTGTTGAACTGCCTTGACATACCTAAGGAGAGGCGAAGCGTCTGACGAAGTGGGATTTTCTCCCACGGAAACTCATGCGATAAATAAATCCGTTAGTCTTTAAAAGTGCCACAGGACTCTGTTGTTTTTCTACAATAGACTAACACGGCTACCCCTTTGAAACCAGTCTGGTAGGTGAGAGGGGCAGAGGAGGTTTAGAATAAGGGTTACAGCAAAGAGTTCTAGAGAGTTCTCAACTAAAAACAACAAACTGGCCCAAAGGTCACATGCTCTCCGCAATCTCCTCAATTATTACACATCACACTCCATTACAAGCTTGAATGCAGATGTCTCTAGATGAAAAGAAAACAAATAAAAACCTCACTAGTGAGCCAACAAGAATTCAAACAATTCCAAGAGTGTGGGCCAATACAGAGTTTGAAATGTAAGGTGAACAGTCTGTTTTTACATACAATTAAAAAAATGTCTGGTTTACTAACCTCCAGTGCCAGAATGACAAGTGAAAGCAGAAATGTTAGTTCAAGTTTTCCAAGCTCTGCAAAAACAGATCCGTAAAATATGTCTATGAAGGATAAATATTTTTTGAAAAAAAGCACCTTAAATTATAATTCTAATTCATGTGAATTGATCTTTGCACACAAAGAATATTTTCACATCCTTGGAATGAAACATTAGGGGGAAAATTCTACCTTTGCTTACAAACAACAGAGTTACTCTGGATTTACATTGGTGGAACTGAGACCAGAATGTGACCCAAGAGTTGTTAAGTACACTGAAATACATCCTGTATCTGGGATATAATACCACAGTGGAAAGGCTCTAGTTGCCCCAAAACTTTGTTAAATGATCACAACCTAAGCATTAAAGAAAAAAGAAATCAGTCCATCATAATTTTTGTGCCTCATTGACTTTGAGGTCAAAATGCTGAACAAATTGGAGTGCAGTCTGTGGGCAGTTTCAAACTTTCCAACCAACTACAGCTTTAAAATGCAAACTAGCATCTGTATGCACAAATCAGTTAGCATGCACTATTAGTGATTTAGCAATGGAAAGTCAAACATGGAGTTTCCCAATTACCTGACGTGTGCAGATATTATATGAGGATGTACAAACTGATCTGATCTTTTAAAAATTGTGCACTTTACATTTGAGGCATATATATATCAAAATGAGGTGTATGCAATTATATATGAAAAAAGCATGCAAAATTGCATGCCTCCTGTTCGCAATAGCAGTATTTATCAGAAGGCTAATTTATAAAAAAAAAATGTAATAGGCTAAGCAAAAAGCACAATCACATGTCAACAGAAGGGTCTTCATGAATGACAATGAAGGAGCCTCAAGGATAATCTTTCCTTTCTTCAATGTTTTTATTTTTAAAAGCTTTGGTGAATATAAATAGTCAAATAAACAAGCCTGTAGAGCCATAAATCCAAAATGTTTTGAGCTGCAGGCCACTTCTGAGTGTCTCTTAAGAGCATTTTGCCTATTTTACTTATATCTATCTATTTTCTTTTAAAACTCTAAGATCTCTTAAAAAGGATGAACTTTTATACACTCTGTTTTTGGATTTGAATTGGTTTAACAGCCAACTCTCCCTGACTCCGATACTTTTCCAGCACATGAGACAGTGACAGACTAAAATGGATTCATTTCATTTCTCTAAAGCACAAATAAAAATCCCAATGTATTGTCAAATATCTTACCCTGATCATGCCCTTGCAGTAGCTACTTTGCATTGGTCTGCAAGCCCAAAATAACCACTCAGATGGCTTAACAGGACAACAAAGCATTCCTTTGTCATAGCAACTCCCGCACTGCCTTGTCCTCTACCCCATATATGGGATGCAGACAAATAGCTGGTAGAGTTGGCCAATCTCCAGCTGCTGTAACAGCACCTTGGAGGCCACTACCAGCTTAAACAAGTCAGAGCAGCTTTTAGACTCTTCAGACAGGAGTAATATTTAGCAGCCCCCATGATGCATAAATGTGGTTTAAATCTACCTTTTTTAGTCACCCATCTTGAGCTAGGCGCAGAAGGAATGGTCCTGAGAATCCACTCACATCTTGATTTGAAATAACCAAAATAAACAGTAAAGAAAGAATTATTAGTTATTTTCTTCCTTCATAACTCATGTAGGATTATGCAAATCAACAAAAATCTTTTTCACATATACTGTTTCATGAAAAAATGAAGACTAACTAAGTTATATGAGATTCTATATTAAATAAAATGCAGATTATTTTGCTTGTTACATCATCAGATGGAACAATTTTTATGTCACAACTGGCAAAATTAGTGAAAATGAATAAGTAAAAATATGGGGGAGGGGAGGGGAGGGGAGGAGAGGGATGTTTAATGATCATTAAAGGCCTGATCCAATACATTTTGACATCAGTGTGAGTTTTTTCAACCGCTTCATTTGGCTCTGGATCAGACCCTACAGTTGCTGATTTTATTAGTTTGGAGGTTGAATCTTTTGTTTATCAGGTATGGTCCAGACAGCAGCACTACAAACACACATACTTCACTACCAACATGCCTAAATCCTTTTCCAGAGAGTTATGGTGGTCTTTTAGGTGGAGGGTATCAAAGAACTCTCAAAGGATCAATGTGGTTAGTGTCTAGTGTCTACATTGGCAAGTGAGTTCAAATTAAGGAAGCTTAATTTGAACTAACTTAAGCCTTGGCCACACTAGGCTTTCATTAGTTCTAATTAAGGGCTTCTTTAATTCGAACTAATACATTCAATTATACCTTTCGAACTAACCCTTAATTCGAACTAGTTAGTTCGAATTAAGTCAATGTGGCCATGTTAGTTCGAACTAACTGCTTAGTTCGAACTAACTGGCACATTGAGCTTAATGCAACTGACTAAGTTGAACTAAGCAAGTGCCATACATGGCACTTGCTAATTCGAACTAGCATTCGAGTGGGGCCATGCTAGTTCGAATTAAGTTAATTCGAACTAACTAAAATTAGTTTGAATTAGTTAGTTTGAATTAACTAATTCGAACTAACTTTGGTAAGTGTAGACATAGCCTATGTGGGTTTTTTTCTGTTTTGTTTTTTTTTGTTTTGTTTTTATGTGGATGAAAATACTCCAAGGATATGCCTACACTTGAAAAATTGACTCTGTTAAATCAACGTAACAAGGTCAACTTAAAGTCGACCTTGTTAAGTCGACTTAATAGAATCAACTTAACTTTTCAAGTGTAGACCCAGCAGAGAGCCTCAGCTTCCTGCTAAGAAGGGAGCAGTGGCTCCCTGCTGAGAAGGGAGCAGTGGTCCCCAGCAGAAAGGACCCGTGACTCCCTTCTTGCCGGGACCGCGGCTTCCCGACAGAAGGGACCCGCAGGTCCTTTCTGCCGGAAAGCCACGGGTCCCAACGAGAAGGGAGCTGCAGGTCCCTTCTGCCGGGAAGCTGTGGGTCCCAGGGAGAAGGGAGCACATGCTCCCTTCTCCCTGGGAAGCTGCGGCTTCCTTTTCAGGAGTCTTGTCAGGGAGCCAGAAGGGAGCTAGGGGTCTCTCCAAGGACAAGGGAGACTTTAGTAATTAAGTCGACTTAGGGCAGCCACACCGGCTTTAGGTCGACTTAACAAATCGACTCAGGTGTTAAGTTGACCTAAAGACCGGTAGTTATTAAGTCAACTTAAGGAAGCCCTCAAGTCGACTTAATGAAAGTCAGGTGTGGATGCGGCTTTATTTAGGTCATCTTAAGCTATCTTAGTTGACCTAAATTGCTAGTATAGACATACTCCAACTGTGCTGAGACTACGAACACACAGACCTAACAATCAGAGGATCCATGACCACCACAACTTTCTGTCACTCTCAACTTGGGCTAATTTTAGCAAATAATCTACATGAGAAAGGCTCCATATTAATGTTGGGGAAAATATGTGCTCTTTATGGGGTAATTTCTCAAAAGAGATGAGTTCGCATTATGCCTTAAAAGTTTGCAGTCACCTGCAGGTGCCTATTGGAACACTTTCACTGCTGATGTTATGTGATTGGGATGCCCTCGCTCATGCTACAGGTGCAAAAGATACGTTGGACAAGATTTTGAAAAGTTCTCTGTATTGATCTAAACCTATTCCCATTGAAATCAATGGTAAAATTCATAGGGTGCATCTACACTTACAAATTAAGTCGACTTAATTTACTCCACGTCTACACTGGGCTTTCCTTAAGTCGACTTAAGCTCCTCCTTAAGTTGATTTAAGGAAAAGTTAGTTTGAATTAATAACACCTAGTTTTAATTCGAACTAGCGCTTAAGTCGACTCGACTTAAGCGCTAGTTTGAATTAAAACTAGGTGTTATTAATTTATTAACTTTATTAAGTCGACTTAAGCCAGTGGAGATGCGGAGAAGTGCCTAGGTGGACCTTTTTAAGTCGACTTAAAATGTTAAGTTGACTTAATAAGGTCGAAAAGGGGCCACGTCTGCAGTTAAAAAGTTAAGTCCACTTCTGTTAAGTCGACTTAATAAAGTCCACTTTTTAAGTTGACTTAAAGTGGACCTTATTAAGTTGCCTTAACAGAAGTGGACTTAACTTTTCAAGTGTAGACATAGCCATATTAACTCTAATGGGAGCAGAGTTAGACCAACACAGAACATTTTTGAAAATTCCATCTGCAATTCAGTTGATGGTGCTAAAATGTAGGCACAAATTTGTGGGGTCAAATTGCTCTCAGAAAAAGGAAGCCACCATAATAAATATTGGGTCTTTTCAGTATGTTCCTTTGCAATGAATGAAAAAGATGGCAAAATAACTTTTGATTTACAGAGGCATCATGCAGAAGAGACAGTGTCTACATTTATTGTACCCTTTTTCAAGTGGCATCCAAATGACTGATTTCCTCAATTAATTCTAAAGCTTGCAAGAACCATTTTAATCAAACAAGTAATAAGAGTTTTACAGTGATGAACTGTTTCAGTTAACGGACTTGAACTAGCCACAATGTTCAACTCATTTGGTTTGAAGTGCTACAATTAGAGGGGAAACAAAAAAGAATGCTCCTAGGAATTGCAATTTTTGCTGCAATTTGTGGGACTTCACTTTAGATTTTCTCTCCTTTCTATTATACAGAGAGTCATCAAAGATTTCTACCCCTTCCCCACAATTCTTCACACCAGTTTCCTCAGAGGAACTTTCAACTCATTTTTCTCTTTGTCTCTATTTAAACATTATTTCTTACCCACTTCATTGTGTGCCACCAGAGAAGTGAAATAATGGTGGATGTCCCCTTCTTTCCAATGTGGTAAGTAAGAGGGCTCTTTGCATGCTGACAACTTATTCTCAAAGGCTGAACTTTATTTGTTTTACCAGCCATTTGTTTTTTACTAAAACCCTTGGATAGTCTGACCATATGCTCAGCTCACATTTTTATTGCCCAGTTAATTTAACCCATTACAGTTTTATAACTGACTTGAGAAAATATATTTCATGAATATACTAGGCTTTAAAATGTAATTCTGTAGAACACAAATACATTCTCAGTGCTGGGACATTGGATCTAAGATTTCTGTTTAAAATATTTTTTATTGTGTAGAACATTTATACAGCCCTGGGCCAGGAACAAAGAATAAATCCTCTCAAAATCATCAGTCAAGCACTATGAAATCTTTTCCATGTTTGCAATGGCCCTTTCCCCACAATCATGCCACCATGTATCTATAATTTCTAATGACTGTTTAGTAGATGTTGCTTTCTTATAATAATATGTTAGGTTAGCTTATGCAGATGTTCCCAATAGTTTCTTTTTTTCCTGAGCCTTCATCATACTAGTTACTCTTCCTGAGTGGCCAAGTTCATCTAAGATGGTACCGGATGGTGTGATTTACTCCCCCAGCATCACAAGAGAGATTCATCTCCAGGGAGGGAAGATGATGGTACCTCAGCCACCCATCTCCTGGGTGTTTTTGCCAGTGGAAGGCAACTTTAAGGTACAGTAGGAACTTTCCAGCAAAGGATGATGAAGGAATACACTGAATGTGTGCATCTCCTCTACCCCCAGTACTACATACATTTTTGGCTGAACTGGTCCGAGCAGGCTCCCCAAGGATGTTGTGGTCACTTTGCATCGTTTTCCATCATCTGGAGGACATATCCCTCCTTTAAGATGAGGGAATCAGACAAAGTTAGGCTGAATCTGGTCTGATAAATTTAAGATAGGATTTTCAAATGTGCTCAGCCCTCGCCTATCACCAATCCCACTGAAGTTAATGACAAAAATCTAAATTTCCCCCTGAGATCAATGAGAGCAAAACTAGTTCGAGTGCTTGAGTGGTCCCATCCTTAAACTAGTTACTTTAACAGAATTTATTAGATTAAAAAATGGTGTTGTAACAGATGATTAAAAATGCCAGGGCTGATTATTATTTATTATTACTTTGCAGTGACACCTGAGACATGCTAGGCACTCTACAAAAAAAGAAAGGCCCAGTTCCTCCTTTGGCAAGCTTCCTAGCTAAACTGCAGTCAGGTAAAAGAGACAAAAGGAAGGATACTAATCAATGAGCAAACTGGTCCCAGAGGTAATTTGCTATAGGAATCTAGATCCGAATGGGAACCTTTCTATAGCCTCTAATGTTTTTAGGCCCATAGTGGATGATGTAAAGAATTCTAGTACTATATTTTTGTAAGAACTGGAATAAGATACACAAATGTTTCCTTAACGCCATATATCTAATTTTAGCTTTACCTGTTGAAAAAATAAAATGTAACTTTCCTAGTTTCTCGATTCATAATTTGTCAAATGTGCTGACTATTCTAACATACTCTAATAGCACTCAGAAATGTATCTTGACCACAGCATGCATGAACATATATGTAAAATAATATTATACTCAATATTCCGATATGCTTCACAGGAAGTAAAGCTCATAACTTTTCAAAAAATGTCAGCATTCTGAAAAACTAAAGTTTATAAAATGCAAGAAATCAACATAATTAAATTGAATTTCATATTAACTTTCTCCTTTCTCTGATTCCTATTAACATTGTGAAGGGGCTGTTGGACTTTGCTGCTTCATAACAATTTGTATAATGGTTTTTGCTATTTACTCATGAATCAGGCCTTTTTTATTTCCATTATTTAAAAAAGTAGCTAATATCAAGGATTGTGTATAGGAAATTATGCATTAAATTTTGTTCTATAAATTCTTTTCTTGAATTTCTGGTTCCATTTTCTCACTACTATGGCAATCAAGTGACAAGATCTCTCTGTTAGGCAATTATACAGCCCTTATCATGACACTATCATTCATCTTAGCCCTAGTCTACACTTGCCATGCTTTTCGGTGGCAGTTGACAGGAGATATGTACAGCATGTAAAATACCTTGTGTGTCTCCCGCCGACTTCTTGACTGCTCCCTAAACATTACACTAAGCCAACCGGAAATAACGTTTGGCCAGCATAGTGTTACTATGGTTACGGAGCTGGTGTTACAGCTTCAGTTCCGTGTTCAACTGAGTGTGTCTACACGGGCGGCTCAATCGAATCTGGAAGATCACGCTGATTTTGCCACCGTCAGTATAGAATTCCCCTTAGGGTGGAGGATCTGGAACTTAGGCTCAGATTCTCAGAGTTATTTTGGTGTCTAACTACAGTTGAAATGAATAGCAGTTAGGTGCCTAAATACCTTTGAGGAGCGAGGCCTAAGTGACTTGCCAATGTCACATAAGAAGTCTATAGGAAAGCTAGGAATTGAACCCAGCCTCTTCCTACTCATGCCAGCAGGTGATCTGTGGAGAATTACAGTATTCTTTGCTTCCATCCAGGAACAGGATGCACTTCCTAGGCAATGTGCTTAGCTTTGAGACTGCAGCTTGGGAAAATAAAAGAAATGAAAGGCCTCATAACACTCAAATTTGACCCTTCTGGGTAAAAGAAATGTGACACTGATAGGCTATGAGTGAAGACCAGTCTAGTTTTCCTTGGCCAGAACAATGCCTCTGTTATGCAGTCACAGTGAGGATAGGTAAAGTTGAATATAGACTTCAGAGTTCTCCACTCACACCAAAAGTAATTCCAACATTATTATTTTCAGGTGTTTCTGTATGTTACTGTTGCTTCCATTCACACATATGTACATACCCTGTGAAGGAATCTTGTAGTGACAGTAACTAGTGACCCCATAACCGCTATAGGGGGCTTGATTTCTTATTATATCCAGATCTCCTGGAATATGCAGCCACTGCTTGATGTTGTTCACTGCTATAGAATCCTTGCTCCTGTAAAAGTCTGTTATGTTCCCCTCTAAAGGCTGGTCCACACAGAGGATAGGTGCCTACTACTGCTAAGAGTTAAAGGAGTTCCTCCTAGGAAGACACCTATGCTGTAATGCTGAATTCTATCCCGGGTGATTCTTCAAAGCGTCTGATGAAGTGGGATTTTCTCCCATGAAAGCTCATGCGATAAATAAAATTTGTTAGTCTTTAAAAGTGCCACAGGATTCCTTGTTTGTTTTGCCAACCTAGACTAATATGGCTACCCCTTTGATGAGAAGGTTACACTTACACATATGCTATGAAAATCGGTCACATCAGATTTTCAGATACCCCAACCAAAGCTCTTGGGAACATGCCACACTGAAATACTTCTGTTCTGATATCAGAAAACAATGCAAAATATATTTTCAAGGATATATTCCCTCAAATCCCTCTTATGATGTTAAGAAAAATACTAAAGTTCAACAAAGACCCCATCTGTTTAGAATTCTTGTTGCTACACTCAGTAAGGGCATCTCATCAATACAAATACAAAGGCAATTACCTTGGAAATGTGGTTGACAATAATTACAGAATTAAGAGAAATGTAAAGAATTACTGTTTGTGTTACATTAGCAACTGAACTATTTAATGAAAGATGAAGCTGATTAGAAACAAATCTTGATGCAACTTTTAAAATATTAATATACTGTACTTAAAACTCAGTTCATGTTCCCTCAGTTCTATTGTATTGCCTTACCTTGTAAATCTGCTTTCCTCTATTCTACTTCTTCTCTAAGAAATTAAGTTGTACAGACAACATTTCTGGATGCCTGCAATTTAAGGGAGTAGTAGGTTTGGAAGGATTAGATTTTTATCAGCAAATGTCAGTAAACATCGATTTCAGCTGATGAAAAAAATATTTCCATCGACAAAGGTTTAGAGATGGGAATCTACCACTGGGAAGCAAAGGTTAAAAAATACAGGATATCCATTTATCTCTCTTTATGCTACAATATGGACACGTATCTTGCAATCCTTATTTATAGGCAAATGATGCCCTCTGGTAATCCATTGAATTCAGTAGGAGTTATGTGTGCAGTAGGAGTTAAGGGGAGATTTTAGAGTCCAACCCTGCTTCTATTGAGGTCAATGAGAATTTCTTATCTGGAAAGTGAAGTTTTGGCAATTTTACTTACACTGGTTTGAATCCAATTCCTCACACAGGCATTCAGTAGCTTTCAGATAAGCACTCTTTTAAGTTCTTTTAAGTACTCCACTTTAGCTAAAAGAAAATCTCCATTAGTTGCTAACAGTCTAAGGCATATGAAACACAGTTGTGGAGTTGTAATTCTGTCTAATAGAGGACATCAGTAAACATATTTTCTCTACAGTTTATTACAATAATGGTTCATTTTAGGCACAGAAAGCTTATAGATTTAGTCTGATATTATTCAATATTGTTTTCTTTTTGGGGGTTTTGTCTTCATTTTAATTTTAATTTTTAATTTTTGCATTCTTACAATTATTTCACAATCTGATACAATATAGAAAACATGTTTTCCCTAGATTTTTCTACTTGATTCAGGAAGAAACTAAGCACTAGAATCAGGGACATAGCCATGGGTGGGCCTGGATGTGCTGGGTGCCCCCATTTGGCTCTGAGGCCTGCCCTTAGCGCCTGGCAGCAGCACGAATATTTCTGCTGCAGCTGCAGGGCCACCCAGCAGCCAGCAGCCATGGCCATAAGCAAAGCAGAGATTCCAGCACCAACGGCTCTGCCCCACTTGTGGTCACGGCTGCTGGCTAGGCAAGATTTCCACAGGGGCTTTAGGGGCTTAAGCCCCGGGCCCTAGCCAAAAAGAGGCCCCCGGGTTCAAGCCCCTAAACCCCCTGTGATAATCTATACCCACTCAGCACCAGCATGGAAGAGGCAATGAGAGAGCTCCTACCCTGCCAGTGCTGGGGAGCCGGGCTCTGCTCTCTGTCCCACTCCTGGGATGGCCAGCCCCTGTTCGCTCCGCCCGGGGGGGGGGGGGGGGGGGCAGGGCCGGGTGGCTTGTGGCAAGACTGCCTGCGGCCACTCCAGTACAACCTTCCAGGGCCCATGGCCCTGGGATGTTATGCCAGAGGCCACTGTGTTGTGCCCCAGCTGCCTCCCCCCAGCACACTGGCCAGAGCGGGGCCAGGGAGGAAGTGATGGGGGCCCCGTGGTCAAGACAGGCAGCCGGGGAGGGGGGCACGGGAAGTGTTAATCTGGCCCTGGGCCCCACACCTGCAGCAGTAAAGTTCATGCTGCTGCTGGGCACAATGCCTCTCCCCTTCACTGGGTGGAAGCAGCTTCTGGTCATGTGATTGGAAACTGCCGTTGGCCAGCCCCACCCTCCACTTTCAAGGGTCCGGCCAAAAATGAGGGGCTGGCTACAGCCCTGACATGAATAATTCCACTGAAGTCAATGTATCTTCCTGAACTAAGGGCTAAATTGCAGAAGTTAAATAATGTGTTTCTCTTATATGAGAAGTATGCTGGTGCTAAAGCACTCAAAATGTTGTATTTTAAGGGGTAAAATTAAAAAATAAGGGGGGAAAATCCTAAAAATTTCATGAATCTATCTCCCCCTTTTCCCACCACCTCCCATTGCCATGAAAATGTTTCTCTTCTGGACGATCAGATGATACTACCTTTCACACTACAGGTATGTCTACACTGGAGGCTCTGTTAAGTCGACTTAACAAGGTCGACTTTAAGTTGACTTAAAGTTGACCTTGTTAAGTCGACTTAGAGAGTTCACACTGAACACTCTTGTCGACTGCCTGCGTCCACACTGGCAGGTCCTAGGTTGACGGAGGAGTTGTGCATTGTGGGTAACCCTGGGAGGGCTCTTGGAGGCCAATTAGGTTGACTTAAGGGCACTCCCCATCCACACTGGTTAAGTCGACATAATAAGGTCGACTTAAGCATTAAGTCGACTGTAAGAGGTGGTGTTATTAAGTCGACTTAAAGAAGCGCTTAAGTCAACTTAATAAAAGCCCAGTGTGGATGCAGCAGTCTGTAGGTCGACTTAACCTTCCTTAAGTCGACCTAAGGCTCCAGTGTAGATGTACCCTACATGTGAAAGTTCTACTATCACTAGATCATATTGACTATTTTAAAAATAACAATTATTATTTGCAAATTAAAATTGACTTTACCAATCTAATCAATTTCTGATTAAAAATATTTCTCTAGGATTCATAAAAATTGCAGCCAGGTCTATTTTAAAATTATGAATGTGTGGAGCCCCTATAATGGTAGCAATGGGTCAGACCAAATTCTTTGCAGAGTTTGAGATCCAAATTTTGCTTCTTGAGCCCACTCTCAAAATTAGGGTTCATGGAAGAAAATGTAGCAAAGCATCAGGTTCACTGTCAATGTGGGGCCCTAAACACATTCCCATACAGAGCCCACCCACCACAGCCATTAGCTAAAACAAAGCATAAGCTGCTGGTCGTGGTAGCCTCCTTCTTCAAGGGCAAGTGCAGCAGTCTTTTACTACTATTAATATTTATTAATTCTGTTATGATAGCATCTCTCAGCTCCAATCAATGATCAGGGCTACACTGTCCACACACCTCTAATGAAAAAACATTCCCTTTAATGCAGCAGCAGCAATAGTCCCCACTGAGCAAAACAGCCTCGTGGTCTACTCTTGTGTGATTTTTTTCTTCCTGGCTCCAGTGGCTGCCTCTGGGCCCACTGCTGAAGGCTGTCTGCAGACTTAGGCAGACACTGCAGAGTTGCTTTATGCTCAGTTCATGTTTTCAAGCTTTTATTCACAATCATGACATCTAGGATCATTTATTTTTAAAATAAAAACTGAGCTTTTGACTTCATCACATTACTCTGGGAGTTAGGGTGCTAGGCACAGGCCTGCAGTGTCTGTGCCTTAATCCAGCCCTGATTAGCTTTAGTAAAACAGTTTATGATAGATCCAGTCCTTATTGAGTCAAAGACCCAGCTGAAATAATGAGAGCTTTTCTGAGTAAAGATTGTAAGAACGGAACATTTATCTGAAATATAACTTCTTTTTATTAAACATTTTAGGTATAACAACATTTAGTAGTTATAGATCATCTGTATTGATTTTCCATTAGCATTAGTCTAGCAAAAACATTTCAGAGAGAATATTGCAACCAAACTTACATTTAGAATATTTACATTATTTCACACTTTAATTACTTCTCTTAGTAGCATCCATTTGTCCCTCTCCCCTTCTTTATGTTCTAAAAGAGAGTTGAGTGACATGATTTGATTTTTAGATGCAATCAGCAGTATAATGTTATGTCTTTCCTTCCATGACAATAGACCAGCAAAAAAAGCCATGTACTCAGGTTGTTTCCAGGGCGGTGATATTAATGTAGGCTTCTGGCCTAATGCAGCATGTTGTCAGAAAATGGACTGGGAAGACCATTTTTTCTGCACGTTCATGTAAATGTCAAGCTATGGCATCATTAACATAGTGCAGTGTCCAATAACTCTATTCTCCCCATGGACTAGAACTGTGCAGAAATAATTACTTGGCAATCACATGCACTTCATCACTTCCAAATTAGATTTTAGTAATCCACAGCTTTATTTATAGAGTAATCTCATTACCACAGTGGAGTTTCCTTTGCTGTCCCCCACCCCCATTCATTTGATATTTATTGACACTGATGCAGAGTGTGATTTAAGACACAGTCAAGAGGTATACATGATTTGGGGAATGGGGAATGAATAATGTGGCTAAGGGCACAGAAGGCAGTTAGACCCTCATTCTGTTTTCTATCTTCATTAAATCAATGTTATGAAAAACAACCAATAAAATATCTTTAGCTTTCTCTGAAGGGATTCAGATTTTGAAGAAAAATCTTACAACCACATACTGATTCTCCTTTTCATTTTAATGATATCTTTTTTATAAAAGAATTCTGTGAAAAAGCCCTTCCTCATTCCACTGGAAATTGTGAAGTGGATTCATGTTGTTGTCATTGCAAGAAAGATCAAGACAAATATTTCCAATGCAGAATAAATTACTTTGGAAATTTGAGATACTTCTTCTTCTTCTAGGCTGCTCAAGTGTCATCTCCCTTTGTCCTCCTATTCAATATAGAAGCTTTACATTTTGATTAATTATTTCAGACATTGTTTTGCTCTCTCCTTTTATAGGAATGAATTTAGCATTGACTAATAAAGGGCCAACGTAATACTAAGAATTATATGATAAGCGAGGAAGATTATGTGCAATAGAAAAACAAATGTTGCTTAACTGTAGTACTTAAATGTAAAAAGAAAAAAAAAAACCTTCTAAAATAATTATACAGGTAGAGCCTAATTTAGAGCCTATTGAAGTCAATGGGAGTCCTTACGTTTACTTCAGTAGGTTGAATCTGGTCAGTAAGCCCCTGTTCAGCATGCCATCCCAATTCACCAGCGCTTTTAAGCATGTGCTTAAGTGCATGTGTAAATCCCATTGATTTAAAGGGACTTAAGCATTTGTTTAAAGATAAGCACAAATTTAAGTGCACTGCTGAATAGGATAATTTGAGCACATGCTTAAGTATTTTTCTGAACCAGGGCCATGGCACTAGATCAAAAGCTCACTGAAGTTGATAGAAAGACTCACTGACTTCAGGGGGCTTTGGATCAGGGTCACATTGAAAGTTATTTCTGTAGTTCTACTACCTTCTTTATTATAGTTCCTAAATCCTCTTAGATTCTTCCTAGCTAAATGGAGCATAAGAATTTGTGGATGATGTATGGGCAGATATGATACTCTGCCATATATTTGTCTAATAGGCACTAGCTACTTTGCTCTTGGAAGTAATTACACATCTTTAATATACTTTGTTCTTATATAAGCCCCCAAAAGTTGCTTGTAAATAAATTAAGTCTCGTGATGCTACAGTGTAAATTTGAAATTCACAATTAGTGCTTAACCATGATGGATGTTGCACTAGAGTGAGCAAGGCTCCAAACTGCTGTCATATATACAGGTATGTGGGAGCAGAGTCTGTGTTTCTTTCAAATGTTAATGATCTGGTCAATTTTTATGATTCTAATTAAATATAACCTGGAATCAGGGCTGCCTACTAGTTGCTACTGTGCAGCCTTTGAAACATTATTATCATATTATCATAGAATCACAGAATCTTAGGGCTGGAAGGGACCTCATGAGGTCATCTAGTCCAACCCCCTGCTAAAAGCAGGACCACTTCCCCTAAATCACCCCAGCCAGGGTTTTGTCTAACTGGACCTTAAAAATCTCCAAAGATGGAGATTCCACCACCTCCCTAGATAGCCCATTCCAATGCTTCACCACCCTCCTAGTGAGAAAGTTTTTCCTAATATCCAACCTCGACCTCCCCAGCTGTAATTTGAAACCATTGCTCCTTGTTCTGTCCTCTGTTACCCTCGAGAACAGCCTAGCTCCCTCCTCTTTGGAGCATCCCTTCAAGTAGTTCAAGATTGCTATCAAATCCCCCCTCAGTCTTCTCTTCTGTAGACTAAATAAGCCTAGTTCCTTCAGTCTCTCCTCATAAGTCATGTGCCCCAGCCCTCTAATCATTTTTGTTGCCCTCCGCTGGACTCTTTCTAATTTTCCACATCCTTTCTGTGGTGGGGAGCCCAAAACTGGACACAATATTCCAGACGTGGCCTAACCAGTGCCATATAAAGGAGAATAATCACATCCCTTGAACTGCTGGCAACACTCTTACTGATGCAGCAGTATGCCATTGGCCTTTTTTGACAACAAGAGCACACTGTTAACTCATACCAGCTTCCCATCCACCATAACCCCCAGGTCCTTTTCTACAGTGCTGCTACTTAGCCGATCGGTCCCCAGCCTGTAGCAATACATGGGAATTTTCCATCCTAAGTGCAGGACTTTGCACTTGTCCTTGTTGAACTTCATGAGGTTTCTTTTGGCCCAATGCTCCCATTTGTCTAAGTCTCCCTGAATCCTGTCCCTACCCTCCAGTGTGTCTTCCATTTCCCTCAGCTTGGTGTCATCCGTGAACTTACTAAGCATGCAGTCTATCCCATCATCCAGATCATTAATGAAGATGTTAAACAGAACTGGCCCCAGGACCGATCCCTGGGGCACTCCACTTGTTACTGGTTGCCTACTAGACATTGAGCCATTGATTTCTACCCACTGAGCCTGTTGATCTAGCCAGTTGTCTATCCACCTTATGGTCCATTCATCCAACCCATACTTCCTTAACTTGCTGACAAGAATGCTGTGGGAAAACGTATCAAAGCTTTTCTAAAGTCTAGGTGTATCATGTTGACGGCTATTCCTGCATCCACAAATCCAGTGATCTCATTATAGAACGGAATCAGGTTGGTCAGGCACAATTTGCCCTTGGTGAATCCATGCTGACTGTTCCTGATCACTCTATTTTCTTCCAAGTATTTCAGAATAGATTCTTTGAGGACCTACTCCATGATTTTTCCAGGGATTGAGGTGAAGCTGAGTGGTCTGTAGTTCCCTGGATCCTCCTTTTTCCCTTTCTTGAAGATAGGTACTATATTTGCCTTTTTCCAATCCTCCGGGACCTTCCCCGTTCACCATGAGTTTTCAAAGATAATGGCCAGTGGCTCTGCAATCACATTGGCCAACTCCCTCAGCACCCTCAGCTGCAGTTCATCCGGCCCCATAGACTTGTGCACATCCAACTTCTTTAAGTAGTCCCTAACCTGACTTTCCATCACCAAGGGCCACTCTTCTTCTCTCCATTTTGTGTTACCCAGTGTAGTAGCCTGTGAGCTGGCCCTCCCTGTGAAGACTGAGGTAAAAAAATCATTGAATATTTCAGCCTTTTCCGCATCATCCACCACAAGGATACCTGCCCCATTTAATAAGGGGCCTACACCATCCCTGATCCTCTTCTTGTTATTGACATACTTGTAGAACCCCTTCCTGTTATCCTTCACATCCCTTGATAGCTGCAACTCTAATTGCCCTTTGGCCTTTCTGATTTTATCCCTGCAGGCCTGAGCAATATCTTTATATGCCTCCCTAGTCATCTGTCCAAGCTTTCACTTCTAGTAAGCTTCCCTTTTGTTTCAGCTTACTGCAAAGTTCTCTGCTAAGCCACACTGGGCACTTTCCATATTTGCTGTTCTTTCTTCGCATCGGAATAGTATCTTACTGAGCCCTTAGCAAGGTTTCTTTAAAATACAGCCAGCTCTCTTGTATGCCTTTCCCCTTCAGATCAGCCTCCAAAGGGATCCTGCCCATCAGTTCCCTCAGGGAACCAAAATCTGCTTTTCTGAAGGCCTGGGTGTGTGTTCTGCTTCTTTCCTTTCTTTCTTTGATCAGGATCCTGAACTCTACCATCTCATGGTCACTGCTGCCCAGGTTGCCATTCACTTCTACTTCCCCAATCAATTCTTCCCTGTTTGTGAGAAGCAGGTCGAGAGGTGCAAGACCCCTAGTTAGTTTCTCTAGCATTTGTTCCAGGAAGTTGTCCTCAATGCTCTCCAAAAACTTCCTGGGTTGCCTGTGCACTGCTGTATTGCACTCCCATCAGATGTCAGCGTAAGTGAAGTCTCCCATGAGAACCAGGGCCCTGTAATCTGGAAACTTCTGCTTCTCTTTTTTCTGTTCAAATACAAAAATGGAAAAAGACAAAAGGAAATCCACTTAAGCAGAATTTTGATAGATCAATATGCTAGATTTTTGGTGACTAAAGAGGGATGGTAGGATTTCTATCCAGAACAGAGATGGTGGAGACTAAAAATCTCTGCACTTCAGAGATGCTTTTTCTACCAGAATATCCCTTTCTGGGCTCTACACAAGCAGGTTATTTTTTTCACATGGATGTTTCTTCAGGGTATCAGCACTTCCAAAGCTGTAGCTGTCACATTTGGAAAAAAATATTTAATGTTCAGATGCTTCTCCAAAGCTTAGCCAGACTTTTAATAGCCTTTTCAGATCCATTAACTTGCATGTCCCCCACCTTCACAAAATCTCAGCAATAGACTCTGATATCTTTTTATTCCACACTTCATGATGCAAGCTCCCTCACCTTCTCTCATGGGGAAAGTTGGGTGATTTTCTAAGTATTACCATCCCTGGCACATTCAGGGCATAGCCTGTGTACATCACTCTTCTCTTAAGAGGTGACAGAACAGAGGTTACAGTGTTGTGAGCAAATCATGTGAGCTCTGCAAAGAAGGCAAGAAGCTAGTGAGGAGAGTGTACCAGCTGCCCACTTTATGAAGATCTATCAAATCTCTCTAAATAACTGAGACAGGCACAATTCCCTCTGAAGAACAAAAATACCTCTTTAGATATTCATATACTTCAAGGTCAGAAGAGACAATCATGATAATCTAGTCTGACTTCCTGCACACTGCAAGCTACAGAACCCCACCCACTGACTCCTGTAATAGACTCCTAACCTCTGGCTGAGTTATTGAAGTCCTCAAATCATGATTTAAAACTCAAATCACAGAAAATCTACCATTTTACACTCCTACAAGTGACCCATGCCACATGCTGCAGAGGAAGGTGAAACCCCCAAGCTCTTTGACAATCTTACCTGCGGGAAATTCCTTCCCAAGCCAAAATACAGAGGTCAGTTAGACTTAGAACATGTGGGCAAGACCCACCAGCCAGACAGCTGGGAAAGAATGAACTGTAGTAACTGAGAACTCTCCCCATCTAGTGTCCCATAACCAACCATAGAAGATATACTAAAAGTCACAGATCAGCTACATGCCATTCTAGGCAGTCTTTTCATACCATCTCTGCCATAAACATATTAAGGTCAGACTTAAAGCCAGTTAGGTTTTTGCCTCCACTACTCCCCTTGGAAAGAGCAGAAATTCACTCTTTTTATGGTTAGAAACTTTCGTCTAATTTCATATCTAAACTTATTGATGGCTGATTTATACCCATTTGTTCTTGTGTCCATATTGGTACTAAAGTTAAATAACTCCTCTCCCTACTTTGTATTTATCTCTCTGATGTATTTATAGAGAGCACATGCAACTCCCTACAGTTTTCTTTTAATTAGGTTAAACAGGCCAAGCTCTTTGAGTCTCCTCTCTTAAGGCAGGTTTTCCATTCCTCAGATCATCCTAGTAGCTCTTCTCTGCACCTGTTCCAGGTTGAATTCATTTTTCTTAACTATGGGACACCAGAATTGCACACACTAGTTTAGATGAGGTCTAATGTCATATAATGGTAGTAACTCTTCTCTATCTCTACTGGAAATATCTTGCCTGATGTATCCCTGGACTGCATTAGCCTTTTTAATGGCTGCATCACATTCAAAACTCATAGCCATGCTGTGATCAGAGAATATACGTAAGTTGTTTTCTCCCTTTGTCACTTCCAACGGATAAGTCCTCAGTTTATAGCAAAAATTCTTGTTGTTAGTTCCTAAATGCATGGCCTTTGCACTATTAAATTTCATCCCATTTTCTATTACTTCAGTTTTCAAGGTCACCCAGATCTTCTGGTATAATATTCTTCGTCCATATTACAACTTTGTATCATCTGTAAATTTTATTAGCACAGTCTCACTTTTCGTGCCAAGGTCAGTAATAAAAATTTTAAATAAGATTGGTCCCAAGACTGATCCCTGAGAAACTTCACTTCTAACCTCTCTCTAGTCTGACAGTTCACCTGTCAGCATGACCCATTGTAACTAGTTCCTTAACCACCTTTCAATTGTAATATTAATCTCCATCTTCTCCAATGTAATTAATGATTTCCCATGTGGAACTGTATCAAATGCCTTACTGAAATCTAGATAGAGTATATTTACTGTATTTCCTTTATTTAAAAAAAAATCAGTTATCTTTGTCCACAGAAACACACACTCTCAGGTCATAAGATGTTCCCTCTTCTCAAGATAAAGGATGAAATTTTGCTCCATTAAAGTCAATGGAAGATTTGTAATTGACTTCACTGGGGCAAAGATATCATCCCAAATATGCTGTTTTTGCTGTGCTCTCAATCCCAGCTACTTTAGGGATTGAGAAACTGGTATCAGCACTTACTCTCAGATCTGCTGCATGATGATTTGTGGTACTATTACTGTTCAAATCTATTATTTCCCTGACTCTCTGACATCAATAGCAGCAATACTATAAAACAGATTTGCAGTTTCCAGTCACAACACTGATTTAATTATAGTCATTGGTATTCTGGCCTAGCAAGAACTGTCAAAATTGTCTCTCTTTTCAAATGTTGTGCTTTTTGGGCTACTTCCTTACAGTTGCCAACAAATCCATTATTAGAAACCCAAAGCTTGAAATTAATATAAATAGAATAAGAGAGAGTGAGGTAGGAGGGTGTGTGTGTGTGTGAGAGAGAGAGAGACTGAAACTTCAAGCTTTTAAATCAGCTAAAGGTATAATATTCAGACAAGACGTACTCAGCAATTGGGCTTTCACTTTTAAAAATGTCCTGTTGATATTTTATATTAGTTAAAAGCAGTGTAAATATTTTAACAGAGTAATACATTTTACAGAATGAAATAAGGAACAATAGTTTTAGGTATGGGAGGTTCTGGAAAGCACTGCATTTGAACCAAATATTCTGGTGCACTCTAGTGGTAGAAGCGAGATGTTCATAAGCTGAGAAATACAATAACGTTGCAATTTAAAAAAAATAATGTTTGGGGGTTTACTAATTTTTTATTCTTACTAATTTACTGGGAAGAAATATTGGTAAATAATTCCTATATTTGATTTATTAATTTGTGTATTTTTAATACATTGTGTTGTACTGCTGTGTAACATTGTCATGTGTGGAAAAAGCAAATAGTCCTTTGCTAGTATGAAAAGATGAAGCACAACGAGAACAGATTTTCTGCAAAGTTTATGGGCTTCAAATGCAATCATTACATGGTCTTATTCACCCATTCTATAACAAGAAACAACTTGGCAAAACTGGATTTGAATTTGGATTTTGAACTTCTCGATTCCCACCCTAAATTTGTATTTCTGGAGAGCCATTGTTTTATTTTGGGACTATTTCTAATACACGTGGGCCAAATTTGGCACATATGTGTGGGCACACAAATTCACAGGTATAGGTATCATCATTCTTAGAGGTGTGACAGAATCCAAACAAAATGAGACAGAAAGGAAAAGAATCCAAATGTGCTTACTGACCACCAGCTACCCCAAACATTCCGAGAAACAAGACAAAAGCTTGGAAAAGAAACAGAGGAAGCCAGAAAAGACATTTGTTATACACCCGTCTGCTCAAATAACAACAAAGACATGGCATCCTGATTCTGAAGCTGTAAAAATAATTGTGACAGGAAAAGGTAATGGCAAAGCAGCAATAAAATAACATATGTCAGAGCACTGTTATTGTTAAAAGAATAACTTGTGTCTAGAATAGAAGGTTTGGTAGTTTATCTTTCGGAACGTTTAAATATAGAAACAGCATGATGTGGATCTTTATTAGGAACTATACCCTGAACAGAAAAAAGTCAGATAATAATAGTATCTAGCACATATACATAGTCCTTTTCATCAGTAGATCTCAAAGTATTTTATAAAGGAAGTCAGTATCCTTTCCTTTTTATAGATAGGGAAACTGAGGCAAAGATGCTATGTTTATACTTGGCCAAATAAGTTGACTTTGTTAAGTTGACTTTGTTAAGTCAACTTAGCATGTCCACCCTATAAAATTAGGACGACTTAAAGTCGACCTTGCCAGATCGACTTACAGCGTCCATACTGGACGCCTAAGTCGACTTCTAGGGGCTATGTGGACCTGGGAGTGGTCCATGTTGGAAGGGGTGCACCCCTTTAAAAGTGCCAGGGGGCTCAGCATTTTCCCCCATTGTACCTACAATGGGGGCTGAGCAGGACAGGGGCAGGGTACAGGAGCGGGGTGGGCAGAGCTATATCCTGCCCTGTGGGTGGCCATGCCAGGCTCTGGCTGTGCCATCCATCCTGGTAGAAAGGTCAGTGGGGGAGCCCTGGAGGCCCTTTAAGTCGACTTAAAGTCGATTTAGAGCTAATCCGCATCTACACTGGCTTAAATTGATTTAATAAAGTCGACTTAGCCAGTAAATCGACTTTAAACTATGTTTTATAAAGTTGACTTAAAATTTCCTTAAGTCAATTTAAGCCACAGCTTAAATTGACTTAAGGAAATTGTAGTGTAGACGCAGAGTAAATTAAGTTGACTTAAACCGACTTACCGTATTTTTCGGACTATAAGACGCACTTTTTTCCCCCCAAAAGTGGGGGGAAATGAGGGTGCGTCTTATAGTCCGAATGCTGTCCAGCAAGTAGTGTTCCCGCCAGGGGGCGTTGCTGGATAGCAAAAAGATCCAGGGCTGTAGCCCTCCAGCCCACTCCCTGGCCAAGCCACTAGGCCCCTCCCCCAGTTCACAACCCCACACCCGCCCGGCTCCCAGCTCGGTCTCTTGCCCGGTCCCCCACCCGGCTCCCAGCTCGGACCCCCGCCTGGCCCGGCCTCCCGGCTCAGCCCCCGGCCCGGCCTCCCGGCTCAGCCCCCGAACCAGCCTCCTGCCCAGC
>ML685785.1:22586752-22834676 GCA_007922175.1 Pelusios castaneus
CTCGGCCCCTCGCCCGGCACCTCGCCCAGCCCCTCGCCCGGCTCCCAGCTCAGGCTCCCACCCAGCTCGACCCCCGCCCGCCTCCCAGCTCGGGCCCCTGCTTGGCCCCCCACCCGGCTCCCCGCCAGCTTCCTAAACTATCCCCCTTACCTGGCCAGAGCTGCAAAGGCGTCCAGGGGCCGGGGCCGGGCTAATCCACGGCCTCGGCCTCCCAGCACGGGGCCGGGATCAGCCTCAGGGGCTGGGGTCTTCTCCGCCGCACCGGCGGCTTCCCAGAGCCGCAGTAGGGTCCTCCCCCAACAGGGGCCTTGGCTTTTCTTTCTTTCTTTCTTTCTTTCTTTCTTTCTTTCTTTCTTTCTTTCTTTCTTTCTTTCCTTTGCGTTCCTTCTTGCTCTTTGCCTTCCTTTTTTCTTTCTTCCTCTCTTTCTCTTCCTTTCTCTTTTTCCTTCTTTGTCTTCCTTTTTCTTTCCTTTTTTCTTTCTTTCTCTTCTTTCCTTCCTCTTTCTTCTTTCTCTTTCTTCTTTCCTCTTCTTTCCTTCTCTCTTTCTTTTTCTCTTCCCTTCCTTTTCTCTTCTTTGCCTTCCTTTCTCTTCCCTTCCTTTTCTCTTCTATTTAGTTTACTGGTACTATTTGGTTCAGAATATTTTTTTCTTGTTTTTCTGCTCTAAAAACTGGGTGCGTCTTATGGTCAGGTGCGTCTTATGGTCCGAAAAATACGGTAATTTACAAATGTAGACGCACCCAGAGAAAAGCTGTGCCTTGACCAAAGACACCCAGCAGCAGAGCTGAGAATTGAAATTAGGTATTCTAGCCACTAGGCAACGATGCCCAATGCAATAATTTTCCTTATTTTGACTATTTAAAAGAGAAAATTATTGCTTGCTGTAACTATTTTCATTTTGAGCTGCCCAGTTCAAGTACTCTGTTAATAAAATCACATAAAATGGAGTGAAGATGAGGTATTACTTCAAGGTTTGAGTAAACTATGACCAGGCCCCAGGCAATCAAGGGCATGATAAGGTCAATACCTGAGCCAACTTCCACACTGCTACAATAATTAAAACACCTGGAGTGTTGTCTGCACTAATGGAATTCATTGTTCCAGACTGCCAGTAAGCTTGGCTTTACACACTTTCATAGCACATAATCAAAGAGTGGCCTCAGAATGTAAGCATTTCAGTAAAGATGGATAAAAAGCAAGTCAGAGTTCCAGGGAAATGAACAGATATCAGTGACTGAAAATAACATAACAAATACCTTCCCACCCCCCTACCTCCGCCCCCAACAGATAACATTTCAGTAGGGTGACATACACAGTACTGCCAATTTAAGCATTAAAATCCATGAACCAGGCCCTCCAAAATCATGAAGGTTTACTAATTAATTATTATTTTGGTGTTCATTTTGTTTGTTTTCTACTTTCTAAGTCTTTAGGGTGCAACCTACTTAGATTTTCAAGCTTTTTCTTGTAACCCTGAGGGCTAGAAATTGATTTAAAAATAAGTGAAACATATGCTTCCTGATCACATGCCTCCGGCAGCTGGGCCTGTAACAAAAACACCAGACATCATAACATGAGACTTAGGAAAAAACTGTGAGATTTGGTGACACTGCCTATACATTTATAATAAGAATACCTAGGCTGGGTAATGAGACAGGTTCTTATGTGCAGAATGGGTATTTCTGGATGATTCAGTGTGAACTACTTCACATAAGGTTAGATTCTGATTTCAGTGCTACTACTCATGAAGTAAAGGACTACTCAATGTAACTATGGCTATGTCTACACTTGTAATTTTAAGTCGACTTAGTGAGTCTACATTTAAAATTAAAGTCGACTTTGGGGGAAACTTACAAAGTCAACCTAAAGTCAACTGGATGCCTAGGTCAACTTCTAGGGGCTAGGGGGACCTAGGGTAGGTCCACGGGGGCACTCCTTGCCCAGTGCCAGGGGGCTCAGCCTTTGTCCCATTGTACATAGGTACAATGGGGCAAAGGTGGACAGGGACCCTGGCAAGGCATAGGGGCAGGGTGGGCAGGGCTCTGCCCTGCCCTGTGGGGGGGCATGCCAGGCTCCCCCTGTGCCTCCCCCCCCCGGCAGGGAGGGCAGTGGTGTAGTCCTGGGGTAGCCCTAAGTCGATTTAGGGCTACCCCATGTCTACACTGGCTTAAGTCAACTCTAGGGAGTCGATTTAAGCCCTAAGTCGACTTATTTTGAGGTTTAATAAAATCGACATAATTTTCATTAAGTCGACTTTATTTTCCGTAAGTCGACTTAAGCAAGCTTCTTAAGTTGACTTAAGGAAACTGTAGTGTAGATGTGGGGTAAATTAAGTTGACTTAAGCAAGCTTAAATCGAGTTAATTTTCAAGTGTAGATGCACCGTATGAGATCAGGACCTGGGATGTAGCTTCTAAACCTCTTTGGGATCCATTTAGATTTAAATTATTTAAATTTAATTAATGAATAAATGCAAGTTATTATGGGGCAGATTCTAATATGATGAATATGATCTTACTCCATAAATGCTCCCATTCTAGTCAATGGGACTACTCAAATAGTAAAATGATCAGGACCTGGCCCTGCGTACTTATTTATTACATTTCCACTGACATAATGGTGAGTTTTTAAAAGCATGCAACCAGTTTGAGAACACAAAGAGCAGTCACTGCAAACAAAAGTTCCTGGAGTCCATTCTTAAACAGATTTTGAGCATGCAAGAATTGCTCTTACAATCAGTGTTTAGGGAGTTACAGCCTAAATTTTCAAATGTGACAAGTCATTTTGGATGCCCTCATTCTTCTGTGCCCAGCTTGAGGGCTTGACTCTCAGGGCAAGGCCACACTGACAGCACATCATTGATTAAGTCAGTTTGAGCGTCTGCAAAGACACGCTCAGTCGAAATCAAAATTAGCCAGAGGTGGATTGTCTAAGACCTACTCAACAAGAAGTTTAGCACTGATTCGAGAGAAATGCATTTCTTATTGAATCACTGCCGTGGAGATCCTGCAGTAGGTAGGCGGTAGACAATCGGAGGGAGATATGCAAGATATGTTAAGTACTTTGCATATCTCCCTTCAATTGCCACAAATCAAGCCACGGTATAGACCAAGGCTTAGATCTTCTGAATATCGGGCCTCTCTAGTCTAAGGTGTCTTTAATTCTTGATTACTTTAGTCGACGGAACAGGGAAAGGTTGTGGCAGTGATGCCCACTGGGTTGAGACTCATGAGTTGATGCTAAGAAAGCAACACAGAGGAAAGAATAGAGTTGATTTGCAAAGGCAAGGTTTGGGGGAGAGACAAAGGAAGAGGGGGAAGGAAGAGGAACAATGGACAGAAGTAGTAATGAACTAAAGGGCAACAGCTTTCCCACTGAGCAATGCATTGACAATAATGGCCCAGAACAAATAAATAACCACTAAATTTAGCTACTTCATAAAGACAATATTCTCTCATAGGTCTCTGTGCAAATCTCCTACAGTAATCAATGAAAACTGAACTCTGCATTGTGTGGATTGTATAATCCTGAATTTATAATTTTGTTCTTGAACCAGAATTAAAAATTGGATTTGGGCCTCTGAGTCCCCTGCTCTAGTTCATGTAAACATCACCTGGTCAAATATTCTCAGCTGCAATAAATCAGTATAGTTCTACAGAGGTCTGAAGATCTGGCCTTTTAGTGTATTTTAACTATTGAACAATAATCCCATAGTCAGATAAAGGAATGTATGTGAAACTGGGTTGATTTACATTTTCACATCAAAACCTTTCGCTCATGGTTGTTTTGTTGTGGTGATGGTGTTTTTTGCTTTTGTCTGTTCACAAATGAAACTCAAAGTAAAACTTGAAGGGATACGAAACCCATGCAGAAAAAAAAGAGAGAAGAAAATATTTGCATACGCCCTGCAAATCAAGCCCTGCACCCATTTTGCTCCAATCTATCACTTAGCAGAAAAAAAATAGATGCTCAAAAGAAAATGAGTCAGATGTTTTCTCTTGGAGTTTATTCCCCGCTTTTATTTTTGTAGAGCTTTAGGTGTCTTTTTAGAAATAATTTTAGTTTACAGCTAAGTATTCCTGGTTCATTATGAGGCTATAAAATAAAACACATTTAATTGCTCAGGTTGACAAAATAAGTGAAGCATGCTGATGCTTCTTTTCCTTTGTAGTGTCATAATTTTCTTAGATTTATGTCAAGGTGAGATTCTGAGTAGACAAAGAAAAATTTCCCATCAGATGAAATCCTGAGCAAGACAAGGCGGGCGAGGCAATGTTTTTTATTGGACTAACTACTGTTGGTGTGAGAGTGAAGCTTGTCTCTCACACCAACAGAAGTTGGTCCAATAAAAGATATTACCTCACCCATCTTGTCTCTCTAATATCCTGGTACTGAGATGGTTACAAAAACACTGCAGGCAGATGAAATCCTGTCTGCTCATGATTTTTAAAGAAACCGCGTTCTTTTCTTTTAAACAGAACAGGTGTTAATCCTGATGTCCTGGCTACATTCCAACATTGGCAATTATGTTCTGCCTAACGACATCCACCTCCCCATGGTCTCAGTTTGCCCATGACATTTGTCTTCATTTCCTGTCTTAAAATTTAGTTTAGCTGTTATATTAAATGGGTGGCACATTGTACCCATGCAGTGGCTTAACATTACTAACACAGAAAGCACTGAAGGATCTTTCAATTCTATGCCATGGTAAGGTATATTATTAAAACTAATGGTGATACATGTGCATATTGATAGGAAAACAAATATACCTTTTGGTATGGCTTCTGGAGCTTCTTTTTAAGCCACAAATCTGACAAAAACTCACACAAGAAATATGTTGATTTGTTCTCAAATATTTATTGAATCAGTTTTCTCTGCTTTAAAATATCATTAAAATATAATTGTTCCCAATTCAATAATTCTTGCAAACTCTCATGCACACCTGAAAGTAGAAATACTTCCAGTTTACTCCTCAAACAGTCTGTTAAAACCACCAAATAGCAATGCCAAGCTTTGTAATTAGAAGTTGGTAGCATGTGTTCTGTCTTGATTAGAATTACACAAAATTACACCAGAGATGAGTTTGGCCAAAGATCTGGTGGGCCAGATCCCCAGGTATAAATCAGCATAGGAACCAATTACTTCAATGTGCATATGCTTATTTACACCAGCTGAGGATCTGACCCTTCAAACTGCAGGCTTCCAATGTGGGACATTCGATGCTTTTAGGCTAACTACTATATACAACATTTTTTAGTGCTATGCTGCCATGAAGACTGTAAGTCAAAAGGACAGTGTGATACAACAATACTAACCAAAATGCTGAATATCACAGAAATGTTAAGAGAATGCTTTTAGATTGAATTCCTATCTCCATTATTCAGACTACATTTCTGGCAATAGAAAAAAACAAACTAGGTAGCCATTTTAAAGAGAAAATAATTTTCTATGAATGGTCCGAAAATGTTGAGCATTGGTTTCCCACTTGTCCATAATAGGAATTTTGAAAAAGAAATAGGATAGACAAAGCTTTATGAAACCTCTGAATCTGCACTGTAACATTTGCAGCATTTAAAGAAGTAGGTCAGAGACACAGAGCTAGAGTCTCTCCTCTGCCAAGCTCAGCACAAGATGAGGGTCATTAGGGAACCTGTAAGGTATGTCTAAAATGCAGTAAAAGACCTACAGCAGTGAAACTCAGAGCCCAGATCCACTGACTCAGGTTCATACTATGGGGCTAAAAATAGAACTGTAGACATTTGGGTTTGGACTGTAGCCTGGGCTCTGAAATCTAGTGAGTGCGGAGGGTCTCAGACGACCTGGGCTCTGAGACACACTGCCATGGGTTTTTTATTGCAGGGTAGACATATCCGCAGCCTCCCCAACTCTTGGGCTAAGACTGGCTCTGATTCAGTTTAAAGCTGCTAGAAACCAGCTTTGAAATAAGCTACTTGTTTATGGTCCCTAACTGATCCTACTCAAGCACAGGCTTGCTGTGACAAAGCAAAGCTCTACCACCCCCACTTCCTTTTTCAGACATAATTCCCAAGGCCAGAAAGGTGTTGGGAGAATGGAGGTGCAGGGCACAGCTACAGTGCAGACTTCTTTTTTTTTGTCATGTAAATGTATTGGTTTATACAGTAACTGTGAAGAATATAATGCTACTTGTGAAACTGAAACTTTTTCTATCACATCAGATATAGATAGTAACTCTGCAAATCCCTTGATATGTAAATGAGCATTGAAATTAGTCATCAACATCAATGGGCTTTAGATCAGGACTTATATTAAGTATCTGAATATTTTGAACTTCTTTTTAGGCATGTAGATGCAAAATCTGTAGCAGGGATGGGAATGGCTTTTCTTGGCCAACTTTACTTTGCAAGGGGGGCAGGGAAATGTGGGGGTTATAACCCCAGATGGAGATAATGGAAGCCATAGTTTTGAGTGACTTTGAAGCAGAAATGGGCTATGAAACTCTTACTCTATTTACTCTGGTATAAATAAATCAAACAAGTCTTATGATTGCAGGGCACATTAAGGTTTTCACAGACATACTCCATGATAGTTAAGTCATTAGATGACTTCCACCAAATAACAATTAACTCCTTTACTCAATGTGAGAATAGGAACCTTTTCCTGAAAATGTAGACATGAATTTTAATTAAGCTATTAGAATCATAAGCAAAGGTACCGGATGGCTCCACTTGCCGTAGTGTTAAGTTAGGATGAAAAAGTTCTAAGCAATTACAAGCACTAATATAACTCTTAGAAAGAGACTAACAAAACCCGTCACAATCAAACCTAAACCCAAAATAAAGTGAATACAAATTCACTGGGGTTTTCTTCAGACTCTTTAGTCATTTCTACCTGTGCTTATCCTACAAACTTCTATTGGTAAATCCCATTGTAGAATACAAAGTTTTTCTTATCCTCAAAAAAGAGCTCAATGTGGAACTCAGACATGCAGATAATAGGCTGGGAAAACCGTGGTGCAGTTTTGGTATAAAAATATAATCCAGCAGTCCAGTCTCAACTCAGAAATATAACTAAGTCATTATTCTGAAGACAGGTTAGAACAGTGTCATTTATATGGGACTGAATTAATGTCCTCCTTCACACATGTACAATTCTGATTGACCACCAATGTAAAACTCCAGCCCAACTCCCAGTGAAGGTTTTACTTTGACTAAAATCAGAGTTGGATCAGGGACCAGATGAAGGAAGAGATGGATCTATAATACCTTTGTTTTTTGTTTATTGAAGCATATTTCTTACATTACAATAAATAATATAGAATTATCGATTTTTTTAAAATAATTATTTTCATTACACAGCTTATTGGAGGCCCTTTGAGTGATTTCTGTTAATATTCCAGAATTTTTCAAAAGCCCACCCCATTGATTTTTATGGCTATATTGTTATCTTTGCTACAGTCCGCAAAGCTTCTATAATCTTCCCCGACTTCAAATAGAAATACTATTAGCTAAGTGTTAAGTTCAAGAAAATTCAACAGAACAGACTCTGGTCTCATTTACATGAGTATAAATTGAGAACCAGATCAATTAAGATCAGAAATTGGCCCAAAATATTTTATTGAAAGTGCTCTGTCACGCTAGAAGAACATTTTACTTTAAAGTAACATTTCCCAGGACACTAGGAATATGGTTTTATAGTTATAGTGTAGCAAAGGAATTAATCAGCCTGATCAAAGCCCATTGACTTCCGTTTGGATTAACTCCATGCGATGTCTCTTACAATACAACTTGATCCCGCAACCTTACTCACACAAGTACTCATTGGTAACTCAAGAATACCCATTGACTCATTTTTTGTCACTTAGAATGATTACTTATGTCATCCGGGATTGTTGCATTCATCTTATAGCTATAAATTCAACTGAATAACTATTAGTACAAAATACCCTATTTTATTTTAATATTGTACTATGTGTAGAGGTAAGGAACTACGGCATAAAAAATATAGTAGTCCTGCTTTTAGCAGGGGGTTGGACTAGATCAGTGGTTCTCAACCTTTTTCCCGATGCAACACACCTAACAGATGATGTTCCTTTGCATGACACACTACAATCTGCCGGTGGTGCTTGGGCTGGGAGCGCTTGGGCGGCTTTGCCAGTCTGAAGGATGCAGCACTCTGGGACCTGAGTGGGGGCAGAGACAAACCAACACAACCTGGTGTCCTGGTGGCCTGGCTCAATGAGGGTTAGTTTATTTTTGTGGCGTAGGCGCTGCTCCCCACCTCCAGCCCAGGATCTCTCGGTTGCAGCCCCTAAATCCCTGTACTCATCTGGCCCTGGCTGCTGCCTGTGTTGTGCAGCAGGAGCAGGATGTAGAGGGCAACAAAGAGTGGTGGGTGGGAGGAGCCCCAAGCTGGCTCCAAGATGAGCTGCTGATTTTCTGTAAAGCACCTCCCAGCTCTCCGTGACACACCTTTGTGTCCTGACACAGTGATTGAGAACCGCTGGACTAGATGACTTCATGAGGTCCCTTCCTCCTGACCCTAAAATTCTATGATTCTATGAATACTGAGAAAAAATATCCATAGTGATGAAAGAAAGCAGAATGAAACTCAGTCGTTCTCCATTTCATAAAATTGTCTTTAACTAATTCTTTCTACAACTAGAATATTTTTGCTCTCAGGTTCTGAGTCACACATGAACAACCTGACTCATTTAGCTTTGTGGGTGTTTTAAATATGAAAATTATAGTTTCACTATAACAACCCTTGATTAAGTGGAAAGACAACAGAGTCCTGTGGCACTTTTAAAGACTAACAGATTTATTTATCGCATGAGCTTTCGTGGGAGAAAATCCCACTTCGCCAGATGCTTTGAAGATGGGAAATTTACAGAATGGGAGGGAATTAAATTCAGGGGAGTGTATGACATAGGATCAGGTCAGGCTGTAACAGCAAATCAAAATAGATGTTAGGTTTCAAACACTGGGGAACAGCACATAGAGGAAGGTGAGGTCAAATCACCTGTTACAATGAGAGAAAAATCCATAGTCCTTGTTTAACCCCAAGGCAACTGAGTCAAATTTGCATATAAGTTCGAGTTCTGCAGTTTCTCTTTGAAGCTGTGATTTGTTATTCATCTGTTTCAACACAGCTATTAGCAAGTCGTCAATGGAGTGAGCAGAGAGATTGAAGTGTTCCCCTATTGGTTTTGTAGTGTTGCAATTCCTGATGTCAGATTTGTGTCCATTTATTCTTTGGCACAGAGACTGTCCTGTTTGTCCAATATATAAGGCAGAGGGGCATTTCCGGCACATGATGGCATAAATCACATTGGTGGATGAGCAGGTGAACGAGCCCTTGATGGAGTAGGTGGCTTGATTAGGTCCTGTGATAGTGTCTTCAAGTAATGAATGCATAACTGGAAATAGACAATAACAGGAATGACATCATACAAATATGTCTAACTACACGCACACACACACATTGTTAAAAAAAAAGTCAGGTTGCAAAATGAAGCCACTCAAGAATTAGGAACTACTAGAATTAAGATTGCACATGTAACCTTAATTTGGCTCCCTTATTCATATGCATCTGTGACGGGATGCACATCTGTGCAGCCCTTGGGCGTGACCTGTATAATCTTTCTGTTCAGTTTTGCAGTGTAATTGGGTTATTTGATGACAATTACGCTATACCAGGTTCCTCTGTGAATGCTCAGAACATGTGCCACATGATTACCAGGGTGCCATGTTCCCTGCTGCGACATGTATGTATAGATGTGAAGCATGTTACAGGGTTCAGACTCTCAGGGCTGTCTCTAGCACAATGGCTGAAGATTTACACATCAAAGGGAATGCTAATGCCCTCCCCTGCTCAGGTAGGAGTCAAGAGAACAGGACAGTGAGGGGGAGGGGCTGTCAGCAGTTTGTTAAAACAAAGACACAGAGACTGTGAGGAGGGAGAAGCTGCAGGCTTTCAGCCTGAGAAGACACCATCCTGCAACCAACCTCAAGCAAGATCGGGGCCCTGCCTAAGAACTGGCAGAGAATGGCTGCAAGACATCAGACAGCCAAACACCATGTGCATAATCTTGGACTCTGAGGTTAGTTTAGGTGAAGATGTTAGAGTAGTATGCGGTTTATACCTTTTATTTGATAGTGGTCACTCCTGACTCATTTGTAACATGTTGCTGCCATGATTGGCCATATTCTCACTTGAAATCAGACTCTGATCAATAAACTAGTAGTTGTTTTACCTAAAGCTGTGTGGTCTTTAGAGGGTGTGGATGTGGGAGGCTGGGCACAATCCACTTCTTTGTTAAGTGGACGGATTGGAGACTAAGGTGATTGGGAGTGGGTCCCAATCCCTGTAAGGCAGTGGCTCCCAGTGTAGTGTCTGGGGCTGGGTGTGCTTGCTTGGGAACCAACGCCTGTGTGGCTAGTGGATTTACACCCACTGCCTGGGACCAATTACACGCTGGTGGCTGGGGTGGACTGACTCAGGAGTGAGCGGTCACCCAGCAGAGCGGGGTAAATTGGGGTTCAGGAGTGGGGTTCAAGCGGTCATAGAAGCACACCAGACTGGATTTGGGGAGCAGCCTGTCACAGCATCATGATACAATTTTTAATTACAGGGTCACATACTCCTTCCCCCTCCCTACCCCAGCAGGATTTCATCTAAAACTGTTGAACAGTTTTAGCTGAAACTTTCCAAAAATAAAATTTGAACATGGAAAATTTAAGCCAGAATTGTTAACGTTTGACAAAATGTTATAAGTGACTGAAAACCAGATCTTATAATCAGAACTATCAGACAATGTTAGCTATAGGTAGCAGCATTAACAGCTCTACTTACAATATTGCACTTCTGTGGTAAAATCATGCAATTGTGGGACTGCAAATCCTAGAGCAAACCGTTGATGTCAATTGATAAAATATCCCATGTAAAAACACAATGATGGAGCATGGCCTAGTGATTAGACAAGGGGATTGACACACAGGAAGCCTGGGTTCTTTTCCTGGCTCTGCCAGTGATGCAATATATAATCTTCATCAAATATCTTAACTCTCCAGGACCTTTTTCCTCTTCAGTAGGATGATAATAACACTTCCTTACCTCTCAGAGGTGATTTTGAGATTCATATTTGTTACAGTTGGACCAACACCACAATATTGGCCTTGATGCCCTTCAAACCACAGGAGATTTTGATCAAGAGCCAAATTTTATAATTTGCAACTTTCTTTAATGTGCCAGTTGAGAACACCAGATCCCAAAAGCCCTGTGTTATGGGGAAATCTGGTTTTGGATCTGATTTTTCAACTGGGAAACATTCTCTAATGTTTATGAGGTACTTTTATATTCTTAAGAGGCTCCTAAAAGCTATATTTAATAAAAATAATAATAATAATAATAATCCCACAGATGCTTCAAAATATTGCACACTACACTGTTGAGATGTCATATTTTTCTGCTGAGCCTGCTATCATACAAACTGAAAGTCAATATGGGTGAGATAATATCTTTTATTGGACCAACTTCTATTGGTGAAGAGACAAGCTTTGGAGCACCACAGAGATCTTCTTCATCTGAGGAGCATGAAAGCTTTCTTTTTCACCAACAGAAATTGGTGCAATAAAAGATATTACTCACCCACCCTATCTTTCTCATACTGTGGGACCAACAAGGTTACAATAACACTATAAACACTGTATAAACCATTGTAATGTCAGGGGATGAAGTATAGATTTAGTATAGACAATAGTAGGCAAGACAATGACTAGATCAACAACAGTTAAATTCTGTGCCTTTATAGACCTAGAAAAGGCATACAGTAAAGTGGACGGACCAATGCTCAAACCAGGGCTGAGGAAACATGGAATGTCTGGGTATTTAATAACTGTGGTAAATGCCCTATATAGATTACCCAAAACAGTGATCCAAATATGTTTTGGAACAAACCCCTTTGAAGTGAAAGTCAGACTGCACCAGGGCTTAGCCTTAAATTCATTGCTGTTTGTCATATTGATGGACTACATTAGTAGGAAAATCTCAATGTGAGAAGATGACAAGGTGCTCTGTGCAGTAAAGGAATTCCCCCCAAAAGGATTTTCTAGAGGAAATACTAAACCAGTGGTATGATCAGCTAAGCTGATATAGAATAAAAAGGAGCAGGCCTAAGACTGAGACCATGTGGGTCAGATTAATGGAGCATGACTGAACCAGACTGATCAGTTCAAGTAACTTGGCAACTGCATTCCAGAAGATAGTGAGCTTGAAAGTGTTATAGTCTAGGCTGGGGAGTGCTGGAAGAGTGTGGAATAACATCTCAGGGATTGGCTAGAACAAATGTATGCCACTGAGACTAAAAGCCCAATTGTATAGACAATAGAGCGCCCTTCAACGTTTTTTGGTACAGAAGCATAGGTGAGAGAGACCTATGCCCACCAATGTTTGTGATTAGATGTATTTGTACCATAAGAAGAGTTACAGGAAGAGACAGATTTCAGAATGAAGCTTTAGGATGGAAGTCAAATGCCATCCTATGGATTAGAATGCACGACTTTGCTGGTTTGGACACATGTAGAGGATACATGAAGGAGACCTGGTGAAGCTAGCATGGCAAGAGAAGGTGGTAAGAAAGAGGTTCTGAGGAAAGCTGAGGAAGTGATGATGGATTTCATCGAAGATGGTAAGTAGGTAGACGTTAGTGCCATCTTGAATAGACAAAAATGGTGGTTACTTGGATCAGATGGCTGTATTTGAGAAAAAGGAACCAAATGAAGAAGTATAGATTTAGTTTTTCTATTCCTTTCGTGACAGATTCTGCCACCCTTACCAACATTGAATAGTTCCTTCCTCCATGACTGATTTCAGTGGGCTTTTCATGGAGAAAGACATTGTTTAACTGTTTAATTCTCACTGAGCAAGTAAGGCAGAATACTGAATAAGTTGAAAAGCTAGTAATTTATACAAGTATATATTAAAGGAACATATAAATATATCTCCAAACCCTTATATTCTGATTAATATTAAAGATATATAAACATAAAACCCATTGGGAATACTCAGAACAAATAACTTTGCTGAACTCTTTAGGTCTGTCTTTTTTGGTTGTTTACATTCCCAAGTCGCTATTTTTAACTCATCACTCCCTGGTTCCTCCTTATTGTAAAATTCTGTTGAATAGATTTGCATTGCGTAGCACATGATTTTTATGTAATAAATCCCATATGGTTACCAAAATAATTTGCTTAAACTTTCTCCTTTTGTTTTCCACAGTCCTAATTCTCAGATCCTAATCTCTTGCTTCTGTATTTCCTTCCACATTGTACATCAAGGTGCCTATTGTTTTCAGTTGTTTCTTTAACACTTTCAGAGGCTTTATTTGGCTCTGAAAGTATTAAAAACACTTCCTTTCACTAAGAGAAATATATCAAGATTTCTTGCTAGCGTTTCCTCACCCTTTGCCCAGAGATAATCATATCATTCACAAATGTGCATTATAAAAACTACTGGATGAATGTTCTATATGCATATATTTTTTTTTAGAACATGAACTGATTCACTGTGAGATTTGCTTCACATATTAAATATTTGAAATCCAAGATGTTTTGGTTGAACATAGATGTGGCAGAATATGTTTCTGTTCAACACTGGAAGATCTATTGTCCATGGAATTAAGTTTCCAGAGGGAATATTCAAGATGTTAAATTCAAAATTCACTTGCCATGCATATTCTGCCATATTATAGTAGTGCAGCGGTGTCACTACAGTGAAGGTTGATATAAAAAGGGCCTTACTGGGTCAGACCAATAGTCCATCTAGCTCAATCTCCTGTTTTCTGACAGTGGCCAATACTGGGAACTTCAAAGGCAATGAATAGAACGGGTAATCATCAAATGATCCATCCTGGCGTCCATTCCCAGCTTCTGACAAAGAGCAGTCCCTGCCTATCTGGCTAATAGCCATTGATGGACCTATCCATCATTAACTTACCTAGTTCTATTTTGAAGGGTACCTCACAACTTCTATTGAAAGGTCACCTATTCTAAGATCTCTAAAATCAAAGGCTATCTCTACACTGGCAAGTTAGTTCGAATTAAGGAAGCTTAATTCAAACTAATTTAAGCCTTGGCCACACTAGGCTTTCATTAGGTCGATTTAAGGGCTTCCTTAATTCGAACTAATACATTTAATTATACTTTTTAAACTAATGGTTAATTTGAACTAGTTAGTTCGAATTAACCCAATGTGGCCATGTTAGTTCGAACTAAGCGCTTAGTTCGAACTAACCGGCACATTGACCTCAATGCAACTGACTAATTTGAACTAAGCAAGTGCCATGCATGGCACTTGCTTAGTTCGAACTAGCATTCCAGTGGGGCCATGCTAGTTCCAATTAAGTTAATTTGAATTAACTAAAATTAGTTCAAATTAGTTAGTTCGAATTAACTAATTCGAACTAACTTTAGTAAGTGTAGACATAGCCAACATGTTTAGCTAGCGTTTTTTGACAAGCCCTTGCTTAGTTGAAATATATACATGTGGTGGGAGGCACCACAGCTGTTTCAGGTTGTATTTATCTCCAGGAGCGTTTCAGCTGAGAACATCACATTGAAATGACTGGGCAACCTCACTACTTTCAGAGCTTCTTTTGCTGCAGTAGAATGTGTAGAGGAGCCTTTCCCTCCTTTGTCCCTCTACTCTTCTTGTTTTGAAGTTTTCTAAAATCCACATACTTCCCCAGATTTCCTTGGACTTAGCGTCATGCCCTTTTTATCCTTTCATAGCACTGGAGTCCTGTGGGTGAGAGTGAACAGGCTGTGAAAGGAGGTAAGAACCTGTACTTTTTAGCCATGGTAGGGTTGGCAAAGGAAAGTTGTGGGTAAGAAGAGGGCATGCTGGGGTATTTCTGAAAAAGGGTAGAGCTAAGATGGCATTGGCACATTAGCTGTGTATTTCCTGGTTTTCAGAAGTATGAGTTATGCTCAACTCAAGAGTTCTGCAAGGAGACAACATACCAATACACACCCTTAACCTTGCATTTATGTATTTTTTTGCTATTGAATTTTCTTAAAAATTGGTATCTCAGTGAATGTGCCTGCCATTAAACATGTTTGCTAGAATATTCATGGAAAGAAAACACAAAGAACATGAATAGAATTAAAACTAATTCAAATGAGTTCTGTTTTGTCCAGTTCTAAAGTATCTCACTGTGACAGCTGAATTTATCCACATGCTCAATTTCTAATTTTTGCATTTTGTTTAATTAGAATGAGTGCTTTCTTACTTAACAGAGAACTCTGCCACTCAATGTGCCAATAAATGGTATACTCCTGGATATATATGTGTTAGCAATGTGAATTGTTAATTGAATTATTAATAATATTATGCATGAGAATGTGCGACCTGAGTTTATTAATACAAAAGCAGTTAATGGAAAAATGCACAGATTTCACATTGTGACACACAAGATCAAAATGCTTTTCAAAATAGACAAAGATCTATATTACTTCATCTTGAAAAATTAAGCATTAAGGAGGAAAGGATCTCCTCATATGTTAATGTACAAATTGTGTAAGTGAGAGGAAAACTGAAATAAAGTTTGCATATCTCCCTAGCTTCAGATGGGAGGATGCTTAATTAAATTATGGGGCAAAATTCAATTTGGGTTTGATGCTTGTTTCTGCTTTTCATGTAGACGTTTAAAAATATTTAAGACCATTTTTTAAAATGAAAAGGATTTCCACACTAAGGCACAGAATTTTTCAAGTACAATCATTTGCAAGTGAATACTGGAAGCTGTGCACACAAACAAAATGTATCTGTTAAAATCATGTAATTCAAGCAGCCAATTAGCACACACATTTTATTATTTCTGCAAGCCAATTGGATAGTCTGACTATAGGATTTGCAATTGTATAACTCTTTTAAAAACGTTGAGTTGAAGGAATTTTCAGCAGTTCTTTATATGTCCAAACTGAGCTGCCCATCGCCAATCACAGCATCATGAAGTGATTACCACTGTCATTACAACGTCAAGACAATAAAAATGTTCTGGAAATAACATATTTGCATGCATGTGCTGTAGCCAGTTTTCAAAGTGAAATATGTCAGCAGTTTCAAGGTTTTTAAAACTGTCTCCTTGACAGGTGTTGCTTGCAAAATCTTAACTTTCTTTAATAAGCAATTTATTTTTAACAGAATTTAGCAACAATCCCACACAGGACTGTCTTTAAATTACTTTCCTATGCTGCTCAGTACCTAAAATGCAGCTTAATATATTAAAACCTTTTGGGGCTAAAAAAGAAATGGTGTTCATGTTGAAAAATCTGAATAGCAGGAGTCTCAACCTAAACAATCAGAAGCAACTGGGATATGAACCTCCCCGAACCAGGTTCTATAATCTATGGAAGAAGCATCTCATCCTTCATTATCAGCGGCATTATTGGCCAAGTTGTAGAAACAATTGTTCCTGGAGCTGTCTGTGCTCTGATTACATCAGTGTCTTTTCTATGTAAATAGTCTCTTGTGGACTTGGATACAATTTTAAAATAATGTATCAATTTTTGCTGATGCTAATCAAAAGCTATTTCTTAACAGTTTTAATAAATAACTATAGTGGGCCCAATTCTGTCTCATGGGACAGCTCCCTCATAATGCTTTGCTGACATACTATGGACTTACAAAGGTCAGAACAGACCTTGTGGAGCAGTTCAGTGCCACCCCTCCGCAAGATGTTCCAGGGTAGGATTGGAATCAGAAAGGAGTCTTTGGAGAGGGAAGAGTCACGCTGCGTTCCTCTGCGTTCCTGCATTCCTGTGGTTCTGGCCTACAAAGCAGTCCTCTAACTGGCCATGCAGGATAATTGTAACTTAGAGAAATCCCCAGGAGCTATTCTAAATTTGGCCATAGACCTGATAAGTCCTCCCAGTTCAGCCCAGAATACAGAGGGTGCAAAGATGGTAGAAAATCTCTCTTCACTTCCAGGCTGCTCTCCTGGGTTGTATCTCCTGTAAAGAGGAGCACAGATTCTGGCTTAATGTCTGTTGTCACAGATCAAGGGTCCTTCCAAAATAGAACCAAGTATCTGCCAGAATTAATGATTGTCCATAGACAGAAAGGTGGAAGGGTCACTCATTATACTGCACATTTACAGACCCCCATGGAGGCTCTTACTACTCTCATCTCACTTGTCTCCTGACTTTGTTTATTGAGGTCTTCTTTCATACTGGGGGTGTCCATGTATTTAGCACTTATTACCCCAGGATCAAAGCCTGTCATCCTGTGCCAAGACCTGTAAATGGTTTTATGGCAGAGAGTTCCATGTAGGCCTGAGGAATCAACCTCATGTCCAGGTCTCAGCATAGATAGTAACAGCAGCCATAGCTACTACCATGCAGGGGACTAGAGATTTAGCCAATGAACTCCTGCAATTGTGGATCTGTTCAGCTATGCCCCTGATCCTAGCTTTGCCTGTCCCTATTGCACTCTCATATGCATCTTCTGTACAATGGTGGTGCCATGCTTTTTACAGACACTTTGGCAGCCTGCCTGCCTCTGCACAGTGGAATTTCACTGGTCCTGTTTCCTGACAGGCCCAAAGGCAGGATTTGGCTCTGCATACACTGTGGTAAACGAGCAGTACCAAGATAGTACAGGCATAACACAAGCACTGTGCCAACACAGCAGCCTCATGCCTAGCACTGAAAATGCTTATCTTGACCAACAGCCATTGTGTTTTCAAACCTTGTAGAGAAATTCAGTCGTTAAAGTGCAATAAGCATGGTACACATTCATTTTTCTAACATGGGAAGAATAAAGCAGAGAACAGGCTAAACTTTCAATATAGAGCCATTAGTGAGTCTAAAACAGATGGTATCTCAGTTTTAGCTATAGGCAAAGTGCCAAATCACATGACTAAATAAAAAAAATCCCTATAGTATTGCATTTTTTTGTGCCTATTGAATATGGAGACTGAAAGGCAGGAACATTTTTAATAACCTTTCTTTGACAGCCGTAAAGCCATTTAAAGCTGAAACCTGTCCTAAACATAAAGCCAAGAAAATAGGCCCCCAGAGAAAGGTTGCTGCTGCACAGTTTCACTTCCCAGCAAAACACATTATGCAGCATAGCCACGTGGTACTTGCTTTCCATTAAACACACACACACACACACACACACACACACACACTCATTGCCTATTGTAGTAGTAACCTTTCAGTCCAGGTTTCTTTAGTATTTATTGGCAGAAAAGTTGTCAGTGGGCAGTAATTGACTAGTTTAGAAACTGGAAATCTCTCTTCTGATTCAGGGGACAGTACTGGTAAAGACAATGGAGTCCGGTAAAAAGGCAATAAATAAAAATAAAAAATAAAAAAGGCAATAAAAGAAGTGCTCAAACAGCACATACCAAATGACTTATAACAACTTAATAAAATTATAATAATTACAATGTTTTGTGTTTATACAGCACCTTTCATCTAAAGACCTCAGAGCAGTTTCAAACATGAAGCCTCTCAACATAAAAGCGTTCCAAACAGGAAGCTTTCACTACACCTCTGAGAAATACTTTATATATGTGTAAATTAATTAAACAGAGGATTAGATCTCTGACTTCATTCTGGCCCTGTTTTGCTTCTCTAGCATAGGGAAGTCTCCAGCTTGCCTCGCTAGCTCATAATTAACACTCATCTGGAACTCAATGTAGAGGGGATCAGAGGTATTATGGGAGCATTACTGCTCTCTGACAATGACCTAGCTGGTAGATTGTCCCAAATTGGCATCCATTATAAGAAGGGATGATCCAAGCTTCCTCTAATTTATGCCAGAACTAGGTTCACTATAGGACTTGCTCAGAACCAGGAAGACACAGTCTTTGGGTATGTCTACACCAGCAATTTAGGTCAACTTAAGGAAGCTTAAGTCGACCTAAATTACTCCACGTCCACACCGGGCTTTCATTAAGTCGACTTAAGGGTGTCCTTAAGGGTGACACCCTAGGTTGACTTAATTCCTTAAGTCAACCTAGGGCTGGGGGAAGGGAGCCGCAGCTCGGGGAGCCATGGCTCAGGGACAAGGGAGCCGCCCAGCTCCCCGGCCAAAGGGAGTCCCCGGGGCTCCCCTGGACAAGACTTAGAGTGTCTAGTAGGGTATGTCTACACTAGCGATTTAGGTCAAGTTAAGGAAGCTTAAGTTGACCTAAATAAAGACACATCCGCATCTGACTTTCATTAAATCAACTTAATAACTACCGGTCTTTAGGTCAACTTAACATCTAAGTCAATTTGTTGTCAACCTAAAGCTGCTGTGTCTACTCTTGGTAAGTCAACTTCGCTTTTCAAGTGTAGACATACCCTTATAGACACTGTAAATTGACTTAACAAGGTCGACTTAAGTGTACTTAAGTCGACCTTGTTAAGTCGACTTAACAAAGTCAACTTGGGGTTTTTAGGTGTAGACACATACCCTTTGTGTCTCACCCTTCTCTCAGGTGCAAACAGCAGATGTTGGGAACAACCAAGAACATAGGCCAGAGAGGTTAGAGGACTTATCCAAAATATTACAACAAATCGCTGGCAGAGCTAAGAGCTGATCTCAACAGCCTTTACTGCCAGGCCCATAATCTCACCACTAAAAAACCTGACTCCTAGAAAATATATTAAAATGTGTAGAATATCATTAGTAGTATTTGTGCTGGAAGGGGGTATCAAAGCAAAACTAACTAAAAGTCAGAAGGAGTTTAAAATTCATTGAAATAAAAGTTAGAATTAACTATCTGTTTCTAAAGTTCTTTAGACTGAGGACCAAATTCTGGCCTAGTTTAATCTCCATTTACTTCACTAAGAGTCTGCTATCAATTGCTAAAATTGTATAACAAGGCTCATAATATTTGATTTTTTTTTTAATCCAAACTCCCACAGTCATGTGAGTACATGAGAATCTCTGTTTTATGTCTTTTTTTAAAAAAAATAAATTTCTTGAACTCATGATTGTGGAAATTAGTTAGAAAACAAGAAACTTAAGGGTCTAGCACCAAGAGGCAAATAAAACACTCTCAAAATTATCATTTTATAAGTCATGAGTTTGGAGCCTGCCTCATGATTTGTGACTGATTGGGGTTAGCAGTACAAAGATTGAAGTGTAAAACTGGATGCAGTTTGCCCACAAAATGTTAATTGTGTGTGTTGTATTACTAACCCTTCCACAAAGGTGGAAAAGAGAATGATCCAAAGGTAAAACAACCCCACTAAGATTATCTTTTCCCAACACACTAGTGTTCATCAGAATTGCTCATTGTATTTTGTAGCTCATTTACTTCTACAGGCAACAGCTATTGCAACATATTCAGCTAATAAATTATATTTGTTTTCCAACGGTTCAGTTCATAAGAACATTTGTATGGATGCTGGGCATTTTCCCCTTGAGTCAAGGACTTCGCCTTGTCTCAGCTGTTTCATTTTCTCTTCATCAGTCCAAAGCATTCCTGCTATAATAACAATTCTGAGTGCCCTGTTTCTTCTGTTTCTTTGTAAGGACACAAGGGCATGGAATCTGCTTTCATACTGAGCATTACTGCTTTCAGTTTTTCCATTAACCTTTCTTCTGCTAGGAAGTAAATATTACACAAAAAAAGAAGAGTGAAAAATAACATTTTTTAATAGAAATACTTCTCTTGGGATTTGTTTAACTGTATCAGCCTTGCAAAAGAGAGGGCCAGATTCTGCCATGCTTAGTCAGAAATAGCATCCTCCATGAGATGCCCCATGGATTTTAGTGGGACTATTTGTAGGGTAAGGTGCTCCTCAATATGAGCAGCCTGTAAAGAAGTAGCTAGATTTCCAAAGCCTTATATTTTAAAAAAGTATTTCAATTAGAATATTTGCTGCTACTTGTCAGTAGCCTTTGCAAATTTTATTAAAATGTAACTAGCAAAACTTTTGTTTTTCTAGTACTTTATATGTTATAGACCAGATTTTCAGCCAGCTTTCAAAACAGAGTTTGCATATTTTGATATTCAAATAATCAATGCGCATGGGCAGCATCAGAGGATCTGGCTTAAAGAAAAAGGTCTTTTCTGTCTTTAGAAATAATTTGTAATCAGGATCAACACTAATGCATATTCCAAAGGGGTAGCCACGTTCATCTAGTTCATCAAAACAAACAAGGAGTCCTGTGGCACTTTTAAAGACTAACAAATTTATTTATCACATGAGCTTTCATGGGAGAAAATCCCACTTTGTCAGATACTTTGAAGATGGGGAACTTACAGAATGGGAGGCAAATAAATACAGGGAAGTATAAGTCATAGGATCAGGTCAGACTGCAACAGCATCTGATGCCCAATATCAGTGGACACCATTAAGAATGTAGCATTACATTTTAGCTCTTTAAATCTTGTGTCCTGCAACCAGGCTGAGTAGCTAGGTTTGATAAAGGGTGTGTTTTATGGAGATATAGGAGAAAAATTCCTCTTTTTTAGACTATGGAGCCTAATGTAGGCCAGAGCAGTAATGCTTGCCATGCCTGCACCAATAAATCCATTCTGCAGAAAGTAATAATTGGCAGACACATATACTGACAGATCCGTTGTCCATGACCCTATTCCTTTCCCAGCGTGTGCCTATCCTGAAACCCTAATAACTGAGTGCATGGACAGAGCTCCAAAAAGTTGGGATCCATGAGAGTTTGAACCTCCCATTTGAGATCTCAGAGTCTTGCCCTCCTGTAAATACAATAGTTTTGCTTGAGTGTGGATTGCAGAATGTGATGCAGTGTGCACAATGACTCTTCTTCTTGCTTAATTTTCTCATTTGCTTAATTTCCAGGGGAGAATACACTGGCCAGAAACCAGCCTGTATGCAGAGATGCCAAGGACCATGTAGGTATGAACACACTGGACTGTTCTCAAAGACAGGCATGTTGCTTGCATTCCAGGCATAGAGGTCCATTGATAGGACCCTGTGGTGATAGTTATGTTAAGGTGCTGTTATGAGTACCCCATAATATGGCCGCCACCTCCCTTGTCATATAAAGTCATAGAGATCGTTTACCAGATACTGTCCCCAGGTCACGTAGAGAACTGTTTACCAGATACTGTCCCCAGGTCACACAGAGATCGTTTACCAGATACTGTCCCCAGGTCACGTAAACAACTGTTTACCAGATACGCTCCCCAGGTCACGTAGAGAACTCATGGTTGCGAGGCTTGTGACCATCAACATGCTTTATTCGAACCCTAATTCGCTCTCAGCCAGCTCCCAAAGGGGTGGGTCATCCCGCTCGCCCATGTGAGGGCATCTGGAGGGCAAGTCAATCATGGCTGCTCTGGCCCCCCCACAGGGGTGTAGAAGGCTCTGACCTGGAACCTAGAGAGCTGGTGAAAATTCCATTGCCCAAATAAGGACAGGAGGAACCGGGCAGCCTCTCGCCCCAAAATTCCTACTGCAGTGAAACCTGGCCAATCACAGCCCTCGGCAGGAAGCAGAGGCCTAGGCCATAAAAGCTACCATGCTGCATGAAGCAGAGAGGAGTCTCCATGAGTTAACTGCCAGGCCTGATCACCCTGTAGTAGGAGTTCCCCCGAAAGTGCCGGCCCGAGTCGATTTCAACCTCCACCTTAAGACGTCATGCTGTTGCTGGTCACCTGCCTGATAGTCTTGGTACGTATGTAACCCCGAGTTACCCCCCACGTTTACTTCTCATGATTGTTTCCCTTCCCTTTAAATGTATATAGTTGAATATGAATAATGCTGCTACCTCAGTTTTAACCCAACGTATTGCAATTGGTGTAGGTTTGGGGATTATTGTTACGCTTATTGTTTTATGTATTGGATTCTGTTTATTATTTTTGGCCACCACTTTAAGTTTCCAGGAGCCTTCCTTCTCCCATCCTTTACCTACTGCGGACAAGTTAGAGCTCTACTGCTTGAACTGTAACTAAAAATATGATATCTGCCTCCAGCATTACCAGTCCAGTATCTTTTTGCATGCAATTAATTCACTTATGTCTGTGTTTTCCAAACTACTGCCTGAATTTTTGGGAACCCAACCTAAAGTATCTTTAAAGGAAACAGATTCTTAAAGTCTGCTGAACATCCACTCCACAAAAATCTGGCTCTGTCAAGGTGTCTCAAGTTAGGCTCCTAAAAACTCAAATGTCCGATGTTACTAGTCACTTTAGAAGATGTAATATATATGGTTCATTTCTGGCTGGCAAAAATTCAACTGTGGAGCACAATTCTCATTTTCTGCTTGTAACCACATAGGTGGTAACAATCAGAAAGAGGGCAAGGATGAGTCAGGTGGCAGACCAATCTTGGCAGTATCCATGCTATAACAGCTGATGAATTGACTGGGCACATAGGAACAATGCCTCAGCCCCTGCAAGGGAAGAGAGACTAATACTGCAGTCTGTGCAAGCTGAGACAAAAAATGACAGAAAATCTTATCCCAAGTTTTCAATGACTTTTTTGCTCTCTCTTCAATACACACACTCCCCCAAACATGTGAATAGTAAATGTTCTTTTTTTCATGTAATGTTACAGCTGAATTCTTCCTGGTACAGTTTTCTTCTCTTCTACTTTTGTATAATTATTTTACAGATTCTATTACAGCACGATTTGTAACCAATACAAGAATGCTCTTACTTGTGTCCTTTCTTCCTCTTTAAAAAGGATACATGGACAATTCTTGTCAAATTCTTGCCTTTGACTCCTTTGAGTTTATTTTAGGCATGCTTGATAGCTCAAAGATAAAAGTCTGCTGTCACTGTATCACAAATACAGTGCTACAACAAAAAGAAAGGAATAAGGTTGTGATGTGAAAGTCTGAGAGGCTATCTCTCCTGCAGTGTCACATTAGAGACTTTTAAAATTTCCATTAAGGAAAGTAACATTTGTGAAGGGTCTTCTGAAATTGGAATTCATAACTGAGTCATCTTTGCCTTTGCTGAATACTGATTAGCTTTATGTATCTCTTGGATTTCAGCAATATTTGTTCACAGAAACAACAGAGACACTGAATACTAGTACACTGCATTGCAAACCATCCTTTGAGATCCTGTAATGGAAAAGACATTTCAAGATCTTTGTTCTTTGTCTTCCAGAAATATAAATCAGGAAAGAGAAGCTGCTCCAGTTTATTCACTCTTACAACTGAATAACTTTATTATAAGCCATAAGACTTACACTCTGTTGTGATAATTGTCCTGAATATGCCCTATTCTGTCACAAATGCCTCTTACAGATAGATCAAGACCCTGAACCCTTGAATTAAAATCTGGATTGAGATCTGAATTACCACTTCTTACAAAATGGGCCAAATTTGAACATTAGTTCAAATATCCCTGGATTTGAGGACCATATCTAGATCTTGAATACCTCACATTTGGTATGTAACATTTTGATTCTACCTATTAGAGAGCTATGAATTTAGTATCCATGGCTATGTCTACGCTTACAAAAGTTAGTTCCAATTAGTTCATTCAGCCCCACTAGAATGCTAGTACGAATTAGCCATGCCCATGCAGGGCACTTGCTTAGTTCGAATTAGTCAGTTGCATGAAAGTCAATCTGCTGATTAGTTCGAACTAATCAGTTAGTTTGAACTAATATGGCCACATTGACTTAATTTGAACTAACTATTTTGAATTAAAGGTTAGTTCGAACTCAGTAATCAAATTTATTAGTTCAAATTAAGGAATCCCTTAATTCGAACTAATGAAAGCCTAGTGTGGCCGAGGCTTAAATTAGTTCGAATTAAGCTTCCTTAATTCGAACTAACTTGCAAGTGTAGACATAGCCCATGACTTTGATCAACATTTTTGGTTTAGGCCCATCTCTTCTAAATGTATGTGAGTTAGACAACAACATTTCAAGTTAGAATATTTTCCAAAGCAAAAATTAATGGACCATGCTGCAAAATAGTATTTCAATACATTAAGGGTATTTTCAAAAGGGTTTAGCTTCAGCATAACTCTCCTTCCATTTTAGTTAATGAGAGTATTACTGTTGACTAAAGCTGGCCAAAACTTGGCATGTTTGGTTGTCAAGAAATTTTGATATTTTAAAATTTGGTAATTTCAAATCTAAAAGAAACAATTTTCTTTTTTCAAAATTTCTCATGGACTTAAAATCTCCTGGCTTTAGTCAGAGCTCTTAGGGCTTCCGAGTTCCCTGCTCTTGGTTAGAGAGGGAATCTCAGGCTCCCAGCATCTGGCATGGCAGGGGTGCCCAAAGCTTCAGACCTTCAAAGCTTGGGCTCCCCCCAGCAGCCCGCCAAGTGAGCTGGAAGGGAACCTGCAGGAATCCTGACTGTGATTTGATGAAACTTTGTTAGATCAAAACTACTTTCAGAATATACTTTGGGTTTGAAGAATTTTCTGACCAACTCTCCCATTGTCTTCCTTGGAACCAGAATTTTAGGGCAATGTCAACTGGTTTTGAAAATTCTATTCATAAATATAGGTTAAAGCAATGAACTGAATCTTGTCTTCTCTTAAAAGGATCCTGACCCAAAACTCCATTCCTAGTACAAGCTGTCAAGACTTGTACCTGAGAAGTGAAATCTTGATACCTGATTATTTAAGTTTCATTAAGGTACTATTTTTTTCCTGTAATGAAGGAAGTTCTTAATCACTAACAAAGTAAATCATACAAATTTTAATGAAATTCAGACAAGGTACAACAGTAACACAAGGAAAACACAAAGACTGATCACCAGTTGATAAAGCATAAATCATACAGCAAAAAAAGGCCAGAAGAAACATAGCAGCTGGTTTTTAGAAAGAGAAAGCCTGAATTCACAGAACCATGCAGACATTTCTAAAACTATAAAATAATGAAGCATACTGTAAAAGTCATTTTGAATCCTTCAAAGTAGAATGTATATTTCCAGAGGTAAAAGTAGTATCATGTGATGGTATAGTTAAAACGGACTTTCTTGTCCACCATAGTATAGCTTCCACTTCAGTTGATAATTCAGTCTTCATTAGGTTAAGAACAAAATTCAGAAACCAAATAACTGTAACAATAAATAGCAAAATTTCCACACTTTATACATTGAGCATTTCTGCCAGATTTGACTAGTTAGGTAATTTGATCCAAAGAAAATGCCAATAGTAAAGTGTTCTTTTTCTCCACAAAAATTCTTCTATACCGACTGGGAAGAAAACCAAAGGTACCTTGCTGAAAGGTAAGTCAAACTTCTGAATGAAATGGAGAAAGTAAGTTCATGATTCTTCCTTGATTGTGACAGATTGCTGAACACTCACTTTATTTAAAGGTCATTAGCAGTGACCTAGGTTGCTACCATAATCTAGGTAAACTCTCATACATCTTCTAGCAGTGATACAGATAAGTTGGTCTTCCTATTGTCTTTGATAAGTGTTCTAGGAATGGATTTGACTAGATAAGAGCAAGGCATTTTAATGGAACACTCGCTATAGTGTTCTAGCAATTTACAGTGCAGTCCTGTCCATAATTTATTGAACTCAGAGTTTGTTTACTTTTTTAAAGGGAGTTTTAATACCTTCTGAAAGAACATTTCTGGAAATATCCTATTGTGATATATTTAGGCCACATTCTCTGAAGATAGAGATGCTGTACTCTTCTTTGTAGTCCTATATTCAGTAATACAATATTCCGTCCAATCTCACCAAAACAAACAAAAACAAAATCCCCTTAAAACAGTCTCTCTTAAGCTAATGAAAGTCAAAAACGTATCTAAATATAAATTGGTAGCATGTTTCTTGTTAGTTTATTATTTATGCAATATATAAATGTACATGGAACCTATTCGTATATGCAAAAAGACTCCCGATATCTTAGCTAAAAATGGATTGTCTCACAAAATTAACAATAATTTTTTTCTTATAAAGCATCCTTCACCCAATGGTCACAAAATGTTTTGCAAAAATTCATTAATTTAGCCCCACAATTCTCCCATGAGGTAAAGTATATTCACATTTTATGAGAAAAAAACAAACAAACAAGGCATCAAGTGGTTAACTGACTTGCTCAAGGTGTCTCAGAAATTCTGCAGCAGTGCTGAAAATAAATGCAGTGCTGAAAATAAGTGCAGTGCTGAAAATAAAGTACTTTTCACCTGCATTTAGTTCTGTGACTCAGTCACAAAAGCATCCTTCCTAGCTTGCTGATAAGCAGGGAAATAGCCTATCACATTGGTGTTGATATACCTAAGACCATTAAATTTTGTCCTAATAATTCTTTTGGTCCCTGTAGACATTTGAATGATGTGTCAAAGCCACCCTCTGTTGTGGATCCTCACACAGTTAGAGAAGTAAGTCCAAAGTTTCCTACTAAAAGAACTAGAGTTGCTTGTATGCAAGGTCAGTGAACAATCACAGTTAATAAATAGTACTGAAGCCCTGAGGGCAAAGCCTGAAAAACAAAGTTACACATGTGGAACAGAATCCAGCATATGGGGGGAATTGAACAAGTGGTGAGTGGAATTTTCTCTCTATTTGGCAAAATGTTTATATAGAAAACACTGTTGAAAGTGAGAAAAATCCAGACTTGTGAAAGGATTTTCCAAGTATTTGTGCCAAGGGCCGTAAAAGATTTGCTTATTTACTGCATAAGTGCCTAACATATAAATGAGACCTCACCTGTGGCTAGTCTAAGCTGTTCATGCTATTTTGGGGGATTTTTTTTATGCTGTTGACAGGTAATTGTATTCTTTGTGGGTGGCTTTCTTCTTCCTCAATCTAATAAATAATGGATCTGGACAAAAATATTTTATTCCTTTGAACATAGATTATCAGCAACCTTAGTCTTCTATATAGCATCCCCACAAGCTGAATAGGTCTGTGAATGTTAAAACCAAATTAACAGGGTTGCATGGGAAAGTGCAGGGAGCCAGTCAGAATAGGTAAAAACTTCTTCAAATAAGAAATTGATACAAGATTTGTTGAGGGCTGCTTGTTTGCCCAATCTTTAGCTGGCACATCTACCACAGAAGAAGAAAATCTCAATGAATGATCAAGCCAAGGGGCAACATATTATGACTATATAAAAAGATATCAAAATTCTCCAGTAGTTTTGATTATCTAGAAAACAGTTATGAAGAGTTTTACTTTTGTCTGAAATAGGAGACTAGACCAATATGAAACAACTCCTGTCTTAGCTGGGAGATAGGCTTTTCCAGAACTAACTTCTACAATTCATTTCTGCAGTTACAGGGATCAGAGTATTAAGCAGTATCATGGACAATGAAGTAGAAATGAACTCAGAGATTAATGTGCAGTGGAAGAATGTTTTTTTAAGTTTGTTTTTTGCTACAGCTGAAGATTAGAAGAACCCCCTGGGTCCCTGAAGAAACACTTCTCAGGTGGTGCAAAAGTTGCTTCATCAACTACTAAGCTAGAAAATGAACACTCCTGATTTCAAGATGGGGAGGGAGCAGGGAAAACTCCTCCAGCAATTCGACACTGTCGTTTCTCACAGTTTCTCATATTTAATCATTATCATTGTGCTTGGCACTGTTAAAACCACAGAATAAAACTTGTGCCCCTGCGGAGCTAACTGCCTAAAACTAACACCGAATAATGCATATAGGCAATAAACTTCAGACACATCATTCATCAGATTTTACACTGCAGATGTATTGAGAACACTGATTGTGAGGTTACAAAGAGCCTGAAATCTACAAAAGATTCAGTTGCCCAACTTTCTTCCAGATAGGGAGCCTTTGGCAGGGAAATGCTAAAAAAAGCATTCTGAGTGTAACTGCTATTATGGGCAGCTAATCAAGGTCAGTCTTCATCTAGTTTTATGGTATTCAGGCTAAAAGTAATTTTAGTCTTCAAAGAACAGAAGAGGCTCCTCAGGACTATGCAAGGACTTTGTGAAGACAAACTCTGTTCTCTCTCCAACCGAGAGCATCACCTTTGAAGAGGCCACTCCATAAGAATAGAAAGTTCCTTTAATATATTATATTCTGTGCTAAACTGTTTCATTGAAAATTTCAGGACATTTATATGGAAATTATTTGCTGCCTTAATATATTCCTCAACTAGCATTTTCAAAGTGCTCCTTCTTCAAATCTGTACAAATAACAGCAACAAGAATAGGTATTTAGTGTTCCTGCTTTGAACAAAGCGCAGGATGATAGCAGATCTCAGCTCATCAGCCCCCAAAGGCCAATTGGGTTAACATCAATGAGAAAAAAGTATTTCAGTCCTGTCCTTCTAAATGAAGGACATGCAAATCTATGAGGACTATGCTGCTATTCACACATTGCCTTGTAGCTAATAAACCATTCTCTGTGGTGCAGTCTCCAAGCTGCTATAGAAGTGACCTCAGAGTTTTAAGATGTTTTCACAACAGCAGTCCAGCTGGGGATCTTAAGCTATTTATAAGGCAGCAGTGACAGTGAGTTTTAAATAGCTACTTTTAAAAGCTACAGCTCATAAACACAGATGCCAACAAAGGAAGGCAAAACCTCTCCTAGTGACTGTTTTTGAGCCCCATATCTAGAGGTAAGATTCACGTAATTAAATGGTAGATTTCTGATAGATAATAATTTAATCTTTATTTACTACTACATGTACTATTCAACACTTTCCTAAAGAGACTTAGATTTGATGCAAGCCTCACAGTGATATCCGGGAAACTTCAAATGTCACAGATTGTTCTTTAAATCAAATTCTGACCCTCCATTGTTTCCCCCAAACAGAAATTAGGAAATATTGGCTGAAATTTTGCCCTAGTCTAACTCCAATGACTTTATTGGGAGTTTTTCCTGTCTATGCCAGGATTGAATTTTGTCCTACAATAATCAGTGCAATTCAACTTTACTGTCCAAAATGGAAAGAAAGTTCTATAAAGCTTTTCAAAATCGGGGGGGGGGGAGGGGGGAGAGACCAACTTGGGAAATGTGAGGAGAGAGCAATAAGACAACAGATGATCTGTGAGAACAAGTTACTTGTGTTATTGTTATATATACTTGTTTACCTACAGTGAGGTAGGTATACTAGGAGATATACAAACACTTAGGCTGTACAGGCTTTGGGACAATAACCAACTCCCCTCCTAAGTCAGTGGTTTTCAAATCCGGGGTCGGGATCTAGTACTGGGTTGCGGACCGTCAGGTACTGGATCACGGCGCCCCCTGTTGCCACTGCCATTGCAAGACTGGAATGCATTGCTCAAAGATGTCATTGTTGGGGCCTGGGCATAAATGATTTTTTTCAACTGGGTCCCAAGAAAAATAGTTTGAAAACCACTGGTCTAAGTAACACGAAGCAAGCTAGATCCTGGCTTCTGCTTTGACCCCTTTGTACTACTCCACAGCAGAGGACAGAATCAGGCCTTCTTTATCAAAAAGGCTGGAAAGCTGCCCTAATAAGACAGTCTAGTATTTCTCAGGAATGGCAAAATACACTGCAGGTGAAGATCCAGCATTCCCAGCTTACTTGACTCCCTTTTCTACCAGTGCTACAGGCATGCCAATACAGAAGAGCACACAGCCAGAGCATGTTGTTCTCCAGCAATCGCCAGCTAGTGTAACAAGGCTCACGGGTACTATAAGCTGGCAAAAAAGTGCTGCTCTAAGTTAAACCATTGAGCTGAAGCAGCCTCATCTGGCCATGGGGTGTTCAAAGATGTCTAAATACACCATGCAGTGCTCTGGCACTGCTAAGGATCGGGCCAAGGTGTGAGGGATATAACAGTTATGTGATTGGCAAGTTCTTGTGGGCCCTTGACTTGGGTATCCTTCTTAAAGGAGCTTGTCAGAGGATGCTGAGTATCACCCTCTAAAAATCATGGCTCTTTAAGGTGTCTCAGGTTGTAGCCCCCAAAACTGAAGCACTCCAAAACAACTAATCACTTTTGAAAATCTGCATCACAGCCCTTCATGTAAGAAATAAGTAAGGAATAACACTGGGAAGGGCAGGGATGGGCTTCTCTTATGAGAAAGCAGTAACTTATAGCACTCCAATCCCCAAATAAACAAAACCACCCAACAAAATCCCATTATATTTATTTCCTATTGTTGGAAAGTACACCACTATGATCTAGTCTCCACAGAAGCCTCCCCATCTTTCAAATTCCAGAGACAACACTGTTTATACAACTTTGTGTTTCGGTTGTAGCCTTCAATTGCCGGTTATTCTTTATAGCACTCACTGTTCAACGGAGGCTAAAGAAGTGTCTTGGGACCTTACAGATTTTTGGATCCAAGTGCTTTAAAAGTTGTCACAGTGAGATTACTGTCACACATTACAATGGGACATAAATAGTATTTTGGAAACATTTAGCAGGACCACGTAACACTAACAGACATTAGCTGAAGACCAGTTGACTGATTAACTCAAAGCTTATTGTGGCAGAGAGAATTTGAGAGAATTTCCTAACAAAGATGAGGCATACAACACCAGCCACTTTGTAGTGACCACAACTTAAATCTCACCATAGCTTCCATAACAAAAACCTAGCAATATAAGAAACTGAATGGGTGGACAAGGGTGTGTTTTTCTATCATGTTAGCTCAATCAAGTTATCTTTCCACAATTGAAGAGTCCCATTAAAATTAATGCTAACAAATTTAAAGCCATGTTAGCTGGTCCTTTTCCAGTTATACTGTATGATTATTCCTGGAGAGCTAAACCACTGTAATTATATTGATATAACCCTCCCTCCACTTCTCCAGTTCAGACACATTTATTCTGGAGTAAGAAAAGATTTCCTCTGTTCTTCTGAAACCAATTCGAAAGCTACATAATCTAAGCTGGAAGGCACTTTTTTATACTGGAATCAAAGTGTTCACATGGGGAATTATACTGTGTGACAAAGTCAGGCCAGAGGGTTTTAAAAGGGTGCTTGAGGGCTGATATGTGAGCACCAGAATGATAAAGGCCCTCTTCCCTGCCGGTAGGGGAGAGGGAATTGCAGCCTAATTAAGCACACCTGAGACCAGGCAAAGACTGCTGCAGCCCTACCCCACCTGTGCTAGAAACAGTGTGTGGTGGAATAGAAAGAGGTAAGCTGCCAGAAGGCTTGTAGGAGGAGTGTTTTGCCACACAAGCCAGGAATATAGTGTCTCTTCCCAGGGGAGGAGAAGGGACTTAGGCACTGGTCTGCAAAGACTGACTGGAGACTACTCAACACCAAAAGAGCACCTCTGCAACAACTTGGTGATACAGCCAGAAACAGATACTCTGGGGTGTTGGGCCTCATGGACTGACAGCCTCACCCACTCTGTGAAGTGGAATGGGAGCTCAACCCACTGGGATTGAGGGGAGTGAATGGCCTGGCACTGAATGGGGCAGACTCTTAGGCCTATTTTGCCACTGGAGACAGCACCGGATAGTGCCAGGGGGCCACTTTGTCACAACTGGTATAATTATAGCACTTTGGATATGTCCCTAATTTATATGGATGCAACTTCTCAGTGTAAACAAGTCCTTAGATGTTGATTGAATGTATGATGCCTTATATAAATTTTAAAATATTAATTTAAAAAGAACAGTTTTAGGGATGAGAGATTATGGATTTCAGTGGGACTACTCAGAGTAAGAAACTACTCCTGAAGAGCAATTAAAAAGGCTGACATTGTTCATCTTAAAAAGAGATAACTAAGGGAGCAGATATGACAGAAGTCTATAAAATCATGAAAATGTGGAGAAAGTGAATAGGGAAATCTTATTTATGCCTTTGGATAACACAAGAACCAAAGGTCTTCCAATAAAATTAGCAGACAGCCAGTTTAAAAATAAACAAAAGGAATTACTTTTTACATGCAACACAGAGTTAACCTGCGGAACTCATTTCCAGGGGATGTTGTGAAGATCAGAAGTGTAGCTGGATTCAGAAAAGAATTAGATAAGTTTGTGGAGAACAGGTTCATCAATGGCTATTAGCCAAGATGGTCAGAGATGCAGCCCATGTTCTGGGTGTTCCTAAACATCTACTGCCAGAAGCTGGGACTGGATGATAGGGGATAGATCACTTGATAATTGTTCTTCTCATTCCCTCTGAAACATTTGGCACTGGCCTCTGTCACAGACAGGAGACTGAGCTAGATGGACCATTGGTCTGACCCAGTATGGCTGTTAGTTCCAGAGGGGTAGCCGTATTAGTCTGTATACAGCAAAAACAATGAGAGTCCTGTGGCACCTTAAAGACTAACCAATTTGTTAGTTTTTATGTATGGTTATTCTTATTCTCTTATTTACTATGAGTAAGGCTCTCAGAACCTTCCTCAGGCTGCTTTGCTATAAAGGGCTAGAGTCTCAGCTGGTGTACACCACTCCATTGTGGAACTATAATTTATATCAGCTGAGAATCTTGCACATGTTTTTATTAGTGTAGATTTAGAAAGTGATTGTGTTTCCATGAATAAGGCTTGATCGTCTGAATAAGGGTGGGCAGGAATGAGCCCACAGTTGTTTAATTTGCAGAATTACCAGATAATAGTGGCAAAAAGCCAAAATTACTACAGTATATTCCTTAATTCAGTCAGTAATTGCTTCCCTCGCAAGATTGTAGAGAAACAGTGCAAAATGTCACAGAGTTAATTGAGCCACATATTAAATAAAAACTAGAAAAATTACATTAAAATAAGAAGCTGGTCAAAAGTTCAGGACTGACTCAAATTCCAAAGCCAAGAAATTCAAATTTAAGAATAAAACTATGGGCCAGATCTTCAACTGATGTAAATCAGCCTACCTCTGTTGACTGCAGTGAAACTATGTTGAGTTACACTAGATGAGGATCTGGCTCTACATCTTTAGCTCATTTTAGTTTGCCTTAAAACTTGCAGACTGTTTGGTATGGAAGAACATTTGCCATAATGAGACTCTCAGCAGAGGAGCATATCAAGTGAAGAAACCTCAGTTCCACAAGAGATGCAGAACCACAGCCAGGGAGGACTTTGAAGAGCAGGTGCCACAGAACATACTTCCCACGGTGCCCAGACTGACAGTACCCTGTGGCCCTTTGATTGGGCGATGTCCCAGAAAGAAGTCTGGGCAACCATGCAGACTTTGGGTCTGCTGTGACTCCAGACTTTATGTTGCCTCCTCATCTTGGGTCTCTGATTCCAGTCTGGCTCCCACCCTGATGCCTACCCATTGATTCCAGCCTGGCTGTGTCTGATCTCCAACCCTAACCTGACTCTGACCTTGACTTTTGTTTATTGAACCTGACTGTAGTGATTGCTGCACCACCTGTTCACCGACTACCAATCCTGATGTGTAGATCCCAGCCCAACTGTAACTGCTAGGGAAGACTGCCTATAACCTGCTCCCTTACAGGGATCGTTATATTTGACAGAATTATTGTTTGTGAATTTTCCTTCCCTTTTAAAATAATTTTTTAAAGATCAAACAAAATCTTACTAAAGAATCTCAATTTCGTTAGAGGACTATCTATTAATCGGAAAGACAATAAATACTTTTATCTCTTTTTTTAAATGAGAATGCATATATTTTAAAACCTGAGTTTTAGGGACCTTATAACATTTTACATTTAAATGTCATGGACCAGATTTTCAAAAGATCTTAGCATCCATTAAGCACCTTGAGAACTGACTGGATATAAAAACTGCTCTGGTGCTCTTCTCATCTTGTGCTGAGAATGGGAGAAATCTGCTACATCCCTTTAAAGAATGCAGCATTCTTCCCATCTGTATCCATCAAGTTCTGTTGGCTGGCATATGAGGCTGGAGTCATGTCTCCACTATTCTCCATCCATTTGCTCATGGTGCAATGGAAGTAGAGCCCCTAGACTTCACATGCAGCTGCCCCCCCCCCCCCACTTCTGTAGCAGTATTCTGAGTCATGGAAAGTGGTTATATATGCAGACTGAGGCTTTTATTCCCCCCTGCTCTCTTGTTCAGCCATATTAGATTTAGCTAAGCTCATTCTAAGTATTTATTTTTTTATTAGGCTGAATACACTATAAATGAAACTAAGCTGATGAAGTTGAAATCCATTATCATCCATTCCAGGATATATCCTTTAAAAAGCACCACAATAACAAAGGCTAAACATCAGTCTTTTAAACTGTACTCATGCAGAAGGAAATCAAGTCTGTGTGTCATGTTAAAATAAGCACAGATGAAACATTTTAATTAATGAATGTGAATGTACACATTTACAAGGCTTAAAAGAAAAAAAAATACAATGTATCATTCTCGATAAAGACCATAAGGAAATAAAGCAAACAACATTTAACAGAGGTTGATGTCATCTGTCACTAAAATAATGAATACTAAAACAGTAATTAAGTGTTCTGAAGATTACTATGGTAGTTTGTAAAGACTATATCATGAATCACATAGTAAATTTCTAGGCATTAGATTCTTTAGTTCCAGATATATTTTAGATTGAAATTACTATGATATAGCCTCTATTTCTTTATTATTGTTTTACTTTAATCAATGTACAGGCTGCTCTAATGGACAAGGTACTGGCCCAGGCATCAAAACACCTGGATTGTTAGAAATTCTGCCTCTGCTGTATGACCTTCACTTCCTCACTCTTTCCCTCTGTTTCCCTTCCCAGCCTTTCAAGTACTCCCTTTTTTGGACAGCAGCTAACTCCCGCTGTGTTAATACTGTGCCTAGCATAATGAACCCTGATTTTGGTTTAGGCTTGTAGCGTCTATTGTAATACAAATAATAATAAAAAGATAAAAATAGGGGTGAAAAATTAGACAAAATTCTCTCTTGATGTTCTTCCACAGCTAGCATGAGACTAATACAAGACTATATGAATGTTACAGTGGTAATAGAAGAGTAACCAAGATGATCATTTCAGTAATCCATAATAAATTATATGCAAGAACTACTCTGCAATATCATAGTGACCTTTAGTAATATGATTTTCCACTTAATAATTTATGCCATGTAAATGTTTTGCTCTATACAGGAATGAAAATTCTGCTCTCATGTTCAGCCCAACAACTTTTCCATTCAGATTTGTCTTTGATAAAAATATATTCAGACTAATCTTGCAGGTGCTCTTTATTTTTTTTAGAGCTGTAGGAAAAAATTCCTCACCTAACAATATTGCACACTTTGGGATTTTTTTTTTTGAAAGCGTGAAGAACATTTTTTTCTCCCCAGTGTTGAATTAATTTTGCTTCTGGCCAACATCTTTTTCACATAGTGAAACTCTGAATCATCTACCAGAGTAGGGAGAACATGGAAGTTTAAAGTTGCTTTTCTGCATCAGTTCACTCTTAATCAGCAATGCTCTTTGGAACAGCAAAAGGAAACAAAGTAACAAAGGAAGAAAACAGAAGTAGCACAGGCAACAATGTTTTTTAAAGGAATCCTAAAAAGCCATCACAAATAGAAGAAGAAAACACAACAAAAAAAAGTATGTTGCTTTTAAATATTGTATTGGGTGTGAAGTTCATTTCAGTGCAAAAAGCTTGCACAACACCTTATTCATAATTAATTATACTTTAGGAATAACATTCACCATTGTGAAGAAAGCCTGTTTGAGACAATTTTAACTACTTAAACTCTTATCTGAGAGGTTTTTAATGGGATGAAAGTGATGCAAGTGTCCTGGTCTCTGCACAGGGGTGAATTTCACCAGCAGGGCACAGTCTGGACATAGTAAGGACTTTTTTTTAAAAAAAAAGTTATGCTTCCAATGACTTCAACTACCCTCTTCTTATTACCACTGTACCTCTGAACAAACACAAGATTTTTCGAATTAAAACAAAAAAAAAATTGTGTGTGTGTGTTTTGATAAGAAAGTCACATTGTAACAGTGAAAAGGGAAGTGTGATGAAGAAGAGAGAAATAAATTCTACAGGTTAAAAAGAGAAAATTGGGAGAAAAGACACTAAAGGTGTCGGTGTGGATGGCACTCTAGAATATGGTTGAATGAGCATTATTATTATTTATTTTTGTATTATTATAGCACCTAGAAGCCCTGGTCATGGTTCAAAACCCCGTGATGTGAGATGTTGTAGAAACAGAACAAAATGACAGACCTCACCAAAGAGCTGGTGATCTAAATAGACAAGGCAGATGTGGAGTGGGGGAAGGAATATAAACACAATCAGAATGAACAAAGGGATGGCAGCATTTAGTCCACAACTATTTATGGGGAGGGTTAAAGAGTGGGAAGGTGTCATCTGAATGGGGACAAAAAGGGAAGGTGAAACAGTGAGGAACAGGGCAGAGAAGAAGAGGGTAAGAGAGGCAGGTATGGAGAGGAAGTCAGGTGTAGGTAGTCAGGGAGAAGGAAGAAAGGGTTAGAGCAAATGGCATGTCAGCACAGAAGAAAGTCCAGTCAGTTCTCTGAACACCAATGATTCCTATTTTGTAATGGGCCCAGGATTTTAGGACAATGCATTATTGTCTCCTGGCTTGTAATATCAAACACAATAATCTAATGAAAAGAGTTTTTCCCTGTTTCAGCAGAAAGAAGAGACATCTGGTATGTATTAAGCCCTCTTCATATGACCTTGGACCAAATTACAACTGAAAACAAACCCCACATTTAATACATCTTTTCTTTAAAGTAGCTGTCAGTTGTGTTTCACAATTTGATGGGTGCAGCAGAAATGGCCTTATGTATTTCCTTTAAGTAACTTCACATCCACAATCTGGTAGGAACCTGGCTAACGCAGTTCACCTGCTGACTTTGCAGATGATCTGAAGGAGACTCCACTTGCAGTGCTTCTGCAAGCTGCACTGAAAAATCAGGAAAAGGCTCTAACAGTAAGGGAAGTGTTCCTCCTGACCTATTATGTAATGGAATCAAAAATAAACCTGGATTTGCTGTTTTAGGAACTTATCCAGCTGTGTTGATGTCCAGATCAGGAAAGCACTTAAGCACATGCTTAAATTCATCCCTATTCAAGGTAGTGCTTAAAGTATGTGTGAATGTGCAGTCCTGAAAAGAGATGTTTTCCTGAATTAGTGCATCATTCAGACAAAAGCCACACTGATATCAATTTTGCCTATTTTAGGACCCTAAGGTTGGGCCTTTGCACACTTCTAGCAGGAGATGAAGTAGTTCTAGCTATAAATCTGTCACCAAAAGTCTAACAAGATGGCTTTCCATGGTTTAGTAGCAAGGCATTTGGCCCCAGTGCTCTGAACTGAAGAATGTAGGCTGCCATTAAAATAAACATCTCTAGCATATACATAGTTTCAGAAATAAGCTTCAGGTTGTGAAGTAAGAGGAAACCAATGAAGTTCTGTCTGCAGACAGCAGAGAACAATAGCTCTGCAAAATAAAATCCTCTGTTTTGTCTCAATGGGATGTTAACTGTGAAGGTGTTAAGTGTTAATTATCAATTATTTCACTGGAATCAAAGCACACAGGAATGGAGAGGGATGATAGTATTATGAAGAACTGAATAATCTGCCAGTCATGGTGTTAATTTTGGGGTACCATTTGGCCATTCAAATGAGTGCAGTGAGGAGAGTACTACTTTTTCTTCGTTCAATTCTAGCCTGTCATTAATAAAGTCATATTGTGTTAAAAATAATTAAGGCATACATATGGTATAGTATGCTAGCATAGACTGGACAAGGACTTTCAAGTCAATAGGAGAAAAGCAAGGTAGAAGAGAAGCTTGAGAAAAGTTTGCTTGTTTCCAATACTGGTGAACTAGTTAACTTTCAGTGTAGAAATATGTACATTCCAATGCAGAAGGGATCTCCCATTAAATTCAAATATGATAGCTTGTGGAAATCAACAACTATCATTTTAATGTGCCCTGTGAGATTTCAATATAAAGAAGAGAGAAATGTATTTTTCCCTAATTAATTTGTATGAGAGACTGAGTGACCATATTTGTCCATGTATGTTTGGGTTGGATTATTTTTCTGCGGACAGATACTTATCGCAAAAGAATAGCAGCAGAATATACGTGCTCCTGCCAGGAACAACCTATTGATTTTATAGCATATGATAAAAATTTCAGGATAGAGCTACTTTGGGGGGTGGGAGGAGGGAAAGAGAGCCTAATTAGCGAGTGGCGATTTCTACCGTGAACCTAGTATGTTTTAGTATCAGCAAACCTACTTCAAGGTTTTAGCAAAATTTAACTACCTTTGTCATACCTTGTTTCCTGAATATAAAAAGAATTAAAGAACGAAGTTAATGCTGGTGCTATATAAGGATTTCACTCCAGATTATAGGTATGATGCAGTTCACTGCAGTTTCATTAAACACAAGTCAAATTTAAAAAAAGAAAATAATAAAACCTAGGATTGCAAAACAATGCAATAAGGTCTCAACCTTCCAAAGATTTAAAAAGGCACATGGTTCTATGCACTGGATTGCAAGTAGTCTCATGGGCTGCGTCTACACTGGTAAATTAAGTCGATTTAAGCTTGGCTTAAGTCGACTTAATTGGCCCTGCGTCTACACTACACTTTGCTTAAGTCGACTTAAGCAGCTTGCTTAAGTCGACTTAATGAAAATTAAGTTGACTTTATTAAACCACCTTTCTACTCGACCTAAGGCTTAATTCGACTTTTTAAACTTGAATTAAGCCAGTGTAGCCCTGGGGTAGCCCTAAGTCGAGGGGAGGCATAGGGGGAGCCTGGCATGCCCCCCAAAGGGCAGGGCATGTGGGCAGGGTGTGACGCTGTCTGGATTTAGGGAAGCATTCATGATATTATTTTCAATGGATATCTCATAAATGCTATAATCCATAGGAACTATGTCATATTTGGTATCAATAGAAAGGTAGTAATTTGCTGGGAATGATTATATAGTTTATGTCTAGGAATTCTATTTCGATTAGAAGTTTGGAATTTGATGTTATATCCATACTTTAACTTATGTTAAAACCATTGTGTCCTTAATGTTTAGGAATGTGCCAGGACAATGGTCCCAGGGAGTTACCAGATGAGCCATTAGGACACAATGGTTGTATTCCTTATGTCTTTAATGGCTCATCAGGTAACTCCCTGGGACCATTGTCCTGGCACATTCCTAAACATTAAGGACACAATGGTTTTAACATAAGTTAAAGTATGGATATAACACCAAATTCTAACTTCTAATCACAATAGAATTCCTAGACATAAACTATATAATCATTCCCAGCAAATTACTACCTTTCTATTGATACCAAACATGACATAGTTCCTATGGATTATAGAGCATTTATGAGATATCCATTGAAAATAATATCATAAATGCTTCCCTAAATCCAGACAGCATCACGCACAGGGCTCTGCCTTGCCAGGGTCCCTGTACCCCTTTGCCCCATTGTACACAGGGGGTGCCCCCCTGCCACCGTGGACCTGCCCAAGGTCCCTCTAGCCCCACAAAGTCGACCTAGATCATCCAGTGTGGATGCTCTAGGTCGACTTTCTAAGTTCCCCTTTAAGTCGACTTTAATTGTAAGTGTAGACACACTAACTAAGTCGACTTTAAGTCAACTTAGTTAAGTCGACTTAGTTAAAGTCGACTTAAAAGTGCAAGTGTAGACATAGCCATGGAATTCATTGGCACTGCTCTCATTGTGGAAAATTCAGTGCACACACAAATCTTTGCCGGATTGGGACCTAAATCTATATTTTTATCTGTACCTATCTATGCCCCAAAATAATGTGGTGGAGGAAGTAATATTTAGTTCTAATTGAAGACAAGATAACTTTCCTCCTGCCCCATAATGCATGTATGTTTAAAAAAAATAAAAATAAAAAAATTATACTTAATCATATTTGGTTAATAATATCTTTTTAGAAACCTTTTTTATTTATTTAGACGCTAGTTCAGCAAAGCTCTTAAAGATGTTCTTGGCTTCATGCTTGTACTTTAATCCTCTTTATTACTACAGGATTTAAGCAAATGCTTAAAGTTAATCATGTACAGAAATGGTTAAATGAACTGGGACCTCAATGCAGTCCATCCTGTGTGTCTGTCAACTGGAGTAAAAGGATGTAGGATGCCTCATTTTTCTCCTGTGCTGACTACCTACACTCTGGGTAGCACCACAGCAAGCATCATATCCAGCACTCAGACATTGGTCAGGAGTAGGCGGAGACATTCCCTGATCCAGATAAGAGCTAGTTCAGGGTACTGGAGCATAAGATGAGCTGTTCTGTTCCTGGGACAGGGCATCAATGGACTGCCATACATGTGGGGTTCATGCAAAAGCCATTTTGGAAACCACAGCCGTTCACTGCTGCTTGTGAGAGAAACAACAAACATCTTCCTAGTCCCACCTGTAGTATTGACTGCAGATCTGGAGCACAAGAAGTCATTGCTGTGGAGGCAGTTGACTCTTTCACCCTCCTTCCCAAAGAGATCCATAGTTAGTTCCCCTCAGACATAGATCCTTCTTCTCTCAAAGAGCCATTTTGTGCCAGTGATTTCTAATCAGTGGGGTTCTCTTAAAAAAGAGGGCATGATACATTACAGTGATAATATTTACAGAGTGACCCATTTAAGGTACTCAGAATTCATATATACAATGGAAAGTATAACATAAAACTACACACAAACCCATAATACTAAAAATCCAATTAAGAAATTATATTCAGAGTTGCTATCTTTTACCACTCTAGGGATCTGATAATAAACTGATATAAACATACATAGCTCTAGCTCTGCAGCTACCCTGATTTACAAGAACTTAGATTTTGGCCCTTAAAACCGTGCAAGTCTGGGAACAAGACACATAAGAACAAAACTTCATATAGTCCTGAGAAAAATGGCATCTTTAGTAGTAATAGAGTTACCTTTCTAATGCTGTGTTTCATTAGCAAATCTATGAGGGGAAAAAAAATCAATATGACTTCCTCTACAAAAGTGTAGGAGATAGATCTAATACATAAATCTTTATTTGTTTAGCTGTTATAGGTCTGATGTATTTGTACCCCAAACTAATTTTACTGGCACACAGCACATATAATTTGCAAGTATTATGTTACCTGTATAAACCTTACATATGGTTCAGAATGTTACAGTTTAATCAGTCTGTGGGAACTATAATGTATAGTCCTGGAATAATGACAGTGCACATAAATTATGCAAGGTGTTTCTAATCCGCTCAATATTTCAAGAAAGGAGACAGCCGTTAGGTAACAAGAAATGTCTCCTACACCTTTCTGACAGTTGAGACATGAACATTATTACTACTTTCTATTCCTCCAGGGCAGGTCACCCTTTGAGTTCACCACAGTAATGTGTGTCTAATTCTCAAGGCTTCATCGCTTTTTCAGATTTAAGCATTTCATTGTGGTTGAAAAGCTACTATTTTCTACTTGCTTGATATGAAGTTAATTACTTTTCATTCTAGCTCTGCCTAAGGAATAAGGATTTGGCTTAGGCGAAGTTTACAGTCAGGGCACATGGTTACCAACAATTTAAGAGTAGTGTATAAAATACCTCTTATAGACTTTTCCCTAAGGGTTTTATTAATAAGAGTTGCCATCACTTCATGAAGCATGTAAAAAATGATTGAATCCCATAATGGAGGAAAGACACTCACAGTTAAGGTGCTGCACTAGAACTTCATAGATCCAGGTTAAGTTTCTGGATCCAAGTGTATCCCTAAGCAAGTCACTTAGGCCAGATTAAGGGTATTTAGGTTTTGATGTGCTCTGCATTGCAATACCTAACTGATTTAGGAACCTAAATATTTTCAAAAGATTTAGGCACTTAGAAGCCCAAATCCTACTGACATGTATATATTTACACCTAGCACTTCTGGACCCTGATCTTGGCTGGGGTCTTCAGGTGCTATTATAATACATTAACTAATTATTAGCTCCTTAGGACTTTAGAAAACCTTGTAAAATCTTTTCTGGAACTTGTTTTTATTAATAAAGAAAACATGACAGAGTCTCTGACTGAATGGATTTAAAACTAGCCTGTTTTATGTATTAAACCAGAGATTTTGCAATTCTAACACATGACTTGGCAACACATGCAATAAAATTTATACCAAAAAGATATTCAACTCTTCCAAGAAAGAACTGGACATCTTGGAAAGAGTATGCAAAGGGTTGTGTATTTTAGAAAGAGAACTAAGATGCCAACAAGAGGATGTAAAAGCTAAGAAAAAGGAATTTGTGCATTTTCCTAAATAAATAAATAAATCCACTCACCCACCAACTCTGAGTGTGGGGAAGGTGGGATAGGAGGAAAAGAGAAGTTGTGCATATTATCCCCATTGTACACTGTTGTCTTATCCAGCACATCTCAGCAATCCAGTACCCTAACTAAGTCAAAATCAGAGTCATGACCTTCGAATGATGGATGAACATCAAGCTTTCCACTGCAGGCTTGGTTTGGATAAATGTTTCAAGGTATGCAATAGAGTGAGAGAGAAAAACATAATCCAGGTATATCTAATAGATAATAGTGTATTTCTTTAGCTTTATTATTATTATTAGTTGAATTACCTTTGGGAAATTAAAAAAATAACGGGAAAAACGTTCAAATTCCAACAAGTTTTTGTGAACCCAAAACTTCTTTGGGAAGCTTGCCCCATTTTATTCCTTACCATATTTTTGAAATAATTATTTCATTTGAAAACTAATGCATTTCTAGAACTGACTGTAATATATGAGATACAAATTGTGAAATGATGTGTAAAAATTCCAATTCTATGGTTTAGATTCTCCGATATCCTGCTGAAAGCTCAACTTGATTTTGGTTTTTAATTCTATTTATAAAGAATCTTAGCAAAAAATAGCACAGATGGTATATTTTCTTGCTATTGTTGTAATGTAGAAAATTGGTGTTACAACATGTCCATCAAGTATGCAAAAAAGGAAGATAAAATTCACTAACTTTATATTCCTCTGAGATGTGGTTGTGATTGGATGTATTTTATTCAGTATTATTAGCTGAATACTGTACTCTTGCAACATTACAGAAATCCAATATCTCAACTAGTTACATCACATAACTCTACTTTGACAAGCAGAAAAAAAAATTCAAGAGAATTCTCAGTTAGCATTTGATTTTCCAACTTGGCCAATATTATGCCAAAGACCAAGCAGCATCAGCCAGCATAGTACTTAATGCTGATGATGAATATAAAGAGTTGAACTGGGCCGTAAAGCATCCCCTCCTAAGCACCTATACAGGAGAGAAAAGGCATATAAGACTAAATACAATGAGTTTTAACACACAAATCAAAAACTTCTATTATAAATACCACAGGCTTGTACCTCCACTGCCACACACCTTGTGTAGTCAACCACACTTGTGCAAAATTCAATGCTATTTTTCTGGTATGTTACAGGTACCCTGGCATTTCACATTCACTTTGCAGAGGTGTAAATTACTACAAAGGGTGCGTGGTGGTAAGCACTTAGGCCTCACATATTGACAGACAAGTTTAAAAGATGACACGTTAGTGGAAGTTAAACAATAATATCAGTTAAACCACTGCAAAGCAAATATATATATACAATTGCTAGGAGATCTTTTCACATATAGTATGCCCACTGAAACATTACAAAGCAAAAAGCAACTACTTTCTTGTACAGAAAAATCAAGCTGAATATGAGGAATAGGAGGTTAATGAGAAAGGTGACTTAAGCCACATCTTCTAAAAGCTGGCCCAGAAACTATATATGACTACCTTTAATAAATCTATATTCCACAATGCCTACAGTAAATGCTCTTCTACTGGAATGTTCTGTTCATGGAACTAGACTATAAATAGGGATATAATACCTTTAATGGGTTGCAGAAACCATACTCTGCACAAATATCCTGACTTTGCTTGAGGCTATAATGACAACAGTGAAATATGTTAGATAGCATTGGGACCAATTTGCCAGTGCAGTGCACAGGGTCCAACATTTTCCTGTTGTAATTAGTGAATGGTGTATGTTCGCTATTAGCTTTGGTTACTATAGTAATTCCAGATGCCACCATATGTCTGCTGACTAGTTAGGTGCATATATATTTAAATCTCATGTACCTTCTGTAAATTGTTCTTGCTAGTCCCCTGCAATTTATTTCAGATTTCCAACAACAATCTCAAACTGAGTGTCAGTGACATGTTTTTGGCATTATTGGAAAAGCAAACAAATTGATTTGTGCCATTTTCCCCCTCTTCAAGTTAATCTGCTATAAAATATAGGTAAGTAAGCTATAGAAAGATGCAGAAGACCTGACTTCAAGGAGGATTGGGTGGTGGTGGTGGTGTGGTGGAGGGAACAGTATGCAGTTCTCTGTCAGTTTATCAAAGACTTTTGTTCAGTTACAGTATTACCAAGTCATCCTAAAATGAGCAACTGATTTTGCATATCACAAATTCTGTACATATACATCGCTACACCAAAGCACTTAGTTGTACTCACATACAAACACAAATAATTTAAACAACCATTTCTTCCTGAATTGCTGGTGATATGCTCTTTTGCCATTTCACACAATAATTAGAACCCTATTTTGCTAGCATTATAGGCTATGTCTACACTAGAGGCTCTGTTAGGTCGACTTAACAAGGTCGACTTTAAGTCAACTTAAAGGCGACTTTCTTAAGTCGACTAAGAGAGTCCACACTAAAAACTTAAGTTGACTGCCTATGTCCACACTGGCAGTTGCTAAGTCGACTGAGGAGTGGTGCATTGTGAATAGCTGTCCCACATTGCATTGGGGCCTGGAGGCCAATTAGGTTGACCTAAGGGCACTCCCCATCCACACCAGCTTAAGTAGACTTAATAAGGTCAAATTAAGCATTAAGTAAGAGGTGGTGTTATTAAGTCGACTTAAGGAAGCACTTGAGTCAAGGAAGCACCCAGTGTAGACGGAGCGTTCTGTAGGTCGACTTAAGCGTTGTTAAGTCAACTTAAGGTGCAAGTGTAGACATAATAGTTAGTAGCAAAAATCTGATTGCCTTCAATGGGAGCACTATTGAGCCCATCCAGACAAAAGTTATTTTCTCATTTTTAATGGATATACTTCAACAACATATAATAATGTTCTGTTCACAAATGTTACAGCTTTGCTTTTAGTCATTATGAGCCATATGCTCTGTGCTACATTCACCACTTACAGGAGATCACGATCATAAGGTGTGATAAATAACTAGGTATAGTGTTCTGAAACGGGGAAAGGAAACTAATGGCATGATGCCAGGGCCAGATTAAGACATGCTGAGGTCCTAAGCTATGTCAAGATGTAGAGGCCCCATACCATAACAAAAAAATAAATAAAATAAAGAGAAAAAAGTGTATTACATTCTAACAGAAAAAGCAATGAAAAAATAAATGATAAATCTTTATATTTGCATATATACATAGGTAAAGATGCAATGAAGAACTACTAATCTAAATAAAACTTGTAACTTGCAAAAAAAACTTATTTACATTATTAAATACCTCATGATTTTTTAATTAGCATATATTTAATACTTCACATAACTCAAGAATTAGGTGTCCCCCAATGAAATTAATAGGCAGTAGGTTTAAAACAATCAAAAGGAAGCGTTTCTTCCCATAACACACAGTCAACCTGTTTAATTCTTTGCCAGAGGATGTTGTGAAGGTCAAGACCAAGGCCAAGTGTTCAAAAAAGAATTAGATAAGTTTATGGAGAATAGGTCCATCAATGGTATTAACTGGTATAGGCAGGATGGATTGTATGCAAAACTATGCTCTGAAATGTTCCTCATCTCTTTTTGCCAGAAGGTGGGACCAGATGACAAAGGATGATGGATAGCTCCATGACTGTCTGTCGTTTTCATTCCCTGAAGCATCAGACATTGGCCACTGTTAGAAGATAGGTTACTGGGCTAGATAAACTTTGGTCTGATCCAATATGGTTATTCTCATGCTCTTATCTAAAAATTAATTAAAACATAAAAAATGTTTAGTACGGAAACTATCCAAGATAGTGACCTCTCAAGATAGTGATAATGTAAAATAATGACCATGGCAGATAAAGCATTTTAAAATCTTGGTCTACTAGGAAACATTTATGTAAGTTTCCCAGTCACAAATCTAGCATTCTGGAGCAAAGTCACTAAAACACAGTTCAACAAACAAATGTTCCTTTAATGTGCCTCTCCCTTCTCCTGCCACAGCCCCCCACTCACCGTGTTGTCCTCCTTGGTCAGTACTGGAGACCCAGAGTTCAGAGGTGATTTTGCATGAGTTCACCTTCCAGGGAAAAGGGGGAAAGAAGGCACCTTCTGCTGCTACCTCCACATTGTGACCTGACTTTTGTGATTTTAGGTCTCAGTGGGGGAACTTATGATGATGCAGACTGGCAGTCTCTCCACGGAAACACTGTAACTCACTGTCCCATAGCAAGTCTAAGAACTAGCACTTATCAGTGATTTCTGCTATAATGACAACAGAGTCCTGTGGCACTTTTGGACTCTGTTGTCTTTCTACAATAGACTAACATGGCTACCCCTTTGGAATCTGCTATAATGGTCACTTAAAATAACAAAAGACTCTTTATGGAGTCTAACTAAGAGCTACAAGCATTATCTAACAAGCCCAATCCTTGTTAAAAGATAGTGCTGATTACTAATCAGATAGTTCTTGTAACTCAAGCATCCGTCCCCTCTCCACCCCCACCTTCTCTTCTCTCTCAACTGAGAATCAATCTGGCATGGCATCTGAACTCTTTCTCCTTAGTGAGTTCAGTTCAGTCATTTCCAAGTTCCAACCAATGACTAAATTGGTATAACACTATGTTACTAGCGGCTGACAACTGGGAGGAGGGGGGTTGGGAGGCCACTCATAATCTGAGGCCCTAAACTGTAGTTTACTTAGCTTGTTCCTAAATCCAGCACTGCCTGATGTCCTACCAATATTTGGATCAGACATTCCACTGTGAAGATATACCTCTTTTGGTGAATATGGAAAAGAGCTTGGCTTGGGAAACACAGAAAGGAACCAGAATGAAAGTAACTTACCGGTAAATCACACAATACTGTCATACTACAGTGCAATTCAATGTAAAAAGTTGATGGTAAATTAACGCTTCAGTAGTCAGCATTATCTTCCAGACCATGAGTTATGCACCTTTTTGTTTCAAGATGAATAAACATCAGTAGCTTCTGGAATGTAAAGGACCACTCTGGATATGCTTGTGATGATGGAGGCCTCTTTTTTATATGAACAGACTCAATGACGTTAGATCAGTCTCTCCATGCCTTGCAGTAGTTATATAAATTTGGCTCAGGAGAATGTATGTAGTTTTCAACTGTGAATGACATAGCCACAGTTTTTAAATATGTGCTTGCTGTGCTTTTATTCTGTTAAAGAGTGTAACATGGCATACCTGCCATGAATTTTTTTCTGCCATCTTTTTCATGAATTTTGAGTCCTGGAGAAGAGGTACATATGTCTAACTATGTATATAAACATCACATAGAAATTAAGGAAATTAGTTTCTTCCACTATTCCAGTAGTAAGAAGGTATATTCCAGTGCCACACTGATAGGCTGTGAAAGCTAAATTTCTGAAATGTGGCACTTTCTTCTTTGTCATTATCTAAGGCATGTTATCTTAAAAACTGAACCTGTTTCTTTGCTTGTTTAAAGTGCTGTGGAATGGAATGTCTGTCCTTGGTTTTGCAGACAGAAAATTTGAAAATATAAATAGTTTCTGAGCATGAGTTCACTTACTAAGATATGAAATATCTGCTGCCATATTCCAAACCATCTCATTAGGACAACCCGAGAGAAAGCATTTGCTTATGTACCAGTTTAAGAAAAAAAAGGCCTCCAGACACAGAAGCAAATCAGTAAACCCCCGATTCTCTAAAGAATCGCAAATTGAAGAATGGTAATCACGCGCAGGGGCGTTGCTGGATAGAAAAAAGATCCGGGGCTGTGGCCCTCCAGCCCACTCCCTGCTAGCTTCCGTCCCCCAGCTAGGCCACACCCCCAGCCCCCACCCCCACCCAGTCCCCTCACCACGACCCAGCCCCCACCAAGTCTCCTTGTCCCCATGCCCCCTTCGCCTCTCCCCAGGCCTCTAACTCCATCCATCCCTCCCCAGGCCCCATCCTGACCCCTTGCTTGATGGACTCGAGAGTCCGGACCCCTCCATTCCCACCCCCAGTCTCCATGTTCCCCCCTTACCTTAACCCCTGATACAAAGGCCCGGGACTAGCCTTCGGCGGCGGAGCAGGACAGCCAGCAGAGGAGCCGGATCAGGCCATGCTGCCGTCCGCCACGCTCTGCTCCCGCCACTGCCACACGCCGGCCCCTCGGGCCTGATCCTGCCCCTCTGCCGCTGCACGCCGGCCCCTCGGGCCTGATCCTGCCCCTATTCTGCTGCACGTTGGCCCCTCGGGCCTGATTCTGCCCCGCTGCACACCGGCCCCTCGGGCCTGATCCTGCCCCTCTGCCATCACCATCATGGGCAGGCAGCATGGCCAGATCAGGCCTGGGGCCCCTTTCCCGGCTCCTCTGTCCCCCGTCCCGTGCTCCTTTCCCGGCTCCTCTGTCACCCTGTCCCATGCTCCTTTCCCGGCTCCTCTGTCCCCCTGTCCCGTGCTCCTTTCCCGGCTCCTCTGTTCCCCTGTCCCGTGCTCCTTTCCTGGCTCCTCTGTCCCCCTTCCCCGTGCTCCTTTCCTGGCTCCTCTGTCCCCCTGCCCCATGCTCCTTTTCCAGCTCCTCTGTCCCTTTCCCGGCCCCACTGCCCACCACCGCCTCCTCCTCCCAGCCCCCTTACCTGGCCGGAGGCTCGGAGCTGCAGCGACGGCCGGCAGAGCCGCTTCTGGGCCAGGCCGCTCCCACCCTGAGCACACTCTGTCTGAGCATGCTCAGGGCGGGAGATGTGAATCTCCCCAGCCCGGCCGCAGCAGGAATCTGCGGCTTTGCTGGGGCCCCTTATCCATGGACGTGGATTCAGCTGCTGCGCGTGCACAGCTGTGTCAGTTATATGCGCGCACAGGAGCTGCCTCCACGTCCCGCCGTGCATATATACAACTGTGGTTTAGTTATATAGATAACAACATACACTGTCTTTCTCTTGCTTCCTTTAAAACCTGCAGAAGACTCCTTTGTGTGTTTTAGAGTCCTGGTTTCAAAAAAGATATTCTCTCAGTATCATCCCCCTCCAGTCCACGTAAGGACTTTTCACATAATAGGATGCTACCATCAAAATTATAGTGTACAGAATCCCATCCTCCCACCAGCATATAAAACCTCACTGATGGCATTTTTCAGTTACCAATATTACGAATTATAGGTGCTATCATCATGGAGGATCTCATAGCTAGGGAGTCAGCTGGATAAAGCCCTACTAAACATGGACCACTCTTGACAACAGACTGGCTTCAGTAACATCTGTTACTTATTATGCATTATGGATTTGCTTTTCATCCTCTTTGTATACCTGATATAATTATGAGTGTTTGCAGAACTGAGTTTGAAAAGTATAGGGGATAAAATTACAAAGCAATCATAAAACATCACAATGCCCCTCTGAACTCAGCAACTTTCACTTCAGTATTAAGAGTAATGAGGCTCTGGGAGACAACAGTACAAACATTAATTGTCAGCAGCCTAATGATTTAAATCTCTTCCTCTGAGGCACTCCATCTTTTCCCAGCTGAAAGGGCAAGCTTTGCCCACTGTAACATTAAGCAGCTGATGAATGATCTTGTCGTCACACTTTTGACTTAGGGATTGATCATGTCCAATTAATTCCTGGGAGAAATCAATTGTTCCTACCTAGATCATTTACACTGATAAGAAACTATTAATGAATTCTCATTCTATCTCTATATACATATATAGTGGAGAATGCAACTATACCTCACCCTGGTAGTCCTGAGTCCTTGCAGTTCAAGACAGTTCACATGTTAGGAGGGCAGAACCAACAAAATTGCCTCTTATACTGAAAAAGAGCCTGTATAAGCTCAAAAGCTGTTTTTCTTTCACCAACAGAAGCTAGTCCAATAAAATATATTATCTCACTCACCTTGTCTCTCTCAAATTCTTTCTGGTATTTAGCACCTAGAACTAGAATATTGTTCTCTGCATCTTCTGCTAGTTATATCATACAACGATTTGTTCTTTAAGATTTCTTCTTGGGTTATTGATTTTTTGCTACTGGAAGTTGCAGTGTCTTACTATTCCTGTTGCACATTGCAGAAATCATAATGCCATTTGCTTTAATTGCTACCTTTACATTTAGAGAGCTATAATAGGGGCTTTGTACAAAAATGCAAGATTACAAAAGATTTCCTCTTCAGATTGTAAGGAATGATGATGTGAATGTTTATGTGTGACAGAAGTGGAGATATTCTTGGGTGTTCTTGGAGTGCTGAGTGTGATTCTCTTTCTGCCCCACCACCCCCACATGGAAGATACAATTCTTCCCCTTAGGAACTTGTTTCCTCCATATGTTACTCATATATTTTAGTGATGGGATCCAGGAGTGTCATCATTGCAGACGTCACTAGAGGGCAGATGGGCCTTCCCCAGCCACTCATACACAGACAAGTGATAGGACCCCTCTGCCATAGGTCAACCAGTTGCAATAGGCTGTAACAGACTGGGGGAGGTGGAGATACAGGGTGTGAGACACTTGGCCTGAGAAGGAGGCAAAGGACTGAGATGGGGCAAGTCCCCCATAAAGTGGGAGTTGGGCCCCAGAATGTAGGCTCTGGTGCCCCTTAGCTAGTTGCTGCTATACAATGGTGTTGCTGGGGTTCTGGGGTCCGGTTGTTGAAGGACCAATCCAGCCCCTGCTGGGGCCATAGATCCAGGCCCAGCCGCCATCAGCGCCCCAATGTGGCTGGGGCTGCTGCCAGCCTGATCCAGCCCCCATCGGGGCCAAGGATCTGGGGCCCGCCTGGCTACCGACCGGCCACTGCCGGCCTAATCCAGGGCCCAGGCGCCACTGGCTTGATCCGGTCCCCACTGGGGCTGTGGATCTGGGCCCAGCTGCTGCTGGCGCCTCAATGCAGCCAGGGCCGCTGCCAGCCCGATCTGGCCCCCGCTGGGGCCAGGAATCTGGGGTTCGGTTGCCATTGACCCAATCTGGCCCCCATTGGGGCCAGGAACCCAGTGCCTGACTGACAGCGGCAACCTGATGTGGTTCCTACCAGGGCCGGGGCCGAGCCGCATGCCGGCAGCAGCAGGAGCCCGATCCAAGCCCCAGTCTGGGACCCGGGGGAAGGATTGCCCCCCCCAGTCAGATCGGGACCCCTGGGACGGATCAGGCCCTTCCCGTGGGGCGGGTGAGGGCTCCGGGTCCCAAACCTATTTCTGGGGCAGCAACGCCCCTGCTGCCATAACTTTTGATTCATCTGCTACCAAAGCCTTTCTACACTGTGATCCTGAGAACTAATAAATGCTTCTGATTTCCATGCTGGCTGTGAATCATTTCTGACTGCAAGGTGAGATGCATGGCCTCTTTGGAACGTGTAGGAGCTCCCCGAGGTCCCATCTAGAAGGACACACAGGGAGAGCTCAGGCAGCAGTGTGCTGAACTCTCCAAGGCAAGAATCAGGAGGGGGCTGCATGGGTGTGGGGAGACCCAGTGGGGGAAAGAGTCCACGCACTAGAGTCCTGACTAGCTTCATCCAGAGAGGTTCCAGAACATGGTTGCTGTTAGACTTTGTCACAGCAGTTTAGGAAGGCTTGTTTTGATTTTAGGAAACAATCCTGAAGGAAGCATACAAACAAACTCTTTGGACTGGTATTTAAAACTTATCATGATTTCCACAAACTCAAATAATGCTTTGTTGGATGCTAAAATTAGCCTCTTTGCAGACTCCAGAGTAAGAATGAGCATCATTATGGAGTTTCCTTCAAGGGGCAGAGTCAGTAGGAGGACACAACTGATGACTAAATTCAGAATTTGGTTGTTATCTTTGCTATGTAGTGTATATCAAGAACATTGCTTCTACAATGTTCTAGGTTAGGGATTATAGTAAATTAATCACAAAATAGTACAGGAACTTATGTAGCAGAAGAGGAATTTAAGAGCTGAATATTTAATATTAATAAAACAGGACTGCACGTAGAGACAATTAAGGGTAATATATTATGTTATTACTTAGACAAATCCTCAGCTAAATTCTGGACCTTGTAAAACCAGAATGAAGGGACTTAAGCGACAGAATCTCTGTCATTTTCCTCATGGAGACTTACTGTTTATTGTTCTAGCAAGGAGGTTTGCTCTTTTTCTGAGGGAGCAGGCTCTGGAAATGAACCCAACTACCAGCAGGAACAGGCCCAGGTGACGCACCCATAAGCAGTCACCGTGGCATTGGAACAATTTTCATAGTGGGGTTGCTGAAAGACTTTGAACTATATTGTAAACTCTGTATATGACTAAAACAACTTCAAGTCAGAGTGTGCTGCCGGAGCCACACTGTAGGTCACACAAATAGTAATGGTGGCTCAGTAATCCCATCACTTAACTGCCTACCCACAGCAATAGAGGGATCATGAACTAGGCCTCTATTATCACCATATAGCATTTCCATTGCTTTACTGTAGGTGTTAATGTGCACTTAGATAATATCATGTCTCCAAAGTATATTGAGGCTGTAGGTCAAATGCCTTTGATTTTCATACAGCAAGTAATGGAGTGTCAGAGGTATGTATTCAAGTGTTTTTGATTTATATGAAAGTAGGAAGTGAACCTTGACCTCTCACGGTAAACTCCAGAATCAGTTGCTTTAGTATTAGAATTATGCCCATTTTATAGTTCAAAAGGACAATTTTCATCTCCCCTGCATTTAGGTGAACTATTTTCCCACATAAAGATGTGATCAAAGTGACAGTTTAACAAAGAATTAGAACAAGAGGTCCTTCAATAATCTAAACTACTTCAACTACTTAGGAGGAAAAGAAGTCTGTTGCCTACCCCATTTGAAACAAGGTATTTTTACTCTCCCATTCTGGTTCCAGTTTGGTAAAGGAAATTCTTAACAAAAAGCTAAGCTATTGAGTATCCATTCATAATTATAAACAAAAACAGAATAGTCAAATGAAGTTCCACAATGCAATGCAATAACATGCCACATTGTGACTGATAAAGCCTATAGACTTGAGATTTTTTATGTATGCTTTTTGGACTTTTTCCCACTAGATATGAAACCTCCTCTCACCTCTGCATTCCTATTCATATTGTGCCTAGCACATTTGGAAGCATGGAGGAGGGAAGTGGGGAAGCCAAAATAACCCACAACCAAAAGACAAGCTGATAGTGGAAAACATATTTTAGTTGCAATACTTAGCAACCTAAACAGGTGAGATTAAAGTCTTTCTTCCTTTTTTTTCGTACTCTGACAATGTGCAAGTGCTAGAAGCAGACATATGAGGTCAATACAACTAGCACTGTATCTGTGGAAATACATAGTTCAACTTCTAACTTTTCAACACACAGAAAGTTGTATAAGATAGTTTCTCTGTATTTTAAGGTATTTGCATACTTTACTTTTGTAGCAATGTGCCAACAAGGGATGGAAATAGTTCCTGTTAATGATCAGAAGAATTAAGGGCACCCTTAAACCAAAGGGCCCAACCATAAACCCTGGGAAATATTCCTAGTCAACTTGTTCTCAGTGTCAGAGAAAATTAACTGAGAACAACTTGACTAGATGTAATGGGTCTGATTCTGAACTCATTTAAACAGATTTTACATCAGGAACTCCTAGGGATGGGGAATGTTAGTCCACATTTATACCAGCATACAGACAAGAACAAAACTTAGGTACTCTTTGCTGAGCATACTACAGTTTTACAGCTTGCAATATGATCACAAAATTGCTTTTTTCACTCCAAAAGGAGGTATACATTTCTTGGCCTTTGATGTTAGATATGGAGAAAAAAAAAAAAGCTGCTCCAGTTTCTTGGATTTCAGGCCTTTTAATTTCCTATCAGCCTATTCATGTCCAAATCCTCTCCTCCTCTGGGCTAACACTGTAGTACAATGACCAGTACGCACTTTAATGAGCTGCCTCCATCTCCAGCAACAGGTCGGTCCAGACACTCAGGCCACAGACTTCGAAGTCTCCATCCTGAGCCTTTTGGTTTTTTAGAGCATCCAGGGCAGCCTCTCGTAGCGGGGCAGGTCCCCTCATGAAGCAACCGAAGCGCGCCCGCAGCTCTTCCCAGGACACCTCGTCCTCACCAAGACAGCGGCTGCTGGTCCACTGGCCGCGCAGGGGATCGTAGCGCAGGCAGCTGCCCCAGCCGGTGAGGAGGTGCAGGTAAGCGGTGCTCAGCTGGGGGTACCGAGCGGCGAGGGCGACCAGGAGGGAGCCCGGGAGAAAGCGGCAGAAGGCGGAGACGCGGCCTGGGTCCCCGAGCATCCAGGAGAGCACCGCCCCAGCCAACTCCCTGCGCTCCGCCCCGCTGTCCCCTTCTTCGGCAGCAGCGCTGTCCCTGGCCTGCTCCAGCAGCAGCGCCGCCAGCACACGGTAGACCCTGGGGCGGGGCAGCTGCTCCAGGAGCCTGGGGAGCCAGAGCGGCTGCCCCCCTGCAGCCCTTGGGCTCCCCGGCCCCTCCTCTTCCTCCTCCTGCAGCCTGGACAGCAGCAGCTGGGCCTCGGTCCGCACCCGCGGTTCCGGCTCCTCAGGGCTCCCCGCAGCGGAGCTGGGCGGCGGCAGTAGCCGGGCGGCGGCTCGGCGCCGGGCCAGGAGGCCGAGGCTGCAGGGCCCGGGGGGAGCCTGGCCCTCCGGCGGCAACAGCAAGCTCCGCAGGAGACGGTGGCAGGCGGCGGGCGGCAGCGCCCGGTTGCCCAGCAGCGCCAGGCCCAGCAGCTCCGGGCAGCGCCCCAGGTGGCCGAAGCCGAGCGGCGGCCCCCTGCCCTGCTGCTGCCCTCGGCGGAGCCGCTGCCCCAAGGCGGCCTCGAGCCGGGGCTGGGCCCGGAAGCGGCCGTGCAGATGCTGGAAGTAGCGGCCCCACTGCAGGGCTCTGTCCAGCGTCGGCGGGTCCCAGGCCCGGACCAGCCCCGAGCGCGACACGGCCAGGAGACCGGGCAGCTGCTCCACCTGCCACCCCAGCGTCTCCATGGCGACAGCTCACCCGCGCCGGCGGCGCTCCCCTGAATCCCTTCCCGCCGCGGGTTTGAGCAGCGGGCATGGATCTGCCCTCCCCCGTGAAGTAGCCCAATCGGGACCCGCTTGAGGTGAGCTCTGCAAGGCCATTGGCTGACCGGGATGTCAGTCCTCTGCCAATTGATTTACGCGCTTCACCTCGGTCGCTGGGGGCGGAGTTGAGAAGTTAGGTTGTGTCATGTGCTTGAGTAGGCGGCGGCTGCTGCTGCTGGGGAGAGCGGCAAGAACGCTACTGCAGCTAGAGTTACTGCTGCTAGGTAGTACTTATCCATCTAGCCATCGCTCCTGTAGTAACAGTCCCCCGCTTGTAATGTAGCTGCACCTCCCGCCATAGGCGTCTTCCAACTGCCCCTGCTAGCACAGGCCCTATTCTGTAGTTAGAGGGGCAGCAGGGACTAAGCACAATGCAGCAGCTATGCATGCAACACTGAAGTGTGGACACAATGTTCAAGTGCAGGGTCGGCCTTAGACCACTGGCAGCCCTAGGCAAATTTATTTTTGGTGCCCCCTCCTTCAAAGCGTTCAGGCTCCCTTTACGCTCCTCGCCCCCCACCCCGTGGCCCTGTCCCCGATCTTCTGCCCCCCCTCCCCGCAACCCCTTTCCTGCCTGACTCTCACCTCCTCAAACCCCTATGGGGCCTTTCCCAATCTTTGCCCGCCCCTGCGGCCCCTTCCCAGCTCCTCTGCCCACCCCCTGCAGCTCCTTCTCACCCCCCCTGCGGCCCCTTCCCAGCCTCCCTTACCTGGCTGGAGGCCCAGAGTTGCAGGGGTGGCCCGCTCCTGCCCTGGCTGCAGCAAGGCAGGGCGGAACAGGCATTCCGCCCGAGTCTGCGGCTTTGCTGGGCCCATTTCCCCTGGGGGAAATTTGGTGGCCTCTAAAATCAGCAGCCCTAGGCGGCTGCCTAGCTTGCCCACCGCTAAGGCTGGCCCTGTTCAAGTGCAGTGGTGTACAATATAAACTAATTCCCACAGTTATTCCAAGGTTCAAACACTAATGTTTATATGCATACATTGGCCACAATCATTAACATTTGAACCTACAGACTTCTCATTCATAACTTACAGTGATGCCAGCTCTCAAGAGTAGTCCTTTTAGCATTTGCTTTGTTTGGTTTCTATAAATCCTTGTTGCTCTAATCCTGTGATAAAGTACAACTCATATTTCATTTAAAGTGTCTCTAGCTTTTACAGTTGTGGAAAAATAGAGAAATGGCATCTGAATACACTTGAAAGATTCTGAAAATGATAAGCAAATAAACCCAAATTATTGTTAAATCATGAGGTTTAGCACAATCATGATTTTGGAAGGGTTGAGTCAAGGATTTTTGAACACTGAGGATTTGCAATGTTAATCAAAGACCTCTTTCTTTTCACCTATAAGAATAACAGAAATGATACACAGACATGCTGTTACCCATTATGTTTCTCTTGGCTTGGGCTGGACCACAATATATACATTGCAAGTGCATAATATAATTATGTGTGATACTGCAGTGGAATACCAGGCATCAGGTTGGTTTCTATTCCTGGCTCTGGTAGTAGAATGAACTTAGTGGTTAGTCAGCATATCCAACTGTAGCAATTCTAATATTTTTGTTATCTGTGGGGAACTGAATCCTCACTCTCTCTGCATAAAAGCATAAACCTCTTCTACTTGAGTTGAAGAACCAGATTTATTAGCATGTTAGCAGCAGCACAGTCATAAATCTCTAGGTGTTATCTAGCCACTAGAGGATGACCCAGAGTCCAACCAGTGTTTTGAATCCTAACATCTATTTTGATTTGCTGTTACAGCCTGACCTGATGCTATGTCATACACTCCCCTGCATTTAATTTCCTCCCACTCTGTAACTTTCCTATCTTCAAAGCGTCTGATGAAGTGGGATCTTCTCCCACGAAAGCTCATGCGATAAATAAATCTGTTAGTCTTTAAAAGTGCCACAGGACTCTGTTGTCTTCCAGAGTCCATAGGTTATACTAGCATTTAATTTGGCATGCTCCTTCTGAAAGGCTGGCAAATGGATGAGATTTGGCTGGAAACTTATCGCATGATGCTAATGAAGCCATCTACAGCAGAAGTCAAAAATTGTGAGACTTTAAAGCAGTTCTCCCCACCACATGGCAGATGCATACTTGTACATGATTTAATGGGAGTGGTCCTGCTTTTTAGCAGGGGGTTGGACTAGATGACCTCATGAGGTCCCTTCCATCTCTATTATTCTATGATTCTAGGATGTCCTGGTGCTATTTTAATTTTTTGTCTTTATGTGCTATAAGTTCTTTAGTACTAAGAGCAATTCTTCTTTAGCTCAAGTGGCAGTGGCCTATGCTTTTGCATTAGAAACACATTTTACTCTACTGCTGCTATGAAGCTACAAATTATGGAGTATAGCAGTAGTGTACAACTTCTCAGCTTGAGAGCCAAATGTATTATTTGTGGAAGGTCATTGCTATGGAGCAAGATTTTTGCCTTGTTCTTATCTCCCTTTGCATCACTCAGGTGACAAAGGGAGCAGAAACCTCCCAGAAGTTCTTAGCAGGCCTACAGATGCATAGTAAACTCAGACTTCTCTTTGAAGTGCCACTTCCTACTTATGGGTGTGTTAGGAGCTGAAAGAGGAAGGGGCTGGAGTGTACCACAATTGATTGTCCCTGGATAGTGTTTGGTCCTTAAGAGACTGAAGGCAGTGGTGCAAGTTTGACCATCTCCCCACACTGCTCTAACATGGACAGAAGCAGAGCACTGAAGTGGCTGATCATCAGCTTCTCTGTTTTACCCCTCCCCCCATCTTAAAACAGGAGTCCAGTGGTATTTTTAAAGACTAGTACATTTATTTATCACATGAGCTTTCATGGAAGAAAAATCCCACTTCAGACACACTGGAAGATGGAGAACTTATAAAATGGGAGGAAAATAAATGCAGGAAAGTAAGTCATAGGATCAAGTTAGATTGTTACAGCAAATCGAAGCAGTTCTTTAGATTCAAACAGCATATTAGAGGGAGGCAAAGTAATCAGGTGATCTTGCCTTTTTCCCTCACCTCCCTCTAATATGTTGTTCTCCACTATTTGAATCTAAACAACTGCTTTGATTTGCTGTAACAGTCTAATTTGATCCTATGACTTACACTTTCTTGCAATTATTTTCCTCCCATTTTGTAAGTTCTCCATCTTCAAGCATCAGACAAAGTGGGGATTTTCTTCCATGAAAGCTCATGCGATCAATTGTTAGTCTTTAAAAGTACCATTCAACTCCTTGTTTGTTTTGCTGAACTAGTTTAACACAGCTACCCTTTTGGAACTTGCCCTCTATCTTAAGTTACCTTAAATGACTCTATACAGAAAAAGGAACCATTCTGTCTTAAGAACCACTCTCAGGTCACTCAGAGCCAGCAAAGCTCCTATCCTGTTCTCACTAGGAACCCCAAAGTCAGAGCTATTCTCTCTGTTCCTAACTGCAGAGGAAGGAGGAGAGTACCATTGGAATTGAGAGGAAGGTAGTTGAAGTTTAGTGTCCCTCCCTCTTCTCCTTCATAATGCATTGATTTTAAAAATAAATAAAGGAACTATTTGTGGTCTTAACCACTGGAAGAACTTTTGAAAGGATGGGATAGTTTCTCCTACTTGGCATCTTTAAATAAAGATTGAGGTCTTTCTAAAAAGATACAGGCTTAATAGATGTATTCCTCAGTGAAGTGTTGTTGACATAAGTCATAAAGGGAGCAAACTAGATAGAGTCCTTCAATCTTTAAAAAAGTCTCTCTTAAAGCACTTAGTTTAAAAATCTCAGATTTAAAAAAAAAAAAAAAAAAATTCACACTGAAATGCATATTTTCTCCTGAGAGCCATAAATTGGACACTACTCATGTTGAGCATAGTGATAAACATGAACTTTCTAGGTATCCACAGATTCATTTCAATATTGTGGAAGAGTGACTTCACTGTTCACATACAGCCTTATGGCTACGTATAGCACAGCAGACTCTTCTCAGCAGTCACCCTGTCAACTGCTCTGACCTTATGGTGGTTTTCCTCTTCTCATGACTGCCCTTCCAGCCACCTCATATTTAGTCCCACTCCTAAAAGGAGAAACTAAGGATCCAATAAACAAAACTCAGACATAACTCTTTGCTTCTACCTAGGATCTGCAACATTGTTTCCCTCATTCTCCTATAGAGCAATACCTTCTAGTGTTTTCTCCCTAGAGGCCAAAATTTGCACTCAGTATTCCTTCTCCCTCTATTTCAACACCACACTTTCCAGTGGTTCCAGGGGAACCCAGGCACATATGTGCCCATCCACACAACTTCTCATCTAGATTGCAGCTAAGGAACCTAACATAAGCAGTTCAGACCTATTCCTTCAGATGCCTCATTACCTTTCTGGATTGCTGCCTTTCTTGTAACACTTCCTTAAGCTGTCTATATCTATCTGGACTCCCCCTCTGAAGAAGTGCTTTGTAAAGGCCTTTTTATAGCTGGGCTTCTTCCCTTTAAATGCCATCCAATTCATTCTCCAAGTGGGCTTCATCTTCAATTAGTCCTGACACCCTCCAGCTGCAAACAGGTGTACTTACTGCTCAATCTCTCTGGCTCTCCTATTAACTGTTTCATTACAAGTGTGGGGTTCACATCCACCACAATCACTACTAATATTAATGATACTTTGTTTACTTATCAGCTTTTACTCCAAAAGATTCAAAAGCATATTACTAGCTCATATAGACTTCATTTTTTTTTTTTTTTGGTGCTGAAATGCAGCTATTTCTCAGGTGGAATCTGTCAACTGTTCAACAGTAAACAACAACAAATGCAACACAACAGTCTAACATATGAAATGGGGAATACTGCATTCACCTGAAAGTACAGGTGGAATTTTTCCTAGTCAGAAAACAGTTATATGAACTGGAATTTGGTCAGGATGCCAGTATTAATACAGCCTCTCTTTCAAAAGGTGTTATGGTCTCTAAAGTGAGCAATTTCACTGAATTCCAGGCCCACATATATGTTATTGAAGGATTTCTTTTGCAGCACAGCAGTATTAAATGAAAAATTTCCCTTCAGGAATTTCTCAGAGGAAATTTTTGTGGGTTTCTGCGCATAGTCTCATTGGATGAAATGTACATGTTTATATACCATAAACGTGGCTGTAAATTGCACTTGAAAAAAATCAAATAATCACATTTGCAGCACTAAGAACCTAAGAAAAACAGGCTGTGAAAGTATGACTGCACTGGACAAAGCCTTAAGAAATCTGAAATATTGCTGCATGTAAAGGGAAATGGATGGGATTGCTAATAAGTCTCTGTAGAGCTACTTGAAAAATGGAATTTCCAGCCTATGCAAATTTCTGGTATTTTAACATTTGATTTTGTCCAAAATATTGAAAATGAAATGAAACATTTTTATGTTCCTAAAATGAAATGTTTTGTTTGTTTGTTGATTCAAAACTAAACATAATTTTTCCTGTCAGTTTTTCCTGTCCTGTTTTTTACCTCTATGTCTGCCTGAGCTATCATGGCATGTCATGGGACTCCAGTAGCTAAAACTTTCTTCCACACAAGCAGTGGTCAGCCTCTGTAACCTGAACCTCCTCCAACTTCCAGACCCTTCTTTTGCACTAGTAGCAAATGCAGCTGACTTACCCCATCTTTCCAACTAAAACACTTGCATTGTTCCTGACTACGAGCCTTGAATCTCTATATGCCAACCTTCATCTCACCCAAGTCACTTCCCACCTGAACTACTAATCCTAGCTGCCAGATTCTCGCACAGGTTTTTAAAAACCTATTGTTAGTTATGTATTTGTATTACAGGAGCACTTAGAGGCCCCAATGAAGGAGTGGGTCCCCCTGTATGCTAGGCACTGTACATACACAGAGAATGATTTTAAAAGCTGGATTCAAACTGGTGCAGAAAAGGGGAGATATGATTACTTTCTATAAATACATCAGAGGGATAAATACCAGGGAAGGACAGGAATAGTTTAAGTTCACAAATTAATATAAACAGGCCCTCAAGAAGTTTAGACTTTGAATTAGATTAAAGTTTCTAACCATCAATTTCTGGAATAACCTTCCAAAGGGAGCAGTGGGGGCAAAAAACCTAACTGGCTTGACTGACTATAAGTTTATGGAGAGGATGGTATGATGGGGCAGCCTAATTTTGCAATTAACTGATCTTTGATTACTAACAGTAGATTATGCCCAATGGCCAGTGACCGGATGCTAGATAGGGTGGGTTCTAATTTGCTACAGAGAATTCTTTCTTGGTGTTTGTCTTGTGAGTCTTGCCCACATGCTCAGGGTTTAAGCTGATTGCCATATTTGGGGTCAGGAAGGAATTTTCCCGTGGTGCAGATTGGTATAGGTCCTGGAGGGGGTTCATCTTCTTCTGAAGCAGGGGTCACAGGCTAGATTCTCTGTACTTTGAAGTCTGTAAACCATTATTTCAAAACGACAATAATTCAGTCACAGGTTATGGGTCTCTTACAGGCGTGGGTGAGTGTGATTCTGTGACCTGGTTGTGCAGGAGGTCAGACTAATGATCATAATGGTCTTTTCTGACCTTAAAGTCTATAAAAAGAGCAAACCAAATCTAAAGAGTTTGCAATCTAAGACCAGAGATAACAGATACAAACAGATGTGAGGAGTACAGGGTAACACTCAGGCAAGTTATGATTAGTGTAAAAAGAAGTTGACCCTGCCAGCAGGTAGAGGATCTTGGGGGGCAATTACCTCACCAGTGGGGTACAAATCACTCTTTACTGAAAAATGTAAAACAGTAAAATTCAACAATGGGGTGTATGGGGTTTGTCACAGTAGGCAATTGGGGAGGGGGTTTCTCTTATTAAGCAGTGTGAAAATGAAGAGGTGTCACAGCGAGTCACAACTGGTGGCTAGCGATTCTACAAAAAAAGAACCAATATGTCACAGTGGTATAGGTGTAGAGGTACAGTAAAGGCAGTGGTAACCAATGGGGTTTTACGAATATGAATGAGATACAAATGGCAGTAAAATTGCACAATAAGGGTGATTAGTGAATTTACACAAGTGAAATAGTACAGATGAGAATCAATAACTTGGTTTATAGGACTGCAGTGGCAGGCAGTCTGTAAGAGTGTACCTAGAGGCTGGGTTAAGGGACAGGGGTGGGGGGTGAGTAATTAGTGGCAGAGGAAGAGGGAAGAGTACAGCTGCAAGGGATGCAGCAAGAGGCAGCAAAGGGTTGGGAAGTTCAGGGGGGTGATGCAGGCAAAGGGAGAAAGGCAGCAAGGGGCTTGGGAAGTTCAGGGAGAGAGTCGGGGAGAGGGGGAAACAGCAGCGGAGGGCTTGGGGAGTTCGGGGAGAGATGAAGACACAGAGGCACTTATTCGACAACTTAACAGCAACTATACAACTTATGCTAATAATGAACAACAGAAAGAAGAAAAAACAAAAAGAGAGGAGCAATACAGTAAAACAGTTATCTTACAGTAATCTAGCTTGACTATGGCCACACAATATAACAGGTAATGGCAAACAAGTATCCCACTTAACTACCACTAAACACAGACACAGAATTCAATTCTAACAGGGCTACAACTTATACAAGGTAATAAAATGCACGGTTTCAAGTTAACAAAACTAAACCCAAACAAACTAATGAAACTAAACCTAATGGCACGCCTTATACTACACTGGTCCTATTGACCAGGGGGAACAGTCCCAGAGGCAGAGTGGTGTGAGCCCAGGGTACAGCTCCTGCGGGAGTCAGGGAATGGTGGCTACAGCAGTGGAAATGGCTGAAAGCAGGGAGCCCCGGGACAGAGCACACGGAGGCAGAGCTTAGCAGTGGCACGGGCTTTTCTTTAGCAGCAAGGGAGCCGCGGAGTTAGAAACAGTTTCAGGCACAGACCAAGGAATTAACTTGAGTCTGTCTGCTGGGGAAGCAAGGCCAGCAGCTAGGACAGGGAGAGTTTGCAAGAGGGGAGCCTTACCGATTCCCGAGACAGCAGCAGGAATAGAGGCAGGAACAGCAGCAGCATCAGAGGATGCAGAGGAGGCTCGGTTTGTTTTCGATAGTCAGGAGATCTCACAGGAAAAATTCGGTGTTCGTGGGAGGGGAGTTTAAAAACGGGGGGTACGCTCAAAAATTAAAACGAGAGCGGAGAAAGGACCCCCCAAAGACCCCTAGCTGATCAGACCAGGTGGCAAAGCAGGAACCTTTCTGATGTCTGACTCAAAAATGTCTGGTTTTAAAGGCAAACTCAGGCAGTTTCCCGACAGTTATTCTGATTGGTTCCCTCTGCTACAGGAGAGGAGAGAGGGCAGGGAAAACTGCAGGTAAGCACAGGACATGTCTGGGCAAAGTTCTGAGCCACAGGTATGACTCATGCCCTTAAGCTCAACAGGCCATTTAAGTCTTGCACTCCTGGGCATTGTCCACCCTACACCGAGCCAGGGTCTAAGCCAAGGAGCTAAAGGCCGCCTCCCTGGGCTGGGCAATGGCCCTTAGTAGCCCGGGAGGGGTGGCCACACAAAACAACAAAACAAAGGGAAAATAAATGCAGCAGGGGGACAGCTGCAACAGACAGAAGTGATCCTAGCGTGACAGCTGCCTAGCTATCAATTGCTTTTTCCACACTCTCCACTCCTAAAACTTCCTCAGTGCCCCACATCCTAATGCTGATATTATAAAAGGCATGCAAGGTTTATCATTTCAGAGCCTGGCTGTCCTAGCAATGTCTTTTGAGATCTTCCACTGTACGGCTGGAACCTATTGATCAACCTGATATGTTGGTGTGATCCAATAAGCCAATGCAGTGAGCAAATGGAGAATTTTCTTTGGGTCAAGAAGAGCATGAGTTCCTTGCTGCAAACTGACTTTCTTTACCACGTACACATTTTTTCCCCAAAGGGCTTTCTGATTTTTGTGTGTTGAAAATGTCCTCTCTACAGTTTGGCAGCCTCAGTAACTGTCAACATTGTGGATATGGTTACATATTTCATGCTGGGTAAAATGTATAGTCTTATTACTTTGTTTAAGGAGAACAGGAAGCCACAAAGACATCCAAAAGAAAAGCATCCAGAAATAGTACATGAGCTTTCGCTTTCTTTTTCCAGGGGATATGTGTGATAGTAGTATTGGTAAAGCATTCCAAAGAATTTATCTCAATTCCCAACCTTCAAAATACCTTTTCATTATCACTACTGCTTAGATTTATAACAAAGGTCAGATTCTGACTTGGTGTAACTCACTTTAATTTTCTCTGATTTACCTGGAACTATGTCTATTTTTCCCATTTGGGATTGGCCTCAAATCTGTTTTCTTTAAAGAAAAATGTAGTATCTTCTGTTTTAACATAATATCTGTTTATGCTGTTGTGACCCATTTTGTGATATTGTCATATTAGTTGTATCTACAACTTTCTTTAAGAATGTATACCCATATGTTCTTTTTTCTATTTATTTTTTGTTTTATTTCATGTGGATGTTGTATATAGTAGACCTGATGTATTTGCCCATTGTAGAGCCTAATTAAAAAGAGAGAAAGAGGTCAGAGATCCATCCTAATTTTGGGTGCTTTACTCCATGTCTGTGTGTACATTTCCTGTAAATGCCTGCCCAAAAGTGGTTGTTTTAGTTCTTATGGTAAATGCTCATGCAAAAATAGGCATGGTGAATAGGCAAGACAGATATCCAGGTTTTTTATTTATTTATTTTTAAAGTAAAGATCCTTAATATATCTTTGAAGTCAGATTATAAACAGGAATGATCATCTGAGATACTATTCAGCAACCATAGTGTTAAACAGTATTAATGAGTAAAGTTTCTCCTCCATAGCTGGTTTTGATAGATAGGATATAGGGTCCTCCAGAGAGTTCTGAATGAGATGATGCTGTTGATTAAAGAACCAGAGGAGTAACAAGCTAACCAAATCCAGTTTTCAGTGAACCATACCAGCACGGTTTCACAATCCCTATATTTTGCTTGAGTTACTGTTATTGCTTTATCTCAGACTGAGAATTAAAGCAAAAATATCATACGAAACCTTGTAAAATTCATGCATTCCATCTCTTGTGTTATGAAAACTCCTCAGGCAAGACTAGTCAGTTTACAGCAAAACTGATCAAATGTGCCAGAGATCTGTAATCTGTTGATCAGTTCTATTAACTCTCAGTAGTCACATTTGCTGTAAAATGGGCATAATCTTTCCTCTAAAAATAAAATGGAGGTATGCTGTATTTGTCCACATACCTAGCACTACAAAAAGGGAATGGGTTGCTGCAAAAGATTTGCATTTTCAAACACAAGTCATTTGGGGGAAACAGTGTCCTACTATCTGTTACTGTCTGGTCAAACATTCCAAAAACTTTTGCTCATTTGGCAAATGACTAAATTTCCAATAGTCTGTGGTCATCCTACTTAGTGATTAGTGGACAATGATTTATGGACCTCTGACATGTCTCAATCAATTAGATTTTGGCTATCAAAAGACTAAACTGTCCCTCTGCCAGACAATAAAAATGAATCCTTTACTTTTGTGTTAGAGTTGTGCCAAATCAAAAGTCAGGACTACACATAGGTGCTGCACCTCCTGGCTTGAAATAGTAACAACAACCCAAATACATGATTTCCATCTTCAGCACTCCCACTATAAAATATGTTCCAGCCCAACAGGGCTTGGAACATCCTTGATATTTAGAGACATCTGGTTTTATGATCTAACTTCCTAGTAACCCCCACACCATCTCTGAATAGTGGGCCAAACTAAAATTCTGTTCTTTTGAGATGTTTAGATCTGCCTTCAAACTTAATTGCTTAGGCCCATCTATAATTCTGATGTTATCAGTCACATTTAGAATATCACAGTTGTGGCATAGGATTCAATTCACTAGTGTGAGAGATGCAGTCATTGTATCTGAGGGGCTGTAGGTAAAGGTGTCTTTAAACCACCTATTTTATTCTCCTGAGTCCTGGCTAGCTAGTTTTGTTCCTGCTGCAATTTGCAGATTTCTCAGGCTGCTCTAAGTTATGCCAGCTTGTAGCCACCCTTGCAGAACAGTTACACCAGCCAGAGATCACTGGAATACATCATATATTGTCCATGCATGCTTCTGGCAAGCCACCTATTCCCAGTGATGATTACCTCGTTCCAGGAAAATCCTCAATTGCTCATTTAGGGTAGCATTGTAACAAGGTCCAGCATAATGTTTATGTGAGAAAACTCTAGATAACATGTACAGCATTTTAGGCCACACTTATTCTAGGTGCCCAAATTGAGACATGTTAAACAGAGTGGGTATTTAGAGGGTCACTGATCAGCACAATCTAAAAATAAGGGCCCCAATAAGATTTCAAGTTGGACACCCAAAAACTGAACCACACAAAATCACTAGTTACTCTTGAAAATTTTTATTTCAACCATTAGGGCTGTGGTTTGCAAATGTAGGCAAGTGTGCCAGGACTGAATTAACTCCAGTGTCCCACAGCTTTACTGTTTAACACTGAATTGTTCTGAGTGGTCTTAAAATGAAATTGTACATTTAAGAAAAATATCTTTAAAAAGTTATCACCAAGGGGTGCGTCTACATTGGCGCCTTAGGTCGACCTGAGGACACTTAAGTCGACCTACAGTACTCTGCAGTCCACACTGGGTGCTTGTAAAGTCGACTTAAGCGCTTCCTTAAGTCGACTTAATAACACCACCTCTGAAGGTAGACTTAAGGCTTAAGTCAACCTTATTAAGTTGACCGTATTAAGTCGACCTAAAGCCAGTGTAGACGGGTATGTCTACACTACAGGATCTGTTAAGTCGACTTAATAAAGTCGACTTTAAGTCAACTTAAAGTCAACCTTGTTAAGTTGACTTAACAGAGTCGACTTAACAAGCATATACACATAACCCAACAGTTTTCATGTGTTTCAGTGACAAACAAAAATTTATCATTCACAAACACATTTTTCATGTTGGAGTCCATTATGCTTTAATGTATATAAAATTCAATGGAGGATAGCTGTAAATAAAGCTATTTATATATCTGTCTGGTTTCCAGTAACATTGGCCACTCAAATTTCAATTCTGTGATTGCCCTCATACCTCAGAACCTCTTATTGTCTGGATGGGCTAATATCTCACAGTTACTTATATATCATGGTTACTTATTTAGCATATATGTATGTGCACAAGTGTATACACACATAGATGCATGAGCACACACACATATTGAATGGAGGGGTTTTTTGTGTGTATAATACATTTCTAAGTGTCTGTTGTTTCCATTTTCATGTCTCCAAAGCTTTTCCGTGAATTCTTCCAGCACGTTTCTCATTATTCTCTCAACCTTTCCTCTGCTGGATGGCTGGGGTTTCCAGACATATAACCTGAAATGTCCTGGGAGAATTTACATAAAAACAATAAAGCCAAGGAAATGGAAACCACAGGATATATGCATTTTTTAAAATCTTTGCTAAGAAGATCATTGGTTCATATTTACAAAGGAATTCAATTTTCCATCCTTTCCTTGTGAAACAAATGTGAGGGAAAAGGGATGGTAGAAATCATTAGGACTAGCATTTGTCTCATTACATAAGTGAGTTTTCTGATTTTGAGGTGAGGGGTGTATGCTAATCTCATTAATGATTAAAAGATTTCACATGCATTATTCACAGCACATTAAGAAGAATGTACTGTGAAAATCATACAAATGTTTGGATCAAGCAATATTAATACATAGTTTGGGGGTAGGGTTTGTCTGTTCCCTCCTCCCCGCCCTTTTTGGTCATTTGCTAAATGTGGTGGAGTGCTGTTTTTCAACTCTTTAAATTTTGTGTCTTCTGAAGTCAAATAAATTAAAAACAGATACAATTGTGCAGGCAATAAGTAATGTGATACAGAGATTATAGTTCCAGTATGAGTTGTGCACAGGTTGATAATAACCAGAAGTAATTACTGTCCTTCTGCTGTGTCCTCATCTATACAAAGTGAGTCAAAGTGACTGTGGTGGACTTTGTCTGCAACCCAAGGGACAAGTGTTCACATCACAAAAGCCATCACCATACAGGCACTTCCCAGACTGGGGAAGTATTGTTTCTCTTTTTGCTTATATTAATTGGTTTGATTTTTGTCAATAAAGATTCTCTCTGGATAAAAAGCCTGACTTTCTCTGGGGATGTTCTATTTCTTTTCAAGCTTACAGGCCCTTCCCTTGAGAGTTTTTACAAGATTTTGGTTTGGGGAGGGTTTTAGTAGGTAGGTTCAAGCCCTACCAGAAAACTCTAGTTTCATGGAGAGTGGGTTGATTCTAGGCAATTTTTCCTTCTGCTGTACAAGATAGTGGTGTCTTCTTTCTCTTATGCTCGTTTCATTGGCTATTGAGGCACTATCTCAAATCATTTGAATTAGCCGATCTATTAAGGGTATGTCTACACTGAAGCTGGGAGTGAGCCTTCCCAGCCCAGGCAGACAGACTTGTACTAACAGGGCTTGAACTAGCATGCTAAAAACAGTACTGTGGACGGTGCAGCTTCAGGGGCAGCTATGGCCTTCGAGCCTATGTGGTCAGATTCACTTGAGAGGATTAGGTGTAGCTCAACTCACAACATCCACACTGCTGTTTTTCGAGTGCTATTGCAAGCATGAATTTGCTTACCAGGGCTGGAGGCTTGCTCCCCTCTGCAGTGTAGACATACCCTGTAGACATACCCTGAGGAATTGGGGTGTCTGTCATACAAAAATATATGTGGATGATGTGCTTTTAGTTTAATCAGTAAATCGCATATACTTCATAGTTTCGACCCTGCTCATGTCTGATGATTTCTTGGATTACAAAATTAACTACCATAAGCCAGAAGTATTTCCCAGAATCATGCCCCCTGGTTTGCATTTGAATTTGACTGCAAAAAGCTCAAGTATCTTGTTCTCAAGAACTCTTTGAGTACCCATCCTATTCTGTTTGAGCTATATGCAAATCACTGCCAGCATTTTTCAAGGCCTAATTAATTTTTCTAAGCTTTTGATTTGTTAATGGGTAGAGCTAAGCTTACTAAAGTTGAAGTTCTGCCCAGACTTCTTTATTTTTTTTCAACACGTTTCCTGCCTATATTTTCCCTGAGCTATGCACTATAGGCCTGATTTTCATCTTGCTTGCTCCATTTTTACCCTGGCATAAATCTATTTGGTTCAATTAAATGGCTTCTGATTTACAGCAGCATAATTAAAAGGAGGACTGGGCCCAGGGTATTTTCAAGGTTTATCTAGAGCATTAAAAATGCTAGGTAATATAATTGTCATTCCTTGGTGTTATATCGTGGGAATTTTTTAAAAACAGGAAAACAAAAAGTCTTCAGAATATACAAGATGTTTAAGCATAAAAAGGGGAAAGCTACTATGAATCTGCTATGAATCACCAATAAATCCTGATCATGAACCAACAGCATAGGTTGGTGGAGTCTTTTTAATTAAACCTTTCACAGAATTCTTGCATTTTGGGTGCTCATTATCCTTGGAACTTCCTTAAAATTCTTGCTGTACCTAAAAGAACTGTCTTCTGGAGTCCTTTATCCAGATGTCTTGCACTCCTAACGTGTTCTTGAACTGCTCATTCATACGCTTAGGGATTGCTTCAAGTGCTTCAATAATCACTAGGGTCATCATTATTCTAGTTTTCCATTCCACTTTGTGAAAGACTTTTTCATACCTTGCTATCTTCTCTTCTTGTTTTTATTAATTATTATTATTATAATGGAGGCCAGTAGATCACCCTAATCAATTTATTTATTTTGCCTTTGGTCAGTAAACCTTAACTTTATAGCCAGAATGGTAAGGCAAGGAACGTAATTCACCAGTCTTCCCCAGCCAGACCATTGCATATTTTTCTATTTACATTTTGTTTCTTCTCTTCAATTAGGAACAAAATTACAGATTAACCCTCAACTTCACTCACATAATCTTTGGCACAGAGTTCAAAAGTTCTTTAACAAGGGTTTATTTCCTCGCTTAGGGCTCGTCTACACTCACAGTGCTGTCTGCAATGGCGCATCTGCACCCAAGCATTATAGCCCTTAGGGAGAGCTTCTGTTTGCATAGATAATTTATCGCCGAGAAGCAGTAGCAATGTGGCTTGGAGAGGCTCTCCCATTAATGTAGCACTGTCTACATGGGGGGTTAGTTTGGTATAACAATCTCATTCAGGGATGTGGATTTCCCACTCCCCTGAACAACAGAGTTATGCCAACATGTTTATTGCATAAATCAGGGCTTACTCTCACTTGCATTATCTCAGACCTTCCTTTTTCTTTATGAAGCACTGGGCTATTAATACAGATGGCCTCAAATTCTGCTACCTTTTAGACCTTGTCTTGTGTCCATGGATCCTCAAATTCTCCTAGCACAGAAATGTATAATACAGGGAGTATTTGAAGACTGGTTACTTATTTTTGTAATGATAGCCTTATGTACTCATCCACCTTATAGAGATATCTGGTCAGAATATTTATAAAGAGCAAACCCACTTGAATCCCAGTGATTTCCCCCTGTTTACAGCATAAAATTATGCACAGGGTTCTTGTTCAAACTGGTGGGATAATTATTAATTTGATTATTATTGTAAGTCCTTTGTCATGGTGTCTTGACCCATGACAAATAAAAAACGAGCAACATTCTAAATTAAAGAGTTGCCCTATCTTATTTTCAAGCATGCCCACAATATTTACAAAAGATAAAACTCTGGCTTATTATCGATGGCTTTCTCTTCTCATTGTCGGTTTTGAGTGTCTGGTTTTAAGGTTGGTTTGAAATTTGAGTTTTTCGTAGTCTCTTAAGTGCTTCAGCAACATGTGTCATTAATGAGGTGAATTGGGTAACTAGTCTCACCACTGTTTGTAATTCAGCCTATGACAAGCCCCAGGAAAGCAAGAAAGGCTTGGCCAGCTCTAATTAGGAAAGCATGTCTAAGGCACGGGCTGTAGTAGAAACAGAGACAGGACAAGTCACTCACTAGAAGAAAGCCAAAAGTGAGCATTTGGCAAAGATGGTTTGCATTCATACCAAACAAAAAAACCCTGCTGAATAAAACAAACCTCACACATTGACATTAGAATGACTCACTATCGCAAGAATAAAGAACCATTGCTAGAAGGGAGGGAATATGAGGAGACACTGGAAAGGAAAATCCTACAGAGGGTGCTGAAAAATATTTAATCAAAAGAATGACTTCTAAGATTAAAGAATTAAATGCAAATCAACAGTACCAAAATTGTGTTTTTATGCTTAGTCTGAATATAATAATAACAATAGGATGGCTTTAATCAGCAACTGCACATGCAGTTGTGTAGGGCAGTGATTTTTAGCCTGTGGTCCACAGACTCCTAAGGTCTGCAGACTGTGTCTAAGGAGCCTGCAAAAGGTTGACATTGCCAGAGAAAAGTGGTTTTCATCCTGTGGTCTATGAACTCGGACCCACAAAGTATGTCTAAGATATTAAAAGTTTTTAAGGTTCTCCAAATAAAAAAAAGGTTGAAAAGGATTGAAAACTACTGTCACATTTCAGGGAGTAATGCCATAAATCTAGGAGAGTTCCACTGAAGGAAGCCATTTTAACACCATACTCCTTGTGTTCTAGAAGGCCGTCATCCTTAAAGAGTGGATTGTGGAATGTGGCAAATTCCTCATAGCAAGGGGAATGAATGCTGGTGGAAAGAAAAAGAGAGAATAAATCAAAATGCTAGGTACTATTTAGCAGCTCTATAGTAACTTCTATCTAAGAATCTCGAAGTATTTCATAAATATTACTTGGTAAGCCTCAAACACCCCTTTGAGATTGGTACAGTAAAGCATTTCATAAATTGGAATACTAAGGCATGTGGAAAATCAATTAAAATGGCTTTCCCAAGATCACACACAGATTTTTTTGTTTGGTTAAGACAGCAAGTGGCAGTCAGAGCCAGGATTATTCCCATGTTTCCTGACTTTCCTGGTCTAACTACAAGTACAAGATACTACCATATATATGAACAAAGGGACAAAAGAAGGAAAGAGAGATAGAAAACACAGGAAAGAGACAAGTAAGTAAGCAAGGCTGACTTATGTAAATGGAGAGGACTATTATTAATATAATTAATGCCTTATTTTATATAGTGATTTTCATTCATAAATTTTAAACTGCTTTACAAAACAGGGTTAGTATGATAATGCATATTTTATAGATAGGACAACTGAAACAAAGAAGGGTGAAATGACTTGCTCAAGATTTCACAACATCAGTGGCACGTCTGGGAACAGAACCCAAGTCTCCCAGCTCCTAAGTTAAGGGAGTAATTTATGTTCATGAAATGAGTTAAAGAATCACCTCGTTCATGTGGCAGTATAACAGGCTATACACAGAGTGATGTTCTTTCTGTTCAGAATGTTTAGAGAGATTCCTCTTTAGTAGAAGACTGAAAAAGATTAGAGGAGCCAGAGCCTTCCCTGAGGTTTAGGAATGACTCTTTGAACTGAACAGTTGGAAGAAGGAGAAGACTGTGGGGAAAAACCTGATGGTATCCCTGCATCATTGAGGAGGAGATAGGAAATAGCTATTGAGAAAAAAGGAATAGGAAGCACTCTAAAGTGTACTTGGAGAACATCACAAAAGGTGATGAAAGTGTGTGAAGAAAGGAAAAACGTAGATCAAAGCAACAGAAAGAAATCGAGGACAAAGAAAGTAGTAGTGAAAGAGAAACTGACCTGACTGAAAAGATAAGTGTTCTCTTAATTCTTCTCCTTCTGCATTAAGGGCATATTCTGCTTCCATTGCCATACAAGGCCTGGCAGTGAAATGCCACAATTCTACTATGCAAAGGTCGGGGCGAGAAATAGGGGAACTATACACACATGGTGGGTATGCACCATCTCAGAGAGTATGGAACTCTGTTCCAGACTCCCTGCATAGCACCATTGAAAGATCAGGTGCGAAGGGGACCAAGATGAGCTGGGGAAGGAAGGAATGTGGCCAGAGGATCTGGATAGGATTTTCCTACCCTTATCCTGAGGGAGCTTCAGAAGTTACTACAGCTATCAGAGAAAGCTTCGCAACCAGTTTGAATCTTAAAGAGAAGACACATCTCCATCCCTCTCACATATGCCCAACAGAGCCATGTGAGATCCTGGTCTTAACATTTTCCCTTAAAGGTATAAGAAGGGTTTGAATTGCTGATTGACCTGTTTAAAAAACAAATATACTTTTTTATTTTTACCCCACTGAGTAAAGTCTTGTGATGTGGCCGTGAAAAAAGCTAATGCATTTCTAGGATGTATCAGGAGAGGTATTTCAAGTAGAGACAGGGAGGTGTTAGTGCTGTTGTACAAGGCACTGGTGAGACCCCATCTGGAATATTGCATGCAGTTCTGGTCCCCCATGTTTCAAAAAGGATAAATTCAAATTGGAACAGGTGCAGAGAAGGGCTATAAGATGGTCTGTGGAGTGGAAAACCTGCCCTATGAGTGGAGACTCAAGAAGCTTGGCTTGTTTAGCCTAACCAAAAGAAGGTTGAGGGAGGATATGATTTCTCTCTATAAATATATCAGAGGGATTAATATCAGGGAGGGAGAGGAATTATTTGAATACAGCACCAATGTGGAGATCAGAACAAATGGTTATAAACTATCCATCAAAAAATTTAGGCTTGAAATTAGACACAGATTTCTAACCATTAGAGGAGTAAAGTTCTGGAATAGCTTTCCAAGGGGAGTTGTGGGGGCAAAAACCATAACTGCTTTCAAAACTGAGCTTGATAAATTTATGGAGGGGATGGTATGATTAGCCTGTTTTGGAAATTGACTGATATTTGGCTACGTGTGGTGGGCATGGTTCACCTACCGGTGAATTCTCTGTATCTTAAGTCCTTAAATCATGATTTAAGGAGGTAAATAACTCAGTCATAGGTTGGTAGCCTATTGCTGGAGTGGGTGGGTGAGGTCTTAAGGCCTGCATTTTGCAGGAGGTCAGACTAGGTGATCGTACTGGTCCCTTCTGACCTTAAAGTCTATGGCTATGTCTACACTTGCTAAAATTAGTTCGAATTAGTTAGTTCGTTCATGGCACTTCATTCATGGCACTTGCTTAGTACGAATTAGCAATCCCCATTCATTTCAATAGCCGGTTAGTTTGAACTAAGAAATTAGTTCGAATTAACATGGCCACATTGGTTAATTCGAACTAGTTAGTTCGAATTAACCCTTTAGTTTGAATACTCTATTTGAATTTATTAGTTCGAATTAAGGAAGCCCTTAATTCGAACTAACTAAAGCCTAGTGTAGCCATGGCTTTAGTTAGTTTGAATTAAGCCTCCTTAATTCAAACTAACTTGCCAGTGTAGACACAGCCTATGAGTCTATGAGTCTTGTGAATACAGTAAAGTCTCGGTGTGACATGCCACACCCCACGTACACCCTGGTGGTGTGATCTGTGTATCATTCACGTTCATCCTTACTGTGTAACTATTTACTGCCTGATGCAATGTATGTTGTATAAGGTGATTTTGGAATGCTCAGGACATACTGAACTGTTATGGTAGCATGTTTCTTGAAATATCATACATATGACTGGTTATGAAACTCTGCCATGTCATGTCCCCAAATGTGTGTCTCATATGGCTTGAACAGATGCAGACAAACACAGAACTGTGGTTCCATGTCCTGTAGAGGCATGCATACGGGAACAATGGACTAGTCAAAGCAGCTGTGAGGCCCTTGGTTCAAGAGGGAAAGATCACACCCACTGCCAGACATGGATGATCACCATGTTGTGCAAAAAGAGCACCCAGGATCTTTTCAAGGAAGGAAAAGGCAATATGCCACATTTCTTGTTAGGAAAACACAATTGTGTTAATAATTAATATTTAGCACACACACACACATAAACACACACATTCATCCCAGATCTTCTGCTGTTGGTCATGTATAGTTACCAGTCCTTATTGTTGCTTGTGATCATAGCTTGAGTTCGTGGCTGGTGTTTGCAGCTCATGGTAGCTACCTGGCCAGGGAAGCTGGGCCTGAGGAAGAGCGGGGTCTCTGTCAGGCACACAGCTGTGCACCGACGCTCTTGGGTGATGTGCAGAACATTACTCAAAGCTATGCAATCTCACCCATCTTTTTATCCATGGATTTTGCTGTGTCACACTGCCTCAGTGTACTGTATGTCCATGAGTCATCAGTTAATGGCAGATCTGACTTTGATCTTGTTCTTGATGGGGCTTTTTGTCCCTTTCTTTCTAGGGTGGATTCTTCTTGCTTTTGCAGGGTTTGAGTGCATTGTTCTTCAGCCATTAAGGTAGTGCCGGCAGTTTGTCATCAGGACAGGCTGGAGTTGGAGACTGATCCCATCATACACACCCTTCATTCACACATCCAAACTAAGTTAAAAAACACATCTAAACAAAGTTTCCGAGCAAAACTTAGGCTGAGCAATACAAAATGAAGAAAACAATTCAAAATGTAGTTTTGGTTACAATAGGGAGTTACAAATGAATGAATGAGCATGGTATTTTTATCAATGAATATTCCATATAGAAATTTCTGTTTGAACCAAATAAATTCATATAAATATAAATTCATCTTTAGCCCTACAACCAAACCTCAGAGGGTGTCAAAGAAATTTGTTAAAAGAAAAAGGTACCCTTATCTCAGGGCTTTCCCCTGGAATTTTGCTCCAAAGTAATATCAAGGACTGGCATCTACCCAAAGGGAGGGAGGGTGTGGTTGCAAGACATGTTGTCACCAACCTCTGTGGTAGGCTGAAACATAGACTGAAATAGTGATCTTAGCTTAGAATAAGGGTTATCTTTTATCTGACTGTGACTAACTCCTTGACTTAATAATCTTTTGATTTATTTTACTCTGACGTGGAATCACTTAAAATCTTACTGTAGTCAATAAACTTATTTGTTTGTTTTAGCATAAACTGTTCATGTGGATTAAGCATGTGGAAAGACCTCACTGAGAGTGACAGAGCTGGTGCATATCAATTGTGTTGATAAACTGACGGACAAGTGTAAATGAGCTTGCAAGGTGCAGTGGGTAGCAGGCTGGGTCATGAGCTGACTCAGGAGTGGGGGTTCACACAGCAAAGTGGACTAAGTGAGGGCCTGGGAGTGGAGCATTGGGGTGACACAGCTGCACACCAGTCCAAGTTGCAGGAGGGGAATGTCACACTCGGTAAGTGTAAACCAGCTCAGGCAGTGTTAGTAGTAATATGGAAATGCTCAGAGTGTGAAGACTCAGGAATGAATCCATAGCTACTAGAAGGAAGATTCTTAGAGGAAATAATCTAAAAATTAAAGCATAATACAGATTTCATTGACATTAATGGGTTTTTTCTACTTACATCATTAGAGGAAGGATTGGGCCCTAGAAAGCAATAACAGTTTCACAAAAGAGCTTGTAAACACATGGAATAGGTTACTGGGGTCGCAATTGAAACAAAGAATATTAATGAGTATAAGAGAAATCTAGATTTGCGTCTGGACAAAGAGAGGATTGAAAGGTAAAGTGAAAAAGCAGGAAGGTGGAATTATGACCAATCAAAAAAGAACAGGTGGTCAAGCAGAGGGGGTTATAAATCCATTACCTGTTTTTAAAAAATTGCATTCATCTTGAATAGTGCATTGTTTTCCCATTATCTTTGCTCTGGAACAGTGGCTTATCTTTTAAAAAGCAGTGATCTACGTGTGACCTATTTGTATAACATGACAGTGAAATGTGTTCCATGGCAAAACATCTGTCAGTTAATTCCTATGGAAGACTAGCTCATTATTCCTGTCTAATGAGCCACAGTACAAAAATGTCTTAGTTGCAAATCATGAGATTAGCATTACAAGGAAAATATATTAGTTTCAACCTAAAGGATTTTATCGGCTCTGTGATGGAATTTAACATCAAGAAGAGATCTTCTGTGTTTCAGTGTGTTCATAACTTTTAGTGTGGTTAACTAAGAAAGTCCTGTTTAATGCATAATATTCTCAGACAGAAAGTAATTTATTCAAAAGTACCTGTTTATAGGGTCTATTTTGATTTTGACTTTAACTTCGGTCATGAAGGGGTGTTCGCAATGTGGTTAATGCTAATGCTATGGTAACACAGCATAAGAAAATTACATTTCAATAGTAAAAGAATAGTTTCAAAACATACTAAAATGAAATAAACAAACCAGTAACAGCTTAAAAACCCATCAAGAGTCATATTACCCTCTAAGCAACTAAACAATATTGCTGTTGAACTCTTGTCCTCCTTTTAGCTCCCCCTCCTCCTGTTGCTTTTTCTGTCTAGGGTGGCTTGATTCTGAGGGCTGATCTACAGGGACAGTGAAGTTGGAAAGAATGCTGCTTACCTCAACCTCCTGCTGCCTCTGTCTCCATTGTCAGAGCAGTACATTTGAAAAAAATGGAGCTGTAATTCGACCTGCTAACACCACCCCTGCAAGTGGGGTAGCACTGAGGCTGAAATCTACAATTCTGATTTAGGTCTGCGTAGCCAGAGAGTAGCTCAACTGTTTTTTCCTGACACTTTACCATAACAACATAGCTCCTCCCCTGCTACAACTTTTCAATTAATTCCTCTCTCTGGGTGAAGCACTGTCCTTGTCTGTCCTGCCTGAGGCAGAGAAACAGCAAGGAAAGCTTTTCCTGCTTTTTTTTCTTTAGAGGAGAGGGAAAGGGGAGTAAGTGGAGGATGACTTCCTTCCCACAACCCCGCAACTACACCACACAGTGCAATGCATTTCGGGAAGTAATGTGAGCAGTGAGGACACAAGACCCCAAGCAAGCAATTTGGTGTGATCACTCACCTTCGCCTTCTGAAATTCAACAGCCTAAGATTGAATTACAACCCCACCCCCAGTGTAGACAAGCCCTCACATCCTTTATTATGTGGAGTAAGTACTTCACTGTAACAAGTAGCCCCACCAAGTTTATTGAGGCTGCTGATGAAATAAGTTGCTACTCAGTGAAAGAGTGGCAGAATATGGCTGATAGATTATAAAATCTTAAAAGCAGGACCAATATCAGTGGCTATGTCTACACTTGTAAATTTAGGTCGACCTTAGCTAAATCGATGTAAGTCGACTTTAAGTTGACTTAGTTAAGTCGACTTAGCATGTCCGCACCTAAATTTAAAGTCAACTTTGGGGGGAACTTACAAAGTCGACCTAGAGCGTCCACACTGGATGCCTAGGTCGACTTCTAGGGGCTAGGGGGACCTTGTGCAGGTCCACGGGGGCAAGGGGGGCACCCATTGCCCAGTGCCAGGGAGCTCAGCCTTTGCCCCATTATACATGGGTACAATGGGGCAAAGGGGGACAGGGACCCCGGCAGGGAGGGCAGTGGTGGAGTCCTGGAGTAGCCCTAAGTTGACTTAGGGCTACTCCAGGTCTACACTGGCTTAAGTCGACTTGAAAAAGTCGACTTTAGCCTTAAGTCAAAGTAAAATGAGGTTTAATAAAGTCGACTTAATTTTCATTAAGTCGACTTTATTTTCCGTAAATCGACTTAAGCAACTTGCTTAAGTTGACTTAAGGAAACTGTAGTGTAGACGCAGGGTAAATTAAGTTGACTTAAGCAAGCTTAAGACGACTTAATTTACAAGTGTAGACGCAGCCATTTATATGATTTGTAAAGCACCTAGAAAATTAGTGAGCATGGAAAAAAACCAACAATAGTAATCTGTGTAGATACAGTTATTCATATTGTATGGTTGTAAGAGCTATGGCTCCTTAAATTATTTTGGGCCCATTCTTACAAGTTGCTGAGCACATCCATGGAGGTGCAATGTGTCCCTAATTCCCACTAAAGTCAGTGGTTATTCCAGATTACACTGGTGTAATTGAACAGAATTTGGACCATGATATTCATGACTCTACTTCACTCCACTGTGATGTCTGGAGTTCAACCTAGACCAGTAAGGGATTTTGTCAATGTTTTCCCTCTAATTCTGGGTCTCTGTGCCATGCACTTTTGGTTCAGAGCTCTAACATCAATTGCACCATCTCAGTCCAATAGCCTCACCCTGGCTTTCATCAGCCTGGTAATTACTTGCTGGGTGACTCTCAATCCTGAGGTCTCCCCAGAAGCATCTTTCTCTGCAGTGCTCAGTCCCTCTTATTATAGCACCCAAAAAACCTTACCAAGTTTGCTGCTCCTTTAAAGAAACAGTACCCAGCAGTTTATTAACTTCAATCTGGTTGACAAACCCTGGACTTCAGTTAAAGAACTAAGTTGGTTTATGGTAAAAGTAGAATTAGCTTATTAACAAAAGGACAGATGTTTAAGTGATACCAAGTATAAGGAATAAGGTCAGAAATGATTTACTAACAAACAAAAGTAAAACTACACTTCTAAGACTAAAACTTAATTTCAGCAAGTTACATTCTTTGCCAAAGCAAGTTTCTCACCTATTCCCAGTTCCCAGATACTTCAACCCCTTTGGCCGAAGGATAGACTGTTCTGTGATTTCAAGAGCCCCATAAGTGATGGATAAAATAGAAGTTCTCTCTCCCTCTCTTTACAGACCAGTAAAGCTTTGAAATGTATTCTTCTGAAGTCTATCCCTAGAGAAAGTTCGTTTCCCATGCTGGGTGAAATCACCATGATCCCACACTGGCCTCTCTCCCCCCTCCTCCCCCTTGTGATTTTTACAATGCAAATGATCATTCTGCAAGCGCTGGTTTATTTATTTATTTTAAAAACACCCTCTGTCCTGGGCTGTAGTTGTCTTGGGGTGTTGGCTCTTTTCCTTTATTTCAAAAAATATATTTATCAGCTTCCCCTGACATGCCTGATTTTAAACACATTTTTAGTTACATGTTTTGAGCACATCCATATAATTCTTTGTAGGGTAACTGAGCGTACTTCATGCAAGAAAATTAATGATCAGTGAGGCATTTGTTTTCTAATGGCATGTTACATGACACCTTTTAAATAATTATATGGCAACAATGGGTGAGCTGTTGAACAGGTCAGAACATCTGAGTTTTATTATTACATGCAAGGACTACCCTTGCCAACCTGGCATTGGGGTGCTCTTAGGGTCATATCCACTCTATCCTATCCTGACAAATTCTTGAGAAAATAAATTGACTTTGGATTGAGCCCTGAATGCCAGTAAACTCAGGTTCTGGTTAGCCAGTTAGTGGAGAAAACTCCAGAGTGAAGATCCCACACTTTGAATGTCCTTTCATGTTTAAATGTAGGGATAGCTACTTTGGGTATTTCAATTTACCTCAATCATCCTGGAAAAGAAAGTGATGTCTCAGAGCCCAAGCCATATTAGAGTTTCATAGAGCAAGGTCAATAACTTGACTTGCTCCAGAAGCAAATAGAGACTGAGGTATGTAGATGCATTTTACACTAGTCATAGCTTCTGAAGGGTCTTTAGGTGTACTCTGAAGTAGAGCGCAGTGCAGCAGTGCAATCTAGAAGTGATAATATCATTGGCTATGTCTTCACTTACTAAAGTTAGTTTGAATTAGTTAATTCGAACTAACTAATTCAAACTAATTTTAGTTAGTTCAAATTAACTTAATTCTAACTAGAAAACTTTAGTTCGAACTAAGCAAGTGCCATTCGAACTAACATGGCCACATTGGTTAATTCGAACTAACTAGTTTGAATTAACCCTTAGTTCGAATAGCATATTCGAATTTATTAGTTCGAATTAAGGAAGACCTTAATTCAAACTAATTAAAGCCTAGTGTAGCCATGGCTTTAGTGAGTTCGAATTAAGCTTCCTTAATTTGAACTAACTTGCCAGTGTAGACACAGCCATAGATTACTGGGGCAAGCATCCATTTTCCATCATCTTGGAGAGAATATTTTATATATTTAGCCTGATACAAATCAGCAGTTTTCTCTCTGCAGGGGAAGTTACATATGGGAATCAATGGCTATGGCTACACTACAAAAAGTTAGGTCGACTTTAGGTTGCCCTAAAGTCAACCTTATTAGGTTGACTTAATGAAGTGGTTTCCCTGAACGGGGACTTAGTAAGTTGACCTAACTGCCCTTAGGTCGATCTAATAAAGTGGACTTAAGCGTCCACACTGTGCTTAGGTTGACCTAAGGAGTCGACTTAAGGGTTAGGTCGACCTAATCGGCAGTTTTTATTAAGTCGACCTAACCTTTCATTAAGTCAATTTAAGGAATTTCTTAAGTCGACTTAATGAAAGCTTGGGTGTGGACAGGGACTAAGTTAAGTCGACTTAAGCCTCCTTAAGTCTACCTAACTTGCCAGTGTAGATATAGCCAGTATGAGTAGTAATGGCTTAATGAATACATCAAGTGTATGATGCAGAAGAACCAATTTATAATCATTTAGATTCTCAGTTGTCAACACGTCAGTTGATAGTTTTGCTCAGACTGATTTCACAACTGTGACAGATAGCAATAAAACTTTATGAAAGTTTTTGAAGTAGTTATTCTAAATGATGTGTAAATTATTCTCTTAGAAATGTTTGTGGTAAAGCAAGTTTACACAGTAAGAGGTAAATTATATTTCCTTGTAACATTAAAATTATTTGTAGATGTTATTTATAAAAATGTTAATTCTAGTTCAAAATTGATAAATGCTGAAACTCTTATGAAATCAACATGTGCAATGGGTTTATAAAGACCAAATTAACTTCTGGCATGCCTGATTTTGATGACAGTTGAAATGATAAATCCAGTTGTTATTTCAGTGCGTGACTGAATTCTTTTGAAAGTTTGACCTTTTTCAAAATATTTGTCTCTTTTTTAAGCTGCCAAACACAGAGAATATACATACTCCCTAGAACTGTGTATTCATCTACTTTCTTTAATGAAAATGTATAAATTGGGGCAGCTGGCATCATAACATTGATGCTGAATTCCAATATGTCCAGCTGGAACTTCCTTCATAACACAGGCTATATAGAACTTGGCCTAATGATCCCTGTTTCAAGGTAAATGACCTCCTATTGAGCAAAAGCTTTTATTTTAGGTCAGCGGCATAACTAAGGGAGGCCCAGGTGGGCCTAGGCATACCCATTTGGCCAGCAGGCCCGCCCACTCCAGCCTGCTGGAGCGCCCAGCAGCACCGCAAGCTTCTCCGCTGCGGACACAGGCCGGCCAGCAGCAGATGGATGTGGCTGCAAGCGACAGCACTATGGGCAGAGAGGTGGGGCTGGGCTGCTCTCCCGCCCATATTGTCTCGCAGCAGCTCTAGCCTGGGGCAGCCACCACGGCCACGACGTGGCAAGGGCCAAGCTCTTGCTGTCTCTTCTCCTTCCACCTCCCCACAACACTCTAGTTTGTCTAGCAACTGGAGCATCATCAAGAAGCTTCTGGTCACATGAATAGAAGCAGGACTGGCTTGGTCCACCCTGGAGACTCAGGCCCAGCCAGAAAATGGGGACTGGCTACACCCCTGTTTTGGGGGGAAATATCCAATTTTGATTTAAGGACTCCAAGTGATAGCAAACTTATCACATGCCTAGGTAATTAACTACCCCCCACTTCAGATTTGTATCTTATTTTCAGATTGTACTTTTCTACTCTGACTTCCAGTTTTTAGGTCTTGTTAGGCCTTTGTATGCTACCATTAAAAGCCTCTAGTATTAGATATCTTCTCCCTATGTAAATAATTATAAACCACCATAAAGTAATTTCTTAACCTTTTTTTAATAAGTTGAATAGTTCAAACTACTTTACAGGCATATAAGGCATGTCTTCTAGACCACTAATCATTTTTATAGGTCTTCTCTGAATCTTTTCCAATTTTTCAACATTCCCTTAAAAAATGTGGACAACAGAACTGGAACCAGTATTCAAATAGCGGTCTCCGCAGTGCCACATTCAGAGGTAATGTCACCCTTTCTACTCTTAAAAGTTGTGTGTGGATGGTCATGTAAGGTAGATATTGTCTTAAATAATGTGGTAATTTTGACAATGAATTTCAATAATTTAAACTTAGTGTATGTTAGATAAGACTTCTTGCACAACCATGGCATCCTCTCACAAGCCTCTTTCTCCTCAGACCAGCCCACGCCCTGTTCACTCTGCTTTGTCCCCCTCCTCAGCTCTGCTCCCCTGCCAGATGCCCAGTCATCCCCAGGTCCCTTTGGCAGTGGTCTATGTCTGAGATGTTACCAGAATGAGTGTATAAAGTTGAATGTTTTGTGGAACTATGGTTGTTCAGCTAGAACCCGAGGATATGTGAAGAAAACAGGACAATTTTCAAAAGGGGAGCATTTTTATGTTTCTTCTGGAAAAGTTAACAAAGATTTTACTAACATAAACTTACACAGAAAATTCAATTGTTCTTTGATAGGTTACTGTGTTAAATTTAGAAGCTAAATTCAAGTATTAAAGTAGCAAACAGAGATGTTAGTTTTGACTTTTAAGTGCAAGTCTCAGTGCACTTGTGCGCTGTCATTACTGATACCTTCAAAATTGATTTCAGATGCATAGTTGGGAGTCTGTTCTAACCAGTCTTGCTTGGAGAGGGTTAATCTAAAATTTACAAATGTTGTGGATTTTAACTATTGTACAGTATGTTGCATATTCACCTTCTAGTATTTGACAATTCTTTACTAAGTGATAGTGAGTAATCATAGCAACTAAAGTAATGCAAGTATAAAAAGATTGAATACTATATAGTCAAAACTCTATGGCTATGTCTACACTGGCAAGTTAGTTTGAATTAAGGAGGCTTAATTCGAACTAACTAAAGCCATGGCTACACTAGACTTTAGTTAGTTCGAATTAAGGGCTTCCTTAATTCGAACTAATAAGTTTGAATAGGGTATTCGAACTAAGGGGCTAATTCGAACTAACTAGTTAGAATTAACCAATGTGGCCATGTTAATTCGAACTAATTTCTTAGTTCGAATTAACTGGCCATTGAAATGAATGGGGATCGCTAATTCGAACTAAGCAAGTGCTTGCTTAGTTCGAACTAACATTCCAGTATGGCCATGCTAGTTCAAATTAAGCTAATTCCAACTAACTAAAATTAGTTCGAATTAGTTAGCTCGAACTAACTAATTCGAACTAATTTTAGCAAGTGTAGACATAGCCAATGAGAATGAATCATCCTTTACTCTCAGTTGCAGATCTTGAAATGTTTGGTATCATTCTAAAAGGTCTTTGCACTACCTTTTTGAGCCTTCCTAGAGTCATGTACACAAATGTGTATTTGACTTTTTTATAATTTAAAATCTGGAGTAGATTCAGAGCCTTGATTTCACATGTAGGATTTTTCCAAAGCATAGTGAGAGGTCCTATGCTTTTCAGGATAATGAGGACATGGGAAATTCAACTAAAGACAGAGAATGGCTCTCAAATGGAATGTTTTCAAAGTTTTCTATTAGATGAGAGTGGGCCATTAAGCAATACAGCGGTATTGGAATGTTCTTTCTCTGCTCAAGATGGTTTTAAGATATGGAATATAAATTGTTGTCCATTATCCTAAGAGAGTGTTTCTCAAAGTTACATGAAGTGTCTAACTTCACCTTTCTTATCTTCAGATATTTTATTTTAATGCAGTATTTGCTCAGGTAATCCGCAAACTCTTTTGCTGGGCATAGCAGTGTGGAGTTTTGAGGGCTACGCATAGCCTTGGAGCTATTCCCCCAATGTTGCAGACTAGGACTCGACTAACCAAAGAAGAGACTGCCCCCAGAACATCCGTCCCAAGTTTTACACTAAATGCTGAGAGAGGACTTCAGCACAGATACTTACATGATAGGCAAAGCTCTTCATAGTTATGAACTATAAAGTCTCAGATTTAAAAAACCAAAAACCAAAACACCAGCTGAGCAGGTAATAGCCAATCAAACCAGAGAGGTTTAGAGTAGTAGCCTGTCAAGGAACTTTAATTTACATAGAATCTCAGGATACTGATTATCTGATTATTAACCAGAGTACAATAATTTACTTATGATATGGTATTGAGAAATAACCATACATGAACTATGAAATCAGAGTTCCCAGATGATCAGAGTACAAAAAAATGCATAACTGTCAATATGAACTGCATCTCTCCGCTCCAAATGGTTCAGACAATTCCATTTTAGCATAGTGGTTCATAATGTGCATTGGTGCTAGAGCGATTATGTTAAGCTGCCATGCATTACAAAAGAAAAATAACTGAGTGCTGTTCATCTGAGGCTTTCTTATGGAAAGCGATAACATGATGCCATTAGGAAACTCAACAAGACAATAATCTACATCCATTCACAAGGAGCAGCAGAAGTTTGAACATCTGTTTCCCTCTATTGAATTCATGAAAGAGCTTCTCTTCACATAGAATAAATGGACTAATAAACAACAGTTGGGGAACGTTATCTCTGACATTTACCAGAATGATGAAATATACCCAATGAAATAAAGGTGAGGTGGGTATTTAAACAGCTTTCCAAGCAAAACAATTTACCAATTAGCTGGCTTTACAAAGTGTAACATTGAGTTATTAACGTATCTATTTTCATTTAAAGAACATAGAAGAACAGGAAACCTTATTGGGAAAAGTGTCATTAAAGTTAAATGACACAATGACCACCAGATACAAAGCTGAAATCATGTCACTTAAGGCAGCAAAATCAAAGACTTTATAATATAAAATGGTGATAGGGAGTGCTAAAAAAAAACCCTAGCCACCAATATTTTGGGAAAAAAAGTTTAAATTAAATATGGGATTTTTTCCCCTCCAGACTCAAACTTTTGGAAGGGGAATAATGATAAAAGGAGCTTTGGACCCCAGAGCCAAGTTCCTGCCAAGGGCTTGTAATACAATATCTCAGAGTTTCAAGGGTAATTCGGTGTCAATTACACTTGCCGTCCCCCAGAAAAAGTAAGCATTTAACTTCCGTTCAGTCTATGTGGACTGATGAAATGTAGGAAATCTGTTTCTGGAGGGGGGGAAAAAGAGAGAGCTTTCCCAAAGAGAGCACCAAGTGGAGCGATCAGAAGTATGAAGAGTGGCAGTGTTGCTGCTGCTGCTGCTGAGCTCAGGCTGGGAGCCCGGGACCGACTACAGAAGGGCTTTGCGCGAAGAAAGTGAGTGAGATTTCTTCCAAGTGCGGGGTGAGGAATGCTGGCTGCTAATAAGCGGCTGAGGAGGAGAGAGAGCTCTGCTAACTGCTACTGCACTGAATGCAGGCATCTGGCTGCATTTCCAGCCCGGGCTCCTTTAAATTGTGCGTGGGTTTTTTTGGTTGTTTGTTTCAGGGCTGCGACCCAGGGGGTCGGGAAAATTAAGTAGGAAAACGAGTCTTTCCCTGTCACCTTAGAGCGGGGTTTCTTTTGCTTCCTTCCTTGTATCTTGAAAGCGCAAGAAATCTCACCTCCAGAGAGTTTGCAAGTCAGTGATTAATGGATACTGTAGAGAAAGGGAAAGGGGGAGAGAGAATTGGACTAGGACGTTTGCAAATTGCAGTCGGTGCGCTCCTGCCCAGGTAAAAGTCTCTTTTTGCCTGCATACTGGGGAAGCCATCCCCGCGGCCCCGGGCGATCCGGAGTTCGAAAGTTTCACGGGGGGAAATGCTGGGGGGCAACGCTAACGATTTGAGAAGCATTATTTCCAGGTCAGGAGCTCGCCGGGTGCAGCCTTTCCGCGCGAAGAGCACGAAGGCTTTTGAATGCGGATAAACTTTCCCTGAATGTTTGCATTGTCTCGCCTTTAATGAGCCGGACCTGGGAAGCCGGCTAACCCACGCTCCCGGCGAAGCCAGCAATCCGGGTTTACATGGAGAACAAAATCCCCCCAGTCCCTAGAATAGTAAAGATCAGACAGAATTTGGGTTCGAGCTGGGGGGTCGGGGTGGCTGGCATCACACTATTCAGAATGATCCCGGGAGGATATTCATGTCCTATTTGCAGGAAAGGCTTGTCAATTTCCAGCACACCATTAGGGAGCATTCTCTGCTCTCTCTGCACTATTACCCGCCCTCCCGTTGGAAGAAAAGGAAACGGTAGGTTGTTTGTATATGATGGTATCGCCCTTTGGAGCAAGGAGCTGCGCTGCTGCATCGCTGGCACCCCCGAAGGGCTGGCAGGGCGGCAGTAGCTCTGCGTTTGCCTTCTTTCTCACGCAAGGGCCACGAGCAGAAGGGCGGCCAGGCTTCGCCTTCTTTATGCTGGGATCTTGTTGTGCAACGGTTTCGTATTGTCTGGGAATGCTCTCTTCTTACTGCAGCCGAGGGGCCGCCCGCCTGGCTTGCTCTGCCTGCGTGTGAAAGGGACAGAGCCTTCTTCGCTAGTGTCTGGGGCAGACGCATTGCAGCCTTCCCCCCCGTGCAGCTCTGGACCACTGCACGCCTGACAATTTCTTTCCGTCGCTCCGCACATTAAAGCTTGGATTGTTTCTTCGCTGCCGAGCCGAGGCGGTGCCAAGTATAATGGTTTTGTGCTGTGGATTGTGATTGAATAGGAAATTAGCTGACAGTCCTAAATTCATTTCAGATGGTACAATAGGGCCGTCTGATGAGAATTATATTGGGGAAGCCAGGTTGGAACCTCAGCCAAACCTTAATGAAGGAGGTGGGGCAGCACTGAGTTCAGCCACCCGGCTCTGATTGATTTTCAGTGGGACCTACGTCCCTAAGTCATATAATGGTTTAAAAAAAATTACTTCTATTCTTGTTATAGAATTTGATCAGAAAGGAGACAGGCTTTTAACATCAGGGGCACCTGCCCGGCTCGGCTATAAAACATTTTACACTTCACCGTTGATTTTAATTGGAGCAGGAGCAAGCCTAACACTGGAAGATTACATCAATTAAAATCCAAAGTCATAGATTCATAGAAGTTGATGATTATTGGCAATGAACCCACATTATTATGCACAACTCTGCATGCATTTAAAAACAATAAACTAATCAGACAAACACCTATTGACATTTTCCATCTGCAATAAATATTACTTCTTTAGCTAAAGGAGACTACTATTTAGAATGATCCTTTTTATTGGGCAAGTAGAAGAATTAAGTATGGGCCAGATCCTACAGTCCTGCAAGTCAACAATTGTGATTTTTGCCAGTGAATAGTGAACATTCCTAAAACTTTGTTATTGTGTGTGAGAGAGAGACAAATGTCATTCCTGCTTTCCTTTGGTGGAACAGACATTTAGCAAGACCGCAACATTGTTTCTGATAAAAACAGTCCTGAAAATGCCTAGGCTTTCAGTAACCCAGAAAGATTTCTTTATTATTATTTCATTTGGTGCTGGCTTCAAACCAAGGGTCTTATAGGTTCAGAATAGCAATATACAGTTCTGTGCCAGGTTCAAGATACACATTTTAAGTACAGTGCACATTTTGTATCCTGTATGTTCATAACACAGGGACAAAGGCTTCTTGTGAATCAAGTTTACTTTATCAGTCCAGATCATATTTTGATGTAAGCCTTTAAAAATTCTAATTGATTAATGAGTTTCAGATGGTGGTTCCCTTTATTCCCCCTCCTTTTTTAACATGTACCGTATGCTACAAGCTAATCTGGGAGAGCACCAGAATCCCTGGGCTAAATTAGTTTTGTGTAATTTATAAGGATAATAAAATAACTAGAAAGTATACATTTATTACAAACATATTGCTTTCTGCACGTATGAAAATATGTTTTATCCTATTATTTGTTGCAGTTAGAAAAGACAATTAAAATTAGTGTAATAATAATGCTGGTCTCAGAATATCAGGAGACAAGGTAAGTGAGGCCCAATAAAATGAATCACCATGTCTCCTGAATTAAAATTACAGATGTATATGTTTTAAAAGATGCAGTTAAGAGTGACATCTAATATCTTATAGAAGGTAAAATTCTTTAAGGGTTCACTAAAAATAAGATATTTTGGCAGCAAAATCAGATTTGGATAAGCATAGCATTAAAGTCTTTGTTATTTTCTGAGTTAAAGGATACAATGAGAGCAAGTATTGCAGTACTCTATAGCAAGTCATAACATCTTCGAAGTCATTGATGACAAAGACTAATTAGGTTATATATAGGCCACCCTGGCCAACACCTGATTGATATCTATATTTTATTTACTGCTCTGTTCAGTCCAATTGTAAGTGTCTCAAATGATGGAGCTTTCCCTACTTCCCTTGGGAGATTATTCCACTGTCTATGAGATCTCACTACTGGGAAGAATTTCCTGACAACTAAGGAAAACAATTACATAAATTGTTGTTTATTTCTGTGGCTTTCAGGGAAAGATGTTAATCAACGTATATATTAGGGGGAAAAAAGATTAGTTCAAATCAGCATTTGGTCTGTAGTCCAATCTCATACATATTCTGAACCTGCAGGACCATAAGCACTGGGCATAGGACAGTAGTTTTGTTTTTAATAACATTAGTAAGATCAATTTGTCAAATGGGGGTGTTTAAATTGCACCTGCATATTTTATGCTTGAACTCATTGTGTATGCAAAACCTATTTTTGTTCTCATGAAAGCAATGATTGCTTGCCAGTGACCTCATTTGTATGTAGTTTCATGTTTGCTTACACAACCACACTTTGTAGGTGCAATGTATGCGCCCTGCTGATGAACATTCAATCTATTAAACATCTCTAATTTTTAACATCCTCTTTTGCTAGCTCCAGAGTAACCCCTCAAATATATAGTTATTTGCTATTCTTATTTCAAAATGAGTCAACCAGTGCTCCAACGAATACTCTGAAACTCTGCTGAAGGGCCAGCATTTTGTTCTTTTCCATCCCCTTCTTGATGTGATTAAAACTAGCAGGGCGATCCAGGAGAGATCCATGCCAGATACTCATGAGCTCTGCTTTGGCTTTAGATCCTAAGTTCTTCTCCCTTTCTAAAATGGCTGCTATCCAATACCATTACCTTCTCTCCAAGTCAGCAGGAGATTGAGAGAGGGACATCAGTTGCAACTGCAGACAAAGGAAGTGTGCACTGCTTCTGTGTAGCATTACAGCCTGCAGTCCCTGTGGTGGAAGCAGTGGCTACTCACTTCCAAGATGCTTTTCACCACTGTTACCAGTGACTGTGAAGCTACTATAGAGTGGTGTATGATGTGAACTTTTTACTTTTTAATATACTTTGCTGCTTCTGCATCTCTCAGGCTATGCCAACTCTCATCTCACACAGCAAGAAATGTGGTCCTCTAGCATAAAGCCTGAGCATTCGTTCTCTATGCAGGTGGAATGAAATTCACCCTTCTAATTGAGGACCAGGAGGAGAGGGTTATCACATAACTCTTCCACACCAGTTATGCAGAACATGGAGGCTACTGGATCAGCATAAATACAGATCTGCATTTCCTTCAGTAGCCTTAGATAACCACAGCCCCCTCACAAATTGACTTTCAGCACTGGTTCCATGTAGGCTGAGTTAAGGATAGTAACAATAGTGTCCTCGGAGGGTAGGGACCAGCCTTTCCCTTGGCAGGATTCGTGGATACACTCAGTGAAACCACTCCCAGTGCATAGATATGTTGCTTTACTTCATTGATATAATAAGCCATTCAGCACTTCAGCATTACAGAGTATGTGTCACCCACAAGCAGCAAGCAGGCAAGCAAACAAGCCGAGGAATCCAGTGCTTGTGCTCCCTCTGCTACAGGGCAGCCCCTGACCCTCTATTCCCTGTACCTGAGGCTGTAGTGAGCGTTGCTCCAGTATAGGAAGGGCCTGAGCATGCCGCAGGGATTCAGGGTCTGCAGGTGAGGCTGCTGCCTGGGTGGGCACTCCCAATTCTCATGCACCTAACAACCCCTCGACCCTGCCCCCTTCCAGGGGTAGGTATGTTCCCAAGGTAGCTCTGGCAGAAAACAGCCAGCTATCTTGTAAGCAACACTTTCAAGGTTAGCTGCTTCCCAGCCTATAGTGCAGCTGGAGTGGCTTCAAGCCAACTCAGCACTAGCTCAATCCAGAGCAGAAGCGTCCCCCAATCAATCTGTGCAGGGGTAACCAGCGGTCAGCTCCAACAAGGACTTTAAGTATATTAGGAACAAAAAGAATTCTAATGATGTTATTGTTCCATTATGGGATGGTAGTGGTAGGAATTATCAGTAATAATACAGAAAAGGCGTAAGTGTTCAATAAAGATTTCTGTTCTATTTTGGGAAAAGCAGTTGATGAAGTCATATCATATGACAACACTCTTTCCATTTTGCTAGTGTTTTAGGAATATGTTAAATAGCAGCTACTAAAGTTGAACATATTAAATCATTAGGTCCAGATAACATGCATCCAAGAGTTTTAAAAGAGCTGGCTGAGGAACTCACTGAGCCATTAATGTTGCTTTTCAATGAGTCTTACAACAATGAAGAAGTTCAGAAGATTGGAAGGAAGCAAATGTTTTAAAAAGATAAAATGGATGACCTGAGTAATTATAGCCCTATCAGATTGAGACATTGATCTGCCAGGCAATGACCCTTAATAAGTTAATGGAGTGACTGACATGGAGCTCTGATGAAGAATGAAAGGAAGGTAATATCATTAATGCTAACCAACATGGGTTTATACAAAATTGATCTCATCAAAGTAACTTGATATCTCTTTGGGATGAGATTTAAAGTTTGGTAGATAAAGTTAATAATGTTGATGTAGGTAAGTTCCAGAGAGGTAGCCATGTTAGTCTATTTCAGCTAAACAAACAAGAGGTCCTGTGGTACTTTTAAAGACTAGCAATTTTATTTATTACATGAGCTTTTGTGGGTGAATCCTGCATCTGACAAAGTAGGATTCACCCATGGAAGCTCATGCAATAAATAAAATTGCTAGTCTTTAAAAGTGCCACAGGACTCTTTGTTTGTAATGTTGATGTAGTATACTTAGGCCTTGTCTACACTGAAAAAACTGCGTCAATCCTCATGTATCAATACAGAGGGACTGATTGAGTGGCCAGTGTAGACCCGTTCAGTTGATCCCAGACACGCTCTCTGGTCAACTCCGTAACTCCACCCCTCCAAGTGGAGTAAGGCTGCATCGACTGGAGAGCACTTCTAGTCGACGGCGCTGAGTGAAGACAGTGCGGTACGTAGGAGTAACTAAATCGACGGGAGACATACATTCAGATTGCGTGTTTCCTGTTGACTTAGGCCCCTCCTTCCCCCCAGTGTAGACTAGACCTTAGGCTTTTGGATGTGGTACTGCCCAGCCTTTTAATTAAGAAAACTAGAACTATATAAAAATGACAATGGCACACATTAAATGGACTAAAAGCTGGCTAATTGTGATAGATCTCAAAATATAATTTTAAATGAGGAATCATTGAATGGGTGTGTTTCTAGGAGGACTGATTCTTGGCCCTATGCTAGTAAACATTTTTATCAATGACCTGGAAGAAAACACAAAATCATCATTGATACAGTTTCCAAATAACCCAGAAATAGTTAAATAATGAGGAGAACAGAGCAATCTGGATTACTTGATAAACTGCATGCAAGCAAACAATATGTGGTTCAGTATGACTAAATGTAACTGTATATATATCTAGGAACACAGAATATATGCCATAGGTACATTTTTGGGACTCTGTTCTGGGAATCAATAAGAAGTGGGGATGCGGTGGATAAAAGATGGCCAAAAGAGCTAATGTAATTCTTAGATGCATAAACAGGAGAATCTCAAGGAGGGGTAGAAAGGTTATCTTACCTCTATATTTAGTACTGGTATGATCACTGCTGGAATCCTGTGTCCAGTTTTGGTCCCACAAGCCAAGAAGAAGGATATTGATAACTTGGAAGGTGTTCAGAGAAAAGCCACAAGAATGATTGAAGGATTAGAAAACGTAACATATAGAAATAGACTCAAGGGGTATGTCTACACTTGTTAAGCTAAGTCAACTCTGTTAAGTCGACTTAACAAGGTCGATTTAAAGCTGACTTAAAGTCAACCTTGTTAAGTTGACTTAACAGAGCGTCTACACTTAAAGTCGATTTAAGTCGACCTTGTTAAGTCGACTTAATAGAGCCTGTAGTGCAGACATAGCCGTCCACACTGGCTTTAAGTTGACTTAATAAGGTCGACTTAGTGCTATTCCCCATCCACACCGGCTTTAAGTTGACTTAATAAGTCGACTTAAGCCTTAAGTCGACCTAAAGAGGGGAATTTATTAAGTCGACTTAAGGAAGCACTTAAGTCAACTTAATAAGCGCCCAGTGTGGACGCAGAGTTCTGTAGGTTGACTTAAGTGTCCTTAAGTTAACCTAAGTTGCAAGTGTAGACATACCCAAGGAGCTCAATTTAGTTTACCAAAGAGAAGGTTAAGGGGTGACTTGATTACAGTCTATAAGTATCTATGTGGGAAAAAAATAGTTAAAATGAGCTCTTGAATTCTAGCCGAGAAAGATATTACATGACCCAATGGCTGGAAGTGGAAGCTAGGCACATTCAGAATAGAAATAAGCTATATATTTTTTAACAGCAAGGTAACAGTAACAATGTACTAAGGGCTGGTAGATTCCCCATCACTGGGAATTTTTAAATCAACATTGGAGCTATGCTTTAGGAATTATTTTTTGGAAGTTCTATGGCCTGGTTATACAGGAGGTTAGACTAGATGATCCCAATGGTCTATGCTGGCCTTGGAATTGCTGAATCTAGGCCGGCATAGATGCCAGTTCCACAGCATGTAGCATGTAGGAGGTGCACAGTTACATCATTCTGCATACCAATCCCCCATGCAGCGTCATGCCAGGCATAAGTGGAGTAGGTGAATGAACTTGGGCTAGGCCCTTGCCCCAGAAGTGAATTGGTTGAGAATATTGAACACAAGTCTCTATTTAGCTACTGAAAATATTTCGTTTTCCAAACACTCTTCTTAAATAAATCTTGTTTTGAGTGTGGGTTGTAGTTTGTTTTTTAATAACTAAACACATATCTCATGAATGATTTTGCCTTTTTAGTCCTGGATACTGAAAATCCTCGATTAATCCACAAAGCAAGTAGTGCATTAGTATCTATACAACAAGGCTTACCCTTGCTCCCTCCCGTGCCTTCTGACCTGTCAGGACAAATTCTAGGGATGAGAAAAGAATTTGGTCTATGCACCCTGTTCAGCTCTTTACTCTATCTGATGAGACTGCAGACACAGGTGTTACTATGAATACCCATCCAGTACCAACTGGAGAGAGAACAAAATTCATTTCAAGCAGGATACTGAATAGACTTCAGCTGATAACAATTTTAAGTCATTGATTATTTGGGATGGATTTGAAATGATCGTTTAGAGGTGAAAGGCCCTATAACTCATTATTAATTCTCTCTCATACATACGTCCTTCATTACCCCAGAGTCTGAGCATCTCACAGTGTCTCTGTGGGAAAGGGAAGTTCTATTATCCCCATTTCAGAGATAAAGAACTAATGCCATTGAAATGGAAGAATGAGTTACCTAAATACCTCTGAGGATGTGGGGCCAAGTGACTTGCCCAACGTACAAGAAGTCTATAGTGGTGCTGAGAATTGAACACATCTGCAGAGTCCTAGGCGAGAGTTTAACAGTTGGACTGTCTTGCCTCTCTTGTCCTCTCTTCCAGCCAGCTATGTTTTTTAGTACACAATATCTAGTATTCTTGGCACTTTTTGCAGTAATAATTATTCATAACAAAAAGCCAGAAGAATTACAGAACATTGCTTACTTGAGTCCTAAGGGTTACATCTGATGATCATTGAAAACCATCAGCTGATAGTTTAAATTACACTGCTGGCAACACATTGCATTGAGCTACAATACGCAGGAAACTAAATGTGCTACTGTAAAGCAAAATAAAAACTCCACTGTTTGGTGGGAACAAACAAGGAGGACTGTAATTTTCCAGATAGTTGAAACAGTTACATGCCATCAGGTGTACTGTAAACTATCCTGAACTGAATTCTTTACCTGGACAATGAGACTAAGAATTTGAGATGCCTTATTGTTGCCACAAGAGTTGAGGGAGGCAAGGGGGAGGATCACACTGTATAAATATGACTTGCAACAAAACAGAGTGTAGATAGAGTTCTGTCCTACCTTATGTCACTTTCAGAAGAGTAGTGGATGAAATTTTTTTCCTGAGGAGCAAGGCATTTTAGAGGTAAGTTTATAAAATGCTTATGGACGTTTGGTGTTAGGTTTAGTTTCTTATAAAAAACAGGACATATTCAATTTCTACATGCATTTATACAAACTGACTTTGGTGCTTTATTATAGCTGATATCAATGGCCTTACTGTAAAATCCAGTAATATTTGGGGGGAAAATACTGGTAACGTAAGGCTAAACTGTATAGTCATTAATGATTGCAGAGAGGGGAAGGATTAGCTGGTACTAGATTGACTTAGGGGACCTACATTCAGTTCCCTTCTGTGTCACAAACTGTATTGTGACATTAGGGAGGTCACTTAGGGTATGTCTGCTCTGCTATAAAAAAGCTGCATCAAATCTGAGCCTGAGTCAGCTGACTTGGGCTCACAGAGCTTAGGTTGTGGGGCTAAAAAATGCAGTCTAGATAGTTCTACTAGGAGTGGAGCCTGGACTCTGAAACCACTCAGGGGGAGGGAGGAAGGCAGGGTATGAGATCCTGCTTTCCAGCCTGAGCCTGAATGTCTTCACTGCTGTGTTATAGCCCAAATTAGCTGACCTTGGTCAGCTGCAGTCATGCCATGGGTCTTTTATCCCAGTGTGGATGTACCCTAAGTTTCTTTTTGCTTGAGCTTCATATTTGCAAACTCGGGATAACAATACTTCCCTGGCTCATTGCATAAAAACATTAAAGATTGAGAGTTTTTCAGATACTATGGTAGTGGGGAGTCAAATAGAGATAATTAATTTCCCCTGAGGAAGGACTGCCAAGGCTGAAATTTTCATGAGGGCCTCAGGGAGTTAGGTGCTCAACTCCTGTTGACTTTCAGTAGGATTTAGGTGTTAGTTTCTATTAGGCTCCTTTGAAAATCCCAATCAATGTGTAGGGGAATGATATTCGTTAATATTTGGGCCAGTAATGTTAATCAGAGGATCTGAGACAAATGTTTAAGTGGTAGCAGAGCTTTTATTACACAGTCAGAGCAGAGAGATAAATATAGTTTGGATGAAGTTCACAGCTTTAATTTGAGGAAGGTTTGTGTTAGGACAAAAAGAAAACAAAACAAAAAAAAAACACCAAATCCAATATGTCTTCCACTGGTACTAACAACCTGAAAGCACATGGTCAAAATGGCGAATCTTCACCCTTTTCTTTTCAGATAGATCTTATTCTCAGAGTGGTCATGTGTGTCAAAGAGAAGTGTTTAGCTGGTGGATAAGAGAGGTTGCTAGGGAAGTGGAAAGAAAAAAGAGGAACTGTCCTTTCCCTTTAGGAAAAAAAATATTGAGACTTTACAAAGGGAAGGGAGGATCCACTTTTTATCCATTTGTGATTGCTTCGCTGTTCTTTCCTCATCCTAGCCTCACCTTTTCCAGTCTAACTGTTACCATACAGTCACTCTTTTTCATATGTATACATTGACAATTTAACCACACCCCATTCACCAATTGATTAAATTTCCCCTGCACTGAACTATACCATCTCAATCTGTCACCTTCTGCTTTAGAACCTCTACCAGCTCTGAAAAATCTACCCACCCATGCACACATTCCGAGAACCCCTCTTCTACTTAATTAAACTCTCAACCATTCAGAAACTTCCAAAACATGAGTACAATCATCAGGAAGCTCTGTAAACTGCCTTCTATGGTGTGTCTGAACTGAAATAGCAACATGGATACTTGAATTCCATGCTGTTTGCTTCTGCTGGGAGAAGCCCATGTTCTCTAGAAGGGCTGCTGGGAGCATGTGCAGACAGCTGTACTTTGTATCTGTGTTTTGCAGTAGTTCCATATTCCCAGCTATCTGCCTCCTTCAGAAAACCCCTTGTGGCAGAGTATGTTTTCAAGGCAATTAGACACCCACAGCTTGTCTGTGCTGGTTGGCTCAGGCTAAGGGGCTGTTTAATTGTGGTGTAGATGTTTGAGCTTGGGAAGCAGCCCAAGCTTTGTAATTCTTCAACTCCTCAGAATCCTATGGGCCAGGCACCAACCTAAGCTCTAGTGTCTATCTACACTGCAATTAAACAGTCCCTTAACCTGAGACCTGTGAGACCAAATCAGCTGGCAGGTTTTTCATTGCAGTGTAGAAATATACACAGTGGGAACAGGTGGCGCTGCACCCTGCAGTATCTTCCACCACACTAGGCTATGTCTACACTTGGAAAGTTAAGTTGATTTTATGAAGTCGACTTAATAAGATTGACTTTAAGTCGACTTAAAATGGACCTTATTAAGTCGACTTAACAGAAGTGGACTTAACGTTTCAAGTGTCCACCTAGGCACTACTCCGCATCTCCACTGGCTTAAGTTGACTTAATAAAGTTTAGACGCACCCTTTGAGAGCAATGATCCAGTTTCTATATTTTCTAATGAATGTATCAGAAGAGTAAATGAAATGAAATGAAATAAAAAATATGACAGTCTTAAGGACTTATCTATAAACCTAAAAAGTGATTATTATTCAAAAATGGAACCTTCTTACTTTGCTTCCTTTCTGTATCCTGTTTCATAGGTATTTATTTTAATAAGTAAGATAAGTTTTTACTACTTTCCCCCTATAGAACTGTAATAACTATGGGAAAGTGAGCTGGGTTATGGCTCACTCATCAATAAAATTATTTACTGTAGGAGAGGAACTTTTTGACTCCTTTCTAACTTCTGGAGAGGAAAGATGAAATAGAGAAGATATTAATCCTGCCTATCCAATCCCTGTGACAATTTGGACAGATTGCTCAACTCAATCTCTTGAGCCTCAGTGCCCCTAGTTATGAAATAGTGATGATAACCATGCTGTCTCACTGTAGTGTTTTGAGGCACTCAGCTACTGAGATAATGAGTGACAAAATAAGTTATGATTGTGGGATCTTTGTTGTTGTTGATGTATGGACCAGAAGGAACTCACCTGGAAAATAAGGTTCCATGCTGAGTTTGCAGAACTGACAGCTTGAAAAAGTATTTCGTTGTTTGTTGAAGCAAAATGAGCAGATTTGACCTGGACGTTGTTAACTAAGAAGCTATAAACCCACAATGCCATTTTTACAAAGTCAATTTTCATAGCAGAGATGTACTTTCATAGCATACCTTTCTTACTCCAAAGCCCTTTGATTTTCAAAAAGAGTTTTGGCTGTACAAGAAATGCAATGTCAGGCCCATCATCTGTAATTTTTTTCCTGTTACATCTAAATTCTAATGATAATTTTAAAAATTTCATATACCTTGAAGGAGACAATCTAGTTTGTTTGTTTTTTTCACTAACCAAAAAAGCAGAATGATATCTGTGGAAAACATATTATAAATAAATAAAGATGACTAGTATGAGCCTATTTATTCAAAATGCATCGGAGGCATCCAAAACTTTAGGAGAAGCAGAATTTTGGATGAGGAGGGAAGTGATTCACTAAATGCATTGACAGGGGTTAAGCGAGAGATTAACCAGATTTTTTGTAACAGTTTGTTACCCAAGGGTATGGTTACATGAGGTAGGAGTAATTTTAATCCACATATCAACTTCCCAAATTCAAATATATATGAAATGCTGCAGTTAAGTATTTTTACAAAAGCCTTTTTATGTGCTTAACCATTTTTATTCTCTCTGTATAGATTCAATAGAATGTCTGTTTTATGAACAAATTTGGTATTGAGTTAAAAAAACCCAAAGACTAATGAAATTGAATATCTCAAACTTACAGTATACACCATACATATGTTAATTTATTCAGTATTAAATGACTGTGTACATAATGAATGGTAACAAATGTATACCTGATTTTTCTTTGAGAGAACCACATCTCCTCTTTGCCACCAAATCTTTCTTTTCAAACCTGTGCAGCTGCTTGAAGATTGGCTGAAGGACTGAAGTCACATTTGGCATCAGAAAGATGACTTCAGTGGCAGAAAATTGGTTCATATACCAGTTCATTCAAAAGACCAATGTTCATAAAGTCAGGGTTCTACTGTGTTACTCTTGCCATTTTTAATACTCTAACCACTGTCACAGGATTGCAAATTGTTTTTCCGTATTTTTAAAGTCACTGTTATCTCAGGGCTGACTCATGACTTAGTTGGCCAGGGCCTGACTGTGCTCACTTGCAGCCATCATGTGCTAGCTAAGATAGTGGCTTGTTCCCTAACTTGGCATTCTCTTTAGCATTAGACTGAAATCCTGCTATGCTTCACAGGGACAGAAAGAGTCTGACACACTCTTCTTCCCCAGCATACCTGTGCAGCAAATGGCAGAATTTGACCTTTAGTAATAAAACTACAATTCCAGTGGGCACTTTACACCTCTGGCTGTTGAAATTATTTTAAAAATTAAATTGGAAATTAAAAATTGAATGGGAAAATGAAGTACTCTCTCACTTCTAGAGGTGGTTTCAAGGTCAGGCTTGAGGCCCATTAGCATTTGTGTAGAGCAGTGGTCCCCAATCAGTAGATCATGATCTGCTTCTGAAGGGCAGTTACCATTGAAACCTATAAGCGTTGCACCATCTCCTGGCAAAAGTTTGGAGTCTGCTGGTGTATGGGCAGTGAAGTTGGAAGCTTGCATTGCTACTATATCTGTTTTGTGGATAAACATCCTTCAAGACTGCCATGCTTTTTATTTGTTTGTACACTAACACAGGAAATTAAAGGATATTATAAAGCCCTTTGTATTTTTTATTATGTTAAAGCTGTCGAATCAACTGATTTAATTTGGCAGAATAGACATCTATATTTATTATTGTTATAGTTTGTTACTGTTGCAGAACCACCTTACTCGTATGCTATTCTAGGGCCTCATCCAAAGCTCACTGAAGCTTCCAATAGGTTTTAGTGGGCATGGAATCAGGTCCTAAAGAATTGTTTGCTCTATGTCTAAAAATATTTATTTTGATTTGGTTTTAATCATTCCTTGCAGAGTAGTGCATTGTTGGACCATGTGTACCAGGGTGAGTGCAAATAAAAAAGCCATTATCTATATAATTAAATCACCAGCAAAATGATCCATTAGCAACAAGATTTTCATCATGTATGTTGTTTCCATTTTAGATCTACATCAGTTTGTCTGACATCTTGCACCCCAGGATCATAGTTAGTTTCTCACACTATCAATAAACTTTAAATAAATAAATAAAAGCTCTGTAGCCTTGTATAGAATAATGAAATACTTTTTTTGTAATTTAAAAAACAAAACAGGTACTACAAGCGGATAAACAATGTGCACTGCTCTGAGCCCAAAGGCAAGAGGACCTGGTCTCTCTGATATGCATCAATACAGCCAGTGGCTGGCCAGCAGACATGAGGCCAACTTATTACCAATGAAAGAGGATCTAGCACTGTGGCTCACAAATCTACTGGGTAAGAAGATTTATATATATGTGTGTGTGTACATATATGTATATATAATTATAATTGTTAGTATGTTAACTTTTGGTACTGTAGATCAACTGGAAAGATGGTTCTCCAGACAGTTTTTCCTACCAAATAGAGTAGTTACAGTGAAATGGCTCCCTATGAGTAGTGCAGCCATCAAGAAGGTCAGAAAGAATCTTAGAATCATAGATTAATAGGGATGGAAGGGACCTCACAAGGTCATCTAGTCCAACACCCTGCTAAAAAGCAGGACCACTCCCACTAAATCACCCAAGCCAGGGTTTTGTCTAACTGGGCCTTAAAAATCTCCAAAGATGGAGATTCTACCACCTCCCTAGGTAACCCATTCCAATGCTTCACCACCCTCCTAGTAAGAAAGTTTTTCCTAATATCCAACCTTGACCTCCCCAGCTGTAATTTGAAACCATTGCTCCTTGTTCTGTCCTCTGTGACCATCGAGAACAGCCTACCTCCCTCTTCTTTGGCGCACCCCTTCAAGTAGTTGAAGGTTGCTATCAAATCTTCCCTCACTCTTCTCTTCTGTAGACTAAATAAGCCTAGTTCCTTCAGTCTCTCCTCATAAGTCATGTGCCCCAGCCCCCTAATCATTTTTGTTGCCCTCCGCTGGACTCTTTCTAATTTGTCCACATCCTTTCGGTAGTGGGGAGCGCAAAACTGGACACAGTATTCCAGATGCAGCCTGACCAGAGTCGAATAGAGGGGAATTATCACATCCCTTGATCTGCTTCATTATAGGCTTCATTATAAGAGGCATATATCCAGATTACTATCAAGGGCTATGTCTACACTAGAAAAAGTTAGGTTGACTTTGTTAAGTTGACTTAGTAAGGTCAACTTTAAGTCGACTTAAAGTTGACCTTATTAAAGTCGACTTAACAAAGTGGACTAAGTTGACTTAACTTTAAATTGACTTAGTCCACTTTGTTAAGTCGACCTAACCACCCTTAAGTGGACTTAATAAAGTCCACTTAAGGGTTACTCCATATCCACACCGTCCTTAAGTCGACTTAAGGAGTAGACTTAAGGGTTAAGTCGACCTAATGAATGGTAGTTATAAAGTTGACTTAAGCTTTCATTAAGTCGACTTAAGGAATGTCTTAAGTTGACTTAATGAAAGCCTAGTGTGGACTTGGCTTAATTTAAGTCGACTTAAGCCTTCTTGTCAATGGAGACATAGCCAAACAGTCTAGGAAATGGGGAAGTAAACTTTGATCTTCTCCTGGTAACTGTTGTTCCTTGACACATTTGAACATGGAAACACTGAACAGTTTGAAACATAAAAGCAAACATTTGTTTTAATGATGTCTTCATGTGTTTTGGTATTATTGTTACAATGGAACGTGTTAATGGCTGCCATCAATTGTGTCTTTCTTTGTCTTGAGGTCAGTTTCAGACGTGGCTGAAGTCCGTGGGTTACCTTTCACTCAGGTTAAACAGAAGGTCCATTTAAATGTCACTTTGTGTACTGACAGCTGAAATAATAAGAATTTGCCTCCCAAGGCAAAGCATTGTATGATAAAACCAACCAGAGCTGAGCCATATAGTCCAGGGGTTTTCCTAGGGACTGATTGCAAATGCGGAGGCTGGGGTATTGTTTGGTCGGAACTTGGAATTGGAACTGTATTTGTCCTTGGGTTCTATAGGTAGAAAGTGAGCAAACAGTGAAAGGAGTCGTGAGCATGTCCCTATTAGGAAAAAAAGACAGATCTCCTTGGGGTACAAGACTCATTGAAGAGTCAGGGCTGGAAGTTGTGAGCCAGGAAAATTCCTCCTGTTTGATTCTACTGTGTTCAGGTACACGGGACTTTGTGTATATTCTTTGCAAATAAACAAGATCACATCAAAGAAGTACTTGAATCATATAATCTGCTTCTCCTCCTAACTGAAAAAGCTTGGCAAGGCTTCAACTATGAGCTAATCCTTCAGGCCCAAAAGGGGGAGTGTTTTAGTAGTCATGGTATTAAGTAGTGTATAGGTAAGTTATAACTTCCATTCTAGCCTCTGGTCTTCAGTTGCTTATAAGTTACTTTTGGGCTCCTGTTCCATGCTTGATCATTTAGTTCAGATATGATCTCTCTTAGAGCAGACCTTTCAGCAAAGTCAGTTCAGCTGTTTTAGAGTTATACAAGAATGGGAAAAAACACACAATTGCTATATATTCCAATTAAAATGTTTGTATTTGCATAACTCAAAAATAGACAATGAGAAACTTCACATTTAGCTTGTTTTAGTATTCCTCGCTGAAACTCAAATCAGTTCAGTTTTGAAGAAAACCATGTAAGCAGTTTTAAAACTGTGAATATTTAAAATTGACAGTTCCATGTATACACACTAGAACTTTTCCATTCATTTATTTTTTCATGTGGTTAGAGAGACAGCTATAAAATGTTTTATAGACATTTAAATGTCTTATAACTTGAAAGTTCCAATTACACAGTTCGCAAAACAGTTTCCTCTGTTTGAAGGTCAGAAGAAGAATAGAATGGTAGCATAGATTATCAATTGAGGAATGCTCTGGATATTTTTCTGGGTTTTGTACGGTAACTACTACATATTATATGAATGTTTATCTCAAAGAAAAATGAAACCCATTTGGCTCAGCATAGCAGTTGGAAAATTCAAGTTGAGATTGTAAAGTCATTGGGACAGGGACCATTTGTTTATGTTAGGCACTATATAAGGGAGTCCTGACCCAAACCTGTGGGGCTTATAGGTTGTAACAGAATGCAAAAAATAAATTAAGATAATCTAAACGGGAGGATTCGGATTTCAGTTTTTAACTATGATTCAGGTTTGAGCTTTTTGCTCTCAGTTTTGGTTCACACATGACATCTTATGTGACACAGGTTATATTTCAGTTATTAAGGGCACCAGAGGAAACTATCCCACTGCATAGGAGAGACAGGAAGCATGACGAGAAACCAACCTGGCTTAACCAGGGGATCTTTAATGATCTGAAATTCAAAAAAGAGTCTTACAAAAGTGAAAACTAGGTCAGATAACAAAGGATGAATATAAACAAACAATATGAACATGTAGTGACAAAATTAGAAACCCCAAGGCACAAAACAAGATTAAACTGGCTAGAGACATAAAGTGTAACAAGGAAACAGTCTACAAATACATTAAAAGCAAGAAGACCAAGGACAGGGTAGGCCCATTACTCAGTGAGGGGAGAAAGGTAATAAACAGAAAATGTGGAAATGGTAGAATTCCTAAATAACTTTTTGTTTCAGTTTTCTCCAGAAAATTTAGTAGCAGTTAAACATATAACATAGTGAATGCCAGTGAAGATGAGGTAGGATCCAATGCTAAAATAGGAAAAGAATAAGTAAAAAAAATTACTTGGACAAGTTAGGTGTCTTCAAGTCACCAGGGTTGGATGAAATACATCCTAGAATACTCAGGGAGATGTCTGAACAGGCATCTGAGCCATTATCAATTATCTTCAAAACTCATGGAAAACAGGAGAGATTTCCAGAGGACTGAAAGAGGGCAAATATCATGCCAATCTATAAAATGGGAAATAAGGACAACCCAGGGAATTACAGACCTGTCATCTTAATGCAATACCCAGAAAGACAATGGAGCAAATAATCAAGCAATCTATTTGCAAACACTTAGAAGATAATGAGGTGATAAGTAGCAGCATGGATTTATCAAGAACAAATCATGTCAAACCAACCTAATAGCTTTCTTTGAAAGAGTAACAAGCATTGTGGGTGGCAGGAGGTGATAGATGTGGTATATCTTTAATTTAGTAAGGCTTTTGGTACTGTCTGGCATGACCTCATAAACAAGCTAGAGAAATACTACCTGTATGGAGACAAGTTTCAGAGGGGTAGTCATGTTAGTCTATTTCAACAAAAGAAACAAAGAGTCCTGTGGCACTAATTTGTTAGTGTTTAAAAGACTCCTTGTTTGTTTAACCTAGATGGGGATCTGCAACCTTTGCCAGCCCCGCCCACCGCACCCTCAACAGCTGCTGGAGGTGGGGCCAAAAGGGGCAGGGCCAGGGACTCCTCCTTCCTACTGGCCCTGTTCCCAAGGCTCCTGTCCCCTGCTGGCCATGCTCCCCAGTGGGGGGTAGGGGGGCGTGGAGTGGAGTGGAATGACACCAGCAGGGGACAGGAGCTGTGCGTCGTCCCTTCCCTGCAGGTCCCGCTCCCCAGCAAGAAAGCATGGCCAGCAGGGGCCTGGAGCCATGGCACACAGCTCTTATGGCGCTGGGGGGCAGGGCCAGCAGCGAGAGCCTGAGCGGTGCCATGTGCCGCTCAGGATCTGCCCGTGTGCCAAGTTTGGCACACGTGCCAGGGGGTGCCGACCCCTGACCTAGATGGAGCTACTATAAGGGGGGTGCATAACTGGTTTGAAAATAGTTCCTAGACAGTAGTTATCAGTGATTCACAATCAAACTGGAAGAGCATATGAAGTGGGGTTCTGTTCTGTTCCAGAATCTCATAAATATTTTACATAATCATATAGTGAGTGCACTCATTATGTTTGTTGATGATATTAAATTGCAAGTGCTATGAAGGTTAAAATTAAAATTAAAATTCAAAATGGACAAACTGGAGAAATGGTTTGAAGTAAATAGGATGACATTTAATAAGGAAAAATGTGAAGTACTCCATTTACGAAGGAACAAATACAAAATGGGAAAAGACTGCTTAGGAAGGAGTATTATGGAAAGGGATCTGTGGGTCATAGTGAATCACAAGCTAACAGTGTAACACAGTTGCAAAAAACACAAACATTATTCTGGGATGCATTTGCAGGAGTGCTGTAAGCAAGACACAAGAAGTAATTCTAGTACTCTATCCCATGCTGATAAGGTCCCAACTGGAGTACTGTGTGAACTTCTGGGCACTGCTTTTCGGGAAGGCTGTGAACAAATTGGAGGAAGTCCACAAAGCATCTGATGAAGTGGGATTTTCTCCCATGAAAGCTCATGCAATAATTAAATTTGTTAGTCTTTATAAGTTCCACAGGACTCCTTGTTTGTTTGTTTTTTAGGAGACCAAGAAAAATTATTAAAGGTCTAGAAAACATGACCTATGAGAAGAGATTGAAAAAGTCTGAAGAAGACTGAGCGGGGACATAATAATTTTCAGGCATATAAAGGAAGAGGGTGAAATATTGTTCACATTATCTTTTGAGGATAGGACGAGAAGCAATGGGCTTAAATTGCTGCACTGGATATTTAGATTGGACATTAGTAGAAGCTTCCTAACAGTCAGGGTAGTTAAGCAGTAGAACAAATTACTTAGAGACATTGTGGAATCTCCACCATTGGAAGTGCGCGGCATGGGGGCCACAGGCCATGTTACTCTGAGTCCCACACTGTTGAGGAGCACGCAGGCTGGCACTGCTCCTGGAGGTTGGGGGTGAGAAGGGGTGGGCCAGAGGCTGGGTACTCCTGCCCCATCCCCTGGCTGGCTGGTGAGTGAGCACCAGCCAGGCTGGGGGCTGGGCAGGCAGGCTGTGAACTGCAGTAGCTACCACTTGGGCCAGCCAGGCTGAATTTTTGGGGCACCATGGGCCCCCCTTTTAGCCTCAGGCTAGGGGCTTAATCCCCTAAAGCCCCTGCAGTAATCTGGCTCTGCACAGAGGTGAGAATCTTGATGCCTAACTCTTACTTAACTATTAGACAGCTTTAATACTTTATTTTAATAACAGTTAAAATGACAAGAAGTCTTTCATGGTTTAAACGTTGAACACCTTGTTTAAATATTGAACAAGAAAGTACTAATCACTAATGAAGCACAATAGAAACTTGTTTACAGTCCGTAATACAGAGGTCTTGCACTGACAAGATCACGAATGAGGTCACTTTTCAGCAAGGACGTGGCAGCAGCAGGAATCTGAAATGCCAAATACAATTAAAAATCTTATTTTCAAATGTGTGTCAAACTGTGAACCTTTACAAATGCTGTGCCAAGTTAAACAAATGCAGCTTTGTTTTAATTATGCTGCATACACCAGTTCTTAATTTGTGCCAGGGCTTGCCAGTCTGAATCCTTGTCTCTCTAGGCTTGGCAGTTCATACCCGCAGAACCCCTGGGCTTTCCGCATCAGTTATGAATATATATATACATATAAATAAAACCCACTGGAGCCCCAGCACCTAATTGCGAGAGCCTTGACACTTGTTTCATAACAAATTCAGCTCTGTCATTTCCAGTGCTTTCATTCTCCCACAACTTTTCACAAATGGACTTTCTCACTTTTGTGATTCTAAAATTGTCTTCATGGAAATCCTGGTAGTTTAAGCACATATTCTACTGATTGCCTGGGATGCTACCCCAGTGGAGTACACAGCTCAGGGTTGCTCAAAAGACTGTGGGTGAGAACTGCAGAGATTGTATGTGTGTATCTGCAGATTTGTTACATGTGCACACATAAAAAGGCAGAACAGAAAATAAAAAGAAGTGTCAAATTCCTAGATAGTCAAAACAGTCACTCTGGGTACGTCTACACTTGCACCTTAGGCTGACTTAACAACGCTTAAGTCGACCTACAGAACTCTGCGTCCACACTGGGCGCTTCCTTAAGTCGACTTAATACACCACCTCTGAAGGTCGACTTAAGGCTTAAGTCGACCTTATTAAGTCGATTTAGATTGACATAAAGCTAGTGTAAATGAGTATGTCTACACTATAGGCTCTGTTAAGTCAACTTAACAAGTTCCACTTTAAGTCAACTTAAAGTTGACCTTGTTAAGTCAACTTAACAGAGTCAACTTAACAAGTGTTACACATAGCCTCTGAGTCCTCAGATTGTTTGAGACCCCTTCCTTAATACGAAGCAGACTCTGGCTTGAGCAAGATGTGTACCTTTTATTTGGGAAATGGGTACATGGATGCATACTCTCAGCTGTTTGTGTCTATTTCTTTATTTCTTTATTTTTTATTTAGTGGCTTTTAAGTTTACTCCTGTATATTGTTTTTCCTCATCAAAGAATCCACTCCCTGCTTCCCTTCTTTATAATTATCATTCTGTACACTAAAAAAGGGGCAAGGCTTTTTCAGTGCTCAGAACAATGCTTAAGACAGGGGTCGGCAACTCAAAAGATAAGAAGATCCATTTTAAAAAGTTCTTTCAATAGCCAGCTGTTTTGAGAGCTGCAATGAGTGTAGCTACAATGTGTGTTCCTGGTGGGCAGGTAAAGCTGGGAGTTGGGCCAGGGTGCCTGCTGCAGGGTTTCCTGGTGAAGGGCGGGGAGGGGATGAAACCAGGAGTGGACCCCCTGCAAGGTCCCATGGTGGCATGGTGGCGGGGCCTGGAGCCCAGAGCTGCAAGAGAGCAGCTGAAGAGCCTCATGGAGCTCCTGAGCTACAGGTTGCAGACCCCTGGTTTAGGATCTTGTTTTCAAAAGAGCTTGTGTTTAGGTATTTAAATAAAGTTCTGTTATCAGGTATGGTCAGCATCCAGTAATTCCCACTGTGAAATTATGGGGCAGATTTTCCAAAGAGATCAGCTCCCAGCATGGTTGTTCCAATGGGAACTGAGTTCTTTTGTAAGTATTTTTGAACAGTTGGCTTTGGCCCTGTGGCCCTCCTACAATTTTAATAAAAGTGAGACCTACTCTATAAAGTGGTGTCCCTTTCAAGCCCTGCACAGCTTAGTGGTCACTGAAGTACTAGATTTAAGAGTGAGGCTCAGTTAGCTCTGTGGAGTGGGTATTTTGAATTTCTTAGCATAAGATTTTATGCTTATGATTCATCAAGGAGCCAGGTTTCTCAGGGGAGAAAGCTCAGCATATTTTTTGTACTTCACAAGTACTAAGTTTAGTGGAAGTCTCCTTGAATGTCTGGCAATTTCTCTTTCACAGTGGGCATGCTCAGATGCTTAACACAGGGATTATTATAGTCACAGTAAACAGTGTATACTTTTATTGCATCATTTCATTAGCATACATCTCTCATACAGAAACATAACATTCTTATCCCTTACATCCTCCCTCCATCCCCTTTTATGGATATTTATTTCACTTTTAAATAGATTTTCCCCCTCAGTTACTTGCTGAGTCATTATATCTGATTTCAACCTTTTTGACTTTTGTTGTTTTTCTCAAAGCACAGCTAACAGAGCTGGTTTAAAAGATTTCAAGATCTGCAATATTGATCAAAATTTTAATATTTCAAATTTTGATTGAAAAATGTTTTAATCAGCTCTAGTTATTAAAATGATTTAATCCCAGGCTTCTTATACTTTGGCTTCAGATAGGTGCTGCCTGGATAGCTCAGCCTTCATGATATTAGTGTCCAAAAGGATTCTGCACTTAGATTAGGATCTGATTTTCAGTAGTGCTGAGCAGTTGCAGCTCCAGTCAATTGGAGCTGTAGATATTCAGCATGTCTGAAAATCAACCCACTGATGGTTTTGGTGTCTCTGAAGTTTCTGTTGGCATCGATCAGATAGATTCTCATTCTGTTTCATGTTCCCTGACTTTTCATCTCTTTTCCTTTGAACAAACATGCCTTTGGGATGTCTTAGGTATTTCATTTTAAGCAAACATTTATTATTTCTCTGTGATTGATTTTTCACAATATATGTTCACTTGTGTCTTGTGAAATTAGACGCAGGTTTCTAACCATTAGAGGAGTAAAGTTCTGGAATAGCCTTCCAAGGGGAGTTGTGGGGGCAAAAACCATAACTGCTTTCAAAACTGAGCTTGATAAATTTATGGAGGGGATGGTATGATTAGCCTGTTTTGGAAATTGACTGATATTTGGCTACGTGTGGTGGATATACAAGTGGCCCAAGAGGGGAGAGTACATGGGGTGGGTTCTGAGTTATTACAGAGAATTGTTTCTTGGGTAACTGGCTGTTGAGACTTGCCCACATGCTAAGGGTTTAACTGATCGCCATATTTGGGGTTGGGAAGGAATTTTCCCCCAGGGCTGATTGGCCTGGGCTCTGGGGGAGTTTCGTCTTCCTCTGTAACACAGGGCATGGCTCACCTACTGGTGAACTCTCTGTATCTTAAAGTCCTTAAATCATGATTTAAGGAGGTAAATAACTCAGTCATAGGTTGGTGGCCTATTGCTGGAGTGGGTGGGTGAGGTCTTGAGGCCTGCATTTTGCAGGAGGTCAGACTAGATGATCGTACTGGTCCCTTCTGACCTTAAAGTCTATGGCTATGTCTACACTGGCAAGTTAGTTCGAATTAAGGAGGCTTAATTCGAACTAACTAAAGCCATTGCTACACTAGGTTTTAGTTAGTTCGAATTAAGGGCTTCCTTAATTTGAACTAAGGGGTTAATTTGAACTAACTAGTTCGAATTAACCAATGTGGCCATGGTAATTTGAATTAATTTCTTAGTTCGAATTAACCGGCCATTGAAATGAATGGGGATCGCTAATTTGAACTAAGCAAGTGCTTGCTTAGTTCGAACTGACATTCCAGTGTGGCCATGCTAGTTCGAATTAAGCTAATTCGAACTAGCTAAAATTAGTTCGAATTACTTAGTTCAAACTAACTAATTCAAACTAATTTTAGTAAGTGTAGACATAGCCTATCAGTCTATGGCTATGTCTACATTTACTAAAATTAGTTCGAATTAGTTAGTTCAAACTAACTAATTCGAACTAATTTTAGTTAGTTTGAATTAGCTAATTCGAACTAGAAAAAGTTAGTTCGAACTAAGCAAGTGCCATTCATGGCACTTGCTTAGCTTGAATTAGCGATCCTCATTGATTTTAATGGGCTGGTTAGTTCGAACTAAGAAATTAGTTTGAATTAACATGGCCACATTGGTTAATTCAAACTAGTTAGTTCGAATTAAGCCTTACTGCTAATGCCCTATTCGAACTTATTAGCCCTTAATTCAAACTAATTAAAGCCTAGTGTAGCCATGGCTGTAGTTAATTCGAATTAAGCTTCCTTAATTCGAAGTAACTTGCCAGTGTGGACATAGCCTATGAGTCTATGAGTGGTAGTCAAAATTCTTTCTTGCTTCCAGCTGTTATCATCTGTTCTGAGGGGATTGATTGCCTTCTTGTCAAACTGAACAATGGTTTTGTATACTTGTTGTAGTAAAGTTGCTGTCTTTTTTGTTTTCATCCCATTTTGTTTGCAAGTCTGCTGTCTGCTTCAATTTGAGCAAAAGAGGTCTGGTAGGAAGGAAAGTAAAAGCCTTGTTCATCTGTCTATGTGCATCAGCATTATGTAAGCCCTTCTTTCTACTGGTGTATTGCATAATTTCAACAGATCTGTATATGGATCTCTATTTTCATGCATAGATGTCTTCAAGAGATATTTCACCGTCTGAACAGTTTTCTTAGTAATCCCATGGCTTTGTTGCACAAATGGATCTTAGGGAATTCTTAGAAGTCTGCACATGAAAACTGGGATCTCTTGTCTATATGTTCAATTTGTAGTGCTCCATGCATGCATGCATGTGACGGATAATTGCCATTCTATTTCCTGACTTTGCTAGCAAATTTAAAGTAATAATTAACAATAAAGAAGCTTCTTTGCATATCAGAACAAATCCCCACTTAGACTTTGCATTAGTATTTCTGGAATTTCATGGCCCTTCATCAGTTATTTGTTTTGTGGCTTTCTAAACTAGTTAAATGTAGCAAAATGTATTATTATGTCTGTTACCTGAGCGCTATTCATGAAAAGGACAAAGTATTTCTTGCCTTTTCAACTCATATATGACAACTGTGAATGTTAGTGAGTGTTCCCTGCCCCATCCAAAGTAGATGGAACAACCAGGCCCTTTCTGTTTGGCAAAAGGTTGCCATTGTCATTAATTCATCCATAAATAGTCCATATCATTTTAGGGTATGTATACTCTGTAGGGTAATCCCAGAGTTAATAGATCTTGAATTTGCAGACCCTGGGTTTGTTAACCAAGGGCTTGAGCTTCTACATTGATCTGTAACCCTAGGTTAGGAATTGTTAAACTCTGGATCCCAACCTGAGCTCCAACATGTACATTGCATTATGTGACCCCAACTCCAACTGTACCAGACTTCCTAGTGCCATCCCAAAATGTGGCTGCTTTAGTCCTTTGTTCGTGGTGCAGTCTGGCAAAATTTGACTGTCCACCAAATGTGACTGTCCAGAGGACAATGAAAATCAGCCCATGGAATTGTGGAATGCTTTTGATGGTTCCAAGAGCATGGATCCAGTGGGGCTGCATTTAAAATGTAAAGCAATAGGGCTTGAACCCTGGGTCCCAGTTGGCCTCCGAATTGTGGGGTCCTGGAATCCTGGGTCTTAGCCAGCCACTTGTATGTGTGTATAAAAGGGTGATCAGGTCTGAACCTGAGTTTGAACCTTGGTCTTACACTACAGGGTAGACATATACTCAGTTACAAATGCTCTTTCTGAAGGTCATCCATGAAAAAATGGGTTTATGCACAACTCCACATGGAGATTATTCATTCTCCTCTCTTATACTAATTTTCTGTCAACTCACTTGGGTGGAATTACTCCTGACTTACCCAAATGTGAATGGGTGGGAAATCAAAGAAACTTTACAGCTTCAACATTATAGATTTTAGGCAATGATGAAGACAGAGGGCCAGGTCTTTGGTAGCAATACTGGCTGCTTTCTGCTGTTCAGGGAACCAGAAAATAGTCCTGTTGAGGCAGTTGGAGGTTTCACATATGTATCTACATCACCTGCTCTCAGTTTCCAGATGTAGGGGACATGCTGGTGTAGGATAGAAGTGAAAAAGTGCTAGGCCAAAGTGGTCTGTACTTCAGTGGCCTTTAATTGCTGGAGAAGTTCCTGCTGGTGTGACTCAAAGGAGCTTTACCTTGTTCCAAATTATGCTGGGAGCAGAAATGGTTTCCAGTTGGCTCCAGAATTACTTCCTGTGCAAAGCACGGCTCTGCCAGACTTGAGGAGCTAGTCCAAAATGTCTCAGTTTACAAACCTTTAGTTTATGACGTTGTATTTATTTTTAAATGTTAATGATTGATAATCGAATCGTAAGTGTATAGGCTGGAGTCACAATTTGAAACCTACCTGTAGTTGCCAGAGCCCTTTGGCTCCCATGCTTTGACTACTGAAGATTCTCAGAACCTGATTGTAAAACCTGATCCAACATCTGCTGGATTTTGTGCCCGATCTAAATAACCTTTATGTATGTAAACAACAATCCAAATTCCTCCAAATAATCTCATTAAAATCAATGGGATGACTTGGATAAACAATAATGGCTAGATTGTTCCTGTTTGCATGCTTCTAACATTAGTTTTTGTTTTATAATATGCTGTTTCTTTCCTATATATACATTTCAACTGCTTTCTTGTAATTATAGCTCTTTTAAAGATTTATTTAAAATGGATTTTAATGTTTTTCCATCCAAATATATGAAGCCATTTTTTTGTTCTCAGGCCATGACATTACTCTCATTTGAATCAATACATTTCAACTGTTTAATATGTCAGGGGTATCTCTTTTAGCAGAGAAATGCCACCTTTTGGGGTCAAAGAATACAGTGAATTGAAAGGTAACACCTAATATATTTTTCATTAAATATAGATGTTCAATGCAATACCAATTCTTTCAGCATTCATAAAAGGCAACAGAACTAAAATAGTGATGTCTAATGTACAAAAATGCAATAAGCAAACTGCTAATGTAATTGCACTGTTAAATGGCAGGAGAAGATAGAAGCATTTTCTTTTGCATCTGTTAAAAAGGAATATACATTTTAAGTTTATTGCTTTAATCAGATTTATAAGATCAGACAAGAGAATAGCCAAATCCACAAATCATAGGACATCATAGGCATTTAAAATGAGCATTATTTTACTTATGCAGAAAATCCGAAGGTATCTGCATTTAAAACAGTAAAACTTCAGTGATGGTTAAAGATATTAATGTGAGTATCTTACAATAGAGTTCTGTATTAAACTATAATATTGCCTTTTAAAATAAAACAGCTTCCATTGTTTAAATTACCTTTCTGAACATTCCATACCTTTCGGCAAAGGTCGAAGGGACAAAATGGAAAATATTTTTCATTAGTAACAATAGAAAATTAGGCCAATGTGTCGGTGAAGGGATCAAGGCTCTTGGAGGCTGACTTTTTTGTATCTAGGGGCTATTAATTTAATTCCTGGCTTCAGAAAAGCTGCATGCACTACTAAAACAATGTCAGTTATGCACAGGCTCCTATTGTGAGGCAGTGCTGCTACTGCTCTTCTGCCACCTGCAGAAGTCATTATGTACGCTAGAGGCTACAATGTGAAATGTAGAGTGGAGAGAATCAAGGCTAAAAAATGAAGGGAGCAAAAAAGCTTTACATCAAGTAGATGTTCCTGAAAGAATAAATGTACCAGAGATAGCAAGTATAACTTGAACCAGAGAAATGAATCTATTGTTGCATCTGAGAATTACTTGCTTTAAAGTTCTATGTTTTATTCATCTCTGGTTTTACCTTACAAAATGAAGAACATTGGGAACTGTTTTCCGTCAAGGTGCTATAATGTTGTCAAAGTATCTAAAAGCCTTCCAACAATTTCAAAGGCATGGTCAAATAAATCCTACCTTAGTATCTTTTTGATTATTGTGTTTTTCTAAAGTACCACTTCTTTTGCTGCCTTATATAATATTTGATTACCAGTATACAGGCTACTGCTGAAATGTTTCAGATGTGTAGTACAGGTGAGATGGCTGAATAAAAGTAAGTATGTTTTCTGAAAAGTCTGGAGAACTGGATTTTTTTTCCATTTTATTTGAAATTGTTCTGCTTTCTATATTTTTGGCCACACACAAATCAAAATGAAATGGTTCAGAAAGCTCTATTTTGTTTTGAAGGGTTAAAAAAAAAAGGAGGAAGTTATTTTAACAAAAGAATGTGGTTAAAAACACAAACAAAACAACCAACTTCTCTCTTTACTCTCCTCCATTCTTTTTTTTAAATGGAAGTGTGAGAGAATTTTTTAAATGATTATTATTGTACCTATTGTATTACATTTTTGTATACAGTGAGAAATTTAGGGACAACCAGACCATAGGACTAATAGCCATTGATGGACCTATCCTCCATGAACTTATATAATTCTTTTTTGAACCCAGTTATTCTTGTGGCCTTCAGAACAATCTTTGGTAATGAGTTCCACAGGTTGACTATGTGCTGTGTAAAATTCTTCCTTATCTTTTAAATCTTCTACTGTGTTCATTGGGTGACCACTGGTTCTTGTGTTATGTGAAGGTGTAAATAACCCTTCCTTATTCACTTTATCCACACCATTCATGATTTTATAAACATTTATCTATCTCGCCTTAGTCATCTCTTTTTCTCAGCTGAAGAGTCTCCATCTTTTTAACCTCTTCTCAGATGGAAACTGTTCCATTCCTAAATAATTTTTGTTGCCCTTCTCTGTAATTTTTCTAATTCTAATATAAATTTTTGAGGTGGGAAAACCGGAACTTCACTCACTTCTCAATGTGTAGGCATACCTTGGAATTATATAGTGGTATGATGTTTACTGAATTATCTATCCCTTTCCTAATAGTTTCTAACATTCTCTTAACTTTCAGCAGCCTCTGCACACTGAGCAGATGTTTTCAGAGAACTATTCACAATGATTCCAAGATCTTTTTCTTGAGGGTAATAGTTAATTTAGATCTCATCATTTTGTATGTACAGTTGGGGTCATGTTTTCCAATATGCATTACATTGCATTTATCAATATTGAATTTAATTTGCCATTTTCTTGCCCAGTCATTCAGATTTTTGAGATCCCTTCATAACCGTTTGCAGTTAGCTATGGACTTAACTATCTTGAGTAATTTAGTATTGTCTGCAAACTTTGCAACCTTACTGTCTATCCCTTTTTCCAGATCATTTGTGAATAGGTAGAACAGTGTAGTCCCCAGTACATTTCCTTGGGCAACCTCTCTACACTGTGAAAACTGACATTTTTCTCTGCCCTTTCTTTTCTAGCTTTTAGCCTGTTACTGAACCAAGAGAGGGCCTTATCCCATCACTGCCTATTTTGCTTAAGAGCTTTTGGTGAGGGGTTGACCCCCCTCAAGGAATTCTAGTAGATTGGTGAGGCATGATTTCTCTTTACAAAGGCAGTGATATTCTTCTTCCTTAGCATGTTGTGTTCAATTCTGTCTGATGTTTCTGGTTTTTACTACAGTTTCATCCAGTTTGCCTGATACTGAAATTCAGTTGCCTCATTTCCTCCCTTTAGGAAGGCTTGACATAATTCATTTTTTACTATACATTTGATAAGTAGTATTGGCTGTTTTAAAGCATTTTATTGTTTTTATCTATTTTAAATTTCAAGAGTTGCAGGAAATTATGGGGGGGGGGGAGGGAAACAATAATTATTTAAAACAGACTAAACAAGCCTAGTTCCCTCAGCTCCTCTTCATAAGTCAGGTGCTTCAGCTGCCTAATCATTTTTGTTGCCCTCCATTGGATGTTTTCTGATTTTTCCATGTCCTTTCTATAGCAAGGGCCCGAAACTATACACAGTACTCCAAATGTGGCCTCACCAGTGCTGAATAATCACTTCCCTCAATCTGCTGGCAATGCTCCTACTAATTCCCAGCCCAATATGCCTTGAGCCTTCATGGCAGTAAGGGCACACTGTTGACCCATATCCAGCTTCTTATCTACTGTAACTCCCAAGTCTTTTTCTGCAGAACTGCTGGCTAGCCAGTCGGTCCTCCCTCTTTTACAGTTCTTGGGATTCTTCCATCCTAAGTGCAGGAATCTGCAGTTGTCCTTTCTGAACCTCATCGGATTTTTTTTTTTTGGCCCAATCCTCTAATTTGTCTAGGTCACTCTGTATCCTATCCCTGCCCTCTAGTATATCAACCAATCCCTCCAGTTATGTGTCATCCGCAAAACTGCTGAGAGTGCAATCCACACCATCCTCCAGATCATTAATGAAGATGTTGAATAAAACCAGCCCCAACACCAACCTTTGTTGGGTGGGGCTGATTTACTTTGCTTGTCTGTAAATTTCAGTTAAGATCAATGGAAATATTTTTATTGGTTTATGTATGTACAGAAAATCTCATTTACTTACTGATAAAAGTCTAAACCTTCCAAGCCTATCAATAGGCTTGACACCTTGATTGGATTACATCTCTTATAATGCACCAGGATGTCTCCTCTTGGAGTGGAAGCAGTGTGTCATGGGAGATAATAGTCTGCTAGGGAGCCCAGCTTGTAGAGTGGGAAAATGAGGCAACTAAGCTTCAATTCCCATGAAGCAATGTAATGGCATTGCCGAAATCAACATATTTTTGTTTACGGGCATTTAGTTTTTAGGGAAAAAATTAATTTTCCATGGAAAAAAGAAATTCTCATATTGAAAAATTTAATTTTGTCAAACTCAACTTTCTTTCAAAAATAATTTTGACAGAAAATTGTCAGCACCTTCCAGAATCATATCCTAAATTAACAATGAAATGAAATTAACCTCCCTTTTTTAAAGCTGGTGACTGCACCATGTTCTGGGTGGCAGTGAGGGTGAAGCTTGCAATGTATTTGGTCTGAGGATAAATTTCAGACATTATGCTACAATGCAGTCAATCTGTCACCTTTTAAATGGCATTAAAATAAAATAGTGGTCCCATATAGTCAGGGCCGGCCCTTCATATGGTCAGGATTGGTAAAATTAGTCCCATCTAATTTGGTGCCCCTTAAAGCCTGGTGCCCTAGGCAACCGCCTAGTTCACCTGCATGGTTGGGCTGGCCCTGCATATAGTCAGGAATGGTAAAATAAGATTAACAGAATCTGGCATATTAGTTGGACTCATTCTACAAAAATGTATTGTTTGACAAGATGAATGTTTAACAATATACCATCCCAAAGAAAACAGCAAATTATCCAACAGAAAAATGTATCAAAAACAAGTCTCAGTGCCAGGAAAATAGCAGCAAAACTAAATGGTAAAAACTCAGTGTAATGTGAATTATTCTTTTAGGGCCTGTTTCTAAACCCATTAAAGTCCATGGAAAGAATCCCATTGACTTTATTGGGGTTTGGTTCATGGCTTTATTCCTTGCAAATCCAGTATTTACATTTGCTGTGTAGACACATGCATCCTTTTTCTGCCATGTTCATTTTCTTCTTCTTATCTTCCAGGTAGAGAAATATCAGCAGAAACTTTTATGGAAAAGTTGGATAATGGTGCCTTGCTTTGTCGACTAGCTGAGACCTTACAAGAGAAATTTAAAGAAAACAGTTTTGAGGCAAACAAGCCTGGCAAGGTAAGTCTTAGATGAAATGTTGTAGCATACACTATCAGCATTTGGGATTTGTAACCGTTCATGGATCTAATTGATTCTGAGATTTTCAGAGGTTTCGTTGTTGAAGCGCTAGCACTTGGAACCTGGGCTCATTATTCCACAAAGAAAAATGAGAAAACTCTGAGTGTTTTTTCATAGATACTAATTCTTTTTTTTTAAAAAATGAGCTATTTTAGTAATCGTTATGGTGTCCTTGACAAAATAATGGACATTCCAGTTGGGGTTCTGTAAAAGCAGCACTTCAGTGACCAGTGACCAAAGGTTACTTTGAAATGTGTTCTTATATGGACTGCCTCAGAGACCACTGAGGACTATGAAGTCTTTTCATTCGCTTCAGTGAACTTTGGATCAGTCCTAAAGTCTGGATCTGCTTTTCAAAGTAACCTTGTAAAAATGGCATTGTGGAATTGCATGTTTGCTGTCATGGTTCTTTCCATCTAAAACATTTTGATCCATGATAAGGGTTTGGTAGCACCTGTCACACATACCACTGAAGCTGGTCTGTGGAAATGGCTACAGCCATTGCAATAGACTGCCTATGATCACTACATTGCTTGCTGTGCCTGAAACCATGTGGCCTGTCTTTCTCCCCATGCTGAATCACAGCTGGGAAGGACTGCCCAAAGAAGATGCCAGTGGTCATGGGGGGAGGCAGGGCCTTGTGTTAGTACCATGTTCCCCAGTATCCAACCAGTCATCTGTTCCAGCCTCTGGTCTTGCTCCCTCCCACCTCCCTTCCCCCAGGAATCCAACCAACTCTCCTTAGTTCTCAAATTACACCTAGAGAGACTTTTCTAACTGCCAGCCCCGCTCCCAAAAGTGAACACCCAATCTCTTTTGAGAATCCCAGTTTTCCCCACTTCTTCTTCTCACACACTTCAGCAATCCCAGATTCCCTCCCGCAGCCACTCCACATGCCCAGCACCCACCTCTCCCCAGGCACCCTCCTTTGTTCAGCCATCCATCCATCTCAGACACAGTCTGGCATTTACCCAGCAATCTACCCTAGCAGCCCCTCAGAGTCATTCCCACCTATACAAGACACATTGCTGCCTGATTTTCTGCAGCTCCTGTCCTTCACTTGCCAATGTTGGAGGCTTTTTGGACCATAAGTTAAAATGTATGGTCATATGAAGATCTTTTTACATATGCAAAACTCAGAAATACAAGGCACAGAAATTGGTGCCGTGATAAAGGATTACAGGTCAAGTATACAGCATGATAGAGATCTCATCTCTTGAACAAACATTCATTAATACAGCTAAATGCAAAGCCCTTTGTCCTGGACCCAAGAGTATAGAACTACATAGTGGAAAGCGATTATTCAGAAAAGGTCTTAGGAATCATGATAGATAAGGAAGTAAACATAAGTTTTCAGTGTGATCCAGTGGCAAACTAGCATTGTGCATATATAGCCAAAATATATAGTAGGAGTACAAAGATGTTATTTCCCTTATATATAGCATTAGTAAGACCATTACTGGAATAGAGTCATCAGTTCTGGCACCAGCATTTTGAAAAAGATGTTGACAAGTAGGCAAGGGTTCAGAAAAGAGTTTTTGATTATTTAAGATCTTGAACCCATGCAATACAGTGAAAGGCTAAAATTTAACAAACAGAAGGTTAAGGGGTCAGTCTATAAGTACTTATACAGGGAAAAGATTTTTGTTAGAAGATGACTCTTTAGTCTAGCAAAGGCATAACAAGATCCGGTGGATGGAGTGGAAGCTACACAAATTCAGACTAGAAATAATGTTCACATTTTTTATAGTGGAAGTAAGTAACCTTTAGAAGTATGGAATTTAGGATGTGGTAGATTTTCTATCACTTGAAGTCTTTAAATCAGGATTGGATATCTTTCTAAAAGTTATTGCCTAGCTCAACAAGAACATATGGGCTTGATGAAGTATCCATTTGTTGAAATTCTGTGGTCTGTGTTGTGAAAGAGATAACATTAGATAATTGTAGTGTTCCATTCTGGCCTTAAAATATATTAATCTAGATGCAGATTAGCTCATTATATAGTTTGCATAAAGTGTCACACACAGAGCTGGATTAATTGGCCTGGGAGCCCCAGGCTGTCCCCTCCACAGGCCCTCCTGTCTGGGGCCCCTCTGCCCCCACCACGGGGCCCCCCTACCTACACCCCCCGGTCACAGGGGCCGTCCCTGCCCCTGTCGCTGAGGGGGGCCCTGGGACCCGAGTGTACTCCTCCACTCTGGCTCCGCTCCATCCAGTCTATGGTGGGGGGGGGGGAGAGCGGCTGGCGCACTGCACCGTGGCACAGAGGCAGACCCCAATGCACTCCTCCAGGGCCACAGGTCCTGGAGAGCCGTGTGGCCAGGCTGGAGCACAGGCCGTTCCAATTGGCCCCCACCACCTGGGCAGAGTGAGCACTGCTCTGGCCCGCCCCATCCTGGGGGCGGATCAGCTGGCCCAGGAGCACAGAGCCCCCTGCCCTGCTCGAGGCCTGGGCCCTGACCTCCTCCTCCCCACAGTGCCGGCAGAGCAGGAGCTCTTTTTGTGCTCCTGCTCTGTCGGCACTGAAGATCTCTGGACTGGATTATTAAAGTAGTTTTAGGGGTTCAAGCCCAGGGCCCCTTTAGGCCAGGGCCCTGGGCTTAAGCGCCTAAAGCCCCTTTGATAATCCGGCCCTGGTCATACATGGGCCTGTACAAGTTTAGCACTATGAGTTTTACTTAAATTCTTTTAATTATTCATCATTAGTGCTGATAAAAACAATCAAATTTGAATTTTTTGACCTGTAAGACATTTTGTGGAAAAAATTTCCCCCTCTGTTTACCACAGTTCGTTTATTTATCATATTAAAGAAGAAAATAAATGCAAGTTACAGTGGCTCACCTGAAATGTTGGTGTAGAACCATGATTGGTAGCTCTCCTTATGGAGTTTTGCTGTGTCTTGCTCAGCCAGAAAGTCAGCCTAAACAGAGCACAAAGCATTTGCACAGGTGGCATAAACTTTCAGAGTGGATGGACTAGATGATTTCCTGAGGTTCTTTCTAGCCCTATATTTCTATGATTCTTTGTTCACTTTCTCCTCCCCTCCTCTACTATCTATATAGACTATTGGAGAATTTGATAGGCTGATGAGACAGGTTTTTAATTTACAAACATGAATCAAGATGGATTAGTCAATAGTTACAACTTAACAAATATTTTATGAAATCAATACCTCAAACAATGGAGGTCTGCTAGTCCCCTGCACTTTGGTTTTCTGTATTATCATGTTATCTATGTCATCTGATGTTGTTTGGAGAGAAAGAGATGATGTTAGCAAAAATAAACCAGAAATGTATCAAAATGTAGGAGCATGTCCTCAGATTTTGTTAGTGACACTTGGAGGTTACATTAACACCAGGTGAGAATCTGGCCCTAAAAGAGCCAAAATTCACTGAACTCACTCTTTGGAACCTAAATACGGAAGCAGGTATTGTGTAGGAAAATTAGACTTTGGCAATCTGTTTACTGTGATTATTTAGATTTGTAGGTCATTTTCTTTGTCAAATTGGTATAACAAATTGAAATAACATAGAAAAATCTGTCAAACTATTTCTCAATGCATATTTCATATTTAGAATAATAAGAATTCAGAGAAATGGTAGTGTGATAGCTTTGTATCATTACAAGCTCTTAGGGGTCTGTTTATCCTTTCATGTTGTAATTCCCTAAGGTAGAGTCCCAGGCAGTAGACTCCACAGTTGGAAAATCTGACTCTTTGTGCCAAGGAAATTTATATGAGAATCATAGTGTATGAAATTTAGCATAGTAAGAATTCTACAATACTCCCTGGAATCATTACTGTACACCATCTTAATAATATATGTGGTATTCTGGAGCCATTAGGTTATTACTCAGTGCATAGGAATAAAGAAACATAACAGGCTTTCACCCAGCTGTCCCCTTGAAGATGACATTTTTGGCAGTGGGGTCTATGAAACACTCCAGTTTCTTATTAAAATAGAGAAAGCACTTATATCCTTTTTAAAAAAAGAAGCTGACTGATATAAAAGGAATGGCTGCCAGAATAACTGGCTTGGAGGCAGCAGTCAGGCCAAAGCTGAGGGGGAGGCAGACAGTGTAGAGTGAGACCAAGGAGACAGATTATGGAAAAATGCTACAAGGTACTGCCATAATCCTAAAGACTAGTGAGAATTTAAACTACTTGGACACGTGGAGTTATTCCTTCCATGTGAGCTGCTTCTCAAACAGCAAATGGGGCTTCATAAAATATTTTGATGTTAATATATTTTTACGAGTTAAAGAAAAAAGATACTTCCTGTTATCTCAGGTGTGCATTACTAATCTCTGTGCACTCCTGAAAGTCTTTGGCTTGTCTGCCTGTGGTGTCATGCCCAGTAACACACCTAGGAATGCATTAAAACAGATATTGCACGCACACACTGAGGGAAGTTATTGCTCATTTGTTCACTGGTGTTGCATGGAGCCAGATTGTGATACCCTTACTGACCTTGAGTAAAGCTTTACACCATAAGTACTCCCTTTGCCTCCACTTGAACTACTCCTATTGTCAGGTGATATCAAAATCTGGTACTTAGTATATCCTTCCCTCTATCTTTTAGTATAGGAGAATAAAACAAACAAACCAGGGGAATTGAGCCTTTGTGAAGTACCACTTTGATAGGACCTTTCCCTTCCCTTTTCCTCAACTGCCTAGGAGCCCCACAAGAATTAGCCTTTGTGTTCAGAGGAGTGGAAGAATTAGGAGGCAGTCAACCAATCGCAGAGCTGTTTCTACAGCATTATCCTATATCCAAACCTAGAGGGCTTTGGCAGCATTAATTAAATTGCTTCCCCCTCTCTGACATAGAAACATCATTGGAGTTTTGGGATATTTTCAGAAGAAGCAGTATAGGCTGGAAATTCCAACAAGCTGGAAATTCCTTGGCAGTACATTTTAGGGAAACATAATTCTAAGAAACTGGAAAGTAGGAAACTAGGAGGCAATGTAAAAGCAGAGCATGGGCCTTGAGGGATCCCCTGGTTTCTGGGGCTGAATTCCCAGTTCCTTTGGAGGTAAGCATGAGTGAAATCGTGCCTCCCTGAGGGACAAATCTGAAAGAAGTTCTTTCAGGTCAAATACAGTTTCATTCCCTATTTGATACCTTTGTGCATCTTTAGGGACCTAAATATCTTTGAAAATGTTGCCCTTAGGGGCTTTTGAAAATTCTGTTCATGGTCTCTATTAATTAGAGGTCTGATTCTATAGTGCTGACTCAATCAAAACTCCTGGCATTAATGAGAAATTTAACTGCACATGGATTGCTGGAGACTCTGGAACACAATGAGCGTGGGATACATTTTGCAGGAAAGGCTGCATTTTTCTGCCTGGTGCATAATGTGTTCTGTTTACAATATCAAATGAGTCACAATCCTGCAGGTTTAGGAGACTGGCAGATACAAAGATAGTGATATTAATAAATGCCAGAGACGTGTACAGTAGTAAATGTCTGAAACTATCTATGTTGCAGCTAATGACTTGCTGTCCAGAAACTTATTATTACAACAAGTGCAGTTCCATAAAAGTGATTCATATTGCAGGATGCCATTTTGTAATTTTCTCCCACTGACTTAGATTTCATCTCCTTACTCTCCAGGCAATATTTTACTTTTCCTGACAGATAGTTAATTTGAGAATTTCACAGCTGTACAAACAAATTTAAAGCATCAAGCCATGCGTTGTATGCACTGAGAACACATTTGCTAGGAATTATTTGAGTAACTTGTAAGATTTTAAAGTAAGCTCAAATAAAATGTGTTAATAGTTATCAGTATTTTAATATACAGGACATAATATTCTGCCCACAGTACTTAAAGCTGGATGTATATTTATGCTGTATTAGCACTGAATTCCATTGAGGTCATAATGGTTGTGTGGCAAATAAAAGCAAATAGAACATTCAGTAGACATATTTTTCAATCTCCAGAGGTTCATACAGACTAATTCTTTGTTTTCTGTGACCTCTCAAAAGGGGTGGCTTAGCTCAGCTTGAATTCAGTCTTTTTTAAAGATATAAGTCTGAATCATGGTTTTGAATCCAAAATTTCCCCTCACATTTGGGAGTGTCGGCATCTTGGGCTTTGATTTAGGGCAAGAATAGAGGTAGGTCTGTGCTTCATAGTGGATCTAGAAGCAAATTATCCTAAAGTCCATGTGGTCCAGCTTTATAGTTTGTGCCTTATTAGTCTAATGGGAGTTAAATTAAAATGTCTCAGTAAGACTAAATATGTAGTGAAATTCAGCTACTCTATTGATGCAACAGTTTGCCACTTTAAATGGAGTTATCCACACAGTTCACATAAGATTAGTTTTGATTAAAGAATAAAACAAATTTATTTAATGGCAGAGAGAGAGTTTTAATTGATTACGAATAATGAGGCATTTGAAATCAGAAATGGTTACAAGAAAATAAAGATAAAACACTTTCTAAACTTAATAACCTACATTGGGTTCAAAGTGAAATCCATTACCATTTTTCCAGTAACATTGCTTACCAAACTCTCAGCCAGAATCTACTCCCAAAGTTCAAGGGCTGCTTGTCTTGCATTCTTAAGTCGAAAAAGAGAGATGGATAGGGAAAGCAACCTTATTAAATCATCTTTTGAAAACACTTTAATGAGCATGATTCCTGGTTAAAATACTTTTCAGCTGAGAACAAGGACAGATGAAGGAGGCTTCATATTCATTCTTCTCACCTGTATATGCTGAAATGCAGATTTTCTTTGTCTTCGTTCTTACCCTTCTCACTCTTCAGGACTCTGTTTACAGCTTTAAAAAAAAAAAGTGAGGTAAACACACATCTCTTTCTTTAAGACAGGTTTGCTCAACCAATTCTACCTAATCTGGGCTATGTGAGTTTGAACATGGATCATCATATGGGGAGATTTCATAACTTACACATAGGGTAGGGAGTAAGGTGTGAATATAGGGGTGGATTTGGTCACTGGTGCACACACATATCCATACCCAAATGGTTGAGGTCTTGTATCTTTTGATATTGAAAATACATGGTGCAACTAAATCAACTGTTCTACGAGAAAGGCCATTTATATCTTGATCAGCTAGAAACAATCAATATTCACAACTTCTTGAGATGACATTTCTTAACAAAATATAATATTACTGCATCAGAATATTAGAGAATCTGGGATGCTGACTAGTTGGTTAGGATTTGGTCCGTCGCCATAAATTTCACTGAAATCAATAGGAGTCAGGAATGAGTGAAGACTTTAAGGTTTGGCCAGTCATTATTGTTATGAACCAAATTTGTACTTTGTCTTCAGAAACAAGAGCTGTGTATTGCTAAGCATTTGTCGGCATCAGAGTTACGTGGGGTATTGGAGAAGCATTAAATATTTCCATATCAGAATCAGGCATCTCAAGGGTGAAATGACAAAAATCAGTGGGGTATTTTAATCTTTATCTAGAAATGATACAGAACGTGCAGATTAAAACATAGACATAAGGGACTAGCACTGCCCATAAAGGATTCCACAGAATCTAATGAGATAATATTTCAGAGTGGAGAGGACAATGCAGTAGAATGTGTATGGTTATAAAATCCTAAGGCAGATCTCTGCGCGTTTATAATTCTGGCTGTCTGAATAGGAAAAATATATGGCTTGCACAATGCTAAGGGTGATCAGAAGCAACTAAAGTGACTATAATGGGCGATATCAATACATTTTCACAAACCGGTCAAATGTCACTTTGGGACAAAATTTAGAGAAGCAATTTCTCAACTTATTAAAGAATTATTTCTTAAAACAACTAGATCTAGAACACACAAAAGAAGAGGCTATTCTCAGTTGTCCTAAGTAACACATAGAAGCAGTAATTAAAATTCAGCCACTAGACAGTAATGATCAACAGTTAAATTCAACATCTTCGGGGAGGAACAATATAAAAAACAGCAGGAAAACATATTTTAGGGATTTTTAAAAACGAGGATGCTACTCAAAAATGCCCAGAGGTGGTGATTAAATCCTTAGACTTTGTAGTGAGGTTGCTTATGCACACTATTTGAGAGCCACAGAAGGTATGCATAAACCTAAAGAAAAAAGCAGGTATGCAAGAAATAAACCAGTATGGCTAAATGACGAAATTCATGAGGTTCTGTGAGCCATCAGGTACCCTTCAGAAAATGGGAATCCAGTCCTAGTGAAGTCAGCGGAAAGGAGCATATAGTATGGCCAGTGATATGTAAGATGTAAATCAGGAAGAAAATTTAGTGACCATTGGACAGAATAATTGGAACTGCACATTGACCTTAATGGGTTCTAAATTAACTGAAACTATTCAGGGGAAAAAATGAAATCAGTGAGGGCAACTCAATGAAAACCTCTGCACAGTGTGTAGTGGCTGTCAGGAGAAAAATGCACAAAATGTTGGAAAGCATAATGAATAAGATAGGTAATAATTATAAATGCAGCTTTCTACATAGTGTTTTGAATGAAGAGATACTGACATGGTGTAGGGAAAAAATGATAACCTGGCAAAACCATTTACCAGAGTTAATCCATCTGGATGGAATTATTTTCACAAAGCTATAAAGCCGTTTGTCAGATAATTCCTTACGCCTTTCAGTGTTGTCAACAATGTGCTAAACTCACTTACAGACACTTGAACTGGACTGCTACCAAGTTTATAGCAGATGCATTAAGGGCCTTATTCTGTAGGCCTCTGATTGTCGAAGTAATTGTCCCACTGAGTCCAATGGAAGCATTGTCGGTCTGCTGAGGACTGTATGGTGATGTGGACTTGCAAATGCTACTGCACCAGCTGAGGCTATTCTGGAAGTGTACTGGTTTGTAGCTACATAGCACATTCCTGTCAAGGATTTCAAAGCACCTTATAAAAACAGATGGCTAAATTGTGACATTAAAATGACAGCACTGAGTTAGGGGCAAAGCAGAGCCACATAGCCCTAAAGGGACTGAGATACTGGGCCTCTGAAGAACATGCTGCTGCTCCTTGCACAAGGGAAATACCCTGTTTATTCTCTCAATTAGGATGAAGTAGATTGTTTGTCATGCTGCACCAGCCCTGGTGTAGTCATGGTTTTGATGAAGCCATGGAAGGGAGTAAGGAATTTCTTGTTCACTGTGCTGCCTCTGCACGGCCTTTCAGGGTTGCTCAGAATCTGGGCCTATAGCTGTAATCCTCACAACACTCATGTGAGGTTGATATTCCCGTTTTACAGATGATGAATCTGAGGCATATTGGTTAAGGGTGGGATTTTCAAAATCAGCTTAAAAAGTTAGGTGCCCAGATCCTATTAAGCTCCTAAAATCAGTGGGAGTTGATTGTCAGCCCTTATTGGAAAGGTCAACGGAATCTTGGTTAACTCCTGAACATGATTTTGACTTGTTTGAAGTCAGACTGCAAGGCTGTGGAAAAGTGAGGAGTAGAACCCAGATCTTTGGATTTCCAGTCATGTGCTTCCATTGATTGACAATCATGTCTCTCCATTTTAGTGTTCTTACCAATTTTAGTATTATCTGTTAGCTTTCTAAACTATTTATCATTATAGTGGTGTCAATATTATGGAGATAGATGAGTTAGAATTAGTTAAAATAGGTAGACAAATTCATTCTTGTTGCTAGAAATTTACTATGTCCTCATTTCTACTAAGTGCTTGGTAACAGGTTATTATAACATCTTTTCTTAAGTTCTTTAAAATAATTTGTATATCTCTATAATATTAGAACAGTTGATATAGGGCTCCCCACACACATTCTTGAATGTAATTGTAGTGTCTGGACTTACATGCACAATATGATTTTGTTTTTAAATTCCTGTTCAATTTATCATGAAGAGGAAACCATTGCTTTGGGATAAACTCTGCAGTCCTTAGTCAGTTTAAATTCCCATGGACTCCAGTTTGGCCTGAGCAATAACTTAGTAAGAAGTACAGGATTTGGTCCTTTATTGTTATATGAAGGGCCCCTCCTCAGCAGGGGTCTCAGATACACTCAGTGAAATCACACCCGATGCATGGATATATTGCTTTATTGCATTGATATAATACACCATTCAGCACTTTAGCATTACAGAGCATATATTACCCACAAGCAGCAAGCAGACAGATGACGATCAAATGCTCACGCTTCTTCTGCTATGGGGCAGCCCCTGACCCACTATTCCCTGTACCTGAGGACCCATAGTGAACATTGCTCCAGCGTGGGGAGGGCCCTGGGCACCCCGCAAGGATCAGGGTCCCAGATGAGACTGATGCACAGGCAGGCATTCCCAATTCTCATATACCTAACACACACATCCTTCCTTCCAGGCGTGGATGTGTTCCCAGCATGGCACTGGCAGAAAACAACCTGCTATCTTATAGGCAATGCTTTCAAGGTTCGCTGGTTCCCAGCCTACTCTGCAGCTGGAGTGGCTTCAAGCCAATTCAGCATTAACTCAATCTGGAGCAGAAGTGGATCTCAATCAATCTGTGCAGGTGTAACCCCCAACATTTATGGATACCCAAAGACTGTGAATACTACAACATTCAGCAAAGATTGCTAAATAGAGAGGTGTAGGGAATACAAGGTGCAAATGGAGAACAGAAGGCAGAAAAGATAATGCATTATAAACCAAATTTTCAAGCCTGGCCTCCAAATTGTGCGTATGTTGGATAGTTGCACATCTAATTCCCAGTTTGTACATATTCATGTATTTTTTTTAGACATGTAAATTCACAGCTCCTTGAGCAAATGGACATGTATAAGAGAGCTTTGTTCATAATTTCAGAGACTGATTTAAGACTGGATTGGAAATTTGGGTCTACATGTTAATGTTCCAATGTTTTTCAACTGATGGAAGCTTTTTTTTAGAGTTCCCAAAGCTTCAGCAGCTTCCTTGTGATTTCCAGTGGGAAAAGTTACAGAAAATTAGAAGCTTTATCAAAAAGAGAAAGATGCAACAGTTGTTTAAAATGAATGTACAAGGACTTCAAAGAATAAAGCTAAACTTCCATCGAGTTATGCATGAAATCCTATGTGCGCATTTTTGGTGTCCACTTAAAAGCCGTATGTTTTTAAACATCTGGAAATCAGAAAAGAAAACAGATAAAGCAACTGAATAAATAGTCCAAAGGAAGAGAGAATTTCCTTTCTAGATCACTATCTTGGTCTCTATTCTTGACATTTGGCTCATGTTCGATAAAGCCTCATTTGGAGCTAATCTTGCAGGAAGGAAAAGAACTCTACTCCCAACCCCCCACCTCCACCATTACATTTAAAAGACACACAGGGCATGAGATTGATCATTGAGAGAAAACTGGGAAGAGAAGTGAGAAGAAGAGAATTTATTTTACTATGGTGCAAGGCACCATGTCATGATGTCTACACCTTGGGATTTGTTACTCAAATGGCCGATATGCCTTCAGTTCCGTAAATCTGTGCAAAATGCTACTACTTTTGAGAGCAGCACCAGATCATCACAGGAGTGATAGTAAAAGCTCCTCCTTTCAGTTTTTGATACTTGTAAGGAACTGGAACCTGGACCAGCTGATATTCCCAGGATGCCACTAGGAGGCCATGCAGACATATGGCCAGGGAGCACTGTGGAGAGTAGTTGCAACAAGAAATACTGCCCATGAAACCCAGAGTTCCAGTACCCTGCCACCTTCTGATTGGTAAAGTGCCCCTACTCAACTCACTGGTGTTGGCCCAGGAAGTTGTGTGGGAAACCACACAGGCCTTGCCCAGCTTCAATGCAAGACTTTGCGTTGTCTTCTGTCTCTGACTCCAGCCTGACTACAACCTCAATTCCTGTCTCTTGATTCTAACTCCATACTGCTTCTGCTTTCCAGTCTCTGACTCTGACCTGATACTGCCTCTGATCTCTGGTCTCTGATCCTGGCCTGATTCTAACCCTGCGTTTTGTTTATTGGACCTGGCCTTACAATTCCTGCAGCTTCAGCCTGATGACTCCAGTCCCTCATGAGCAGACCTCAGCCTAGAGGTGACTGATAGGCAAGACTACCAGTGCCCCAATCCCTGACAGAAATTTTTCATGGCTGTTAGATGAACCTTTTTTTTTTTTTTTTTGAAAGATTGAGGAAAAATGGCTCTATCATTTTTTTGAGAGTGAGGCCAATGAAGAATAGGAAGTTTTGTTAATGTTCAAGAACCTAGTGCCTCAGTTCTTTGAAGAAGGAACTTGAGATTTGGCAGAACTGATCATGGGGTCATAGAAGTTCCTTTTGCGATCCCTGTGAAAATCTTCCTAGATCCACTCGTGCATGCCAGTAATACTTGTTCAACAATTGTTTCTTTGTTTACTGAATGTCACAAGTTCACTGCATATGTTCACAGGCCATGCTTGGCCCCATGTGTAATTATGAAATTGATAATGCAAAGCTTAGCTTTCCACTGGAACATAGACAGAATTGATCATCCAGCTTTCCCCCATCACATTATTATGCTAGAATGATAGTGTGCTAGAATGAGAGGCAGAAGGCCATAAGTTCAGGTCTCATTAACTGGTATTAACAATTCTGTGCATTGCATGGACATTATTTTTAACAAGAGCTCAAACCTGTACAAGGGACTTGAGGGGAAGAAAGTAACAGGGAAGGTGCATAAAGTTACCTCTGAAAGCACTGAATTTGGGTCTCTAACACGACTGAAGCAAGTGTCTATGTGCCATATACATTTTCTATTTGTAATAAAACGGATTAAGAAGGCTGCAGTATTGCACAATTTTCATTTAACTCTTATTGATGATTGCTAGAGTGTGCATCTCTCTCTCAGAATAAGGTACTGACAGAGTGAGCATGGAGTAGCAGATTGTAGTGGTTTTGATCCTAACTCTGAGCTGTTTGGGGTGGGAAGGACAACCGTCTTCTAGCTTTACAATGGTGAAAAATAATCCTTGAAAGTATGAATCAAGGATACATCAGTGTTGTCATACTGATTCTGCAAACCGCTTGAAGCAATAATTTCAAGAACTGCCTCATTCTATGATTTATTAACTATGAAACCTAAAGATGGCAAAGTAAACATTGACAGTATGTTTCACTGATAATCATTTTAGCAGAAACATCCTGCTAATGTGCTTACTCTACAATCCCAAGTTATCTACACTGTCCCTTGTTACCAAAAGTCTTAACTGTCTACTACCCAAATGATAAATACCCAGTTTCTTTCTATGGAAACTTCTATCATGCAGTTATGCATAGTCCTCACAAAAACCTGTGGACATCCAAACAGAAATCTTAGGGGAATGTGCAATGAACTCCATTTAATATCAAAGTCAATGCAAGAATCTGGTATACAGCTTTCAGTTTACCTACTGGAGAGCCACAGAAACTTGGGCTATGTCTACACTTGTAATTTTAAGTCGACTTTAACTAAGTTAGTTAAGTTGACTTAGTGAGTCTACACTTAAAATTAAAGTCGACTTTGGGGGGAACTTACAAAGTCGACCTAGAGCATCCACACTGGACGCCTAGGTCGACTTCTAGGGGCTAGGGGGACCTAGGGTAGGTCCACGGGGGCAGGGGGCATTGTACATAGGTACAATGGGGCAAAGGGGGTCAGGGACCCTGGCAGGGCATAGGGGCAGGGTGGGCAGGGCAGATCCAGGCTCCCCCTGTGCCCCTCCCCCCCGGCAGGGAGGGCATTGGTGTAGTCCTGTGGTAGCCCTAAGTCTACACTGGGCTAGGGCTACCCCACATCTACACTGGCTTAAGTCGACTCTAGGGAGTCGACTTAAGCCTTAGGTCAACTTATTTTGAGGTTTTATAAAGTCGACTTAATTTTCATTAGGTCGACTTTATTTTCCTTAAGTCGACTTAAGGAAGCTGCTTAAGTCGACTTAAGGAAACTGTAGTGTAGACGCAGGGTAAATTAAGTTGACTTAAGCAAGCTTAAGTCTACTTAATTTTCAAGTGTAGACACACCCTAGGACACTTTCTTCCAAAAAAAGATTGGGGTTAAGGTACCAGAGTTGGACTAAGGAGATCTAGATGTAGTTCCTATCTCTACCCCAAATTGCGTGTATGACTTCAGGCAAGTTCGTTAGTTTCTCTATGCCTCAGTTCTCACTTATCAAATATTGATACAAATGCTTCTGTCTCTCTTCTGCATAGCTAGGAATCCTATTGGGATATAGGGACTGCTTCTTATTGTGTTTTTAAAGTACTATACACAAATGTACCTTGATCTTGCTTTGGGCCTGTAGGCCCTATCACAATGCAAATAATCTGCATCCGAATCCTTCTTGCAGCATCCTACATCGCTAAGGGCCTGAACAAGGACTGCTATCTCTGTTTTTCCTGGCCGTACATTGCATATCCTCTTGAAGGTCTGATACGTTTTCCATCTCTAAGACCTGTTCAACAGAAAGAGCCTTTCACTTAGCCATTTCTGCATGTTTCTCCAGCTGCCCTATGGTACCCCTGTCATGACAGGCACTCTGACTTCATTCATCACATATGGCCTAGATATTTCCATCTTCTTTTCCAGAAAACTTTAGGAAAACAGAGTTGTTGAATTCTTGGATGGCTCTTGTCATTTGTTATACATTCATTTAATTTAATATCCAGTATTTCCTAAGGCAGTTACTTTCAACGGCATTTAGATACCTGTCAGTACTTTTCAGGATTTCATTCATATATGAAGGCAGAAATAACATTAACCTATGAATCTTCAACTTGTAAGTTGTAGATTTTTTCAATGTCCAAATTTTGTCTAAGCTGATGAATGCAGCTGCCACCTTGCCAGTTCATGATGACATTTCCTTTTGGATATTCCCACTGATTTGTACATTATTGCTGAGGTACGTGAATTGACTCTTGTACTACTGTTCCTTCTAACACAATGCCTGAATTGGGGGTCTTGTCTTTTTCAGTGTATTGTCTTTTGTACCTCCTTTTGACCACTTCTTCAGCCATTTGCTGATCTCTCTTTCTCTGGGTCTTCTGTGATCTGGCCAGAGGACCCAATCACCTCTTAAGTTTAGTCCCCTTTTGAAGTAACCAAAGGTCAAACTGAAAGTCCAAACAGATATCCAAATGATAATTCTTTCGCCCTTCTGTTTTGCACCAAAGTTTTCCACTTCTTAACCCTTACCCCAGGGCCCTGCAGAATTTCACCTATGTGACTTCTCCCTAGCCAGTTTCCCCCCATTGCCTCCTCTCCCCAGAGAATCGGGCAGCTTCCTCAGGGATCTCCCTGCTCCTTGTAGGCCCTATCTCAGGACTGCCCACACCGGAGCTTAATCTGCTCCGTCAGTGGCCTCCAGGCTGACTCCAACAGGTCCTTCCCAAGGAGAGGGAACTCTGTCTCCTAGTCTCTCTTTACTGAGTTCTCCACTCTGTGAATATTGACTTTTTTCCTGACCCTTTCACAGCTGGGGTCACTAATTATCATTAAGTTGCCTTATCACCATCAGCTCAGGGCTGTCAGGAATTGGGACATGGGCATTCAGATATAATGGTTAGAACTATCAGGCTTCAGGTTCATGCCACAGTCAGTAGCCATGATGTGGAGCCAGATATCAAGCTGGAGTCAAAGCCAGGTACCAGAGGGCAAGTCAAGAAAGAAGAGACCAGGAGCAAGGTGAGGTCTGTCTTAACAGCAGGTCAGGGATCTGCCTTGTTACATAGACAGCTTCTCAGCACTCCCTCCAGTCTTAAAGAGTATGTCTAGGGCAATCAGAGGCCAAGAAAGGGGCTGTTGGTCATCTCTTCTTTTGGTGGCATTTCTTAGAGTGATTGGTCTCCCAAGATGTAAGGTCTGTTGAATGTGGCTCTGCTGCCTGGTGTTTGCATGGAAGCACTCTCATTCTCCCCCCAGGCCCAGGTTCAGGTCCCACTAATCCTCAGAGGGGCTAGCTGGTAGGTCACAGGAAAGGCTGAGCATGGCTTGCCTCAAAGGCCAGTTGGCCTGTGACACGTGGATTGTCATTAGATTTGATTTTCATAGATGATCATTAATCCCATCTCTTTAGCAACTCTGAACAGTCTTTCCAAGTTTGCTTGCATGTTGATTGAGCTTTCACTAGAAAGAGCTATGTCATCAGCAAAATCTAAATCTTCCAGTTTACTGCTCTTGAGCCATGCAATGCCTGTGTTGTATGCAGCTGTACTTTTTCTCATAATGAAAGACAATGGCAATGCCAAAGAGGAAAGCTGAAAGAATGCATCCTTGTTTGACACCCGTGTCTCTGTGAAACCATTCACCATTCTGTTAAACCATTCACTCAAATTTCTATTTACTTTAACTGTGAAAGTTGCACCTTGATATGAAGACTTGATTATGTTGGTTATTTTTGTTGGAGTACCCTAATGCTTCAACATATTCCAGAGTGAATGATAATGGAAAATGTCAAATACTCTCTCAATATATGAAGTTTATGATGAGGAGGGTTTTTAGGGCTTTTTTTTAACCATTTGATGCTCTCTTCAGTGATTATTTTTAGGATGAAACACATGATCTTCTGGGTTGAAAACCCCCTCCTTTATTCTGCTTATGATCCTGCAAAGAACTTTACCTATCATTGAAAAGACTGTAATAGCTTAGTTCACCTTTCTTTGGTATTTTGACTGAAATGTGGTTTTTTTTAATTGTTTCGTAGGCTCTTGCTCTTCCCATACTTTATTCAGTGATTTTATCAATGATCTCATGTTCACAAAATTTGAACACATCAAGCATTCAGAGGGAAAAAGGGAGGAACTGGGGAATTAGACCAGACATCTTAACTCCAGATTTTGGAAAGGTACTCCAACAAGTTATCAAAAAATAAATTTGTAAGCACCCCAGGTGATAATACTGTGATAAATAGCCAGCATGGATTTACCAAGAACAAATCATGCCAAATCAACCTAATTTCTTTCTTTGTCAGGGTTTCTGGACTACTGGATCAGGGTCGGGGAGAGCTGTAGAAGAATATCTTTTGATTTTAGTAAGGATTTTGACCCAGTACTACATGATATTCTCATAAGCAAAACTAGAGAAATGTGATCCGGATGAAATTACTTTAAGATGACTGCACAACTGCTTGAAAAAACATACTCAAACAATAGTAATCAATAGTTCACTCTTGAATTAGGGGATGGTATCTGCTCTGAGTCCAGCACTAGTCAATATTTTTATTAATAACTTGGCTAGTGGAGTGGGGAATATGCTGATAAAATATGTAGATGACACCACATAGGGAAGGATTGTTAGCACTTTGAAGAACAGGATTAGAATTCAGAAAGACCTTGACAAATTGGAGATATGGTTGGAAGTCAACAAGATGAAATTCAATAAAGAGAAGTGCAGAGTGCTACATTTAAGAAGGAAAAATCAAATGTACAACTACACAATGGTGAATAAATGGCTAAGTGACAGAAAAGAATCTGGAGGTTATGGAGGATCAAAAATTGAACATGGGATAAAATGAGATTCAGCAGTGAAAAAGGCTAATATCATTGTCACGGGATGCACATCTGTGCACCCCTAGGGTATGGTCTGTGTAACTTTCCTGTTCAGTTTTACACTGTAATTGTATGGTTTGATTACAGATATGCCATGCAAGGGGTTCCTTTATGGATGCTCATAACATGTTCTGCATTATTGTTATGGCATCATGTTTCCTGCAGCATCATGTATGTCTAGAGATGTGAGGCATATTCCCAAGTATTTCACATGGCTTGGGGGGGGGAGGGAGGGGGGGGAAGAAGGGGACAATCTGAACTGTCTTCCAGCAGTATGTAAACAGCCAGGGCTGAAAGCACATATCCAGAGAAAATAACAATGACAATAGGCTAGCTAAATGTCTGTAGAACCTAGGCCGGAGATGGGGAGATCTCACACCCTTTCTGAACAAAGAAGATCACCTGGAAGAAGAAGGAAGGGAGAAGGGGGTTTGAAAAGGTTTCACCTGAAGAGGGGAGTGAGATTTTTGCCAAAGAATCTCCATCCTGAAACATATCCAAGAAGGCTTGAGCCCCGCCTACGGAGAGGCAGAGTCCGGCTTCATACCATCACAGCTGAAGTTGAGTGGTGAGCTGAGCATATTTGTGGTAGTGACTTTAAGTTAGAATGTGTCTTATAGTTCTATTTGCATGTGGTACCTCCTGACTGCTTTATTAAATGATTGTACATTGATTTGCTATATACTCACTTAAAATCATGTCCTAATCAATAAACTAGTATTTGTTTTATCTAAAGCTGTGTGAACTTTAGAGCATGCAAACAAGCAGAGATGGGGCATTCTCGTTTCTTTGATAAATGGGCAAACTGGAGTCTATGGGCCTACAGTGATTGGGGAAGGATCCCGATCCCTGAAGGATGGAAGTTCCTGGTGTGGACCCTGGGGGCCAGGGTTGCTTGCTAGAGAACCATCCCCTGAGTGGCTGTAGAGTGCACATCCATGGCCTGGGACTGATTACACATAGGAGGCTGGTGTGGACTGACCCAGGAGTGGGGGTCCACTTAGCAAAGTGGGGTAAGGTGGGGTCTGGGAGTGGGCTATAGGGGAGGCATGGTAGCACACCAGAGCAGGTTCTGGGAGGGTAACATTATAATCATTCTGGGGTGTATTAACAGAAGTGTCATATGTAAGATGTATGAGGTATCGTTCTGCTCTACTCTCTCCTTGTGAGGCTTCAGCTGCAGTACTGTGTCCCGTTTTGTGTGCCACACTTTAAGAAAGATGTGAAAAGTCTGGAGAGAGTCCACAAGAGAGCAACAGATTTGATAAAAAGTTCAGAAATGTTTTTTTTTTTTTTAAATGGGGATGGGATTTAGTCTTAAGAAAAAAAAATAGAGTGTGGAAGTATTTATACAGAGGATGGTGTCAATTTTTTTCCATGTCCACTATTGGTAGAACAAGAAGTAATTGACTTATATATAAAGCAAAGGAGATTTAGCTTAGATACTAGGAAAAACTTTTTAATTATAAGGATACTTAGTTGAGAGGTTACAAAACGAGGTTTTGGAATCCCCATTATTGAAAGTTTTTAAGAACAGGTTAGGAAAACACCTGTCAGGGTGGTCTAGATAGGTTTACTTGATCCTGTCTGAACATGGATGGATTGATAGATGAACTCTAATAGTTCAGTCCAGCCCAACATTTCTATGATTTCCCCAGTGACCATTGATCTTCACCTGCAACTTCTCTGGGTTTTAACTTTTTTTTCTTTAATTGAATCTTTCAACTTTTTTGTGATCTGAGATGTTATGATGGCTAGTTTTAGCTGCTTAATTTTTCACCAAAAAGTTAATAGTTTCTTGTGGTGTGGATCTATTTAGTACCTCTTGAAAGTGCTCTGTCAAATAACAAATAAATAGAAAAGAACTTGAGTCCAGCTTGATAAAAGGGATTGTTTATCCCTACTAAATGTTCTCTGATAATTTAGACAATGCCTTATTCATACTCACCTACATATGCAGATATGACTGTTTGCCAAATTCAGGGTTACTACTCTAGGGGCCAATATATTGCAATTGCAACCATTTTTTCCCTTCCACCCACAAGTAGAATGAGCTGGGGACAACATTTTTTGTTAACTGTGGATGGGGACTGAGATGTTTTAGGAGTTCCATTTGGGAATATGAATATAGCAACTGCATACGTGTTGCCTGGCTTTAACTAGTGTTGTTTAGTATTCACATGTAGGCAGGATTGGGACTTAAGTGTATTTGACACATCACAAATTCATGAAGAACAAGGGGAGAAACCCTGTTCACACTGAGTCAATGGCAAACCTCTGCTTATGGGTTTTCTTCCCTAAAGAACTAATTCAGACAAAATATTAGGATAGAAAGTGTATTTTAACAAGGGGTTTGAGAAGGAGCAAGATGGTACCTGCAAGATAAGAAATGAGAATCTGTCCTAAACATAGGGGCAGAATGAAAGAAGATACAAAACTGAGACACCGAAATGGTTTCGAATGAGTTTTCTTAGTCATTTTCTTTGAATGTCAATTTGTATCCCTTACTAGCTGAATAACTATCATAAGCTATGTCTACACTTGCAAGTTAGGTCGATTTAAGGAGGCTTAAGTCGACCTAACTTAGTCCCTGTCCTTAAGTCAACCTTAATGAAAGGTTAGGTTGACGTAATAAGAACCGCTGGTTAGGTCGACCTAAACCTTAGGTCAGCTCCTTAGGTTGACCTAAGCACAGTGTGGATGCTTAAGTCCACTTTATTAGGTTGACCTAAGGGTAGTTAGGTTGACTTACTAAGTCCCCATTCAGGGGAAGCACTTTGTTAAGTCGACCTAATAAGTTGACTTTAGATCAACTTAACAAAGTCAACCTAAGTTTTTGTAGTGTAGACATAGCCATAGAGGTACACATCAGGAGTTACTTACTGCAGTATTTAACTATATTTCTTTCTTCCCTTTTTCGATAATGTAGGTAATTCAGAACATAATAGAATTTTTCCTGGCAATGCCTCACCAGCCATAACCCCCCTTTTTAGCAATAAAAACAGGCTAATCTATTCCCTGTACTTTGTGGCAAAAATAGGGGAAAGGATAAAAGGAATGTGTCCATCATCAAGAGCCTTTAAAACTGTTTTTAGTCTGCTTAAAAAATAGGGGTTTGTGTTTTTTTAAAAATTTATTTATGAACCATCATTTTTGAAAAAAGTATACAAATACATTTCTTTTTCCGTGTAATTTCACAGCACAGTGAAACAGAGTCCCTCTTGGGTTCAGAAGTGAACCGAACAGCATTTTTCCAGGATTACATCATCTGTTTCACTCACACTTTCACATCCTGCATTAAACCACATGTATGCACATCAACAAGACACGATTGTAAAAAGAGTGTAACTGGGGAACTGGTTTTGTGATATTTGATAGGAGTAATTGTGGGTACTGCTGTTTCAAAGTAACTGTGGCTATACTATACTATGTCAACAAAAGTCACTTTTGCCATATGGAAACCTAATTATTTTTGAATGATCTGTTACAAAACACTTTTGAGACATTCAAGCCATTTACACAAATCAGTAAAGAATATTTGAGTATAAAACCTGTCTTTAATAAGAGCTTTCATCTGTTTTAGAGTTCGGCCTTACAGTAATAGATTTGAAAATAGTATAAAATGGCTTATTTTTAAAAGGAGGTAAGGGATTTTATCAGGTGTTAAGAAAATATGGGTATTTCCTTATGTTTCTTCAGTATTGGCCCAATTTTCCAATGACTGAAATGAAAGGGTATTTTGGTGTTGGCTTCACTGGGTGCAAGATTGGGCCCTGCGTCTGTGGACACTGGGGTAGAATATAGTGTGATATATACTCAATGCAGGATATAATTTTTTAGCTTGTAAGGAAACCTAGGCCACATACTACTTTGCAATTCTGCAGACATATTTTAAACATTTTTGACAGTGATATTGTTTGTTCTGGTAAGTTCTGTCATCTGAGTAACTAGAAGAGAGATCATGCATTATTTATAAAGCAAAACAACTTCCCCCTCCCCCGGCCTAGCACATTTTTTTGTGTTTACATGCCATTGCTTGTTACTTCTGATTTCATACTTGTTCAGGCCACCTGTCAGTGACATTGGCTAGATATCTGTTGGTTAGATTGGATAACACAGAAGTCAGACAAGCTTAATAGTTCAGGACCTAGACACTTTTTGCTTTTTGCCTTTAATAGATCACAATATAAGAGAAGTCTCAATCATTATAACAGTAAGAGATTTTACCAACTTCATGAATATATCTATTTCACAGTGGAACAAACTTGACTGATACAGTAAAGGGACTGATCTCAATTGTCAAGGTGAATATATTTAGCACATTAGATAAACTTTATGTTTTAGATAGTTTATGTAATGAAACTAACCTGATATGAGCCTAGACATTAACAGGCTATTCTGAATTACCATACTCAATTGAATGTCTATATCCAGACTTTGCCATCTACTTAAACTAGGAGACATAGAACATTTAGAGTCAGATTTAGCCATGTATTGGTGGTCATGCACAGCCGCACTACTTCATGTGAGAGCTCCAGAAGACATTGTGCCTCAGCATGACATAATGTCTCCTTGAGGTCCCTTATACAAAAGATATTATATGTGCTGCACTCGCCTTCTTAGTGTTCAGCATACTCTCCTGCACATCTGCTCAGCTCTGCAGTCCAGTTTAGAGGATCTGACTCCTTCCTACCCTTTTTGAGGTAGTAAAAATGCAGGAGGTCCTTAGTGCAGGGATTGCAATCCTGGGTGCTTCCTATCCCAGGTGCAAGTGCAAAGTGAAGTCATGTATTTAGAACAAAAGACTCACATGTCCTGCTACTGACTAGGGATTGATTGGCTAGACAGCAGTACGGCAAAAAAGGACCTGTTGTTACAGTGGACAAGAAGCTGGATATGAGTCAAAGAGTGTGCCCTTCTTGCCAAGAAGGCCAACTGGCGCCACATTTGGAGTACTGTGTCCAGTTTTTGAGCCCCCACTAAAGAAAGGGTGTGGAAAAATTGGAAAGAGTCCATCAGAGAGCAATGAAAATGATTAGGGGGCTGGGACACATGACTTATGATAAAGGCTGAAGCAACTGGGCTTATTTAGTCTGCAAAAGAGATGAGTGAGGGGGGAGTTGGTAGAAGCCTTCAATTACCTAAGGGAGATTCCAAAGAATATAGAACTAGGCTGTTCTCAGTGGTGGCATATGACAGAATATGGAGCAATAGTTTCAAGTTGCAGTGGGAGAGGTCTGGGTTGGATATTAGGAAGAACTTTTTTACTAGGAGGATGGTGAAGCACTTGAATGGGTTTCCTAGGGAGGTAGTTAAATTTCTGTCCTTAGAGGTTTTTAAAGCCCAGCTTGACAAAGACCTGGTTGGAATGATTTAGTTGGGGTTGGTCCTGCTTTGAGCAGGGGACTGGACTAGATTACCTCCTGAGGTCTCTTCAAACCCTAGTCTATGATTATATGAAATGACTTCTTTCCATTGGCCTAAATGGAGCTAAATTAATTTATATCAGCTGATCTGGCTATATGTCAATAGGCTCATGTAGCAGCATCAGATTGGATTTTTTGGTATATATGTTCTAGTGAATCAAATTAATACATAACATTACAAAACAACATATCTTTAAGTTCACCTATATATCAGAGCTCTTTGAATTAACAACATATCTTTCAAAAGTTTGGTTATAGCACTATACTATAGTACAAGCCATTGAGCCAATTTCTAGGCCCATTATGCTGATCGTTCAACAGTTTAGCTCTGCTGACTCCATTAGTTACTTTGGATTTGCAGCAGTGTGAGATCAGATTTGGGTCCAATGTGCGTCTGAAGGAAATGATATTGAGTGAAAGAGCGAAATAATTTGTATTCATTAGGAAAATCATGAGCATCGATGACTCAGTTCCATAAAACTTAAGATTTCTCTCTATTTCATTGGCTTTCCTAGAGATGTAACCATCCCTGAATCCTTATTCTGACAAAATTACCACGGATCTTTAATTAGCTTTCTTTTTTTATTGTTGTTCTTCCATTGAAAAGTCTAGTTCTTTACTTTATATTCCAGTGAAATTCTCATTCACTGGGAGTTCACCTGAGAAAGGAGTGTAGGACTGGGTTGAGATGGATGAATGTTTCATTGTATAACCAAGAAGAGTGCAAGTTACAAAGGAAAACTCAATTGAAAATGTGAAGCAGTCAGTGCTTTAACATGTGAATATGCCTAGAATACCGAGATTCACTTGTTCTTAGAGATTATTCTGAAATGGAGAAGGTATTACTCTAGAAACTTGACTAGAGCTAATAGATAGATTAAGGCCCAATCCTGTGAAGAGGAACTTGTATTGACTTCAACTTAGCACTTCTTAGTAAGGGGACCTAAGACAGAATGGAAGGGGAAAACATTGGTATTGAATGCGAGGGATGGGGGGGCAGGGTTAGAGCAATGAGGGTTGGGAGAGATTTCGAACAGTGATCAGCAAACTCTTACTTAAATATCAAAGTATTTTCCCACTTTCCATATCTACTCTCATCCTGTGAGATAAAACCTAATGTACCACATCTTTGGCATTGCCAACCCCATCTGTACAAAATCATGAGACAGGCCTGCCCCCCACCCTCAATGAAATTGGCTTAAAAATCATAAGATTTAAAAATTTAAAATGTTATGTTCTCTTTCTATTTGCTTCCTGGTATTTGTCTTTGATGTGTGTTTTTAAAAGATTTTCTGTTACCCAGGAGGCCTCAACTCTTACTTTAAAAAAAAAAAAAAAAAGTTGAGATTTGCACATAAACACCTGACTCTTGGGACTGGAGCTTTAAGAAAACCACCAATTATCAAGAGATTTACAAAAAACGCACCTTGTTGTTTACCTTCTCTATTGATCATAGTATTTTATAATGCCACACATCATCATCATCATAGCTGAGAGCCTTGCATGTAAAATCAGTAGCAGTAGCAAAGTCCCTAGAAGACTTCAGAGAGTCTCTGGAACTTCTCTTTTTATGGAATAATGCCTCTGCTTGGGGGAGTATTTTGGGAGAGATGGAAGGAGGGAGTTTTGGAGTAAAAGAAGTATTTGAGCTCTGAGTGTCACTTATGGTGGTAAAAGCTTTTCTCAAAGAGTAAGGCTTTACAACATTTCTTAAAGATGATCAGACTTTGGATTCATCTGATCTTCTGTGGAAAATTGTTCCAGAGCTAAATCTCCTTGACCAAGAATATTTTGTCCTCAACTTCCAAGTACTTTGTCCTGGGCTTTGAGATCTGCATAATTCCAGAGGAGCACACACTCTAGGTCAGAGTTCAGGAGTTTTGCAGCGGCAGACATCTTGGAAAAATTATGAATTGGCTGGTTCGGCCAACTTCATAGCTTCTTTATACTATTGGGGTAGTACAGAGAAGTCATTTTAGACCAGACAATTGGCTCTTTTATCTTGGTTACCCGTTACTCCTGCATAATGTCTCTTTATAAACTGTATCTCAGAGATCTTCATAGAATTATTTTCTACAGATTGGGCCAAATCCTGATCCCAATGAAGTCAATAGAAATCTTGCAAGAAGCTAAGAGAAGGCCAGTGCTGAGTCAGCAGAGGAAGTAGTCATGGTATGGCAAATAAGGACGAAGAGGTAGAATGAAGAAAGTCTAGGAAGGGTTTTATAAACAGTTGAAGAGCAGTTTTGAAGAAGTTCCTGAATGGATGGGAATTATGAAGTTGTTTGTGGACAAAGTGGTATGATAATTCTTGTATGCATGATAAGCTGTAATTTGGAAAGTTTGCAATTGTAAAAGTCAGGAACAAGGGCATTACAATAATCAAGTTAGAGAAGATAAAGGTACAAATGGGCAGTGGTGGCAGGCAGATTTACAGACAATGAAAATATGATAGAGGATGATGCCAGTTTCTGATAACCGAGATAAATGGAAGGTCTGGTTTGAGGAGGAAGATAGACCACAAAAAATTGTGTTTAGGGATGTTTTCCTTCTCCAAGGAAAGAACTCTGTCTTTGAGAGATTAAGGCAAGGGGGTTGCCATGGCACAACAGGTTTACTTGATCAAGACAAGCAAAGGGAATGAACAAGGAAGAATTATTATGTGGTGTCAAAAATGAGAAGTTGTGTACCATCAACATGAAAGGAGTACCTAAAATAATAGGGGCAAAACCCTCTGTCAGTGGGAGTGAGGGCCACCAATTAAAGGTGATTCTGCATCCATGCAGAAAGTGAGAGCTTTCTCTAAAAATGAAGGGAACTCTGGGTTCCGTGATGGCTCAGGAGGACATATAATGTCTGTCACCTCCTGATCTTTTTTTTTTGTAAGAACCACAATGCTGATCAGGCTTGAATTCCTCTTCCTTGTAATTATTTTGAATCAAATTATTCCTTTTTCTGCCCCAAAACAAAGGATTAAATTCAGAGACGAAACAGAAAGGTCACAAGATTCTTTTGGAACCTGGAAGTAGGTTGTGATTGAGGAACAATATCTAAATATTTATTTTCCCTAGTAATCTAATCTATGCCTTCAGATGGCTCATTAGTGAAGTGACAAGAATGGCTAAAATGACCAGTTTCTATTCCATTTTCAAATTGATTTATCAAATATGTCACTATTGTCAGCAAACCTACACCAAGGACCCAGATCACATGCTCTGCTGTTGCATTGCTACAAACTGATCTCTGAAGTGGGACCATAAGCCAGCTGTTCCTAAATCTTGTAATTAGTGTGCTGCCAGCAGCTGGGTCAAGTGAAAACCTTCTAAAGTCATTTGATTTTTTTTCTGCTGTGTTTTATGTAATTCTTCCAAGAATTACTTGGACTGTTGATAGTAACTGTTGGACATAGAATTGGAAACTGCTACAAGACACCATTTGCATCTTCTCAGCTCTTGAGCTAATGGCTTTTGAATCTAACAACCAGCTCACGGAGAGAACCAGATACTCCATATATCACCTTAATAGCAAAACTGCACAATAAAAACAATTTTGGGGTCTGAATTTCTCAGTTATGGGATGACTTTGAAAAGCTATGGGTAACAATGGTAATTTCTCAGTTTACTTGGCCTTCTGTCGCAGTTATATCTTTTGACATGATAAAAATGAGCTTTATGTTCAAATTAAAATTATTGGGTCAAGCTTTGTATGTATTCCTTGCAAATGCAATAATAGGGGTAAAACTTTCTCAGCTTTTCTGTGCTGGCCATTATCTTTGGATCAGATTCTGATCTCATTTATACCTGATTAAATTTGGAATAACTCCCCTGGAATCAGTGGTCAGAATTACTCTGTGAATACAGTATTTTTAAAACTGTATTGTTGCCTTTATAAATAGACAAAATCTGGATCTCATGCCACTCCAATTTGGGGGAAGTTCAGATCCAAGTCTGGATTCTTATTTAACAGTTGACTTCTTATTCTGTCAGCTGAACCAAAATACTGGATCTCAACGGTCCCAAACCTGTGGAAAGTTCGAGTACTGATCCACTGCCAACCATCACATCTTGGGTCAGTCTCTTGGTACTTTTAGAACCACTGCGAGGTTAACACTTATGTGCCAAATAGATTGTACTATTTATTTATCTTTGGCTGTAATTCTTTAGGGAGTAAGCAAAAGTGATACTTGGCCCAATACATATGCTGCACCTGTATGATGTAATTTCCTGTTCCCTAGCTACAAACATTGCCCTACCAAATGCTGTATACCTAGAATGAGAAGGAGTTTTGTTTTATTTTTTATAGACCCTGCCAGTGCGGAAGATTCCATGCAAAGCCAATGCTCCTTCAGGGTCTTTTTTTGCACGAGACAACACAGCAAATTTCTTATCCTGGTGCAGAGATGTGGGGGTGGACGACACATGTCTATTTGAATCAGAAGGTTTGGGTACGTACTTGCTTATATGGTAATCAACAGTGTTAAAAAATTTCTGCTTTTATATTGTCTATTCAAAAGTTAGCTGTGCTCCCACTGATTTTAATAGGAGTTGGATTAATCCAATAAAGCAAAAGCATTTAAATTGAATTTGAATTGGCTGTTGAATTGGCTACTGAATATCTTTTTGATCCAGATGGATATTTTGCAGATGGGTAAGTTCCATATTTGCTTTGTCACATATATTAAAAGTATAACATGATCTACTAAAGCTGTTTAAATAGCATTTCAAAATACTATATTCATTTAAAGAAAAAAACAGATGACTGGGAATAAAAAAATCCAACACTGTGTTTTTAAAACCTGGAAATAAAATTGTTTAATATATTTCAGGCACTCAACCTGTGGCCCTTAATCCATCAAAATTCCTATTCTTTCACTGGCTGTTCAGTTTGAATAAGAACTGAACAGTCCAGGATGGCCCTGGACATGCTAATGCCCCAGGCCACTGCTACCCAACAGTGAAGGGGGAACACTTTAAAGGGCTTCCTCCCAACAGCAATATCCTAGCTGGGCCACAGCCCTAGACAACTTTGACTGTTAGCACTTACTGCTAACCTGATAAAGTGCTAGGGGAAAGCATCTGGACAGACACTGATAAACATATGAGCATGCAATGTGTATGTTCAAAATTAGTTATATTTTAATATCTACATATGTAAGATCAAACCATTTTTAGATGCATAATAGTCATTAATGACCAAATTCTTCCCCGATGTAATGGCTCAAATGTGTATTAAATGTGTATTAAAATGGATTGTTAAAATAAATAATCTTTTTTTTTTTTTTAAATCTGTTTTGGGACTAGAATTTTATCCTTGTTCGGAAAATTTGAATGAACCATTAATTAATTAAGCACCAGGAAAAAGATCTCTAGCAGCTTATTTGCAACCTGCAGGAAAGTACAATTGAACTTCATCTACTACTACTACTACTACTACTAAATATGGCTACATCTACACTGACAATTTAAGTCGGCTTAAATTAAGCCACATTCACATCCTGACACCTACTTTGATTTGCTGTTACAGCCTGACCTGATGCTATGTCATACACTCCCCTGCATTTAATTTCCTCCCACTCTGTAACTTTCCTATCTTCAAAGCGTCTGACGAAGTGGGATTTTCTCCCACGAAAGCTCATGCGATTAATAAATCTGTTAGTCTTTAAAAGTGCCACAAGACTCTTTTGTCTTTCTACAATAGACTAACACGGCTACCCCTTTGGAATAAGGGCAGTTAGGTCACTTTAACAAAGGGGACTAAGTCGACTTAAAGTGTTGCCACTTGTTAAGTCGACTTTAATAAGGTTGATTTTAAGTCAACTTAAAGTCGACCTTATTAAAGTCGACTTAACAAAAGCCGACTTAACTTTTCTAGTGTAGACATAGCCTATAAAACTAAAAAGAGCAGCTGTGACAGAAATTAGGAGGAAAACGATACTGTGATAGTTCCTGAGGCTGCATTTACCCAGTTGTAGGGGACAGACGCAAGACCTATGCATCACTTAAATCTCACTTAAGCCCTACTTGAAATGGATTTAAGTGATACACAGGCCTCGTATTGGCCCCTGCACACAAAGATGAAGTTTAGCCCAGGTATATATTTGTTTGATTGTACAAATCCCTTATATTAAAATGGCCTGCAATTCTTGCTCCTTAATTTAGCATTAAGATGATTCCTTTTGTCCCTAGAAAGTAGGGTCCAATTGGTGCTCACAGTTTTAGCTGCAGGAAATTCACCATTAGGCCACAAATTTTGTGGGTATCTCAGGAAGGGAGAGAATGTGAAATTCTTTTCCCCATCCCACACCATTCCTCCAGGCTTTTGAAGAGGGGAGTGATATCCAACACTTGTGCCTGCTGTTACTCCACTACAAGAATGGACTGTTTCAGCAAAATCATCATCCTAATAATACTTCATGCTTTTTACTCCTCTCTTTTGAAAGAATATGTAGGACAACTTTTTGCCTCAAGATTGCATTTCAGTAGAAAATACAAGATGAAGAGAATCAATTGTTTGCTTGTGATCTGAACTCAGATAAAAACCTAAAGCTAGTTTGATGAGACTAATTTGTTTGTACCAAGGATAAATGAACACACTGTGTACTGTATCAAGAGGCTTCTGTATTCAGTTGCTCAAAAGGTCTTTGACTGTATAAGTAAAGTCCTTATCTTTGTTGCAACTGATCTGTTCTCTTTCTGTTCTAATGTTTTGCTTTTTGAGCACTATTTGTGAAAGGATCTTACTTTACTAATCACTTGATCAGGTCTATTCATATGCTTTTTTTTTAATAAACAAAACTGTTGCATATCCCAAGGGGAAAATATTTGGTAGAGAAGAATTTAGCATGCATTGACAAAAAATAGTTTTGAGGATATTGCTTTGAAAATATATGGATTGTATCTTATCACATTTTGTGTAGGTTAATTGTATTTTTGGGTTAATCATCTGTCTCCCATGACAAAAATCATGTGGAAGGCAACTGATGATTTTACCTCCAAAGCTCTGAAGCTGTGGAAGATCTGAGGCAAAGGGATTTGCAAACATACGTGGAAGAAGGAGAAATGGACCTCTAAATGTATGGATATTGTGAGATCAACAGCTGCATCTGTGGCTAAGCTGGTATCTCTGGCTATGTCTACACTTACAAAAGCTAGTTCGAATCAGTTAATTCGAACGAACTAATTCAAACTCATTTTAGTTAGTTCGAATTAACTTAATTCGAACTAGCATGGCCCCACTAGAATGCTAGTTCGAACTAGCCATGGCCATGCAGGGCACTTGCTTAGTTCGAATTAGTCAGTTGCATGAAGGTCAATCTGCCAATTAGTTCGAACTAAGCAGTTAGTTCTAACTAATATGGCCACATTAACTTAATTTGAACTAACTATTTCGAATTAAGGGTTAGTTCGAACTAAGCAATCAAATTTATTAGTTCGAATTAAGGAAGCCCTTAATTTGAACTAATGAAAGCCTAGTGTGGTCAAGGCTTAAGTTAGTTCGAATTAAGCTTCCTTAATTCGAACTAACTTGCAAGTGTAGACATAGCCTCTGTGAAGAGTAAGTCCCTGAGTAGTGTTCCCCTATGGGTCACAGACACAATGTTGCCATTGACTATCTGTCATACATCTTCGCATTCCAATGAAATAAAGGTTGATGAAAACAATTGGAATAAGACATTGCAATTAAACTTTATACAAGAGACCTTCTTTATTAGACAGCTTGATCTCTTAAGAGACCAAATCAAAGTATTCCTGAATGTATCAAGTATAATTCAGAACAGATCTTTATTAGAAGAACTTGATTAAGCAGCTGATTTTTGTTGACTAATTGAGTGATCAGTTAAAAACTGGTTTTGCAGTTTATTGCTTTTTTTCTCTTTCTGAGTATTAATGTATAGCAAGATGTCCCTTCTTATTCATAGAACTCAAAAGAATTGTTTGGTGACTCAGTGGCAGGTATAGGATCTGAAACTAATTTGAATTCATTTTCTGAAATTGACTAGGTCACAGGTTGATGGTGTCCCTTTACTTAAGGGTTTCAAGAAGTGAGAATTAGCAACTCCTTTTTTTCTTTTTGCTGGAACTCTTAGCACAATGGGAACTTTATCCCGATTGGCCAATGCAGTGGAAATAACAATTGCTTTTATAGACCTTCACATTCACCTGTGAAAAAAACAAAACCAAAATCATTTTCCCTCTCGACAGCAAATAAAAATTCAGTGAAGCTAAGAAATATAAAAGTTCTATTCAAAAGTTGTGAGATATGTCTGTACATGGCATACTGGTGTTTGCATTACTTTATGAAAGACCTTTTTATCTTTGAGACTGCATAGTTCTGGTGATGGGCTGGTTACTAAGGTAACTGCTTTTTTTTGTAATAAACTGAATTGGTGCGTAAAACCTGTGTAAATTATCAGCGATACAGAAAATGTTTGCTTTATTGGTCTTACTCTACCTGATTTTGTGTCCTTCTCTTTATTATCTTCCTTGCTTGCCTATGGTATGTAAAAACTGCTTTAATGAATTAGAACCATTGTTACAAGTGTATTTAGAATATTCCCCTGTCCTTATTATGCTATTTAAAACCTAATCTTTTGCTCTAATTGTCTGGTTTTGCTGTGTCTGATTTTATGAGGATGATATTGACATTGTTTTTGTTCAGTTGTTAAAAATGTTAAAATAATTTATCATGAAATAATGATAATGCCCTGAGTACCTTACAGAAGGGAGTAAAACTGGAGACACATTTGATTAATAATAATAATAATTAATAATAAATATTCTGCTATTAATTTTTTATTAAAGTTTGATCTTCTTGAAACAGAAAAATTGTTTAATAAATATTGGAAATAATAACAGTGGCCCAAATATGTATTTCCGGTGCATTCATAGCTCCCATTATAAGTCCTCTCAGAATTGAGCACTGTAGAAACACAGAAGCAGTTATAATCCCTGCCCCAAAGAACTACACAGTATTGATATTAATTGGTATTATAGAGGCCTCAATGCTGCACATTACTGAACACTCCTGAGCCTAATTCTACAAGACACTTAAGCATATGAATAGTCCCTGAGATGTCACCCATTGTCTTCAGGTTCATGTGAAAATCAGAATTTTTCTCTATTCCAGGATCTGCATTTGTCCATTGAGTAGGAATCTGATGAGCAGTATATTTGTAGAAAGAAAACAATTGATTTTTGGGGGGAGGGAGCAGTGGGAGGCAGGAAGTTGCCAAAAGATATATATCCAAAAGGATTCTCTCTCTCACCTACACTTCTCCCCTCAGGCTTCTTGTATATTTTTAAGTCTAATAGGACTGCTATTTTGGTTAAGGATAAGCACTAGCTTAAGAGCATTGTAGCAGTAAGGCCAGAATATTCAGCACTGTAGGATTGAAGAGAAGGCAGGCTCTTACATGAGGAAGTAGAAGAAAGAATGTAGTCTATTATTTTTTCCAATTACAATGATCATGTCATCAAGCAACTTGATTTTACGGTGGTTCTTAAAGGGTGTCAATCCTGAAGCTTGTAAATTGTGTAGACACATTAGACTTGATCCTGACCATGCTGACTTGGTGTGAGTCAGAGAAATGAGTTCTAATTCACTCCAATGTGATGGAGAACAAAATCTAGCCCATTACTGTTTGTAAAATAGCTTGCTCATTAGTAATTTATTCTCAAATGAGATACTTTTAGACTTTTAGGGCTATGTTGTTTCAATACAAAGGAGTCTGGGAAGCTGAGCTGCCTCACTTCAATGGGAATTCTGAGGCCCTTGAGCCAAAGCTGGCCCAATAGGCCTGTTTCTTCACTGCCTTCCCCCTGTGTAGTTAGCTACAAGAGCTCATGTAAAGTGGATCTAAAATTCTACTAGCACTTAATATGCACAGGTATGACTGCACAAGGAGCAAGGAAGGAAAGAATCAGGCCTAATATCTCCAGCAATAGAAGAGGAGAGATACACCTGATGAATTACTAAATGGCATCTCTCTCTCACACCTCACTGCTCCATTATCCCACCCCTCTACCAAATTAACAGTATTAACACTAGCTTGGAACTGCTGCTCTGACCAGCCCCGATGCACCAATGCAGTTGCACAAGAGTAGAGAACTCCTTGCACCTTCCTCCAGACTTTTGTCCTGTAGGCAAATCCTGAGTGATATGATCTTAAATTGAATGGGGAATCTCAGCAGGTATCAGGAGGCATATTTTTTCTCCCAGGAGGCATATTTTTTCTCCTCATGGAACTCAAGAACCATGATTCATACAGTGTTGCAGTCTGAAGTAACATCTACACTTGCAGCACGTTCCAAAAGTTCCCCTGTGTAGGGATTTAGGCCAGTGAGTCCATGAGACTAGAATAATGCAATTTACTAGCAGAAGTTTGCATTCCATACTGAGGTTATCTTGATATGGAACTCAGACCTGAAGAATGTTGTACTCTGGCAAAACTCCCATTGGCCTCAATAGGAGTTGTGCCAGGATTAGAATTATAGAATTTACCCTGATGTACATAGTTAAGAAAGTTAAGGACTCTTTGTTAGAAATGACTGTCTATGCTCTAATGTTATTGGATGGTTATAGGATCTGGAGCCAAAGAATACGCTTCGTCTATTGCTTCGAAAAGAATCTACACAGCAAGAAAAGGGGTTGCCATCAACAGTGCCAGCAGGCTAATGTGTGTGATTTGTTTTAGGCGTGTTTGATGGTACTGTTCTATTCATCCTTTATGCTTGTATATTCTGTTTCTGTGTGTATGTGTGAATGTGGTGTCTTACACTGACTTCTTTTGATGCAGTACTATGACCACTGTTTAGTTGAGTAGATTCTCAAACAGTGATCTGCATTATTTTAATGTTAGTGGTAGAGTCAAACATAGATGTCTCCATCACCCACTCTAGTGTTGATTTTACACTGTAGTCAAAAATAGCAAGCAGAAGTTGATTGCTTAAATTGTTATATGCATAACACAGAGAAGCCTTTTCTTTGCAATACTCCACCTATTTGCTCAAATTTCACATTTAAAATAAAGTTAAAACAGAATAAAATCTATGACTACGTTACTATTTTTCAGAGACTATTTTTCAAAGACTATTTACTATTTCAGAGACCATTGACAATTTGAAATATTGGGTTATATTTTATATCCAGTTGCATCAAAATAAGACTTTGTTTCTATCCTTCACAGTGTTTGACTAAACAATCCACATTATTGTTGTGTGTGTCTTGTCACTTGAGGACTATAGAAGTACCTTGACCCCTATTTTATAAGCACTGCACAGTTAAATTAACGTATTACAGTAAATCTCAAGTGTTTAGAGGATCTGTAATTAATCCCATGCTAATACCACAGTTGAGATTTAGAAGTTAATCTATGATACATCACATCTGAAAACCTTTTACAGATTGAGAGTTATATAACTGATAAATAAAATATAGGGAAAAAAGAAGTAATGAAGTAGCTCATTGAGATCTCTTTTTCTGGAACCGTGAGAAACTTGAACATGGTGCAGAACAAGGAAATTGAATTTGGGGGAAGGTGGAGAGAGACGTGTTATATTGTTATAATCTTGTCCCAATATGTGGGATTGTTTCCCTCAGATATCTATGAAGGTTAAGGGATTATTGGGTAGAGGCAAGATTTTTAAGATAATATTTTCAAAGGCACAAATGGAAGTTGTGGGCCTAAATCTGACTGAAAGCCAGTGAGATATGAGTGCATAACACTCTGGTCTTTGAAAATTTCCTGTATCAAGATCAGGGAATATTTTAGAAGTAAAATCCACATTAATGACATACAATACTGTTGTCACAAGTAGTGAAAATTCAACCTAACTGTGTTTATAGGCAGTGATGGCTGTAATTAAGATTGCCAGAAACTTTCCATAAATTCCTGTTTTCAACTGCTTGTAACTTGGACAGACTTAAACTGTTTGTGCTGAAATCTTCCATGATGCATTTCTACCTCTGGCTTAATTTTTTTGGAAAGTTTTAGCTAAAATGGTTCCTCCATTCCTGAGAGTTAGGGAAACATGATTTGCTCAGGTTAAAAAATATTCTTAAAATTGCTTCACTGATAAAATTCAGCACTTCTATGCTTTGGAGCAGGGAACTGACATTTAGCAGGGCAGGTCACCATGGTGTCAGGGATGTGCCTTTTGCCATCTCTGTGAAAAATTTGCCCACATTTGAGGCACAGTTCCTGACCATGTTCCAGGCCAAGACTGTTGGGACTAAGCAGGACTTTCCTTGCAGTTCCTCCTCCCAGGTATTGAGACCTGTTGTGGTGCTAGACACAGGCATGGAAACTGTCTTTCCTGCATTCTGAATGCTGCTTTGCTGGAATACATATGGTGAGGAGGGGTAAGAGGAAATAGCGTGACTCAAGTGCAGAGGAGTGATAAACAGGGGTGGGAGGAGGAAGAGATGTAGGGTGGGGGGGGATATAAGTAAGAGGTGAGGAGGGCATATGATAGGATCCTGGGGAGAGTGGGACCCTGCAATGAGGGAAAGGAGCAGGAGCAGAGAGGGCACAAAACTGGGGAAGATTAAAGACAAGAGGGACAGAGAGGCAAGAGTCAGGGTGGGGAGGATAGAAGTGGGAAAGGATTTGGCCTGAGCTTTGTCATCGGGGTACAAAGCAGGAGTTGTGGAGGGGAGCAACTGGAAAAGAAGTACAGGAACTGGGGAGCCTGAATAAGAGCAGAAGGGAATGGGGACAGACAGCAGTGGAGGGCACCAGATAGGTGTAGATGGGTCTATAACCTTTAGAGAACACTTTTCTGGAAAACCCCAAAGTTTCACTCAACATTTCTTTGCTGTCTAGCAAATAGCTGTGAAACCTGCAAAATGGTAGTCTCCATTCTGATCTAGTGGTAGGCCCACATATATGATTACAGCCTTCCACTGTTACCAGTTATTCCCTTTACTGAAGTGGAGTCCCATTGACTATAAAGATCTCCATCTTGCTGATGACTCCTGTTGGGGTTAATATGGCAACATAAGATTAAATAACTGTTTTTTCTATTTACACTCTTTTAGAAAATGACATCCTGAAAACGACATTATTTGAATGTTAAGGTTGGAAAGTCAAGCATTCAGAATTAAGAAAATTTCCAAATTAAGGCTCCCCATGTAACCTTAATTCAGCCTTCTTGAACATATACATTATGATACAGTCTTTAATTATATGATCAGGGTACTATTTTTTACCTACAGGACCCTTTCCTCATTCATTGCCCAGGATGGCCTGTACTCTGGGAATGAATCAGGCTTCTGTAGTGAAGGGGTAGGGCCCCGGCCAGCTTGGGTTGCCAATTACAGACAGCATCACAGAAAAACCCAGGAGGAAATTGATGATATGGTATTCAATGCATGGTTTGGCTGGTATGCACTGAATAATGGATGGAGCCACACATTGGCTGATGATTTTTTTTTAAAAAGTTGACTAACTCCCCATTATTTGAGTACCATCAATCCTGTGCACCAAATGAGTCAGAGATCCTGGGGAAAAAGAAATATGTGATTATATAATTAAAGACTTTGCCATATGCCAATGCACAAGGGGGGCAATTAAGTTTGCACAGGCAGCATTAATTCTGTCATTTTCTGACTATGAAGTGTTTAATTTTGCAAGCTTGTGGCTTTTTATGTAAGTTTTTGGATGTCATAAATTTTACATGTATGTGATAATACAAAGTGTGTTAGTGCTATTTTACAAATGTTGCCTTCAAATTATTATTAGAAATGCATTGAATATAGGTGATAAGAAAACGAACATCAGACACAAGGGAGAAAATTTAGATATCAGAATGGATGAATCACCACTGTGTATTTTTATGCAAACTGTTTAAGAGGGATTGAACTCCCATATAAGCTAAATAACAATTTTAAGTATTAAAGACTCTACATAAGCTAAATGATATATCTCTGAAGGGAAAAGTGAATTGTTGGCAGGAAATTACAAATGTCTCCTTATTTTACCTCCATGCAACCACATTGACCTGGGCTATATAAAAGAGAAGAGTAGTTTTTTTCTAAATGAAAACATACTGGATCTAGCACATCCATAGTGTGACTCTGTTGACATCAGTGTAGTTATACCAGGAATTAATTTAACCAATTGAGTCTTATTTTGTTGCTTATGATGCTTTCTTTGTTAAGCTGAATATCTGTTGTTACAATTGCAATAAAACTGGTATTTAGCAAACTTTTATTGGCCATTCTGTTTGAAGGATCAAGTAACTGTTCAGGTCAGAAAGTTGAGGTACTGGTAATAATTTAGGAACATACATTAATTTAGATTCCAGTAAGTAATTCAGAAAATTATGAATACAATTCCCACAGGAAGCAACAGCATACCACAGGTACAGATGTAAGATTTCCATCTGAGTCTGTAATCTCTCACTCCAAAAAGGAATTTCCTCTAACCCATGAACTATACTACTTGTTACTGAGTATATTCATGGTATCAAGGAACTGCCTTTAACCCTTGAATACAGACACAGTAAACAGGATTCCTAGCTTGCTCCAGTGCAGACAGTGCATGGGCATTTTCCTCAAAACCACAAAGACAAGAACAGGTTTTCCTATTCAGTTCCACATTTGCACTCTGAAATATCTGCTTACAGCATTGTCAAAGGATAATGTAAATGAAAATCACACTGGTAAAAAAACTCAGAAGATTTGCACATCTATCACACTCTCCATCAAAGATATTAAAGCACTTTACAAATACTGAAAATTTAGCCTCACAGCACCCTCTTTGACAAATGAAGGTGTTACTCTCCCCATTTTGCAGATGGAAAATGTGTAGAATAGCAGCCAACTTTCAAAAATATTGAGTTCCTACAGTTTGAGACAGAAGTCATCTCAAACTGAACATTCAAAAGCTCAAAGGACCTATAGCAATTGCTCACTGCTGAATATTTTGGCTTTAGAGACTTGCTCATGGCCACATAGGAAGTCTGTAACAGAGGTAGGAATGAAACCCCAGTCTTATGACTTTCAGATCTTTGCCATAATTCCTCGTCACATTGCCTTGTTAGCTAAATGTCCATTAAAAAGCCCTGCTTGTAAAATACAAGAATTATGTTTTGAGACTCTAAATTATTTCCAGTGGATTCTGTATTCTGTACAGAATGGCTTTTGTTTTCCCCAGAAGTTCACAGATGTGTGTGCTGGTATAGTCCTCAGGAATGCTAACATTTTGCTGTTAGAAATACAGTATCGCCATATTCTTATCACATCACCAGATGTTTGTTTTTATGGTTGGTTATTGCCTGCACAGCTTGTCATGCTCTACCAGTGATTTCACTCACATTGTTCATTGTGAAATGCATGAAATGTGTCTGAAGCATTGTGGGCCAGCTTCACTGGAACACATTGTTTTCATTTAAGAAGCAGAAGTTTGAACATTGCTGTGAAAAAAAGGTGCCTGTGCTCAGTACCCCTGGGTACCATCACAAAAAAAAAAAGCATTGGCTATGGGTGTACTTTTTTTTTTTAACATATTGGTGTCTTGGGAAGATTAAGTCTTTCATACATGAATTAATTTATGTCAGGGAAGAATATTAGGGAGGATGGAGTGTCCAGGCCTTCTTTTACAACTCTGATATGTCTAATAACAAATGGCAATAGAATAGAAATTCTATTCCCAAATACTTTGCAACTTTATTTTTATGCTATGTAGATTTCCTTCTGGAAATATTTTTGGTTCAGATTTTATTGGGGAAATGCAGATATATTTTTCAAAAATATTGCTAAATATACAATATAAAAACGATTAGGGCAGAGCCTCAACTGAAGCGAACTGTCATAGTTCCAATAATATCAATGGAGCTATAACGATTTTCATCAGCTGAGGATCTGTCCCACTTTGTATTAATTATTTTCAGAGGTAACTATCTCAGCAGTTTCCACTCAGAGGGGACCCCATGTGTACAACATGTACAACAAATTGAAAACTTCCATAACTTTAAAATATTTAGCCTCTGAGGCACCTCTGGGGTGTTTTTTTCACCTGCCTGAGTCAAATGAGCCTGAAAATGCCCTTAAATTCCATAAAACAGCCTTTCATGAACACATCTGAGGTAGACCAATTTCACTGCCAGTAGTCTTCTGGTTCATGATTCATTTATTCTTCAAGTGCCAAACGGAGCCCTGGAGTAAGACAGCAAAGATTCTACTTGACAAGTAGAAACGTGTCTTATTAACATCAGAGCTTGAATTTATCCCCATAGCAGGATTTCACTAAGACCGGTATCTCTGGAGACAAAAAAACAGGGTGCTTATAAGTTTTATCCTCTGAAGCTATACACCAAAATGGATTGCTCATCACCCAGACATCTCCCCTCAGACTTTTTGTATATTTTCCTTATGTATTTTACTGGGCTTCTTTGGAGTGAGTTATCATCTCCAAGTTTTTACAGGAACTGATATTGGAACATGATGGTGCTTCCAAAACTGAGTGATCCATGAGGTTCTGCAACTGCCTCAAAACTTAAAAGCTATGGGAGCTCCCCTTAAGTCTTGCACCAGATCCAAGCATAGCACCTTGTCTAAATGTGTATCTTCAGAGAACAAAACTTATGGATAAGTAACTTTCTTTTCAAGGCCGGGGTGTCTTCATTGAATACCCTAAACATATTGGCTATGTCTACACTTACTAAAATTAGTTTGAATTAGTTAGTTCAAACTAATTCGAACTAATTTTAGTTAGTTCAAATTAGCTTAATTCGAACTAGCAAGGCCACACTGGAATGTTATTTCGAACTAAGCAAGCATTTGCTTAGTTTGAATTAGCGATCCCCATTCATTTCAATGGCCGGTTAATTCGAACTAAGAAATTAGTTCGAATTAACATGGCTACATTGGTTAATTCAAACTAGTTAGTTTGAATTAACCCCTTAGTTTGAATACCCTATTCAAACTTATTAGTTCGAACTAAGGAAGCCCTTAATTCGGACTAACTAAAGCCTAGTGTAGCCATGGCTTTAGTTAGTTAGAATTAAGCCTCCTTAATTCGAACTAACTTGCCAGAGTAGACATAGCCATTTTGTTTTCAGAGGGAGTGCTTGAGTGCACAAGTGATGCAGGATCAAGTTTATAGAACTATTGTTTTGCTAATATAGTTTTAATATTTGCTCATTTAAGTAGAAGAGAAAAACTTTCCTATGGAACATTATCTTTTTAGTTTGTAAAAAGTGATACAGAATCCTTTGACATTTCACTAGTTTTCATTGTTCTTTAGAAGTCCTCCCTTTAATGTATAATGGCTATAGATAGATAGTATGTTACCAAATTGTGTAGACTGTAGATCATTTATTTGGTGATTTAGGTTGGGATTTTTCAAAGGAGCCGAAGGGAAATTCAGTGGGTGTTAGAAACTCCTTCAGAAACCCTAAATGTTGAGTTCTTTTTAGTGTATGTGTAATGTGCCATAGGAGGCACATGACTAAGATTCATCACAATCCTGAACTCTTTATTTAGGCAAAACTGTGTTGGAAACCAATGGTAGTTTTGCCTAGAAGAGGCATTCTGGACAGACAGTTGATGACAGCCACTAGTAAGTTGGGATCTGTTCATCATTGAGATCCTTAAAATGCCCTCTATTGTAAATATTTTCCATCTTCATTTTGCTTTTTGCAGTCCTCCATAAGCAGCCCAGAGAAGTGTGCCTTTGTTTGCTGGAACTTGGAAGGATTGCAGCCAGGTATGTGAAAATATTTAAAGATTTTTAAAATATTTACATTTTGACAGCAATATGTACTGAGAGACTTACTAACTCAGTGCATCTTCATGCTAACATTTACACTGGCCAAGGTCAAAGCAAACACCCGCTGATGGTTACACAAGAACATCTTGTGTGCAGTAGTTCAAACAATATAATCATACCTCCCTTAATATAGCAATAATATTTGTCTGCTGTCTTCAGCTTACAACCGGGGCAGGGGGATGACACATGGAGGGAAGTGATATAAAAATAAATTTAAAATTATAACAGGATTTTTCTAAGTAAAGTTGTTAAGTTCTTACTCCTTATACCTATGTTGTTTCTGTATATAATCAAGACTCTTTTTTCTCTAAATCTTAGGCTATGTCTACACTAGCAATTTAGGGGGAGTAACCCTTAAGTCAACTTTATCAAGTTGACTTGAAGGCGGTTCGGTTGACTTAATAAAGTGGACTAAGTCAACTTAACTTTAAGTCGACTTAGTTCACTTTGTTAAGTTGACTTAATAAGGTCGACTTTAAGTCGACTTAAAGTCGACCTTATTAAGTTGACTTAACAAAGTCAACCTAACCTTTTCTAGTGTAGACATAGCCTTATATTTTACCATCTAATCCTGATCCCACTGAGGTTGATGACAATTTTGCCACTGATCTCAGTGGTAGTAGAATTGGCCTTTCGATAACCTGGATCTGATTTCATTTATACTCACTGTAACCTCAGTGATTTCAGTGGAATTACTGCTGATTTGCACCAGTCTAAGCTTATGTCTACACTTGTTCAAATAAGTCTATTTTGCTAAGTCGATTTAACAAAGTCGACTTTAAGTGGACTTTCTTAAGTTGACTTAGCATGTCTACACTGTAAATTTAGGTTGACTTAAAGTCAACCTTGCCAAATCAACTTAGAGCATCCACACTGGACGCCTAAGTTGAATGGAGGGGCTAGGTGGACCTGGGAGTGGTGCATGGTGGGAAGGAGGGCACCCAGGAGGTGCCCCCCTTCCCCGGGCACCCCTCCAAAAGTGCCAGGGAGTTCAGCATCTTCCCCATTGTAGCAGGGTAGACGGGGGCTGAGCAGGACAGGGACAGGGGCAGGGTACAGGATCGGGGTGGGCAGGGCTGTGTCCTGCCCTGTGGGTGGTCACGCCAGGCTCTGGCTGTGCCAGGCACCCTGGGAGGGAGGTCAGTGGGGGAACCCTGGGGACCCTTTAAATCGACTTAGGGCTAAGCCGCGTCTACACTGGCTTAAGTCGACTTAATAAAGTCGACTTAACCAGTAAGTCAATGTAAAACTAGGTCTTATTAAGTCGACTTAAAATTTCCTTAAGTTGATTTAAGCAGCATCTTATGTCGACTTAAGGAAACTGTAGTGTAGACGCAGAGTAAATGAAGTCGATTTAAGCCTGCTTAAGTCGACTTAATTTACAAGTGTAGATGCACCCTAAGATAAGAATCAATCCTTGAGTCTCTGGCTTTCCTCCATTGGTTGTTTATGGCCAGCCATGGTACTCAAGAAAGGATACAACAGTTCTGCTACTAAGACACCTATTTCTCTTGCTAGATTCTCTGTGTGCTTAATCCTTAGGGATCAGATTGTGACACCTTTACAAAGTCACTCTGAATGGTAGTTCCCTACATGGAAGTCCCACTGAAATCAAAGGTACTATTTGTGGAGTAAGGTACTTTTCAATGTTAGTAAGGATGTCACAAGCTGGACGTAGAGCATTAGAACACAACGGAATATTACTCTTCGTTTTTAAGAAAAAGTTTTCCTTCAATTAATTCATATCTTGGGAAGCAGCTTCACTAAATTGTTCCTTCCGTATGTGACCATATTCTAATGGGGATTGCATAGGAATGAATCTAGAATTTTGCCAACTGCATTTGACTTGTTTAACTTAAGTGTGTATATCCTGAGTTTTCCCATAACAGTGTATGCCTTAGGTATAAAAATGAATATCAAGTCATCTTATACTATCACTTATTAAGCACCACTTCCCATTTAAAAACAAAAACCCAATCCATCATCATATCTATTTATTTTGGTTTAGAAAAGGTACTCTCCATTCATCATTCCATGCACAGGCAAAGGGAATTTAATGTTAAAAGGCACTGCCCTCGCTGGAGTGCAGCCGCCTCAACACACCCCAGTAAGGCCACCACCTCCTAATCTATGCAGTGGGCCCTGCCATGTCGGTCAGTTTACTTTGTTTACAGGTGGGGGAAAAAACAAAAGTTCATATTCAACACAAACCAAACTCCTCCTGGGGTCAGTAAAAAAGCATCAATGTTCATGGCACCACCTTAGTTCAGGGGGCCCTTTGATAGCGGCTTTTTATGGCCGGGTAGCCAAGTCAATCTCTCCTTATTGGGCTTGCCCCAGAGGTCACAGGGCTTCTCACAGAGCTGGGGGAGTTTCTTGCATGAGGGCTTCTTCTGCTGGCTCAGCAGCCACTCCAGCTGCTCTCTTCTCAGGGCTTCCAGCATTGCTGGCTGCAGTGCCCTCCTTTTTAAAGCCCTCCTCTCTACCATGTAAGATTGGCAGGGCTGAAAGAGAGGGCCTACATTAGCACACAGCCTCTCAACCCCTGGCTTATTAGTGCGAGGTTTATACACCCCATCATGCCTGGCTCATACTTTAACCAACTTGTGCGCAGAATAACAAGCAACTCCATCTTCTCATTTTGACTTGTTTCTTTTCCTCTCCCCTAAAAAAATCCTATTCCAATATGGGATTTCCAATTCCGCCACAGTTAGTTAGTTTTCAAGATGTATGGGAATGCTGGAAGTGGAAACATAGCAGAATTATGTAATTTAAATGATAAATATCTAATGACAGTCTTGCTTTAAGTGAGCTAAAAATCTGTTGGTTGTATTTAACACAGAAAAAAACATTAATAAGCTGATCTCTGCTATAGCTATTGTTTTAAATTACTCATGAGGAACAGTGAGATGTTGAACAGAAATCTTCCTAGCTTTTTAAAGCCCTCTTCATTCTGAAGATCAAACTAACTGTACCATTTGTCTGTTGGGCCTGTTTTTTAGAACAGGAATCTCAAAGACATAACATGGAAAAGGAGCCTCTGCAGAGTCCTAAGGAAGTAGGAAAGGAAGAGATGCTGAGCAGTTATAAATACATTTTGCTTCCTCCTCCAAAAACACAAGGAGGTGTTTGGAGCGATGATACATTAACCATTAAAAGTCACCTGTGAAATTCTCAAAGCACAGTTTTCTTAAATTTCAATGTTTAGGACCAAAATGAACTCACAGTCAAGCCAACATGGGTCTTAACCAAATCCAAATATTAAATCCAATATGTATTTGAATAGGAGTTGGATCAGGCCCTTATTGAGTGATAGTACTAATGGCTTGGGAGAAAAGAAAAATAAAGACTTCTCACCATAACAAACTGGCCCTCTTTCTAGAAACAAGCCTTTTAATGTTCTGTACAGACTGCAGACTTTTTTTCGGTCATAACTGGAAGATAGAGGAAATAGAGAAAAAAAATCTGATTTAATTTAAACAGATGTAAACTTAGAGTTACTATTGGAGTCCAAATGAAATTACTTCAGACCGCTGAATTTGTCTGAGGATGTTTCTCAAATTTTCAGATTACTTATTTTGCTGATCAAGGACTGATTCCCCTGTTGTTTACATCAGTGTAACTAACTCCAATGACTTCAGTGGAGTTATACTACTTTATTTCAGTATTACTGAGACTAGAAAGAGGTCCTAATCAGGGTGAGTTAACGCTGTTATAATACCTAACTTTTGTTTTTTTAACAAAATAGAATCTGAACATTGGCTATGTATACACTTGTAATTTTAAGTCGACTTAGTGTGTCTACACTTAAAATTAAAGTCGACTTGAAGGGGAACTTACAAAGTCGACCTAGGGCTTCCACACTGGACGCCTAGGTCGACTTGTAAGGGCTAGGGGGACCTTGGGCAGGTCCACGGTGGCAGAGGGGGCACCCCTTATGTACAATGGGGCAGAGGGGGACAAGGACCCTGGCAGGGCATGTGGGCAGGGTGTGACGCTGTCTGAATTTAGGGAAGCATTATTTTTATATTTTATATTATTTTCTATTCATATCTCATAAATGCTATAATCCATAGAACTATGTCATGTTTGGTATCAATAGAAAGGCAGTAATTTGCTGGGAATGATTATATAGTTTATGTATAGGAATTGTATTTGTATTAGAAGTTAGGAATTTGGTGTTATATCTATACTTTAACTTGTGTGATTCTGTGAAAACGCCCCAGACAGGAGGCTGTCTACAACCATTGTCTCCTTAATGGCTCATCAGGTTTCTCCCTGGGCCCATTGTATTTGGGAGCCTCTACAACCATTGTGTCCTTAATGTTAAGGAAGCTCCCAAGCACAATGGACCCATGAAGAAATCTGATGAGCCATTAAGGAGACAATGGTTGTAGACAGCCTCCTGTCTGGGGCGTTTTCACAGAATCACACAAGTTAAAGTATAGATATTACACCAAATTCCTAACTTCTAATACAAATACAATTCCTATACATAAACTATATAATCATTCCCAGCAAATTACTACCTTTCTATTGATACCAAACATGACATAGTCCCCATGGATTATAGCATTTATAAGAACATAAGAACATAAGAAAGGCCGTACTGGGTCAGACCAGAGGTCCATCCAGCCCAGTATCTGTCTACCGACAGTGGCCAGTGCCAGGTACCCCAGAGGGAGTGAACCTAACAGGCAATGATCAAGTGATCACTCTCCTGCCATCCGTCTCCATCCTCTGATAAACAGAGGCTAGGGACACCATTTTTAACCCCTTTCTGGCTAATAGCCATTTATGGACTTAGCCACCATGAACTTATCCAGTTCCCTTTTAAATATTGTTATAGTCCCAGCCTTCACAACCTCCTCAGGTAAGGAGTTCCACAAGTTGACTGTGCGTTGTGTGAAGAAGAACTTCCTTTTATTTGTTTTGAACCTGCTACCTATCAGTTTCATTTGGTGACCCCTGGTTCTTGTATTATGGGAGTAAGTAAACAACTTTTCCTTATCCACTTTTTCCACATCAGTCATAATTTTATATACTTCTATCATATCCCCCCCTCAGTCTCCTCTTTTCCAAGATGAAGAGGCCTAGCCTTTTTAATCATTCCTCATACGAGACACTCTCCAAACCCCTAATCATTTTAGTTGCCCTTTTCTGAACCTTTTCTAGTGCTAGAATATCTTTTTTGAGATGAGGAGACCACATCTGTACACAGTATTCGAGATGTGGGCGTACCATGGATTTATATAAGGGCAATAATACATTTGCAGTCTTATTTTCTATCCCCTTTTTAATGATTCCTAACATCCTGTTTGCTTTTTTGACCGCCTCCGCACACTGTATGGACATCTTTAGAGAACTATCCACAATGACTCCAAGATCTTTTTCTTGACTCGTTGTAGCCAAATTAGCCCCCATCATATTATAGGTATAGTTGGGGTTATTTTTTCCAATGTGCATTACTTTACACTTATCCACATTAAATTTCATTTGCCATTTGTTTGCCCAATCACTTAGTTTTGTGAGATCTTTTTGAAGTTCTTCACAATCTGCTTTGGTCTTGACTATCTTGAGTAGTTTAGTATCATCTGCAAACTTAGCCACCTCACTGTTTACCCCTTTCTCCAGATCATTTATGAATAAATTGAATAGGACTGGTCCTAGGACCGACCCTTGGGGAACACCACTAGCTACCCTTTTCCAATCTGAGAATTTACCATTTATTCCTACCCTTTGTTCCCTGTCTTTTAACCAGTTCTCAATCCATGAAAGGACCTTCCCTTTTATCCCATGACAACTTAACTTACATAACAGCCTTTGGTGAGGGACCTTGTCAAAGGCTTTCTGGAAATCTAAGTACACTATGTCCACTGGATCCCCCCTGTCCACATGTTTGTTGACCCCTTCAAAGAACTCTAATAGATTAGTAAGACATGATTTCCCCTTACAGAAACCATGTTGGCTATTGCTCAACAGTTTATGTTTTTCTATGTGACTGACAATTTTATTCTTAACTATTGTTTCAACTAATTTGCCCGGTACCGACGTTAGACTTACATTTATAAGATATGAATAGAAAATAATATCATAAATGCTTCCCTAAATCCAGACAGCATCACACAGGGCTCTGCCCTGCCCTTTGGGGGGCATGCCAGGCTCCCCCTGTGCCCCTCCAGCAGGGAGGGCATTGGTGTAGTCCTGGGGTAGCCCTAAGTCGACTCAGGGCTACCCCATGTCTACACTGGTTTAATTCGACTTTAAAAAGTTGAATTAAGCCTTAAATCTAATTAAATCTAGGTTTAATAAAGTCGACTTAATTTTCATTAAGTCGACTTTATTTTCCTTAAGTCCACTTAAGCAAGCTGCTTAAGTTGACTTAAGAAAACTGTAGTGTAGACGCAGGGTAAATTAAGTCGATTTAAGCAAGCTTAAATCGACTTAATTTACAAGTGTAGATGCAGCCATTGGGTCTTGGTATCCTAGAACGAGGGCAGAACAAAGTCAGATTTTTCCAGGCAAGGAATAGGCACTACCGGTCCTCTTCTAGTTTCCAGATCACTATCAGGCACATCAACATGTCTTTTTGTTAGATGATACCAGTTAACTCACCGTCCATTATGGGAGCCTTCATTATTAGCAAACCATCTATTGTTTTCGGCATATTTTTACATAGTGATTTGTGCCCAGTTTCTCTATCAGTTTGGAGACTGGGTTGATACTGTACTCCCACTCTGCAGAGAAGGAACAACCTGGCTTGACTGACCTTTGGCACCATTTGTACAGAGCACATCACCTAGCAAAGAGAGAAAATGTAGTATGTTATTACTGGAGCTTGCATTTAAATGAATGAATGTGAAATTTCAAAAATTTCATAATTTTTGAGGAAATCAGCTCAATAAAGCACGAAAAATATTCTGTTGACAGTGCCTTGTCCTTTCATTAGCGAAGAGTTTATTTGTATTTTAGGCTTTAGATAGGCCTTCTAGGCCTGAGCCTTCTCCCACAGTGGTAATATGTGATCCTGATCTTGTGGTTTTTGCTCATGTGAATAGTTCCAGTTGAAATATACTCAACATCAGGGACGGCATTAGACAGAGGGTCAGCCTATTATCAGAAACAGAAATCTTGTTCTGCATGTAAGCAATTATTAATTAGCCACTGGCCCCAATCAATAACTTTCCTGATTTTCTCTTTTGTCCATATGGTGGAAATTAAGGCAGGAAATACGTGTACATTGTATAAGACTCACAAGCTTTTTATTCAACAAATATAATGGTCCAGATTCTGTACTGACTGCTCCCGTCTGAGTGGCTTGACAGTGCTTGTGAAAGATCCATGAAGCCTATGTGGTAAAATCTACTGACTTAACCTATACAGTTCCATTACAATCAATGGGATTGCAGAGGTCTGATTCCACTTTCACATCTTTAAAGTAGGACTAGCTGAAGTGAAATAGTTGGAATTACACTGATGTAAAATTAACATGGGGAGTAAAATCAATCTGTCTACATATGTAAGTATGTCTTCCAAAATGTCTTACACTCTGGAAAGTGAATTAGGTTCAGATATATCCATGTGCTGCTTTTTTGGTGGTATGACATGCAGTAACTAAGCTGTCTGCTCTACAAAAAGAATTGTAATTCTTCTTACGTGGCTGTAAAACTTTTTTTTTTTTTGTAAATCAGCCCCCAGATGTCTTTTGTTTGAAAATTATAGTCTGCTGAGAAATTTCAATATCTTTCTGGTATTGTACTTAATTTTTCCGTGGGAACAAATAGGAAGTGGTGCTCTTAGAAGTCTATCAGAGATCATTTTACAGTCTGATGCTACTCTGTTTGTAGTTATGGAGAAGGCAGGCTAGAAAGGAGTAGAGAAGGAAATTCCCAACATAACTCTCAGAATGGGGCTTGCACCTTTTTTTGCATGACAAACCACTGTGAGAGGAACAAAAGGATGCCTTTGTTTATTCAACCTTCTAATTAGTCTGTTTGATTGTTATGCAGTACACGAGGATATATGTTTAACTTTAATTTTACCTGATTAGTGGAAGAAAGTTTGTTAATGTTACCTGATAATAACAGTATACTATCTATTGTAAGGATAATTCCAAAGGGGTAGCCGTGTTAGTCTATTGTAGAAAGACAACAGAGTCCTGTGGCACTTTTTTTTTTAAAAGTGCCACAGGACTCTGTTGTCATTGTAAGGATAGAAATTGGAGGTGGCTTAGATTCAGAAAAAAAGCAGAAGCAAAGAAGCAGCATTATGGAGAGTGGGAAAGCTTTATTTGATGAGTAAGGCCTCATGCAGGTGTAGGCTTAGAGCCCAGTGGGAATTTAATGATTTACAGCCTGTCAGCATCTGCAGACAGACAGGAAGTAAATGGATTGAACATAAGTGTTCGCTCCAATGTTGGCTGACTGCACCAGTTAGCAGCCAATACAAGCACAGATTTGGTTCTTAGTTTTCTGCATATTAATTTACTATGCAGCAATGTGATTAGCCTGTAATTTGTAATGAAAAATGCAAGGGCTAATATATACACTGATATTCTTTGCTTGCGTGACTTTAAATTCTGTGGTAATGTTAGTATTTAATTCTCAGTATATTGTTGGTTCAGGACTTTAGTGGCCAAGTCTTCAGGTGGTAAATCAGTGCAGACCCGAATCTAGCCTTAGATTTTTATTTTACACAATACAATGTATATTTTCACTATAGAAGTAGTTTGATGTGAAAATCCATCTTTAGCATGATGGTCTTTAGCTAAAAAGAAATAGTATTTTTTTAAAAGGATATTTTCTTTTCGTGTTCAGTTAAAAAAAAGGTGAGGGTGTGGTCCAATGGTTAGATCAGGAAAGTGGGCATCTACGCTCAAAGATTCTATTTCTAGGTCTGCTACTCATTCACTATGCAATTTACAACCAAATTTGTAAAAATAACCACTCATTTTGGGTGCCTTCATTTTTTGAGTGCCAAGCTTGAGACACTTTAAGCCAGATTTAAGTCAGAGATTCACTTCAGTTAGAGCGGTGAGTACTCCATGGCTCTTGAATAAAACAAAACCAAACCAAACCCGCACAGTTGTGGAGTTGTGCTTCCAAAAATTGAGGTGCATAGAATCAGTGACCAGACTTGAAAAATGTTTGGCCTAAATCTGTCTCCATTTACCCATCCATAAAATGGGTATAACACCTGACCTGCTCAGGTTTAATAGATTTATCTTTTTACATATAGATTTAATGTGAAACTATGTAACATTTCATAATTCCTACAAAAAGTCTGTGAGGATCCTGAAATAAAATGCAAAGTAGTGTTCTCTGAATTGAACCCTTATACTATAATAATCTTAGGACGTGTCTATCACATACCAAATAACATAGCATATATTTATAGACATTTCACTAACATACAGCAAACTGAAAACTAAGCCCGTTTATTGTAAATTTGATTAAATGTGAGATGCTATTTTAATTTCAGTGCATATTCGTTTATGGTAATGATAACAGTTACACTAATACATCATGTATTCATCCCTTCATTAGTATATATAGCAATTCTTTGTTGCACAGCAGCGTATGTATGAAGTTTATGCATCATAATCTATTAAGATATGATTTTTTTTGTAGGAACTGGTAATTTGTTTGCATATTTTCAAAAGGTTTGGTGTGGAACCTCCTGGATTAATAAAGCTGGAGAAAGAGATTGAACAAGAGGAAATACTTTCAGCCCCTCTTCCATCTCCTTCACCCTCCCCAACAAAGTCTCCAGGGAAAAAGAGCACAGGAAAACTATTGGATGATGCTGTAAGTGTGCTTGGGCAAGTTTCTTAGCATGAGATACCTACAAAAAACAGACTAACGTGGACCTGAGATAGTCTGACATACACTTTATTAACACAGGAGATAAGGGCTTGAGTTTGACATCTGACCATATTTAGAGGTCTAGCTGCATGATTTGCAACCATCTACAATTACTATCACTTGTGATCACAATTATTTCCACCTGCAGTTTAGGGAATTTTACTGGATAGTGGAAACCGGCAATTTGGCCCAAATCTGCAGTGCTGAAGTTCTTAAAAAGAGCTAGGTTTAGCTATCTATTTATTTTATTTTATTTTATTTTATTTTATTAAACTCAATTACTGTTCATTAAAACTCTCATTTGGTGTTTTGCCTGAGGAAGAACTGAGTCAACACTGTGAGATTTGGCTCATGCTGACTCCTATGTATTTCTAAGAAATACTTCCAAGTTATCGGAGCCTTTTTTTTAGACGCTAGTTCTACATTTATCTTACAGCATAAAACAAGTGCAAAATAGATTTTTCCTCACTATTACCAAGGAAAACACCTTGCTTTACAATTTATTGAGCTCTTTACACCATTCTGTAGTGATTATTTTTCAGTTACAGTCCTCTAGAGTGGTTCATTTTGAAACAGCTGGAGTCAGAAGCAAGAGATATTTTGAGGCAATGAAGAGGTTAACTAGGAAATTACAAATGTATTCTATAAAAAGAAAGAGTTACTATAGTAACAGCTGTATCACATGGTACATGTGCCACCTGAGAATTACAAAGCGCTTCTTGAAAAACCCATGTGCCACTTTTGTGTTACAGTGAGGAGATGGAACATAATATTCATTCTTTACTTGAAAAATATATTTTTAAAATGTAAATAAGTTACGTTTATCTTTTATATTTTGTGTCATCTTTAATTTGGCAAACCCAGTCATTGCTCTTGTAAGGGAATTGTGCAGAACATGGGTAAGTTTAGAATGGAAGAGATGACTGTGTATCTCAAGGGAACAGAGAAGAGACCATGAAGGCTGTCTCCAGACATCTTCTTTAATTTAAAAAGTAGTAGAGATAGAAAGGGTTGAATTTATACCGTTGAATTCCTGATCTTAACTGCCTCCAGACACACTCACTATATAGTAATGGCTGGGCTTATACAATCCAGACACAAAGAATAAAACAGGGATTAATTTTGTCATCCACTTCCATATCTGATCATTAGATTCCATTCAATAACACTTCTATGTCCCTCAAGCTAGTAAGGCTGATGAGGCAGGAATGGCAAGTTCAACAGTTAGAGTTCAATTATCCTCTGGTTTTAAGCTGGCATAAATTTACTGACTATGGTTCTCCCCAGCATTAAGACTGCTTTATGCTACTTAACCAAAACAATGCAATCCAAAAATGTGGCAGACCTGGCTACTAGAGGACTCCCTCTGCTCACGTGAATCCTGGGCGACATGGAGTTATCATAAGAGCTCCTACACCACCTTTCTGTTGGCTTCCAGTGCAAGGAGTGTCACCAGAAGGAGTGGTTGGCATGTGTTTGTGTGCTGGCGATCCCTGTCTGTTAGACCCTGTGGGCCACTGGCAAGTTGATTTCGGCATCATTCTGGTATCCAGTTCCAGGATCAGAGGACATACATGTCCATTGATATCGCTTGCATCTCCTGCAACCCACATTAGATATGAACCACTGACCACGCATAGAGTTACTCTTGATTTATGCTGATGGGAGAGGTTCTGACTATGTCAATAGTTTGATGCACCACATCCTGGGCTAATGCTCTTGATCTGGGCCAGTGTAAATGAGAGGAGAATTTCCATTGCAGTCACTGGAATTATTCTGGTGTTAAAACCATTAAATGACAGGAAAATCAAGTCCAATGACTATTTTTAATGTGTTCAATGCCAAGTATAATTTCAAACTAAGAAGTAAGTTTCACTAAGACATTACTACTTATTTTCAAGAAAAGGATGAATTATCAGCAATTATTTCACAAGGGGAAAGGTTAGATCAGATGATAGCACTGGATCATTTTAGCAATATGCTGGAAAGCCCTCAAATTAGGTGAAAGAGAGTAAGTCAATTTTAAAAGCACCTCTCCCTGTCCGTCAGCTAAGAAAATGAATTGTAGAAAAAATAATGCTAGTTAACTTGTTTGCTTTTTACCTTTGTCCATATCCCCAATCACCTTCCAATGAAAAGAAAGTTCCTTTGACATCTTACAATTTCCCTTGAAGTGTAGCTAAAACTCCATACTCTGTATAACAGACCTGTTCCTGTATTTTTGTCAGATAATCAAAATACCCATCAGAGCCCCAGTACATGACCCTGGTCTTTTTCCTGTCTAAGATAGAGTTTCTCAAACTTTTATCAGTAAGTTATTTTAAAAGCTTGTTTTCTCTGTTATCAGTCTCTTTTTATGGAGCCTTAGTTTACAAACTGGATCTGAAAAAGTCTCTTGAGTATTATGTGAAATGGACACAAAAAACCTTGGAAAGTGCATCCTGCCTTTTGTTTCATTTGACATCAATACATTAGGTCAGCTTTCATCCAAGAGAAGACAGTATGTGGAAATAATTGCCTTCATGCACTTGTCAATGTTGTTTCTTAGTGGGAGTGATACTTGAATGTCAAATTAGAGTTCACTCAACCAAATCTGCTCTTTGGTGTTGATGGTTATGCTACTTTAAGATCACCCAAAAGTTCAGAATATACATCTGCTAAACATTGTCACTGGTATCACATTCAAGGCTGAATTCTGAGTTGAGTCTGAAGTTTCGCTGATATAGCTAAAGAGTGAGGCAAAAGTCATTTTCAGATGCCCTTGTTCACCCCTGATCCTTAGGGCTGTGGGTTCTAGTTTGGACTTAGTCTCAAGGCATCTACAAATTACCTGGCTTTAGCAGACTCCACTAGGCAATGCAACAGTTTTTGATCACCAAAGTGGCACATCCTCTACCTCAGCCACGTTCCTGCACTAATGAACATCTCAGCATTGAGTTAGCTGAGGATAAGGGGGGCACAAATGGTACCTTTCTCTCTATAACTCTTCTGAATGGCACTGAGTTTAGGTTGGGCCTAGAGTCATGATCAGGCCATAGTGTTCTACACAGGTGTAAATGGTTATACAGGGTGCAGATAGTGGGAGATCAAGTCCTCTATCGCTAAGCTAAAGTAGTATTACACTTATTAGTAGGGAAGCCCTTCAGGAGAAATGAGTGGGCAGCCTCCTTTTTATTAGACCACCTTTATATTAACTTTGCTTTGTCTGTCTGTCTAACATGTACAGTGGCCACCCAACCTTTTGCAAACAAATGCATTCACAGTGCTTAAAATGCCTTGTACAAGAAGTCTGACCAATCTGAATTACTTCTGTATGTGTTTTGTCCCTTTTAGTGCGTTGGTTTTAAGGTCATCTGTTTAAAAAACTTGGTTTTTTATGTTTTTTTTAAATGTATTAGATATAATCTGAAAGTACAGATAGATTTCAAGTACAAATTATGACCCAATCCTTGGGCCCATCTGAACTCTGCCCATGACAAGATCTGTGTTATCACTACCGGATGATGACAGAGGATGTTGATGCAAAAGATCCCTCTGCATATGTCTTAAGATCTATAAGGTCTTTCTTGTGGGTCCCCAAGCTATGCCAGAACTTCTGCAGAGCCAAAAAACCCCAAAACTGGTGGCCTGAAAAAGCTGTGAATTACAGGTATTTTGTTGCCCTTCCACATGGTTTAATGTAAGAAGAGAGCATGTCTTGCTAATATCTAAATGCTATATGAGGTTTATTACTATGGGATTCAAGGCTTTACCTATACCAGACGTGCCAAATCCTGATGTCTTCATTCAGTTTTTACTCATTCTCAAAAATGTCATTGAAGGCGCTGCAATTGTTGCCTGTGGACCAAATAGAAACTGAGTAAAGATTTTGTGATTTTGCCCATCAGCAATAGTGGTATTGAAATCCATGTTTTAAAAAGTCACTCATTGCCAAACTATTAAAAACATTAGAGTTGAGGGGGGACAATTTCAGCAATAGTGCTTTAATTAAATGCCTGAAGAGGTGTTTGGAAGAAGTCATTTGTCAAGATGGCAGAGAATAAATAAAGGGCATGACATTATGTTAACTGCCCTCTTGAACAATTTGCTGAAAAGACACCCTTAACAGATAAAACAACATGTTTTTCAGGTCAAACATATTTCTGAAGATCCTCCTTGTAAATGCCCCAATAAATTCTGTGTGGAGCGTCTTTCACAAGGACGGTACAGAGTTGGAGAGAAGATCCTCTTTATTAGGGTAAGAAGTTTTCAGTTTGCATTTTATGGAATGTCTCTTTTGAGGATCACTGATTGCCATCTGAGAACAACATTTTTATAATGTTTGGGATGCTTCTTGTTCAGGTAAAAATGGCACCACTGGTTAACAGGAGAAAATATTTCCTTTCTGACAAGTATGGACTAATATCCACAGCACAATCAGGGATATATAGTCCATAGGAAAGGCTAGTTGGTTCAGTGAATTAACAGTATAGTAGATCCTTCTACTTCTAGGTCATTAACTCCATGGTGGCCTTGATCAATGGTGACTAAATATCTTCACAAATAGAGCTGATGATTTCTTAATTCCTGTTGAAATAGTATTTTTGTTAGAAAAGCCACTGTCCCACTTTGTGTTAATTGGTACCCTTCTTTACAGTCTGGGTGGGGGAGACTGAGGGTCTAAATTACTTTCCCATTCCTCCATCCTCTGGTTATTGTACATCGATAGGGAAGTGTGGGCAAACCTGAAGTACTAATGTCCCTGTATGGTCAACTAAAAGAAGATTTCAGACTCCAGCGCTGGCAGTCAGGTCCTTCATAATCATTAACTCATGTATGGGAGGATTGTATTGGTAATGCTGAACATCTTAATCTTTTGTATATTTGTTTATTTGGGTAATTTGAAAATACCCAAAATATTGATTTTTTTAAAATAAATATAGGGCTAAATCCTGTCTGCCATTAGGCCTCCCTTCAGAATATGTTTGTGCTAGCTCAAGTAATGGCCAGACAGAATTACAACTCCTCTACACATGGGAGCAAGTGGACTGTGGTATACTTGTGCCACCAGGGGTACATGACTCTGCTCCGGCACAACTGAAGGTTTAGGGCCTGATCCAAAATCAGAAGACGTTAGTGGGAGCCTTTCTAGCCAACTACTGTTAATATGAATCTTAGCTTTTGAATCTGCAATTTAATATTTACTCTGTCATATTCTCAGGCCTTGTCTATATTAAGAAAAGTGCGTTGATCCTCAAGGATCGACACAGCAGGATCGGTTGAGCAGGCAGTGTAGACCTGCTCTATCGATCCTGGAAGTGCTCTCTGTTCGACGCAGTTACTCCTCCCTCCCAAGTGGAGTAACGCTGCTTCGAAGGAAGAGCCCTGCCAGTCAACGCAGCCCAGTCAAGACCGCGCGGTAAGTAGAAGTAAATAAATTGACAGGAGATATGCAATCTGCAGCATGCAAATTGCATATCTCCTGTTGACTTACCCCCGTAGTATGGACTCGGCCTAAGTCCTACATTCCTTAAGGTCACAGTTCAGCAAAACACTAAAGCATGTGCTTAATTCTTAGAAGACGCTTAAATCCCATTGAACTAGTGTGTGCTTAAGGATTTTGCTAAATCAGAATGGATTTAAGCATCTGATTAAAGATAAGCACACATTTAAGTCCATTTCTGAATAGGGGCCTGAAAACGCCCAATGAATTCAGAAGTTCTGAGTGTATAAGAAACGTACGATTGGGCTACAGATAGAATTTGCAAAGGAAATTTGGCGTGCATTTCTGTACATCATGTATCGAGTTTTATAATTCACATTTTTAGTTTAATTTTTGTCCTCTATTACATTTCACAGCATTAAGTTTCACAAGTCACTGTTGTTCCCATTAAAAACAGATTTTTAACAGTGGAAAATGAATAACTGTAGTTTTTCAGCTGTACTTTTAAAGTAGTCTTGTATAAAACTGGTGCGTTTTAGCCAGCTTACACTTTTGCTTTCTTCCTTTATTGTTCATCTTAAATCACAAAACTTAAGCCATTCTAAACCTTCTCTTTTTGATAAACTGTAAGTTTTTCTTCCAATATTTTGTGTCACAAATTCCCCACTGCTGGCTTCTCTGTTATATAATTCATTCCAAAATCAGTTTTCCATTCCAAGTGTGCAAACAAAACACTCCTTTCATATCACGTTTTTGCATTCCAGGTAGAATTGTGCCAAAAAAATTTAACTGTGACTACAGTATTAGGGCTATATCCTGCTCTAATAATGTCAATGAAAAAATTGCTATCGACTTCAATGGGAGCAGGTTTGACCCCTAGTTATGTACTTCAAAAATAGTGTACATTGTATTTTGACCATTTCCAAAGGGGTAGCAGTGTCAGTCTAGTTCAGCAAAACAAACCAGGAGTCTTGTGGCACTTTAAAAGACTAACAAATGTATTCATCACATGAGCTTTCATGGGAGAAAACCCATCTTCAAGCATCTGATGAAGAGGGATTTTCTCCCATGAAAGCTCATGCGATGAATAAATTTGTTAGTCTGTAAAAGTGCCACAAGACTCCTTGTTTGTTTTACATTATATTTTGATTATTTGGTACATTATATTTTGGTTGCACAGGAATCTGTCTCATAAGGGAGCATTCCACTGGGTAATACTAATTCTTCACCAGCTTGTCTTAACCCTTCAAGCAGAATCTTTCACATATAGATAAATACATATTTTAGGCTTTTCTTTTTTAACCCTTTAAAAACTTTTTACATAAAGTTGAAATGCAGGTAGAGAACTGCTTAATTGACATTTAATTTCACTCGCCATTTGGCATCATCTCCTGATATTGCTGACGATTTCTTTTCCTTCTGTCCTACCTGCTCCATATATGGCATAAGTTGTTTCTCTAGGCAATGCCATCCATTTTTGCCTTGCATATGAAGTAACTGGCTAAAAGATTTGGATGGAATTTCTAGATTAGTCTGTTTCAGCAAAAATATTATCTGGATTGATGATTCCTCAATTAGAAACCAATGGAAGAAATTCCACTGACTTGAAATGAGACAGGATTAGATTCTTATATGGTGAAAATCTTTACTAATGTAATAGAGTTGGTCAGAAAAAATCATACATTTTTTTTCATCAGAATATACTGAGTCATAAAATTTGAAATGTCCCACAGAGATTGTTTGATTTCAACACAGACAGGAAACCAGACAGGGTTATGATTGAAATTAGCCTGGTTTCCTGCCATCTCACCTGCCTCACTAGTGCCATTGGCAATCCTAATTTCTGGAGTCTGCGCCTCTGGGGCAGCCCAGTGCAGAGACAGGGATCCCAGGCCTTTCCTTTTTGTGCATAAAATCAAACTTTGAAATACCACAGACCAAAACTACATTTCTGCACACAGGTCTAGTGATGAGCTACTCTGCTGACCTTGATTTCTGCTAAGGATACGCCTGAAGTTTTAGAATTGACTTCTTAACTGCCTGGTTGTTCTCCTCTGCCATCCTGGATATAACTTTTCAGTGATTTGCATCAGATGCGAGAGTAACATTTTCAAAGCACCTAAGGCTATGTCTACACTGACAAGTTAGTTCGAATTAAGGAAGCCTAATTCGAACTAACTAAAGCCTTGGCTACACTAGGCTTTAATTAGTTCGATTTAAGGGCTTCTTTAATTCAAACTAATAAATTCAAATATGCTATTCGAACTAATTTGAACTAGTTAGTTCGAATTAATCAATGTGGCCATGTTAATTTGAACTAATTGCTTAGTTTGAACTAACCGGCACATTGAACTCAATGCAATTCGTTAATTAGAACTAAGCAAGTGCCATGAATGGCACTTGCTTAGTTCGAACTAAATTTTGCTAGTTCGAATTAAGCTAATTCGAACTAACTAAAATTAGTTCGAATTAGTTAGTTCGAATTAACTAATTTGAACTAACTTTAGTAAGTGTAGACATAGCCTAAGTGACTTAAGAAATTCAATGGGATCTAGGTAGTGGAACTATGTCTCTACTTGCCACAAAATTCAGTGGCAGTCGACAGGAAATATGCAAGCTACATAGAGTAGCTTGCATATCTTCCATTGACTTTTAAACTTCTACTTACTGCGGTGTCTTCAGTTCGCTGTGTCTCCCATTGACACAGCATTGCTCCACCTGACAGAGGTGGATTAGTAGCATTGATTTTCCCGTTCGATTGAGTGGGTCTCCACTTCTGCCCAATCAAGCCAGATAAATGAATCTGACAAATTTGCGGTGGTGAATTTGCGAATTTGCAAGCTACATTGACTGGCCGCCATCAGTGTAGACCAAGGGTCAGCAACCCCCAGCACGTGTGACAAGGCTCATACTTTAGACAATTTGGAGTGGCAGGTGGCGTCCTTTGGTGCCTAAGGTGCCGTCATCGCTGACAGCAGCATTGCTCTTGGCAACGCCTCCACTAACAGTCCCCCACCAGTGAAAGGAGCGCCACTCTTGAGGATGGGGAGCCAAGGGAGGTGCCCCTGAGAGCAGCACCACTCTCTGTGGCACCTCCTCGGACTGTCCTCTGCCCCTGAGAGCAGCACCGCTCTCGGGGGCAGGGGCCCATGTGGAGGCACTGCAAAATTTGCTCCCTGCAGCAGATTTTCTAGGTGGAAGGCCTGCTGGCTCTTGGGGGAGGGTTTGGGAGGAGGGACTGGCACAGAGTCGGCAAAGGTTGTGTAGACATAGCCTAGGTTGGTTAGCTGTTTTCATAAATTCCACTAGGTGCCTATCTGCATCTTTAGACACCAAAATGTCTTTTGTAAATCTGGCCCTCACTGTCAAATTACTTTAAAAAATGTGACTTCGGCTTCTAAGTCACATGAGCACTTTTGAAAATTTTACCCCCAGGCTAAAGTTCATCCACTTCTGTAAGCTGGTTGAGTGTACCTCTATTTGTCAGTCACTTTTGCCTACTCACTTTTAGATGTCACCCACCTTCAGGGACACCTAGGCTGCATCTACACTACACTTTCCTTAAGTTGACTTAAGCAGCTTGCTTAAGTTGACTTAAGGAAAATAAAGTCGACTTAATAAAAATTAAGTTGACTTTATAACACCTCCTTTAAATTTGACTTAAGACAATGTAGACGTGGGGTAGCCCTAAGTCGACTTAGGGCTACCCCAGGACTACACCACTGCCCTCCCTGCCGGGGAGGGGGCAGAGGGGGAGCCTGGCATGCCCCCCCACAGGGCAGGGCAGAGCCCTGCCCACCCTGCCCCTATGCCCTGCCAGGGTCCCTGTCCCCCTTTGCCCCATTGTACCTATGTACAATGGGGCAAAGGCTGAGACCCCTGGCACTAGGCAAGGGGTGCCCCCTGCCCCTGTGGACCTGCCCTAGGTCCCCCTAGCCTCTAGAAGTCGACCTAGGCATCCAGTGTGGACGCTCTAGGTCAACTTTGTAAGTTCCCCCCAAAGTCAACTTTAATTTTAAGTGTAGAATCACTAAATTGACATAAATTTCCAAGTGTAGACATAGCCTTAGATGCCACTGTGTGTGAAAGTCATGAAGAAAATAGGCTATGTCTATACTTAGGGTAGAATGTAGAGTACAGGCTCTACATGTGCATCTGTGTACTGCCATTAAAAGCAGGCTGCCTCTATGTTTGTCGCTCTACATTCTGTAGCTGTACACCACAGTGAAAGACTGAGGCAGCATGGAAAAGCTCCCGCAAGGGAAGGTGGCAGGACATTACACTACTAAAAATAGCAGTGTGGATATGAGAAGCATTACTTGTATATGTAGAGGTCTGTGTAGGGCATATATCCTACTCTCCTAAGCCCATGCCTCATGGTCCACCCTGCTGTTTATACACATGCTAGCTGGGCATGTAGTGTCTATACTCTGTGCTCCGCCATAAATGTAGATGTAACCGTAGGCAGATAAAGTTTGAGAACTTAGCTAATACTCTGTTTTTATGGTACTACTATACTGTAACTGCAATGGATGAGTTAATGATTATGGGACAATAAAAAGAAAATGATAATGAGTACTTAAAAAAGTTATCCATCTACAATAAATTCCTCTCCCATTCTGGATCCACAACTTTTTAAATGGACAAATCACAAATACTCCCTTTTTCATTTCGGTAAGGATTTATGCTGATATCTCAAAAGCATTAATACATTTAGTAATTAATAATAATGTAATAATAAAATACATTCATAAAAAACAAACAAACCTGGCAGAACACAATCCCCATATGCAACTTATTCAAAATTAATATTTGTCAGCCTGGAATATTTATTGCAGAAAATATTTTTCTCTTGAAAATAAAAAACAAACAAACAAGCAAACAACCCACCCGCCCCCCTTCCCCGCCCACAAAACCCCCCAAAGGACCCACTCCTTCAAGCACTTCTCTCATGTGAGTTGTTCCACTGAAACAAAGAGGACTATTTTCCTGAATGAGTACTACTCTCAGGAGTAAGGATTAAAAGGATCAGACATCAAATCTGTCTTTTTGCTATTCCACAAGATATACATTTATATGTTACATGAAAAGAGAACAAAATTTGTAACCGACAACATTAAAGCATAATGGAAATCTTTATTTAAAAATATTAAAAGGTCTCTCAGGTAGGCTGACAAGGAACCATGTGACATTATACTACAGCTAAGGTTTGTTTCCTGTCTCTAGATTACTTGAGATTGGGGAGTTAACAGATCAGATTTCAGATCCTCCTTAAACTGAGCAGCAGGGCCATCCCTGGGGGAAGGGGGTGTGTGTGAACAGGGCGATTGCCCCGGGCCCTGCGGTTACGCTGGCCCCACGGCCCACCCACGGCCATACTCTTCCCTGCTCCGTGGCTGGGAGCACTAAGCCCAGCCTCTGAGCTAGCCCTCCCTTCCCCCGGGGCGGAGCAGGTGGCCGGGGCCCGCCTCTGGGCTAGGCTGCTGCGACCTGCCCCATGCGGCCAGGGCCAGCCCTCGGCGGCGGCCTCGGGTCCCCACTGGCCGCAGCAGCCTGAGGTCCCGGCTGCGGCTGCCCTTCTCCACTGGTGGCCCCCACTTCCAGGACCGGCCCAGAGCTGGCTCCCTGCCGGCGGCCTCAGCCTCCCCGCCCAGGCTGGCTCTCTGGGGAGACGGGGTGTGAAGCGGCCCGCCTGCCCTCCAGCACGGGGGGGCGCACAGGGCCCCGCCTAGGCCAGTTGGCCCTGGAACCCGCTCCCTGCACGGGACAGCGCTGCTGAGAAGGCCTTCCGTGAAGTGAACATGAAATCTTAAACATTGAAAACCATTGTATTTTAATTAAAAAGTGTGTCTTCTCTTTATTTTTTTCTTTCTTAATTTATTTATATGGTGTTTGCCTGTTAGGTAAAAGTAGATAACTGTAAAGGCTAGTTAAATTCGAGTAACAGAAGCTACATTTTATAATAATGCATGCCAATTACTTAAAGAAAAAGAAATGATGGTATCCAATTTAATAATGTATAAACCTGATCCTTTGGTTTAGAGTTAACACTCCACAAACCTATACCCTAAATAGGAATCCACTTGCACATTAGCTCTTGGATTAGATGGACTGGATGACCGCTTAAGAGGTTCCTTCCAGCCCTACATTTCTATGATTTCTTGCTTATAGTGACATAATGGTGGGAATGGGACACAAATTGGTTTTGTGGCATTCAATTATTCTTTAATGAGCCTCAATTCTTCAGCTATAGTATTTAAACTGACAAAACATTAAAAAAAAAACAACTAAATGGCACCATGAGATTATAATGGAAACATGATGAAAAATTTAAATTTCACAATTGGAAACCTTTTATAACTTGTCTTTTTAGATTTTGTTAGCATTAAATCATTCAGGCCTGAAGTACTAACACCAATTTCCACTGAGGTCCACTGACAATTTCTATATGGGTCTTTAATCTGGTGGAGAAAGGCATAAGAAGAACCAATGGCTCAAAGATAAAGCCAGATAAATTCAAATTAGAAGTGAGGCACAGACTTTTAAAGGTGGAGATGATATAATTATTTGAAAATATTACCATGAGAAATGATGAAATCTCCATCTCTTGAAATCTTCAAATCAAGATGCTATTCTAGAAGATAAACTTTAGTCAAACACAAAACATTGGACTCAAAATAGAGGCAGCTTGGTGACATTTTTGGCCTGTGATAGACACAAGTCAGTCAAGATGATTCACTGATCCCTTCTGACTGTAAAGTCTATGACTCTATGAAAGATGCTCAATACTTTGCAGGATCATCCCCTGTAAACGAAACAATGATTAATTCAGAATAGCTCATATATGTTCACATTTTTATTGTCTGTGTGCTTTTTCAATGCTGATGTTCTTCAGTATTTTAATACTACAGGAGTCAGCTACAATTAATTCACTGTATAAACTCATACAAGGAAAATCACAGTAGTTTGGTTGCTATGGAAACAGAGCATGGACATTTTCTTTTGGGATTCCCTATGGAAAGGGGCACCACTATATATGTGTGTGTGCATATGATTAGTTTGTAAACAGTAATCTGTTATACACTACTGCCCCTTCATGGAGAGAAAAATGTGTTGTTTTATAAAAATATAGAGGCACTTTGTTATAACGTACGATTTACATCCAGCCATGGAAACCATCATAGAATTAACCACAGGAAATAAGATAATGTGAATATTTTTGGAGCAGGAATGACCCTGAAACTGCCTTGAGTTCAGATGGTTTATGCTACCATTTAGACCCAGATATGCAGAAACAGATATAGTCCCAATTTTCCCATGAAGTGCTTATTATGCCTGAACTTTCCTCCCACCTATCTTTAGTTGTTCTAACTTTCCTCTTTACCCTCTGCACTATAGCAGCTGCTCTACATCACCGGAGCCCAACACTCCCAGTTTTCTGAATGCTATACACTTTTATTTGCCACTTCTTCTGTTGTTATGCCTTTGACCCAAAACCCCATCCTGGGGACTTCCTCTATGACTGACCTTTTCCAACTTCCCAGCAGAGGTATCACATACGAATATTGGAGATTAGGGAAAGGGGAGACTTTTTTCTCTGTATTAATTGTTTGTGCCTCTGAACTAATGCAGTCAGTCCATTTTTTCTTCAAAGACAGGGCACCACCTCAACTTAAAGAGATGAGAGGAGACCTGGGAAGAAGAGACCATTTTCCCATATAAACATTTTGGAAGTAAATTTTAAAGATTCATATTGGCCCTCAGGGAGATAAACCCTCTTATGAGAGCTTAGAACTGTCCACTAACACCCTTAAACATACAGACCTTGATTCTCCACTCCAATTAAAAGGTGTGTGGGTGGTTGAGGTTGTGGGGAAAGATTCTGAAATAGGTCTGTAGGAACCCAGCACTGCACAAGTGCAGCCCCAATTTATATCCTTGACATAAAGTCCTAGGAAGACTTTATATCTCTGGAGGATTGGGCAGAGCAGAACTTTGCTTGCCATGTGCCCTCCTCTCCTTGTCTCACCTATGCCTCCAAGACCCATTGACACATTCCTCCATTCTCCTTATACTGGGTTGCTTAGAGCTTTCTGACAATAGATAATTCCCCTGTGTGGGTAGTTCTCCAACAGCTATCTCCAACCTCCTAGAGCCACGCTGTAGTACTTAAGCAGTGCAAAGTGGCTTTGGAGGACCAGAAAATCCAGCCCATACAACTCAAAAGATGAACATTGTCAACCCTCAAACTTATAAGGAGAGGGAGCATGTTTCTAACCGGGATGCCTGCAGTCCAGTGGCTGAGCACAGGAGAGGGGACCAGAAGGTTTTTGTTCTCTTCCTGATTTTTTTACTGATTTGCTGAATGAATTTGTGCAAATCTCTTAATCTTTCACTCGCTTACTTGCTCATCCATCCAACTGATATGAAAATATGGACATCCCCTCCCTTTGTAGAGCATTTTGATATCTGTGGATTAAAAATATGATATTTCAGGTTAAAATATTATAAGATGGAATAATCATTTTTCTCTCTACCCTATTTCATGTCCTATGCTTGTCTCTTACCCATCTTTTTAGAGTCATTTGTTTAGTTAATGTTGAGAATTTAACTGGATAAGGGATTCACTATTGGAGCGTTGCATTGAAGTCATTGTCTCATACCCCTTTGTATCATGTCACTTTCAACAGCAAGCAAAGTCTTTGATTTTCACGAGTACCATTGCGGAAAAGACATTTCTAAATGTCTCCATTTCCAACTGAAACATTTTTAGAATAAAGTGTGCATACATACACATATACAAATTGTTTTCTTCTTCATTCAGTACTAGGTCCATCTGTTAAATATTTTTAATAGGAACTACACAGAGATGTTAAAAAATCTTTAATATAACACCTCCTCCCCCTTCCAGGATTTAAAAGTTCTTCTGGGAACTTCAGACTCTAGTTCTTTTCATAATGGTAAAGATACCTCTACTTTGCACTGTTACTATTTAATATTTAATTATGCCTTCACATTCATTGGTATGAAAGCCATGACAGCTGTGCCTGTGTAGGTGAGCACACAGTTGGGCCCATGTAACTCTTTAGTGTCTTAAAATAAGTACTCTGTGTAACAAAGGAAGAAGTTTTCCTGTCATAAGAATGAGTATATGGGGTCTCACCAATGGTCTATCTAGCCCAGTATTCTGTCTCAGACAGTAGCCAGTGCAAGATGCTTCAAAGGAAATGAATGAAACTGAAAAATTATTGAGTAATCCATCTCCTGTCATCCAGTCCTTTCTTCTCTCAATCTTAGGTTTATATAAAACTAGAGCATGGAGGTGCATCTCTGACCATCTTGACTAATAACCACTGACATACCTATCCTCCATGAACCTGTCTCATTCTTTTTGAACCCAGTTATACTTTTGGCCTTCACAACTTCCCATAGCAATGAGTTCCACAGGTTGACTGTGCATTGGATGAAGAAGTACTTCTCTGTGGGTTTTTTTTAAACCTACTGCCTATTATTTTCATTGGATGACCATTGGTTCTTGTGTTATGTATGTGAAGGGGCTTACTTTCACCCCACCATTTATGATTTTATAGATTTTATCTATCATATCCCTCTGCCAGCCATCTCTTTTCTCAGCTTCTCTTTTCTCAGTCCCAGTCTTTTTCATCTCTCTTCATATGGAAGCCAACCCATACCCCGATTGTTGTTGTTGTACTTTGTCCAAATCTAATTTTTTTTTTTTTGAGATGGGGCAAGCAGAACTATACATTATAATCAAGGTGTTAGCATAACATAAATTTATATACTGGTATTTTCTGTCTTATTATATATCCCTTTCCTAATGGTTGTTAATGTTCTATTATTGCAACTGCACACTGAGCAGATGTTTTCAGATAACTATCCACAATGACTCCAAGATCTTTTTCCTGAATGGTAGCAGCTAATTTGGACCCATCATTTTGTATGTGTAGTTGAGATTATTTTTTGCAGTGTGCATTACTTAGCATTTCTCATCATTGAATTTAATCCACAGTTTTGTAACCTTGTCACCCAGTTTTTAAAATCCTTTCATAAATAATCATAGTCTGCCTTAGACTTAACTATCTGGAATAATTCTGTATCATCTACGAACTTTGCCACCTCACTCTTTACCTGGTATTTCAGATAATTTATGAATATGTTGAACACTAGTGGTCCTAGTACAGATCAATGGGGGACTCCATAATTAACCTCTCTCCACTGTGAAAACTGACAATTTATTATTACCCTTTGTTTCCTATCTTTTAACCAGTCACTGATCCATGAGTGGACCTTCCCTCTTATATCATGACTGTATGCTCTGATTAAAGCCTTTGGTGAGGGACCTTCTCAAAGGCCTTCTGAAGATTCAAGTATACTATATCCACTGAATCACCCTCGTTCACATGTTTATTGATATCTTCAAGGAATTCTAATAGATTGGTGTGGCATGATTTCCATTTTCAAAGCTGTGTTGACTCACCCCCAACATACTGTGTTCAAGTGTGTGTCTGATAATTCTGTTCTTTACTATAGTTTCAGACAATTTGCCTGGTACTTAAGTTAGGTTTACCAACCTGTCGTTGACAGGGTCACCTTGGAAACCTTATTTAAAAATTAACATTACAGGATATCCCCCTTCAAGAACTGCTCTTCAGTTCTCTTGAAATGTTTATGTAAGTATAATTGGAAGTATCCATAGAAACCAGTAAGGATTTTCTTATAGTTCGTTGGTACCTTTTTGTTATGATATCATGCCATGATTAACTGGAAGTTAATTAAATCTTACTACAGAAGCACATATTATTTTAGGGATGAAACAGTAAATGCTTTCCACAGTTCGGAATTATTGATCCTGAGTGTTAGAAGTGGGAACACAGCTACCCATTGGTGTCATGTTTTAAAGATGGAAAACGTTAAGCTTCACATTTTCCTTCCTAAGCAATTGCTGAGGTGAAGCACAGTACAGACAGAATTCAAATCAGTCAAGGAAGAAAACTAAGTTTTATAGGCTTCATGATGAAATATCTGATGCATTGAGTGCAGTTTACCTTTAGGCAACTGCTACATTGTGGTAACTTTTACCCTTTGCATGATTGATTGTAAGCTATGATTAAAAGCTGAGTCTGTAAGGTGTGCCCGGCCATGGGCAGCTTCCAGGCATGTGACCAGAATCTGCCTGATGACGCTTGAATTCCTAGGTAGCAAGTGGAGCTGGAGCGCCAATACTCCAACTCCATTTGTTATTTAGCAACTGGAGTTGTCATGAGGAAGAGGAAGAGGGAGTAGCAGCAAGATCAGGCCTGCCTACCAGAGTGCCTAGCAGTGGCACGAACTTCTCTGCTGTGGTTGTGGAGCCCAGCCAGCGGCCACAGCTGTGAGTGAAACAGACTCTGCAGCCACAACAGAGACGTTTGCGCTGCTGCCGGGTGCTGCCATGGGTGGGCCTGATCTCCAAATGGTGGCCCCAGCCCACTTGGGCCCACCCTTGGCTATGCTCTTGCTGTAAACTCATGTGCATGTGTGTGTGTATTACCTGCTTTTAACTTTGAAAATAATTCTCATTTCCTTTTCCTAGTTAATAACTAATTCAGTTTAGTAAGTTTATTACGGGATTGGCGACAAGAATTGTTTTTGGTAGGACATCTAGGATAGAAATTGACCTGTAGTCAGTGACTGGGCCTTTGAGACTGGGAGTAACCTGAATATTGTTGTGATTTTTGGTTTAAGGGTCCATCTATCACAGAGGCAGTCTTTCCTGGAGTGGTAAGATAGACCAGCGTGCCCAAGAGACAGTCTGTGACTCCATGGTAAAGCTGTTAAAGTGTTTCAGGAGTTCACATGCGTTACTTGGTTGGTGAAATCTAGTTATAGAACATACCACCATTTTGTTCCATACCCTAACCCTAACGGCACCCATCTGGGAACTGGGATATCTAGGTTAAAGTCCCTAAAACTCTCAGGCAGACTCAGATCCTGGATGTGTGATCTAACATTTGGGCAACTGAATAAAAGGAGACAGGTACCACCACCATCAATGGATGCCTTAAAAAAGGGCTCACCTGACTTAGGCACTTTACTCCAGGTGAAGGTTCACATCTATGAATCCCAAGTGGAGGGAGATACTTTCTCCAGCCTGGATTCAGGCACTTAACTCCCGTGGAGGTGTGGGGTTTAGGTCACATCCCAATACTTGGCTATCGTAGGCTGCTTCTCCCCTCCCCCCCCCACACATCTGTCAATCCCATGCTTGGGTGCTTAACTCTCCCTATGCACTATACAGGAAGCCCAGACACCTAATTTGGAATTGTGCATTTCATCTGGCTGCAGGGTATCTAAAAGGTAGACATTGAAATATTGAGCCTAAGTCCACCCTTTGAGTGAAATCCTGGCCCAGTTGTAGTTAATGGCAAAACTCTTGTTGACTTCAAGGGGTTAGGATTTCACTCTTTATGCAACAATCCCCATCCGTAAAATGGAGTAATACCGCCTTTAGTCTGTTTAGATTTTAAGCTCTTCAGGACAAGGACAGCCTTTTATACTGTGTATATACAACATAAAGCACAACAGAGCCCTAATGTTAGTTATGGTCTCTAGATGCTACTCTAACATAAATAAATAATTATGCATGACTATCATGACATGCTTGTCATGGTTTCTGAAGTTCACTGTTTCAAAAAGAGTGGTCTTGCAGTTATCATAGGACTAATAATTAGGATGTCAGGGTTCAATTGCTAATTCTACCTCGGACTTCAAAGACAGACTAGGACAAGTCACTTAAATTCTATCCTTCAATCTCCACATTTGTAAAAATAGAAATATTAATGCCTATTTCACCAGTATGAAATTAGGCTTAATGCAATGTACTGTGAGATCCTTATTTAAAAAGTGTTAGAGAAATACAGAAATGTACCTATCATGAAGTTATTTTGTATTAACAGATTTTAGGAAGATCTGTGTTTATTTTTGTACATATGACTTTTCTGTGTGAAAGAACTGCAATACTCTTTTATGTGGCTACTTTCTGTATCTATTTAATGTAGGGCTATCAAGTATGCCTGCAGGGCTCCCATTGAAATCAATGAGAATTGCAAGTGCAAAGTCAAAGTCAGAATTTGACTCTAAGTTTGTTTCGTGTTTCACTTTTCCTTAGTCCCTTTATTTCTTCTTAGTATGCTATGTCATTTTAGGACTTAGTGACTGGACCATTTGTGCTCTGTGCATCAACTGTTAATGGTTTTTAATAAGTCTTGTTTACTAAAGTTACCTTCCTTATGCAGCTGAGCATTAAGGCAATAATTAGTGTTCTCTCACCTCCAGCAATGTTTCTAATTAATCAAGTAAATGAGTTATGTTGTGCCTGCAACCTAATGCACCAACTCCTTAGCTGGTGTAAATTGGAACAACTCAACTGAAAAGTCCATGTAGCTATGCCTTACTGCAGCTTCTGCTATGCATAAAACTTTATGTATAATTAGTATACTCTACATATAACTAAACATAAAACTATACATAAAAAGAAATGAAAAAAAATCATTATAACCTACAAGCATCATTTTTTAAATTTCCAATATTTTAAAAACATTTTCCTTTTGGACTGAAAATGTCTATGCTTGATCTGCCTCAGAGGTACTTCCTTCTTTTTTGGGGGGAACAGGTATACTCTTGGGCTGATATTTTGAGCTAAATCTTTCTGTTTTGAGAGTTGGATGTGTTTGCTGAAAGCAAATGTTTTTCTGGTATGTTGTGATTGGGAATTTTGCATATACATGGCATAAAAACTAATGAAGAAATGTTAGTGAAAATTATGTGTTTTGTAGATCTCACTGAGACCTAAAGAATGAATTTGAATAGAATTTGTTTAGAAATATAAACATTATGATCATTCAGAATTTGTTCAGACACATGCAGTGGCATTTGCTGTTTTAGTGTTAAATTATACAGTATTTGTCTCTTGAGGACTCATAGCAATATAACAAGAATCCTGTGTTGTAAGGGAGTATTAAATACAACAAATATTTCTCCCTTGGGTAATTAGGAGATATGTGACCTGAATGTTTGTTTAAATTGGTGCTTCTTAAATACCTAAACTATGCAAATGAACGCCAGATAGAGATTATGACATATTTGCTTTCCTAAAATCCTGTTTGCACACCAGCTGATCTAAACCATTTTCTTCTGTGCTGTCATTCTTGGGAGATATAATCTAGGACAACAGTTCCCAAATATTTTCCCTGCATGACCCCATTTTCAGATGTGTGGTTTCCCACTATCCTAGACAGAAATGGAAGTTGTCATTTAAAAATGATATCCTCCCTGAGTGTGACCTCACACGCATTGTACACATAAGGTCACGCTGCAAGGAGGATGCCATTTTGCTTTACAAAATGGTGTGCTATGGACTGCCCGACCTCACATACACATACACTGCATGTGAGGTCATGGTGCATGGAGGGCACCGTTTCGTAGAGCAAAATAGAGTACGACATGACCTTGTGCTTATGGTGCCTGTGAGGTCACGCTATACAGAGGAGGCTGTTTTGTAAAATGGCCTCTTCTGCACGGTCAGGATTTCTGTGCAGGGCTGGGTCAACACAGGGGCTATAGAGGCTGAAGCCCTGGGCTCTGGTCTAAAGGGGGAACTCGGGCTCTAACCCCTAAGGCCCCCTGTATGATCTGGCCCCCACTGCCTTGCTCCGCCTGGCACAGTGTCGGTAGGGCTGGGGAGGGGGGTGGTGGGAGGGCACTTGCCAGCCCTGGGGCAGGGCGGGGCCCTGGGTCCATAGCCCAGGCTCTGTAGTGATCCCACCCCACTCCCAGGCTGGCTGGTCTGCCCTCGGGAGCGGGGCAGGCCAGTATGTGTTTGCTCCACTCAGGGGACCGCACCACGTGACAGTCAGCCCAGCCCCTGGGGGGCAGATCAGTTGGACCAGTTCCAGGGCGGGAGCACCGCAGGAGCAGCACCTGGTCCCAGGGTCTCCCCCAGCGCCGGCCCTCCTGCAGACCGTTTGGTGGGGAGCTGAGGCCCCAGGCTGGAGTGGGGAGCCCAGGGCCCCAAGCTCCTTAATCCAGCTCTGTGTCTGTGATCCCATCTTCTGATGAATCGACCCCACTTGGGCTCATAGCCCACAGTTTGGGAGCCACTGATCTAGGAGCAGGATAACTAAAATGATAATGCACATCTGGTTTTTTGGAATTCTGATCTTTTAAAATTAATATTCCAATCTTTTGGCCAGATGCTGAAGTCTAGTTTTTACTCAGTCTCTATTTAGGCAAAACTCATACTGGAATAAAAATTGATTTGGTCAGTGTGTGAATAAGCTTCATTGTCAGAAATATGCCTTCTGGCTACATAAACAGATCAATACCTGATTTACACACACTTATAAAAATTGCATAAGTGGTAGAACTGAATGCTGTGAACAAGAAACCTGCAATTAGAATTTGAGTGGAGAATGTTTTTATATACTAAGCTAAAAATGTCCTTGTGTAACATTTTTAATTTGCATGAAAATCTATCTTTAAACCCATCACTGCAGACTGTATGGGGAAAGTGGAATAACTCTCTGTACCATGTTTACTTAATAAAGCCTGTGGCAATTTGGCATTTCTTAATATTATCATCTTTCCACATGAACATCCTCAGAAATAAATACATTCATATAAAGTTAAAACCAGTGGTGTAATCATAAAGAAATGTGGTGAGCTATCCGTGAAATGCATAGCTAACAGAGGATTTTAATTGAAATGAACGCTCCTAACGATTCCAAACTGAGACTGTTCTTAAATGTAAAGAAAGAGACTCTGTGTTCTCAGTCTGGATAAATTCCTGAAGTCAGACTACTTGAACTCTCTCTGATAAACGTATTTCTACTGATTATGTTAAGGCAGTATCGAGAGAGGCTTTGGGTGCTGGATTTGATGACCTCCTGTCTTCCCAATCACTCTTCCTTTCCTCCCACTAACCCACTCTGCTAAGTAATCCACCAGCCTCTGTTCCTTGTCATTTCTTCCTCCAGACGTGTGTGTCTTCTATTGCAGACAGTGGGGACTTTGAGTTCCTAACAGAGTAGGCTCAAGCTAAAACTCCTGACCCAAACACCTCTGTACCCTAGGGAAATTCACATCTGAATTCGGACTTTGCAGTACAAGCCAATTTATAATCCTCAAATATGATTTAGAATTTCCCCCAGAGGCACAATGCTTCTAAGTAGATAATGAAGCAAATGGTATTAGGGACTCTGGCATGCTGCTGAATCAAAAACATGCCTAAGTAGAAGCAAGGGGACCCCTTTTTGAGTTGACAATGGAAGATACAAAATCCATAGCTCCCAAAGAGTATCTGAGGACTGGCTTTTCTGTGTATGACCATTGGCCACTGCTCTTCCAGTTCTATTACCTCAGATGTGATACCCTAAGGGCACATCTTAGGTTGACCCCAGATACAGCAGAATCACTAAATAAGAATTTCCATTGTCAGATGTTTGGCTTCAAGGCCCAAGAAACCTGTGCTATGATTCTTTAACATTTCTGGTATTATTTTTGCTGTAACACACTGCTAGCAATGAAAGATGAGAGAAAGAGGAAAAAAAATCTAGATGTTTTAAATAGAATAAATCTTTTTACTTTCAGTTTATACATAACAGTTTCAATCATATTATATTTATGAGAATCCATTGCAAAGAAAGCACTACAATGTCTCTTCAGATCACAAATCAGGTCTTCCTTTCTTCATTATAGGTGAGAAATATTTTATCATTGGCCAGACAGTTTGGTTCCTTGGCCATTAGGATGGTAAATATCTTGCAAAATAGTTAATCACAATGTTTATAAAATGTTCTATGAGATGCATTTATTGGCTTTTACTAGATATTTTTAAACTTCTAATCCTAAAAATTTTCATCTCAAGTGACTCCTAAATTAATCTCAGGAACACCCACAGCTATTTCCTTTATGTACTGATTTCTTTTTATCCATTAATGTATTGATCTTATTTGTTATTTCCTTTATATAGTGATCTTTGTTATGTTGCACTTGATCTTTTATTATCAAAAAAAAGGGAAGCAAATGGAGCTATGCAGACCTACATCAGCTGAACAGCTGATTCATATATATAGTTTAAATAAAGCAATGCTGTCTTTTAAAGAATCTCATCAGTGTTGATATTTTGGCGTTCCTTTCTCTTTTGATTAATCTTTCTTAAAATCCAAGTGAGTCTCAGAAAAACAAACACAGTGGCATTTAAATGAGACTGATCATCAGTGAGAGTGTTTACAAAATTCAAGGTGATTTTTTTAATGGCCTGGGTGCCTTTCAAAAGTCAGAAAGGGAGAAATATTCCAGGGTTCTATGGTCCAAAGCAAAATCCTTCCCAACTACTTCTTATTATTTGTGGCAGTGCCCACAACATGGTAAGGACCTTCTAGACATTTAAGAGAGATGGTCTCTGCCTTGAGGATTTTATAATCTAAAGGCAAACAGAGGCAGGTGGACAGAGGTTATAGGAAAAGGAAAAATATATAAGGTCCATTAGGTTCACTGGAGTCTGCTTAGGAAAATTGGATCTTTAACAGCTACTGACAGGCAGACAGACATGCAAACCTGCATAGATCCATCAGCATTCTTGATCTGATGCTATCTGAAAGTTAGATGAGATTCATCAAGCAAAAATGAGAATGTATGTGTAACGCTAGGACATTTAAATAAGTGAATGTTAAAGCAGCTTCCACTTACCATTTCTTTCTGTCACTTAAGTGTTTGAAACAGATTCCTGTAACATATTTAAATAGTTATCTTTTTATCCAGTAAAAAAACTATCAATATGCAATATATATCAGCATATTTCCATATTCCATTGATCTTCTTGCTAAGCTTTTAGCAACTCTTTAGCCAAACATTGACTAATCCTTCTTTAGCTGCCTTTTCTAGCTTTGCTCTTACTAGCGGAATATAACGAAAAAAATGCAACATGTTCATTTTGAACTGCCAAGTATTACTGGCTGGTACAGCAGTCTGCTGGCTTGCCAACATGTCATAATTTCCACTTGTAAATAAAGTCAATTTCTCTCCTTTGGTATGATTAGACTGGGGTGGCTTTTTTAAATTTAAGATTAAATGTACTTCCAGTGAGTTTCCTAGTGAAACAAAAGAGATGGCGAAGGCTGATAACATCTGCAAGTGGGTGGTGACATTAACACATAAAAGTGAACTCAGTCAATTTACAGCTGCAGATAAAAAAACATAATGTTAGAACTTAGATAATACAGTGAACTGTACTCTCTAGATATATACAACTAAAAGAAATAGATCTTATTCAAATTGGGTAGGGAAAGTCTCTGCCCAGCTTGAGGAGTCTCCACTGGGGAATAAAAAAAAATAAGATCAATACTCCATTTGTGCTTAAATTCTAGGTCTGTTGTGGTTTTCACATTCTGTTAAGATCTGTCAGCTGGAGTCAAATAAACCAGATAAAATGACAGTCTGGCATTTTAGTTAAATCTATTCAGAAATAATTTTATAGTATGTTTTTTGTGCTAATTTCTTGCTTCTTGGTTCATGTTGCTTAACTGCCTCTCTTTGATTTGATAAGGGGAATGGAAGGGAGTAATTTGGCATTTTCATAACAGTACAAAGAGCCCTGTTTCTGTCTCCCCTCCGCAAATATATATACTAGCAAGTCAAAGAGTGATATCACGGCATTTTCATGCTGAAAGTGTACATTGTTCTCAGACTCTCCCCCCACTTCCCTAGGGAGCTCTTTGTAAATTTTGTTGTTTTTTTTTAAAAAAGAAATAAATGTAGTGTTTGTGAAAGGTGTCAAAATGACAGCTCTGAAAAGTGAAGCCCTCTCAAAAGTAATATGGGCATAAACACAGTTTTAGCGCCATTGAAAACATGGCCCAGAATTATGCATGTGATCCTCCATGATTCTTAGTGCATAGCTGAGGCTGTTGACTCTGCTCAGAGTCAGTGTCCATCCAGCAGTAGTGGTTAACAGGACTACAGAGGCTGTACTTATTTTGGACAGCATCTTTAAACTGAGACAAGTGAAGGCAAATAGCGTAAACTGGTATGCTCCTCACCTCCCTTCCTTTTTTTAAGTACTTAATCAAGCTATGCTGCTATGTGAATTTTTTTAAAGCTTTCAGTGTTGGTCTATCCCTATCAGTGGTAAAAAGCCCATTGACTTGAGAGGGAGCAGAGTGAGTCAGTGCTGAGCACTTCTGGAAATCCCTCCGATATAGTAAAACTAGAGGATACATCAGGGCTGTCCCTAGGGGGGGGTGAACGGGGCGATCGCCGCAGGCCCCGCAGTTATGTGGGCCCCGCGCTGTCCCGCTCACAGCGGGGCAGTGCGGGGATTGCACCGCGGCCCCTGCACCATGGCCACTTCTTCCTGCAACCCTCCCCGCTGTCTTCGGCAGCTAGCCGTAGGCAGCAGGGCGGGGCAGGCCAGGAACACTATGCCCGGCCCCTGGGTAGCCCTCCCTGCCCCCAGGGCAGAGCAGGGAGGCCCAGGGGTGGAGCACATGGGGGCAGCCCGGCCTCTGGGCCGGCCTGCCCCACAGAGCCGCATGTGGCCGGCTCTCCGCCGGCAGCCTCAGCCTCCCGGGCCGGGGCCGAAGCTGGAGCTGGCTCCTTGCGCTTGTTGCCTCGGTGACCTGGGCCAGAGGCCCGCCATTCTCCCCTGCAGACTGGGGGTGGGGGGGGCGGGGTCCTGCATAGTCCTATTGGCCCGGAGCCCCGCTCTCCCCAAGGGACAGCCCTGGGATACATATCCTGCCAATAGAAGTAAACAACCCAGAACTTTAAACCATGTTTAGTTCCCATTCTCAAGAGTTCACTGTCCTATTCTGAAGAGTTACACATATGTGTGAAATACTTCAGAAAAAGAACAAAATAAATGTTTTTGTTATGTTCAAAGCCATTTAATGTGTCATATGTCCGAGTGTATTGTTACAGTTAATAAAGGATATTGCATTCAGAAGCAGACATGGTATTTCTGGCTGGGCTTGCAGCATTATTTTTTACCTCCTGGACTGACATAACTGACTTTTCTCCACTCTGATCACGTCACCATTCACAGAGCCGGCCTGAGCATTTTAGGGAAGATGGTGAGATGAGACACATCCAAGCTCAACTGACATATTTTGTATAATAAGATGGGTGATCTGTGCTGCAGGAAATGTGGATCACAACTGTGAGCTGAGGTCTGTCAACATTTAAAAGAAGTCTGTGCTGGACTATTTTCCAAAGAGCCAGGAATGTGATCACTGTTGGCCTTAAACCAGCAGAAAACTTTGTGTGGATTCCAGTGAATTTTAGCTTTATAATTTTAATTTTTCAGCTACTCATAAGAAGTTGGTGAGTATAATCCCAAATTTTATAGATGGGAAAACAAAGAAGAGATTAAGTAATTTAACCAGAATGATTCAGGCACTTAGGCTATGTCTACACTGAGAAATCTAGGTCAACTTTACCAAGTCGACTTTACTAAGTTGGCTTTAAGTCGACCTTATTAAGTCGACTTAGACAGTCCACACATAACTCTTAAATTGACTTAAACCTCGCCTTACAAAGTCGGCTTAGAGAGTCTACACTAGACTCTCAAAGTCAACTTGTTTAGGTCCAGGGGAAGGCGAGGCTCCTTTGACACCTTGTTCCCCAGGCTAGAGGGGCTTGTCCTGGGGAAAGCCAGCTCCGCACGAGGCTGGCTCTCCCTGAGACAGCAAGGAGACAGCTCCCTTCTGGCCTGGATCGCTCGACTCCCTTCTAGCCGGTACCAAGCGGTCCTGGCCGAAGAGAGCCCTGCATTCCCTTCTAGCTGGGACCCTAGTAGTCCCGGCAAAAAGGGAGCCGCAGCTTCCTTCTTGCGAGGACCCACAGGGATCCTGGCTACAAGGGAGCTCAGGGCTCCTTTCTGCCAGGACCCCAGCGGTCCTGGCCAGAACGGAGACCTGTGGTTCCTTTCTGTCTGGGACCACACTCGAACTGCGGGGGAGCCCCGAGAGGTTCCCCAGCAGCTGCAGCACCAGCATTTGCCGGCACAGCGCTCCAGCCAGAAAGGATCCCCGCGCTCCCTTTTGGCTGGGACCACTCGGTCCCAGCTAGGAGGGAGCGCGGGGCTCCCTTTGGCCTGGACCACTCGGGTCCCGGCCAGAAGGGAGCCGGGACGAGCCACTAGCGGCTTGTCCTGGGGAAAAGGGGGCAGAGATTCCCCTTTTTCCCCTGCCCTGCCCTAAGTCAAGTCGATTTAGGGCATCCACACTGCTTAAGTCGACTTAAGAAGTCGACAAGCATTAAAGTCGACTTAAAAGGAGGTCTAATTAAGTCTACTTTAAATTTCCTTAAGTCAACTTAAGCAACAGCTTAAGTCGACTTAAGGAAACTCCAGTGTGGATGCAGAGTAAATTAAATCGACTTAAGCCTGCTTAAGTCGACTTAATTTACTAGTGCAGATTCACCCTTAGTGTCAGTACTGGGATTAAAATTCAGGAATCCCTTGTTCTCAGTCCTATACTGAATTTACTATCACTGGTGTCAAACTCATTTGCTATGGGGGGCCAGATTTGACTTAAATGTACTTCAAATGGACTATACACACCATAAATTGAAATACTAGGGCACTCTTGCAGCATTATAGAGTGCTGTGTATGAGAAACTGCATCCTTTGATACCACTCTCTCTCTCTCTGTTAGGGAGAGAGCGTGGTCCTGCGGAGCGCAATCATGGCCCGGATGGAAGAGGTTCACAGGCTGCATTCAGCCTGTGGACCACATGTCTGACACCCCTAAACTAGGTGAAACTCCCTCTCTTGTTATCCAGCTGGTCAGAATCCACAATAACTGCTCAACAGATGGCACAGTGCAGCTGCAGAAAATCTTTGGGGAGGAATCTCTCATTAGCTCTGCCATCATCATTTTTAGCCCATCTGGCAGGATCTCCTATGACCCTATATTTATGTGGAGACTGTAGTGTAGGGTCAGTGAATAATCCATGGTCTTTGGAAAAATCAGAAACTTAACTTCCAACTTGTGAGTTAGCTTTCATTTTCAGTCTTATCTCCATAACAAAAAAGGGCTAGAAATCTTTTTTCTTTATTTTTAATAAAAGTTGAAATTAGCCTTAGAATCTCTCAAACTAAAGGAAACATGGCTTCTATCTGTATGCCCCAATGTCTAGTTCTAATGATAGAGTAATGCAAAATGTACAAGATTGTCATTTCAAGCAGACACGAAAACTCCCATGATTTATTTGCATTTAAAAACTCTTGAATGCATTAGTGGTGTTGTCATCAGTCTCAGTGAACTCTGCTCATGTATTATTTATATGCACTCAGCTATCAGTTCAGATTGAAGTCACACATTTCTTAGCAAATACCATATGATGGCAATTCAGAATAAATAGAATAATTATGAAAACATAAAATCAGCTAAAATTTTGAGTCACTGAATTTCTTAGTTAATGTTTTGTTTTCAAATGAATATTAATCTTGATTTTTGTGATGCATTAGCATTTCATTTCTAGGATAACATCTCAGATATTTTACAGTATTCAAGAACAGTGATATGTATAAATGTTTGGTCGTATTTTCATATTCACAGAATACTCTCTGAAACCAGGATCTATAGATTTTATAGGCAAGTGATTCTGGCAATTCCACCCTTCTTATGTGTTCTAATATATGTTGTTGTGCAGATTAGCTTTTTCTTGTTGGTCAAGGAAACAACAGTTCTGAAAGGAAAAAGTGAGCCCTCTACTGAATATTTTAGCAGTAGGGACGGAGCCTGTGTTTTCTCCAGAAATTTTTGATAAAGGTTTCAGAAAAAAAAGGTATAATTTTTATTTATATACCCAGTTCTTTTCATTCTGAAGATCTCAAAGTCTTTCACAAGTAACAGGACACACATAACATTGAAATGCAGCCACTTTTAGTGTGAATAGTGGTAAAATACTAAACACTACACAAAAATGGAAGAAAGAGATGTTCTGGCTAGCAGCATTTGGGCAAAGTACTGTTCTCATAAAGAAGGCCAAGGAATCATTATGACTTGATTTTCATCAGGAAACCGATATACTGTTGCACATATGGCTAGGTAGACATCTTACTTCTATTTAAATATTATATATTACATTTCCATTGTGCAAATTTTATACATAAATTGGTCATATAGTTGCAAATGGATTTCTCTGTGGAGAACGAGGTGGGCAGGACCATTTCAAAGAGCCAGTCAGTCACCTTCATAATCTGTCTTGAAAGGATGAATTGAATTTGTAGGATTAGAATGTGTGGCTCCAGGAAGTCTAGACATATCAGAACTGATGCTGAGAACTGCACATTTGTTTACAAAGCTTCATGTTCTATTAATCAACTACTAGAGTCCATAGGCAATATAAGGCCTTTATGGACATAAAAGAGTTTATAGAGCTTCCTAAGGTAGATACTGCAAAAATAATTCCTTCTGAAGGAGACTCTTCAGACCAAAGACCAGAATATTCTAAGAGTACTGGGAAGGAAATTTGGGGCATCTCTACCAGCTAAGCATATTCCCATGGCCTCTATGGCCTTCACTAGGCCATTTCTAGAATGATGGGCAACTAAGAAATGCCACACGGCCATACAAATAGATATGACATTACTACACAAGATTTCCTTGTGCACATTTTTTTTTCTATGCCACAAAATTCTCTGTTTTTCTATGCAGTGTAGATTTTTCAGAAAATTTTCAGAGCAATATCTGAGGAAAATCCAGCTAGATTACAGACTGATGAAGCAGGAAAATAGTTCTCCAAGGAAAATGGAACCTAAATGTGAAAGGATTTTAAGCAAGTAATGGCATGTTCTGGTTGCCTATAGGTGCGCCTCTTTAAATAAAGAGAAAAACAAAGGCAAATGATTTTTCACCAGGTACAGAAGTCATGGCAAGGGGGGCATAGTGGCTGTGTCATGTAAGTGACCTCTCTCTCCTTAGCTCCTGTATGCACCCTCTCTAACCAGGGCCCTCTCTGGGGGCAGGCGAATGGGGCGAAGGCCCTGGCCCCGCAGTTATGCTGGCCCCACGGCCCCCCCACGGCCAGACTCTTTCCTGCTCTGCAGGCCGGGAGCACTAAGCCTGGCCTCTGGGCTAGCCCTCCCTGCCCCCAGGGTGGAGCAGGTGGCTGGTACCCGCCTCAGGGCCGGGCTGCTGCGACCTGCCCCATGCGGCCAGGGCCAGCCCTCGGCAGCGGCCTTTAGTCCCTGGCTGTGGCACTGGCTGCAGCAGCCTGGGGTCCCGGCTGTGGCCGGCTCCCTCCACTGGCAGCCCCCACATCTGGGGACAGGCCCAGAGCTGGCTCCCCGCCAGCGGCCTCAGCCTCCCTACCCCGGCTGGCTCCCTGGGGTGGAGCAGCCCTCCTGCCCTCCAGCACGGGGGGACCTGGCCCCGCCTATGCCAGTTGGCCCTGGTCTGTGCTCCCCCCATGGGACAGCGCTGTCTCTAACTCCTCTAATACAAAGCAAGCCACATAAGATTCAAGACAATTTGGTGTTTATGATAACGGTCACTATAAATCGGCTGAAGTGGCTTTGGAACTCCACGATGCCACAGAGTTACCAATAAACAAGCAACACATAAACTATCGCTGGCAAAACTCCTTCTGTCACAAGATCCAGTTCTGCACCAGAATCCTGTTTCGCAGAAAAAGAATAAAAACTCCAGGATATTCTGTTACAGTAATCAGTGCTTTGGCAGCTAGAACATATTCCAAGACCTTTGCCAGAATCTAAAAAGATTTTTCTTCTGCTATAGGAGGAAAGATATAAAACTGATGAGTGCAAAGAGATCCAACAGACTAGCATTTTGGCAGCAGACGACTTTCATGGGACTAAGCGTGAGCACCATCAAGTTACAATTGGCAGCTATCAGAAACAAACTAGACTCCTAATGTTAAATTCAGATAATTCATCCTCAGATCAAGGTAGTTATCAGAGTCATAAGACTATCAAACCCCGTCAAGATAGGGAAAAGAAACTCAATCTGGTACTCAAGGCACAGACTGTGCTGCTCTTTGAGCTCGTCAGCTCTGTACCTAAACTTCCACACTAGAAAAGTGATTTTTCTGGTAGTAATCCCATGAGATAGATGGATTTCTGGGTTTGGCAACATGGCAGGGATTCCAGAATTCTCTCTAAAGATAAACTCAGAATTCAGCAGAACAAAAAAGATAGCATTGCCTTAGTTTTTTTTTTTTTTCCAGGAGAGGAGAGGATTAGATATAAGATCAATATCAGGCATGCTATCAGAGCAAACATGGGGGAAAAAAGAAAAATAGCCCCAAAACAAAACAGGAGATCTTTAGCTAGTGATTAGTATTTTTCTCCATTTTCACCAAAGAGACATAGGGGTAAATCTTGCCTAGGTTCAAGATTATCTGAGATTTATAGTCATTATGTCAAAACCATAAGAAAACTTCTGGCTTCATATCAAAACCAAATGAAACTATGGTTTCAACTGAATTTTAAATTACCTTTGGGATTAATTCAAATGGAAATGCAGAGAAAAACCCAGGAGATGCAAATCCCTATTGACTGAAACTAAATGAAAGGCTTCCATAAGCCCTTGTGAATTGAGCTGGTGGAATTTTGCAGATCCAGTCATATTCCACATTAATGTAAAGTGTAGTGTAGGTTACATACCGAGTGTTGGTCAGGTGGGCAGCAAATGAATATATTATAAGTGACAAAGTATTACGATTTGCATGAAACTATCACTTTGGATGTGTAAAATGAGTGTAATTTACATGCTGAGGGACAAATTCTGCACCCAGACACACTAGTATGACTTCAGAGTGTGTTCATTAAAGTTAAAGGGAATTGATAAAAATGGACTTTGAATTTGGTGTAACTTTGGACCCCAGTGTAAATGAGTGCAGAATCTGGCCCCAAAATGACATGAGGAGAATGCAGCAGGAAAAGCAGCTAACAGAATACTATAAGGTAAAACAGCCCCTTTGTCACATGCCTATGTTAATTTTTACACACGCTATACTCAATGCTTCAATTCAGTTGTAACTGAGATAAAAATCTGGTTGACAGAGTTGTTCCACCTTATTCCAGGAATAAATATGGGTCTCACAGCATTCCACATTATTGCAAGTCACACTATTTTGACCACTTTACAAGTTTCCAGGCCAAATTATACATGGATAGTTTTCACCACTGCTTACAGCAATGTTGAATTTGGCCCAGACTCTTCTAGGCAATCTGTACCCACTGAAGCCAAGTGGACTTCAGTGGACCAAAATTTGGCCAGCATATTCCAGGCCAGGCTGCATTTGGCTGGACTTGACCCAGTTAAGATTGATGATTGTTATGGCAGAGTTAAATCATAATTTCTGTACATTTGTAAATCTGACTTCATCTTCATTTTATTTAATGTTTTCTAATCCACTTAGATTGCTGGTTTTGCAATGAATGTATAACATGCATTAATATATTCTTAGCTCATTACTTTTATACAATGTTGCTTTCATAGACTTGCACTGACATAATTTTATTCCAGCATTGTAATATTATCCCCTCTAGACTTTGCAGTGATATCATGTTGAACACTTTGTGAGGATGGTTTGTGCTGTTTAAAGGAAATAAGGCCTAAACATAAATATTACATAAAGTATCATTTACAGCAGTGTAAATCAGGAGTAACTAATAAACTCAGGGGAGTTAAACCGGTGTAGTTGTAAAGATAATCAAGTCCATTGACTTGAAAAGAGTTAGGCCTAAATCTACAAAGGGGCTTTCTTATACATTGCAATACCAAGTGTTGCAACACCCAACTTTTAGGCACCTAGCCATGCACTGGATCTGTAAAGCTTGAATTAGTCATGCATCTCTCCCTATAATGGAGAGAGATAGGCACCTAAGAATGGAATGCATAAAAGCCAGCAGGCTAGCATGCTAGCAGCCTATTGGCGATGCCAATAGGGGTGTGTCCTAAACCCTGCCTCTCACAGGTCATTCAGTCCCTAGGTCCAAGCTGGAGGGCGATGGCTACCTCCACTTGAGGTTTGCAGTTGAGAACCCCTCTGTTGGAATCAGGCTCCTAAGCAGTTTCTTTCAGGAATGATAGTGGCACACAGCTCCCTCCACACAGAACACCAGAGAGGGGAAAGGAAGCCTCCCTATTAACCATTCCCAGTGACTGGAGAACTCAGCCGGCACATGGGAGCCTTGGTTCTGTTCCTGCCAGTGCCTGATGAAGTGAAGGGATTTGAAAGTGGGTTTCCCACCTCACAGTGTCCTAAGTGGCCTCTGGGATTTTGTGGTGTGGGTTATGCTCAATCTTTCTTGTTGAAGATGGTCCACTATGTATAAATAATTAAACATGCTTTGGGAGAGAAAAAAGTGAGAATGATGCTATACCCCAGTGGTTAAGGCACTCACTTGAGAGGCAGGAATCTACATCTGAAAAAAAAAATCAAACAAATTAGGATTGGATTGCATTTATGATATTAGTCAGGATTAATTTGTGAGAAATTCAGTTCATAGTGTCAAGAGCTCCATGATCATTTCACATTTAATTTCCACTTATTATCTGCCATGTACCACCTGTGTGCCGTACAACAGAGATACAGAGGGAAGAGATCTACAGATCATTACCTTCAGCCCTTAAGATACAGGTCTGTCATTTAGATGTGACTTACCTTATGGACCCCAAAGGTTTCCATTGTTTTGGGAAAACCATCAGGCATTGCTGTGCTCAGAGGAGAGAGGGCTTCTAGTTTCAGGAAGCTGGGACTAGAATGAAACTAAGGAAGTCATTAAGACAACCATTTTCTCCCACTTGGTAGCCTGCCCTTCATCTTCCCTTGCTAAATCCACTCATCTGCTGTGCCCTGCCACCTCCCTGTAGTGTGTGAGGTGTTTTAGGAAAGCAGGCTGGGGAAAGGGGTTATTGGTATGTTACCCATAATAGCTGTAGTAAGATGCCTGCCAATCACGCAGAAATGGTGTGGAGTGTGAGGCTCACCCCCCAGTGTGGTCGTCTTTTTGACTCATCTAGGGAATGAGGTGAGTAACAGAAAGGTTCCAATTGGAGAAAGAGCTCCTGCTACAGAGGGCTGGGTAAAAGTATAGGAGGCAACCTTTGGGAATTGGGTCAGAGGAGATGATCAGTTTTCAATATATTCAGATTCTACTTCTGTCATCGCAGAGCTAGGTTGTGCCATTAAGACACAGGCTTGCATTGGCCATGATTCAGAGTCAGTCCACCCTAGGGAGTGCCATGGCTTCATGGAGATCCAATGTGCCACTCCACATGAGGGTACTGGCATGAGTGAAAGGGCACAGCCCTCTTGCATCCCTCCCCACCCCTTTTGAATTGGCTAGAATTTCTAAGTGCACAAGCAGGGGACAGTGTGTGTGTGTGTGGGGGGGGGGAGGGGCGGAAGCTCCTGGCTCCTTTCTCCTTCTATGTGCACAATCAGTCTCTTATTTAATGTTCTATTTTCCAGTCCTAGGCTTCCCTCTTGACAGAAATCTTGGGGAAGCAGACAAAATCACCCCTCGGTGGTTGTGGATGGAGGCAAAAAAGAGGGGGGGGGGGTTAATTAAGAAAAGTGACCCAGTGTTTAGCATATTAAATTTGCTAATGTTAACCTCTCCTCACATCAGGTGATTTTTTTAATTCCCTTTACCAGTGGAAAAGATTCTGAAAACAATGTCTTAAAAATAGAGACATCATGCTGGAGAGTCCCTCTTCTTAGAGAATGGCAGCAGGTGCATTGTGTTCTTCTCATTAACCGATTATATTTTAAGGTTATTTAATTGGACGATTTGGCATTGAAGTTGTAATTACTTATCTAAACGCTAAAGAAAATTAACATGTAACCCTCTGAAAGGAAAGTAGCATAAAATCCTAGTGAGCATCTTCTCATGATTCTAGTGTCACTAAGCAACCAAGGACATATTGCTTTGCATACTGCATGGCATAATGTGTCGTCTTTAAAGGCCTTTAAAAATGACATTGTTTGAAACCAGAATAAATGGAATCCAAGGATTATGACCCTTCTTAAATAATTTCTGTTTTCTGTTATATTGTCTCCGGGAGGTCAGAGCAATCCCACTACTGGGGCTCCACAGGCTTCAGGCTTACTGGTTTAATTAAAATTTCTAGAGAGCTCAATCTGTCATTTCATTTTTCTAAGATGCTGCCACTGAAAGAGGGAGACTTAGTGCACATTGCAATAGTGTGGTAAGCTACTACATCTTTGGTACCCAAGTACAGCCAGGCTAGCTGAAAACATCTGTACAATTCTCAGTCTCATTTTAACTGAAAGCATTCAGTGAGAAGGCACAATAGTGTTATTTGTCTTCTCTGCATTGTTTCTCTGTCCTGCTTCTTAACAGAACTCGAAAACCTGCTTTTAAAAACAACCTTCAATTCATTATTGTTATTTTTACATTGTCTTTACAAGCCTTGGTGTTGTAGGAAGTGCTATACATAAACATAGTCAGAGACAGCCCTGCCCCAAATAGCTTAGGCTATGTCTACACTGGGGAATTTAGATCGACTGAAATAAGTTGACTTTAATAAGTTGACTTTAAGTCGACCTTAGTAAGTCGACTTAGAGAGTCCACACAGGACTCCTAAGTCGACTTAAAGGGGACCTTACTAACTTGACTTAGAGAGTCTACACTAGACTCTCTAAGTCGACTAGTTCGGTCCAGGGAGGGGCTGGCTCTCCCTGGGCAACAAGCCCCTGAGCGGTCCAGGAGAGAAGGGAGCGTGGAGCTCCCTTCTGCCCCAGACCACTCGGCTCCCTTCTACTCGGGACTTCTCAGGTCCCGGGCAGAAGGGAACCCTTCTAGCTGGGACCGCTCGGGTCCCAGCCAGGAAGAAAAGCGGGAAACCCATGCTCCAACTGCCGGCTGCTGAGCAGCTGGAGTGGGGATCCTGAGGAGAAGGGACCACGGGGCAGCAGCTTAAGTCAGCTTAAGGAAATGCCAGTGTAGAGGCAGGGTAAATTGTCGACTTAAGCATGCATAAGTCAACTTAATTTACAAGTGTAGACGCACTCTATCAGATCAAATATTCAAGGATAGGAATCCTTATTATCCCCATAAGGGGGAATTAAGACATGGAGATTAATTGACTAGCATAAGGTCATAAAGGATGTCTTTGTCAGAGACTGGAATTGAACGTAGTTTTCTTGAGTCAAGTCCAGGAAGCAGAATGGAATTAGAGACATCCTTTGGCTAATACTTAGGGCCAACTAAGAGCAGGGATAGGCTTCATAGACTAGTGCCTCCAGGGCTGGGGTGGGAGTGGGAAGGAACTGTAGGATTTGTGGAGTCTTTGGCATCATTTTGTACCAAAGAGCTATCCCAGGCAGCCTCTGCAGGAGTTCCGGCAGATCTGGACTTGATGCATTAGGGGCATGGAGCCATATACGGAATCACCGTAAGCATCAGAACCTATGTTGGGGGCCCTTTGTCCTGGCGGAGGGGCCATACTATATATATTGCCTTGATGTGTTTTGTAAGAACCATGTCGTTGCTATCTTAGGAGAAAAGTAATAAAATAATTCCCTGTATAAATTCCAAGAGCAAAATATCTTTACTAACGTATGGATCCCTGTTGGTAACAGTGTGGCATTGCATCATCCAGCTGGCGCACTGGGAATTGTGTCTCCCAGAGCTCCCCAGAATACAAAAGCCTGGTTTTCCCATCAGTGGTTGGATACTTCTGCTATGCAAAATGAGGAGCAATGGCTTCCTGCTTCTAGTTGAGCCAGAAATATAGTGTGAGAATTTTCTAGTGGTGTTTGCCAGTTCTGGAATACTTTCCAGATCACGGAAGTCAAACCTTTGAGGAAAAAGGGAGTTAATCAACCTTTTTTCAAAATGCCCCCAAAATAGTATGGCCTAACTTGAAACTCCAGCTCTGACCATCCTTGAACTTTAGTGTATTCAGATTGGGAACAGCAGATCCCTCTTCTGGGTTTGGATCCAAAATCTGAAAAAGACCACTTTTCACTTCCAGAGTTTAACAGCAGAAACTAATCTCTAAGGTCAGCACTCCTTTCTCAGGATCCACACTGTTGCTCTCTTCCTGGTCTCCATTTCACTTTCTGCCCCGAGGCCCCAACTGGCCACTCCCCAAAAAGACTTTTCATGGAACTCGAAGGTGAATCCTCCACCCTCCATTCCAGCAGAGTAAGACAGACTCTTGCTTTGCCTCCATGCAGTTTTCAGAACTTCACAAACAGGTGAGGTGGGGGCTAATGGTTGCCACAACCCAAAATTCATAGGCAGGCTAGAGTGTATTGTATTGTATGAATATAGAGTATATGAGTAACCAACCAGATTGGAGGTGTAAAGGCAAGCCTAGTACTTTCCTATATATCTTGACTTCAACATAAGGCTATACCTGCTATACTGAATTGCATGGGGTTACGGCCCTAGGAACTTATGCTTTCAGGTTGTCCAGCTATTTCAAACCTGATTCTTACCCTATACCTCCACAATGAGCTTGGTTTTGATAATATAAGTCGAAAACCCCTAAAACTAATGTTCTCTTCATTGGTCAAAACTGCCTCATCATATAAACCTTCAGTTGGCTTGAAGGATCCTCTTCAGTGCCTTCTTCTAGTATAGATGTTTGTGCCATAGTGTGTGTCTGCCACCCAGTGATTTGCTTTATAACTGCAGCTCCACAGTCTTAAAAATGAAATTACATACATGGCGTATACTTATTTGTTTATTACTCAGGAACATGTAGGAGTGAATCAGTTGACTATCTCACACATCGAGGCTTTCTAATGAACTGATGAGCACAGAGGCTATTGGGGGGCCCTAGGCGAAGGCCCATTGTGGGGCCCCATATAGGCCCACTATAGGCCTTCAGGGCCGCCTCTGTGACCCTGTCTCCCCTACCACTCCGGCCCCAGTTCCCCCTACACGGCCCTGGCTCCTTGGGCCAGCTTCTCCTCCTGCTGCAGACCAAGGCAGATGTAACTTTTGGGGTACCCCAAAAGCCACCTCTGGATGAGCACGTTGTTCTGCTTTGTAACCATGTATCATTGCACATCCTCCCATTGCTGATTGAGTTTAACATCTTGTGAATCAGCAGACCAAATGGTGCTTTCAATTATACCCATCTGAAAGAGTCTTAATCTGCCCATATAACTTTTGCTCTCCATGACCTGCCCTAAACATATACCTGTGTGAGAAAGTCCACTTGTATGCCTTGGGGCACTGATATCGCATTGACATATTATATTCAAATGCAGCTGTGATAACTGTGTTCAACTAGGAATGGTTGACATAACAAGGTGGTTGGATCAGAATCACGTTTTATGCAAACCCCACAGTTCAGGAGGTGAGGATAAATGATCAGCGCTGGATCAAGGCCCTGGAGGGGCAGGGCTGCCCATCCTTTTGGACCTCCCCCATATGCTGGGGTGGGGTGGGGTCAGGGGCTCCAGGGCCCTGGCCAACACTGCGGAGGGAATTGGGGGGGGGGCGGGGGCACAGCCAGTGCTGCTGTGGGGGGTTGGTCTGCGGGCTGCACTGCTTCACGAGGGGCTGGTGGGCAGGGGGATCCACAGGCCGGCACAAGCTGGTGCTGCTGCTGAAGGCTGAGGGTGGGGGAGGGGAAGCCAGAGGTCGTTGCACTCCTGCCCCGCCAGCCAGGCAGGCTGAAGGCAAGCAGCAGCTCGCTACTCAGGCCAGCTGGTCCAGATTTTGGGGGGCTGTGGGGCCCCTCTTTAGGCTAGGGCCAGAGACTGCAGCTCCTACCTTAATTCAGTCCTGTAAATGTTTCTACTTTGGGCCCATCTCTTTAAAGAGCAGCACTGGTAATCACTCTATTTTTGCAAAACAAACATGGAGTCCTGTGGCACTTTTAAAGACTAACCAATTTATTTATCCCATGAGTTAGTCTTTAAAATGCCACAGGACTCCTTGTTTGTTTTGCTGAAACTAGATTAACATGGCTACCCCTTTGGAACTTGTATTTTTGCAAAAACCTCTTGATAAGATTTTGCTTTGACAAAATAAAAACTGTTTGGATTCAGATTCCATTTTATATTAATTATTATTATTAATTACTAACTATTTGTATTACTTACTTGTATTAATTACTACTTGTATTAATTACTAAGTAGTTGTATTGTATTTATATAAGCCTGAACTGAGATCAGGTGTCTAGTGAGTTAGAAATTGCTCAAATGCATAGTAAGACAATGACCAGGTTTGTGTCCTGAGTTCTTACTGAGGCAGCTAACCCAAGATGCCACTCCTGTTACTTACATTGCTATTTTTAGCATGCTAGCTTGAGCCAAGGTAGTGGGGTTATGGCTGTGTAACCTGGGAATCACATCTTCCAGCTTAAATAGAGGCATTCTAATGCTGGCTGGCTGTAATGGCATTCCCATAGATGCTGGTGTGCAAAAGAGGAAGAAAGCAAACAAGCCATTTTAACTCTAGTTTTTAAGATGGTATTACATGCACTGGAAACACATACATACACAGAGAGAGAGAGAGAGAGAGAGAGAGAGAGAGAGAGAGAGAGAGTTGTTTAAAACAGTTGGAGAGGTTGGAATGTTAAATTAAATGAATCCCAGAGGAGATAAGTTAGTGTGTGGGTGGTGCACTCATAGGTATATGATAAATTGCACAGGCATATACTAAATTTATTTATCACATATCTATACCACTTATGACATATACATTACCACTGTATCAGGCAAGTGCAATTTTGACAGGAAATTCCAAAAATTTTGTGAAGGAGGAAAAAACGATTTGGGGGGCAGATTGATTTTCTTTACTGGTGGCTGAAGATGTTGCTTAGAAATTTGGAATGGTAGGGTAAGTTTTGAGGGACTGGTTTAGAAGGTAGAGGGCAGATTAGGTGTCCATACAGGCATAATAAATATATTTTTCACATAGCTCTGCTATTCTACCAGGTGTGCATGTGGGAGGGGGAGGTATGTGTAAAAATATCAAAGGGCAAAACTCTCATTGACTTCAGTGTGGCTAGGAATACTGTATACCCACACTTTCTAAAAACACTTAGTTTCCTTAAAGGAAGTGGGACCAAAATAAGTTAATAGCATCCTTTAAATGAATAAATTCATTTTATTTACAACTTTGTTTTGCAGTTGCATATTTCTCTTGAGTACAACTATGCATTTATTTATTTAGGGCCAGAATCTGCCACTCCTAGGGTACAGCTACAATGGAGGCTCTGTTAAGTCAACTTAACAATGTCGACTTTAAGTCGACCTAAAGTCGACCTTGTTAAGTTGACTTAGAGTCTCCACAGCCCTGCGTCCACACTGGCAGGTGTTAGTTTGATGGAGAAGTGGCCATGAACTGTGCGAGGGCCTGGAAGCCAATTAGGTCAACTTAAGGGCTATCCCCTGTCCACACTGGCCTAAGTCGACTTAATAAGATCGGCTTAAGCCTTAGGTCAACCTAAGAGGTGGTATTATTAAGTCAACTTAAGGAAGTCCTTAAGTGGACTTAATGAAAACCCAGTGTGGACGCAGCGGTGTGTAGGTCGACTTAACCGTCCTTATGTTGACCTAAGGCTCCAGTGTGGACATACCCCTAGTTATGCTCTCATCCATACCCTCACTCCTCCACTAGTGCTATTGGCTGTGTCTACACTGGCAAGTTAGTTTGAATTAAGGAGGCTTAATTCGAACTAACTAAAGCCATGGCTACACTAGACTTTACTTAGTTCGAATTAAGGGATTTCTTAATTCAAACTAATAAGTTCGAATAGGGTATTCGAATTAAGGGGTTAATTTGAACTAACTAGTTCAAATTAACCAATGTGGCCATGTTAATTCAAATTAATTTCTTAGTTAGAATTAACTGGCCATTGAAATGAATGGGGATCATTAATTCGAACTAAGTGCTTGCTTAGTTTGAACTAACATTCCAGTGTGGCCATGCTAGTTCGAATTAAGCTAATTCGAACTAACTAAAATTAGTTCAAATTAGTTAGTTCGAACTAACTAATTCAAACTAATTTTAGCAAGTGTAGATATAGCCATTGATTTCAGTGGGGCTACTGGAGGAGAAAGACTTGCTCAGCCTACATAAGCAAGGCAGAATCTGCTCTTAATTAATTATTTGCTTTTAATAAGTGGCTATCTAAGGCTCTAAATGCTTGCATAAACATTATAGATATAAAACTAAGAATTCATAGTTAGCTATCCATAGCTACGAAGGGACATCTGTGCTTTTGATTCAAAGGTAATAGTTGGCCCTTCTCTTGTCTACCAAATGCATAGTTTTGCGTTGACAGTTTCATGTGTTTTGCAATGTATTATATATTTTCTTCCATTTCCCATATTATTTAATCTTAATACATCTGTTTTTTCATATCTCCATTCAGTTGCCAGTTTACAGGGGGTTTTTTTTGTTTTCCCCCTTAACCTCATCAACTCTCCCCCTAGCTTTATGCTTCATATTTAATCTATTCACCATATCACCTTTTCTGCTGAGCATTGCATAAAATAGTTGTTATGAGTCACTTTGCTCTGGATGGAAATGTGCAGCAGCTTGGTACTTAGATTTCTATTAACCACCCCAGATTTAATTTGATGGAGACCTCTGGCCTACATTGTGGCTGGCTCCTGCATGAACATATGGAGAAGAAATGCACCAAAAGCTTCCATTCCTTGTTCCCCTCACACAGGCCCTTATCTAAAGTGCATCAAAGTCAAAAGATATTGTATCAAGCCCATGATCTCTGTGTTCTCCTAATTGTATAGTAGCAATGAGATGCTGCTAAATATTGTAGAAATGGAAGATGCCATTCTGGAAGGGAGACTACCACATCCAATTAATTTTGCTTTACATCAGTGCCTGAGAAGTTCCAGGCTTCATTTGCCAGAAGTTCACTTGCCTTGTAGTGAATAAATAAGTGTGTTTGCTTCTTCCTGCAAATGAATCATTTCTCACGTATAAGGTGCTTGACTACACATGCTTCCTTTTTGAAGCAGGAGTGTTAATTAGACATCCAAAACCAGAATATCTCTATCCCCTTTTTAGGGGGTGGGGGAGCAGCATGTGCCAGACACAAGCCAGAAATAAGTGTAAAGACATCAGAAAACTGTGAATCCCAAGGGGCCAAATCCTGCTGTTATTTACACCAGCTTATATCTAAAGTATCTTCATTGATTTCCATGAGTTACTTAAGATTTATACTGTGAGCCAACTTTGACCCAATTACTACTAATGGTCAGATATACCCTGAAAATTAGGAAACACAAGACTTAAAAATGAAATGGCTTCTGACATGTTCAGAATTTGTAATACCGATAATACTTTACACTTCCACAGCACTTTTCATTTGAGTGCTTTATATCAGTGTGCTGGGCATTATTATTACCAAGTTTAAATGAATGTCTGGTTGTATTTCACCTTGTTATGACCCTGGCTGGCCTGAAATGCAGTTCTGGTTCCTATACACTCAAAGGCACTGACATTCAGAGGTTGTGCATGATGGCCAATGGTCGTCTGGGTATCTTTCTTCCACCACCCTCAAGAATAAAGAACTTAAAAGTTAGAATCCTGTTAGAATGATATGTTCAGAAAAACACAACTATAATAATTTTTCTTAGCAGTAATATTGGTCACACTTACTATGTGATTGTCTGTAAGTATGCAGCATTTGCTAGTAGTCTGGTTTCCAGTTGATCTATTGAACACCTGTTTTCATGTTCCTCAGTGTTTCATATGATACAAATGTCCTCAGTTCCCGGTTACATCATCAGACTGATGTTGAGAGTGAGCCATCTTAGAACAATGTTTCATATAACACAGTGTTGACTCATAAAGTAGCTTTAAAAGCTGAATAAATACCAGCGAACCCAGTTGGAAATAAAATTTCACATTCAAAGGTACAAATAGGCTGTAGAGACTACCTGTGAATGGAATAATAAGAAGGTGTTTGAAAACACACTATGGTGAGTCCCAATAGGCAAAAGTGTTTTAAATTTAAGCCGTCTTTCTCCATGCTCCTACTGTTAAAAGCAGACTAGCTCATAAAAAGTTTCCTGCAAATGAAAGAAGTTGCAGAATGGACAGTAATCTGAGCCTGGAGGGAAAGGAAAGCAATATAAAAGCAAAATTACTGTCTGATCAATTAAGTGATTCTAAGGCTTGTGAAAGCTATAAAACAATTCATTCTATCCCATACATATATCCTAGCAGAGCAACTTCAATTTTTTTAATGAGGAAACTAATTTTGTGAAGTGATAAAGTTGGTGCCAGGTGTTATTCTACATGTTTTATAGGAATATCTTGGATGAAAGAGAACGCTAAGGTGTCTGAATTAAGAGTGGGATCAATTAGGACATGCTATATATTTCTACAATGTCCTTCATAAGAGTATTTGAATGCCTTTCTCTGAAAAAAAAAAGACCTTTTATTGTAGCAGAAGGATCATTTTGCATCTCATAAAGTCGTGATCCAAAGCCCAATTAAGGCAATGGAAAGATTTCTGTTGACTTTGGTGGGAACTGGGCTGATTTACACTGGAAAATTAGATAGATTTAACTCCATCAGTCAGGGGGTTGAATTTTTCACACCGCTGCTCAGCATTTTAAAACCAGCCTATCCTATCCCTGCGTAGACAGCACTAGTTTGATGAAAGAATTCTTCTATCACTCTAGCTGCCAGCTCTTGGGCTATGTCTATACTTGGTCAAATAAGTCAACTTTGCTAAGTCAACTTAACAAAGTTGACTTTAAGTCGACTTTGTTAAGTCGACTTAGCATGTCCACACTGTAAATTTGACAAATCAACTTAGAGTGTCCACACTGGATGCCTAAGTCGACCTGTAGGGGCTAGATGGACCTGGGAGTGGTGCACGGTGGGAAGGGGGGCACCTGAGAGGTACCCCCCTTCCCCAGGCACCCCCTCAAAAGTGCCAGGGAGCTTAGCATTTTCCCCATTGTACCAGAGTACATGGGGGCTGAGCAGGACAGGGACAGGGTATAGAAGCAGGGTGGGCAGGGCTGTGTCCTGCCCTGTGGGTGGGCATGCCAGGCTCTGGCTGTGTTAGGCAACCTGGCAGGGAGGTCTGTGGGGAAGCCCTGGGGACCCTTAAAGTCGACTTAGGGCTAAGCCACGTCTACACTGGCTTAAGTTGACTTAATAAAGTCGACTTAGCCAGTAAGTCGAAGTAAAACTAGGTTTTATTAAGTCGACTTTAAATTTCCTTAAGTCGACTTAAGTAGCAACTTAAGTTGACTTAAGGAAAGTGTAGTGTAGACGCAGAGTAAATTAAGTTGACTTAAGCAGGCTTAAGTCGACTTAATTTACAAGTGTAGATGCACCCTTGGGGAGGTGGATTGCCTATAGCAATGTCCGACTCCCTCCCATCCGTGTAGGTAATGTAGGTAAGTGCTACAGTGATGCCGCTGCAGTGACGCAGCTGTGCTGCTTTAGCAGTTTAGGTGTAGACGTTGTAGCTGTTTAAGTGTAGACCCTTGGACCAGGCCCCAAATGAAAATACTGCATAACCTGAGTGTCAATTTTATGAAACGTCAATATTCTCTTTTTTAGACTTCAGTGCCCAAGCTGAGGAAATTTGCCAGCAGTGATGGCTTAAAAGTATTTACTTACCTGCTTTACAGGGATCACATGAAGATTAACGTTTACAAAATATTCTGAAGATTAAAATCGCTAAGGATTATTAATGGATTATATGGTTTTACGCAAAATAATGTGTATTAGACTCATTGTACATGGTTCTTGTTCTATGTATCATGATTAAAAATAATATCCTCATGCCAATATTTGAAATTCATATTCTCAAGCACACATTTTCCTTCTGCCACTAAATATTCAGATGCACATCTATGTTTGGGACATTCTATAAATCAGTCAAGTACTTTTCTTGTATCATAGGAAATTCCATGGGTGGGGAAGAGAGATGAATAACAGAGAATAGGGCCAAAATTGTTAATACACATTATTACAAAGTATTAAAGTTCTAACTATTTAACTAAACAGGTGCAGCACCAGTATTGGCAATGCATGCTGCCCTAAACTGCCCAGCCATAGTGTCTCAATTATAAATTGGCATAATAGCCCTGAGGAGTGAGAGGGTAGTTCATTCTCCATGACTAGCTGAATCCCTAGTTTCTCTGCTAAGTTAGCCAAAAAGGATGATTTGTGTTATGGGCACCTCTCAACAAACAACTGGATTCAGTTTACATAATCTACTAAACAACCGTTAGATGGTTATGGTTGAACCAGATTGAATTTGGCAGAGGTAAAAGGCTTGATATTCTGTCCTACCTCATTATCCTGAGCCATCCAGTCCTTACTTCCCTGATTTTATCATTTGAAAAAGAATAGTAGAAAAAGAAAATTAGTGTACTGTGATCAGATACAAGCATGTATTTGTTTGTGTCCAAACTGTGTTTACTGGAAGTCATTTTGCTTTGGACTTTCTTTCTGAGCTAAAGAAAAAAGTTACAAAACCCTACTAACCTTGAAGAAAGTGTAAGTGTCAAGAACCTAGCTGTGATTATTAACTGGTTTTCTGCTGACAACAATTCTGTAAGCTTTCTTATTTGGCAATAATATTAATAAATAATAAATTAATCTGTCTTTCTATATGCAACATAAATATTTCCATTACCTCGTCAAAAGAAAACCTGTTAAGAATCTGTTTTATCTAACATACCAACAGCTTGCCTCAGGTAAAGAATTCTTTCCTTAAGTTAAGCCGGTGAAACTACACAAATACTGTAAGAATCTCAATGTTATTCAGTCAGCTTGTGGAGCAGAAATGAGTGACATCATTGGGAAGGAAAAAACATCTCCTAATCAAAATACAGTTATATCATAATTTAAAAGCCCAAGCATCTGGTCCCTTGATAGAAGGGTGACGTCTTAAGGTTTTTGTTGATTGATCTCTAGAGCTCATGAATCTTTCATTGTGTCCTAAATGGCTTTTTTTTTTCCAGGGTTTTCTTTGAAGTTAAGGTTCCTCCTATAGCTGTCTGGAAAACAAGATCAATAATTATTTTATTTCCATTGCTGAAAAATAATGTTAAAAGGAAGCTTTATAAATATATATCTGAAATATTACATCTGTTTATCTGAAGCAGTTTGAAATTTAGCTAAGTTAAAATGGTATAGAAATTTGTGATTGTGCCCTATTACTTTTACTTATTTGTCTTATGGTAGCACCCATGTTGCCCAATAAGACATGGGGGCCTTGTTGGGCTCGGCACTGTTAATACACATAATGAAAAGAGGGACTTTGACCAAAACAGCTTAGGCCCACATCCTCAAAGATATTTAGACTTCTAACGCCCATTGATTTCAGTGGAAGTTAGGAGTCTATGTATTTTTGAGAATCTAGACCTTACTACATAAATATTGGATTGTAAATTATTCTTAATACTTTATTTTTCTGAATATATTGATTCTAATAACAGCCCTTGTTTAAAAAAATGTGATGAAAATAGTGTGATGGTTTCCAGCTTTTTGTACATTAAGGACAAACTCAATGTACAAATAAATGCCCTATTTCTTCTCCTTGGCTGACTTCCAAACTGCAACTGTTGGCTGTTTAGACACAACTATCTGTAGGCCCCTTTGATTGATGTGCCCCTACTGAATGATACTAATGGCCAGCTTCTGAAAAGGGCAGAAGCAGTTTTTTCCACACAGTTCCAGCGATTGCATGTGCAGTTTGGGTGTTTTCACATACAAATGACTGGACATCTAACAAGGCATTTGTGTTTACAAATACTGGATTGTGTGTGCAAGTGCCCTAGGTCTCTGCTCTTTTGAAAATCTGGCCCTAAATCATCTGGGAAAGAGTGTCACTGGAAGTATGGTTGGATGAGTGGATCGTAAGGTGGATAGAAAACTGGCTAGATCAACGGGCTTAGTGGGTAGGAATCAATGGCTGGATGTCTAGTTGGCAACCGGTAATGAGTGGAGTGCCCCAGGGGCCAGTTCTTTTCAACATATTCATTAATGATCTCAATGATGGGATAGATTGCGTGCTTAGTAAGTTTGCGGTTGACACCAAGTTGGGGGGAATGGCAGACACGCTGGAGGGCAAGGACAGGATTCAGTGAGACTTAGACAAATTGGAACACTGGGCCAAAAGAAACCTCATGAGTCAACAAGGACAAGTGCAAAGTCCTGCACTTAGGACAGAAAAATCCCATGCACTGCTACAGGCTGGGGACCGATCAGCTAAGTAGCAGCACTGTAGAAAAGGACCTGGGGGTTATGGTGGACAGGAAGCTGGATATGAGCCAACAGTGTGCCCTTGTTGTCAAAAAGGCCAATGGCATATTGGGCTGCATCAGTAGGAGTATTGCCAGCAGATTGAGGGATGTGATAATTCCCCTCTATTCGACACTGGTGAGGCCGTATTTGGAATACTGTGTCCAGTTTTGGGCTCCCCACTATAGGATGGGGACAAATTAGAAAGAGTCCAGCAGAGGGAAAAACTTTCTCACTAGGAGCATGGTGAAGCATTGGAATGGCTTGCCTAGGGAGGTGGTGGAATCTCCGTCTTTGGAGATAGTTAAGGTTCGGTTAGACAAAACCCTGGCTGGGATGATTTAGTGGGAGTGGTCCTGCTTTTAGCAGGGGGTTGGACTAGATGACCTCATGAGGTCCCTGCCAGCCCTATGATTCTATGAATGTACAGCTGATCACATGCTGAGTGACACCCCAACCTGATCACCATATTTGGCAGTCACAGACTTTTTGCCTATGGAAGAGCTAGGAGCAGAATGTGGATGCTGAAAACAGGATGTTTTTCCTCGGGACAAGTAGTAGCCTCTGTTTCTGTTTAGTCCAGGAAGCTTATAGCTTCAGTGAATGAGCCTCTGCCAATACTCCTTCCAGCTGGATGGAACTTTTAGCACTTTCTGAATGGTTAAGTCAATGCTACTTGCATATAAGTGCCAATTGTGTGAGTGTTTTAAATTTAAATCAGTATGGGTGCAATGCAGAAGTGTGGCAATTTTGCCACAGCAGTTGGGAATTGTATTTGTTTCTACTTGGAAACTGAGCTCTTTAAGCAAGAGATAGAAAGAAATATTGAAATACAATGGCAAAGTCTGTTCTGGTCACAGCAGAAGACTTAGGGACTCTGCAAAGTGATTCCATTTCACTCTATATTCCATGATACACGATTACTACAAAATCATTAAAATTTACGTTTGATTTACTCTGGAACTGGTGACTTAAATCAGTGAACTGAAGTTTTAAATATTTAACAGCATAGATTCCCAGACTGCTCTTGGTTTATGTAGTATATCACAGTGAATTGTTCAGAGGGAAGAATGCCAGGCACTGATGTGTTGTTCTGATAAACAAAGCAGATGCATTTTACCATGTTTGATAGACACTTTTATTCTAAAACTGCAATAAAATTCTTTAGAAGTACAGCTCAAAATAAAGCATTATTTATAGAGGCCACCTCTTGATATAGCAGGAAATGTTGTGACAAGCAATTAACAGGGCTCTACAAAGCTCTAGAGATGTTTTTGAGACTTAGTTTTATGATAAGGGATTTTTTTCATCTCAAATTATAGGAAGATTTAATGGGATTTATGCATGTAAATCCCCCAGCAGTGGGATGGAAACGTTAGCCCAATCTATTAACTGTTCTATATGGCTATGTCTACACTGGTTAATTTAGGTCGACTTTAGCTAAGTCAACTTAACAAAGTCTTAACTTTGTTAAGTTGACTTAGCATGTCCACACTATAAAATTAAGTCGACTTAGGGGGGAACTTTCAAAGCTGACCTAGAGCGTCCACACTGGATGCCTAGGTCAACTTCTAGGGGCTAGGTGGACCTAGGAGATGTCTACAGCGGCAGGGGGGGCACCCCTTGCCAATTGCCAGGGGGGGTACCCCTTGCCAATTGCCAGGGGGATCATTGTACCTGGGTACAATGGGGCAAAGGGGGACAGGGACCCTGGCAGGGCATAGGGGCAGGGTGGGCAGGGCTCTGCCCTGCCCTGTGGGGGGGGGGCATGCCAGGCTCCCCCTGTGCCACCCACCCTCGGCAGGGAGGGCAGTGGGGGAGTCCTGGAGAGCCCTAAGTCGGCTTAGAGTCGATTTAGGGCTACTCCAGGTCTACCCTGGCTTAAGTTGACTTTAGAAAGTCAACTTAAGCCTAAAGTCAGCTTTAAACCAGGTTTAGTAAAGTCGACTTAATTTTCCTTAAGTCGACTTAAACATCTTGCTTAAGTTGACTTAAGGAAAATGTAGTGTAGATGCAGAGTAAATTAAGTCAACTTAATCTTGCTTAAGCAAGCTTAAGTCGACTTAATTTACGAGTGTAGATGCACCCTATGTTTATAATCACAAGTGCCCCTAGAAGGCCAAGCCAGTGTTTGCAATATACAATCCTTTTTCAGGGGTTTAGAGCTAGAACTTGTAACAAAAAAATCTCAGAGGTCGATTTTTTTAAAAAGGTGTTTGAAACAGTCTATAGTCTTTCTGATGTGATAGTGGAAACTGCAACACTTGAGACATATAGAACTAGATGTGATAAAACATGGTAATGTTCTATAGAGAACACGTTCTATTCACATTGACAGAAGAATGGATAAAATGTGACTTAATGGGGTTAATTTGTTATAGGAATGAAAGGGAAAAAAGGAAATAGATTCTAACTGTGGAAGTTTCACTTATTTTGCACAACCCTTGATGCCAGATAGGTTCAAGTAACCCTACTCTGTCACTAGCACCCATGCACTTTATAACCAATATATGCCTAACATATCTTAGACCACCATTTATGTCACCACTAAATTTGGCTTATAGAAATCCAATTTATGCCAGACTGAATTTTCCTGAATTAGGTTTCTAGGGCATGATACAAACTCCATTAAAGTCCATTTCTTCCATTGGGATTTCTTCCATTGGGAGTGGGATTAGATTCACAGTGCGTAATTTAAGTATTAGGGTATTTAAGTAATATAGTATAGAGAATAACATACTAGGCCAGATCCTGCATTCTTGTAAAACATTATAGCTCCATTCCAGGAAACTGAGTTATGCTGATTTACATGAGTTAAGAATATAGCCCCATATCTCGTTAATAAGTCCTCAAGCTCTCTCTATATTAATTTATGTGAAACGCACATCCATTTTTAGTATATTTCAGATAGTTCCCCAGTTCTATGTAATGACAGTTCAGTCAACATGATTCATACTGCAAATGTTTCTCTGTATACTTATTTCATGTTTCCTCTTGAGATAACTTTAACATATATTACAGTGGCGCATCATTTATATAGTTCTTTCTAATGCTGTTGCCTGTTAAGGCTCTTTTCTCGTATTTCCACTATACTACAGACTCTTCTATACTAATTCAAATGTAGATTCTGGAGAAAACAAATCATTTGTGAAAGCCATGCTTCATAGAAAACAGCAAGTAAAGATTTACATCATTTAAAAATGTCTCCTGGAAATGATTGAATCATAAATATTTTCTTATGTTAGTTTTAATTCCCTTGGTAGCAATATGAAAATTCCTGTCTGTCGACACTGAAGTCTGATTAATAAGCTTTACACTTGCTGGGTCCAAATTTTAATGTTTCTGAAGCTTTCATCCAACAGAGTCACTGAATCAGGTCAACAATAATGTCTCAAACAACAAATTAATCAGAGCCTCAACTGTGATATGAAGGGAAAAGATTGTTTTTTATTTGTTTGTTTTTCAAATCGGAAGGACGCAATGTGCTATTTCATGTATGTATTATGTTATCAAATTGCGAGCTTCTGGACTCATTAACAGCAGTGTGAATCTGGAGTAATTTACAGCTAGAAATGTTATTCTGGATTTATACTGGTATAAAAGAGATGACAATATGCTCTCTATATATTTTATTGTAATTTTTTTTGTGACACAGTACAGTGAAAACAATGAACATATTTAGCAGGCAACAAAACATTTATATATATAGAAAGAATGGGTAGTAAACACATAACATTATATCATAACAAATTATAATAAAACACAAAAATGTGGGGAAAGCAACAGAGGGGAAAAGAGAGGAAGAGGCTGTACGTAAGACCAGCCATACTGGGTCAGACCAATGGTCCATTTAGCCCAGTATCCTGTCTTCTGACAGTGGCCAATTCCAGGTGCTTCAGAGGCAATGAACAAAACAAGCAATCAAGTATCCATCTCCTGTAGAGAACTGTTTGGCTGAATAAGAGGAAATAATTTACCAATGAGTTTTATTAGACTGTAGGATAGTCTCTAAAGGGAAAGTGATGGAAACTATATCACTTGAAAATTTCTAAGCTAGATTACAAAAATGCATAAATTATACCTTAGGGAATGACTCTGCATTGTCAGGGCAAAGATCCTAATATTTGTTTTTGCTAACTTTCCATCTTTAACTTGTATGACGAAATCAAAAGTCCAGATGCTAATTGCTCTGGAGATGAGAGACACTATGGCTATGTCTACACTAGAAAAGTTAAGTTGACTTTGTTAAGTCAATTTAAAGTTGACCTTATTAAAGTCGACCTAACAAAGTGGACTAAATTGACTTAGCTTTAAGTCGACTTAGTCCACTTTGTTAAGTCGACTTAACCACCCCTTAGGTAGACTTAATAAAGTCAACTTAAGGGTTACTCCAAGTCCACACCATCCTTAAGTCGACTTAAGGAGTCGACTTAAGAGTTAAGTCGACTTAATGAGTGGTAGTAACAAAGTCGACTTACGCTTTCATTAAGTTGACTTAAGGAATTTCTTAAGTCGATTTAATGAAAGCCTACTGTGGATGTGGCTTAATTTAAGTCGACTTAAGCCTCCTTAAATCGACTTAAATTGCCAGTGTAGACATGTGACAAAGAGTAGAAGCCTCACCCGAACACCAGCAGACAAGGAATTAACTCTCCCACAGTAATATAGAGTGGTGCAATGAGCCAGGGCTGGAACTAAGACCCAGACCAAAATCCCACTGACTTCAAGAGGCTTTGGCTCATGTCTTACAGGCTCGTGTCTGTACTACCAATCAATATCAACGACCCAAGTGCCAACGTGGACAGCACTATGTCGGTGGGAGAAGTTCTCCCACCAACACAGCTACTGCTGCTCATTGGGGTGGATTAATTAAGTCAATAGAAATGCTTTCTCCTGTCAGCTTATAGCAGCTACACCAAAGAGTTTACAGCAGTGCATCTACATAGTGTAGCTGAGTTGCTGTCAGTACTCTAGTGAAGCCATAGTTAACAAGAGAGAGCTCTCAGCCAGTATGAAGCTTCTGAAGAGACAGAGTGGCAAACCCAATTTCTAGAAGGCTGGGTTGCATATCGTCTGAGCTGGGGTTTTGCCAACCTTACAGAAAATCCTTCTTTTTCTTTTGTGATTATCCTATCCACACTAAAGGCCTGACTCAGATCTCACAATGATCTGATGTAAAACAAGAAAAACTCCAAATGTTTGCAGGTGTCACAGAATTTATATAAAGTCTGGCTGATTTCTTTTAGAGAACTGTGTAGCCCACTCCAACAGTTAACATGTCTACAGTATGTAAAAAACTTAAATAATAAAATCAGATCATCAGTGTAAGTCAGACGTAACTCTAGCAAAGTCAATGCAATTATATCAATACATGAGTAATGTAAAAGAGTCCATCGTCAGCTCCAAAATATTACTCAGGGATTGGAGTAAGAAAACAATGTTCTATTTCTTTTAGAGTCGATCAGAAAACGTTAAGTATTTTCAGTGAAAATTTTCAAATGAATTTTTTTTTCAAAACTTTCAATGCATTTTATCTGTTTCTCTGAAAAATGAAGTTTTTCATCTTTTTTCAGTTTGTGAAGATTAATTTTCGTGCATTTTTCATATTCATAATATGTTAAAAGAATAATATTTAGGAAAAAAGGCCATTTTTAATTGAAAACATTTTTTAATAAAAAACTTCAACCTGATCTAATTTCTGTCTGAAGCTGCTAACTCAAATTTAGAGCTTGTTTCTTTTTAAATGTGCCCTGCCTTTCACACTTCAGCAATCCTTGCAACTTGTTCTTTGGGTTCCATATGATATATATTTTTAAAATGGAATCTTGCTCCCAAAAGAAAAGTTACTGTAGCCCATGAGTGTGAAAAACTAAACTGATTAATAATGCAGTACTTAATTATCTTGACTTCTTCTCCTCCTCCTTTGCCATTCCCCACTATTCTGTTTGCTAGTTTAAATGACAAACAGAGTAATATTCACCCCTATGCAGAAGATCCGCACAAGGCCTTTGCAGGACTTCAGTCCCATTTATATCCTTAAAATAGTGTGGACTGTTGGGTGAATTTCAACCATGTAGAACAACACACCGACACACATCACTGCTATTAATCTATGTCTTATTATCTAGACCAGAGGTCGGCAATCCGCGGCTCCGGAGCCACATGCAGCTCTTTGTCTGCCCCCTTGTGGCTCCCTGGCAATCCCCTCCAGGGAGCCAGGTGTGAAGTAGCTCTGGAGTTCTGGCCACGACTCCCAGGCCACCTTGACTCTGAGTCAAGCCTCTCCCCGCGCCTCTTCCCTTCTCCAGCCTGACCCGTGCCTCTTCCCTTCTCCAGCCTGACCCGCACCTCTTCCCTTCTCCAGCCCGATCCACGCCTCTTCCCTTCTCCAGCCCGAGCCGGTCTCTTCCCTTCTCCAGCCCGACCCGCACCCCCACGCTATGTTCCCTGTAAGTTGCACGGGTACGCGGCCACGCAGCTTAGAGGGACGCCCAGCAGCCCCCGCCATCCCCCGAGCTGGGGCTGTCCTGTGGCTTTCTTTCTTTCTTTCTTTTTCTTTCTTTCTTTCTTTCTTTCTTTCTTTCTTTCTTTCTTTCTTTCTTTCTTTCTTTCTTTCTTTCTTCAGCTGGGCTCTGGGGCTTTCTTTCTTCTTTTTCTTCTTACTTCTTCTTTTTCTTCTTCCTTTTTCTTTCTTCTTTCTTCTCTCTTTTCTTCCTTCCTTTTCTTCCTTCTTTCTCTTCCTTCGTTCTTCTCTCTTTGCTTCCTTCCTTTTTTTTCCTGCTTTCTCTTCCTTCCTTCTTCTCTCTTTGCTTCCTTTCTCTTTTCCTTCTTTCTCCTTTCCCTGTTTTTTCTTTCCTTCTCTTCCTTCTTTTCTTTCTTTCTTTCTCTTCCTTCCTTCTTTTTTCTTTTTCTTTCTCTTCCTTCCTTTCTCCCTTTCTTATTTCTTTTTTCCTTCCTTCCTTCCTTCCTTCCTTCCTTCCTTCCTTCCTTCCTTCCTTCTCTTTCTTTCTTTCTTTCTTTCTTTCTTTCTTTCTTTCTTTCTTTCTTTCTTTCCACTGTTAAAATGTTTATATGTAAATTGTTTATTAACATCATTAAACATCGTTTTTTGTTGTTAAAAATCAATATGCATAGCTGTTCTATTATTCAGTTTCTTAACCAGGAGGCTACCAATTGCGGCTCTCAAAACACTTGGTTATTGAAGGAATTTTTTAAAATGGCTCTTCTTATCTTTTGGGTTGCCGACCCCTGATCTAGACTATGTAAACATGCCTCAGTATGCTGTCAGAGGAATTTGCATTGAGGTGGAGCTCTTACAGGACAGCATTCTAATTTCTTATACCCTAGGTGAAAGATGTCTAGTACTTTGTGAAGTGTATTAATCAAAGCACCTTTCATTACCTGAATTAAGCTGTGGTTATCATAGAACTTACTGGTTTATGATTCTCAGATGGCATTTGTTTTACTACGCTGTGTAGGAAATGAGATGAAAGGAGTGAGAGAGAAATAGCCAGCTGAAATAATAGGTGAAGACATTAGAGAAGTTACATTTTACTTGGATGGGAAATGTGGTTATTTTACGACGATCACATATCTCACTGTGTATCAGGAAAAAGAAAAGACTTTTAACAGATAAGATTGCAACATTCCATCATTTAATACTTGACGGCAGCCTATATTGCATGCGTGTGGAAACACACATAGTCTTAAAATAATAACAATAATAATTAATAATAATAATTCAGATATAAGAATATATCAGATTAAATATACATACTGCATGAAAATAAGGGGCAGATAATTTAAGATTGAACCAGCTATAATGCAGATAGGCAGTGTTCAAGTTTCTCAACACAGCTGTTAATGCAAGTGAGTCCTGACAAGGAACATCCTTATTTTCTTAATGTCTACTGAATACATATTACAAGCATTACAGATAGTGTGGTTAATTTGGAACCAAAAGGAATATAAATTATTAATAATAATTATAATACTTGGGGACCACCATCTGTATTTTCACTTGCAATTTATTTCTGAATTCATATATCTCCATACCAGTTTCAGGCTGCCTTCATTATTTTAAATGTCTCTCATTTTAGACCCACAGTTTTCCACCCTCCCATGTGTACTTTATTCTTTCTGTTACTGTTGTTCATTACAGTATATATCAGAAATACTAATTCATATCACTGACATTAAAGAGAGCTTCATGTTACTAAGGAAACTCCACATCTCATTTAACAATTTTGGGTAGAGGAAATAGTGTTGGATGTTTGCCCACACTTGACCCTTTCTAGAGTTTTAGAACTCCTTCTCCATGATATATCAGAAGCCAGTTTTTACAACATCAAAAGCTGTATCCTTACTAAATAGACTTTCAACAAATACAGCTAAACACCAGTTTCACTAAGGATCTTATCATTAAACACCTAAAGAACAACATCACCCCCTGCAGGGAGGCTTGGAAAACAAGTAGTGAACATTTTACTAATCTTAAAAATCAGCCCAGTCTGGGTGCTCCATTTTCTTACACGCACTTACTTTTCTGTCTTTCCTCCTCGGATTTTTTTTTAACTAACCTGCAATACAAACCAGAAGCTACTGCCTCTTCCTATTCTTGTTATAAACCAGGCTGCTAACAGATGTTACTTGTAATTATAGAAGGCACGGAAGCACATGTTTAAACAGAAATATGATTTTCAGCTTGATGGTGGCCCTTCAAGATTTTGTTTTTTATGCAATTTCAGATGCTGCACAACAAACATGTGATGGTTCGTGTAGGAGGAGGATGGGAGACTTTTGCAGGGTACTTGCTGAAGCATGATCCATGCCGAATGCTGCAGATCTCTCGGGTGGATGGGAAAACCTCTCCAATCCAAAGCAAGTCTCCAACCATCAAGGACATAAATCCAGACAATTACCTGGTTGTTTCTGCCCATTACAAAGCCAAGAAGGAAATTAAGTGAAATTAGCTTTTCATTTGATTGGGACTATATATATGTAGGTCCAAATTATTTTCTTGAGTATAGTAAATTTAGTTCATGCTTTGAAAGGACTTCAGAAAATTTACCAGACTGAAAATGGCAATCAAATTTGAAGATCTTTGAACTGTAGAACTATTTATTTCTAGTACTGTACCTTTTATAGCAAATTATCTCTAGTAGGTTAATTTTCTTACAATCAGATAAGAAATAGACATATAATTTTTAGCCAAATCATTACTCTTAAATATGTGAATGTATACTTAGAATGACTTAAAGATGTGGTTCATGATAATGGGAAAGAATTTGCAGTACAATATATTTGTATGAAAAACATATAACATTGAGTCTATGACTGGTTTTTAGGTTAGCTGAAAAATATATATGCAGGTTGAGCATGCAGAATGATGAAAACAATTTGCTAATGCTTTCTGCCTACAAACTAAAATCAAAATTGACTATTTTTTTACAGTTTACAAGATACCCTTAAGCAATACATTTTTAAAAAAAGATTATTGTTTGCTAGACAGTTTCCTAAAAAGGACACCTTTGAAAGTTTATATTTCCTTAAACTACTCTGATAAAGTGAACTTTAAGACTCAGATTCATGAAGGGATTTAGGCACCTATGCCCCAGATTCAGGCACCTAACTCCCATATTTAGGCACCACTGTAATCCACAAAACACACTTGGCAGTCACCTAATTCTTTAGGTGCCTAAATTCACCCAGTGACTACATTTTTGTTGTGAAAGTTCCCTAGGCATCTAATTTCCTGCTTTTGGGCATGTGCAAACTCAGGTCAGGTCAGGCATCTGGATGCCTACCATATGCTCGAGCAGCATCCTCTAATTAAATGGGTGTAGATAAGCATTCCCCTGCCTATCTCACTCAGAGCTTGCCTATCAGATCAGAGTATATTAAAAGTCCCACTGGCTGAGGAAGTGGTGGTATGCTTTCACCCCAGTAGTTAGGGTACTCCTCTAGGATGTTGGAAACCCATGCTCTGTTGTACCTCTGCCTTTTGGGGAGAAAGGATTTTTGAAGACAGGTCACCCACTACACAGGTGAGTGTGCTACCCACTCTAGGATATTCTGGTGTGGGGCTCTCTCTGGGTGCATCTACACTTGTAAATTAAATTGACTTAAGCCTGCTTAAATCGACTTAATTTACTCTGCGTCTACACTACAATTTCCTTAAGTCGACTTAAGCTACTGCTTAAGTTGACTTCAGGAAATTTTAAGTCGACTTTATTAAACCTACTTTAAAGTCAACTTTACTGGCTAAGTCAACTTTATTAAGTCAACTTAGCCAGTGTAGATGCGGCTTAGCCTTAAAATGACTTTAAGTCGATTTAAAGGGCCCCCAGGACTCCCCCACTGACCTCCCTGGCAGGGTGGCTGGCACAGCCAGAACCTGGCGTACCCTGGCGTACAGCCCTGCCCACCCCGCTCCTATGCCCTCCCACTGTCCCTGTCCTGCTCAGCCTCCATTGTACCCTGGTACAATGTGGCAAATGCTGAGCCCCCTGGCACTTTGAAAGCCCCCTGGCACTCCTGCCACCATGGACCAGTTCCAGGTCCACCTAGCCCCTACAAGTCAACTTAGGCATCCAGTGTGAATTCTCTAAGTCAATTTGGCAAGGTCCACTTTAAATTGATCTAAATTTATAATGTAGACATGCTAAGTTGATTTATTTGGCCAAGTGTAGACATAGTCAATGACTCCCCTGTTGAAGCTGTGTAGTGTAGTAGTGTTGTCTCCCATCTCCTAAGGGAGTGTCCACATTACCAGGCTAAATTCATTCTCAGTTTAGCTCTCTAAACTGCTGCTATTTATCCAATCCAGGCAAGGCAGAGAAGGAGGCATATTATAAATTGCAACTGCATGAAAATTAATAAAATTAAAGGTTTTTTAAAACTGTGTGGCTCGAAAACTTGTCTCAACAGCAGAAGCTGGTTCAGTAAAACATATTTCTACACTCACCTTGTCTCTTTAAAACAAAATCATCAGGGCTAGAAACTGAACTGCCAGTTTGTTCCACTGACAATCTGGTGGCCTGAACTGAAGAACGGAGCTCAGTCCTGGAGCCTACAGCAACAAAATTGCACAGCCACTGAATTCCACAGGTGGGAGGCATTAATCTGTGAGGAATGGATTCTGAGACAAGCTGTGCCACAGAACAGGCAAACATTCATGTCCATGTATTCTATACCCAGTGGTTAGAGTGCACCCCTGTGATGGGGTCAGCAACCTTTTGGGCAGGAATGCCAAGTCTCCTGCCCTCCCCCACATATTCAGCAGCTATGGCAGGAGAGGAAGGGCAGTGGTTCATCGACTCAGCCCCCCACCTTTCATCCTCTCTTCTACTGTGGGGACCCCAGGTGTTCAAAGGCCAAGCTGCCTTTCCCGCCTGCTTATGCACAGGCTCTGGCCGGGGCGGGCAGTACTGGGCCCATATGGGAATGGGGCAGGGCTGGAAGGGAAAAGCGGCTGCCACATGGCCTTGCTTGGATCAGAAGTAGTGCAGTGTTGCAATCCAGCTCAGCCTGTGTGCCACCTTTAGCAAGTGCGCTGGAGGTTGCTGATCCCTGCCTTATGAGATGGGGACCACCTGTTCAAATCTCCATCAGCCGGATGGGGGGAACACTGAATGCAGGTCTCCCACATGCTGGGTGAGTGATCTAATCACTGGATTAAAAATTATAAGATAGGCAGCATCTCTACCTCCATTAATGTTTCTTGCAAGAAATGACTGGAGTGAGAAATTAGAGTGCCAAACTCCAAGAGAAGGTTTCCCAGCTCTGGATCACAAGCAGAGTTAAAACTTCCCTGTGGTTTGGACTTAGGTGCCTAACTTAGCAGAGGGGTGGATCTTAACACAGATCCCTCTCCTCAGCATCTCCGTAGCTTAGGTGGTTCCCCGCTTAGCATACTTATTTTTGTGGATCCCCTTCTTCAGTGCCTCATTCTCTGTATGCATTTTATAGGGAGCCTAGGCATTTAACTCAGGGTTTGTGGATTTCAGTGATTTTTCTAGGTGCATAAAAGTTAGTATTGCAATGTTGAGCATTGGAATACCTAAGTCCTCTCTTTGGCATCTGTGTGTGCATGGGAACTCCAAGAGACATTTTGCCTCTCCAAGGCTAAGTCTTCACCAAAAAAGTTAAACAAACGAGGAGTCCTGTGGCACCTTGAAGACTAACAAATATATTTGGGCATAAGCTCTCGTGGTCTAGAACCCACTTTGTCAGATGCATCCTAAAAGGTTAGGTCGGTTTAACTATGTCAGTCAGGATTGTGAAAAATCCACACCCCTGAACGATGCTGTTAAACTAACACTTCCCCATGGAGGCAGCTCTAGGTCAACGATAGAATTCATCAGCCTAGATACTGTGTCTCCAGAAGGATTATGCTGATGGGCGGGACTCTCTCACAGTATCTCCCATCAGCATAGGTAGTGTCTACATTGAAGCACTCTAGTGCCGCACATGCCACAGTGCAGCTGTATTATTGTTGTATTTTAAGCGTAGCCGAGCTTTGAGTCAGAATGCCACCTAGTGCTTCCCTTCTAGCAATTCATCTTCATACTGTCCCTTACTTTAAATCTGACTGAAAGACACAATCTTACCTACTTCTATTCAGTTTATTGGATCAAATACAAAAATCACCATTGCCCATTCTTTAGAGCAATTCAGATTCTTGTAAATCATCCATGTGACTCTAAAATATATATGGGGATGGTGGGGGGGTTTGGTTTGGTTTTGTTTTGTTTTGCTACTTTTCCTTGTTTATATTTGGTGACTTCTGTGCCTTATAACTTCCTAGAAAATTCATTGTATAGGATTATTTGAATGAGTATAAATTTGAGCAGAAATCATTTGTTTCATTAGCAATTTAATAAACAAAAACTTTTTAAAATACTCATAAAAGTTTTTTTAAGTCTCTTATTGTTTGCAATATATGATCCCCTACTGTAATCACACACACACACAAAGGGTGCGTCCATACTTGTAAATTAAGTCGACTTAAGCAGGCTAAGTTGACTTAATTTACTCTGCGTCTACACTACAGTTTCCTTACGTCGACTTAAGCGGCTGCTTAAGTCGACATAAGGAAATTTTAAGTCAACTTAATAAGACCTAATTTTAAGTCAACTTAAGCTAGTGTAGACATGGCTTGGCCCTAAGTCGACTTAGAGGGTCCCCCACTGACCTCCCTCCCAGGGTGCCTGGCACAACCGGAGCCTGGTGTGCCCACCCACAGGGCAGGACACAGCCCTGCCCACCCCACTCCTATACCCTGTCCCTGTCTTTCTCCTGCTCAGCCTCCATGTACCCTGGCACAATGGGGAAGATGCTGCGCTCCCTGACACTTTTGAAAGGATGCCCAGGGAAGGTGCCCCCCCCCTTCCCACCATGCACCACTCCCAGGTCCACCTAGCCCCTACAAGTCGACTTAGGCATCCAGTGTGGATGCTCTAAGTTGATTTGGCAAAGTCGACTTTAAGTCGACATAAATTTAAAGTGTAGACATGCTAAGTTGACTTAACAAAGTCAACTTAAAGTCGACTATGTTCAGTCGACTTAGCAAAGTCATCTTACTTGAACAAGTGTAGACATAGCCAAAGAGAGCAAGCAAACTGTTTACTATACTGCTGCTATGTACAACCAAAATGTGAATAGTGAAGAGCAGGAACAGAAATTGATGCACACAATTTACTGCAGGTGAAATAAATGAAACATGGCTTCATTTAACAATCCCTTTAAAGGACCTTTTTCATTTTGGGGAGGTGGGGTAGAAGTTGAATTTGTTTTTTTTTCTTAAATCAGGTGTGTATTTTTAAGTTAGAATCAATGTTTTCTGTCGGTTGTCTGTTTAAATTTGCAAACTGTAATCCCTAAACATGAGTCCGAGCCCCTCTCATTTAAAATTAATGGCAAAATGCCAATTGACTTCAATTTGGCAGGTCTAGTCCCTAGGTGAAATCTTGGCCTCATTAAAATCATAAACATTTACCATTAATTTAAAATCGTACACCATTTTTACCAGTAGACCTTTACCATTAATTTAAATGGGCCCAAGATTTCTTTCATTGTCCATTGGTATGTATTAAATACAGATGAAACATATCTGATTATTTGTTTACATTTAGAAATAATAACTTGTACAGTAGATTGTATGTGACTTATTTTCAAGAAATTTTCTATTGAGAGTAAACATTTGCATTAGCAATAAATCCTTATTTGATGCTTAATAATTTGGTCCCCCTCAGTGAAGGCTTGCTCCTGAAAGAAGCCAAGGAAGTGCAACACACATTAAATGGTGGGTGTTCAGCTACTGTCTGGGCTCACCCTCTTGGTGACACATAAGTGTAAAATTACTGTGTACCGGAAGGGAAAGATTTTCTTACCAAACCCAGCTAGAGAACTGATTTCAGATGAAGTAAGACCAGGAAAGAATGTTAAAATGAAGTGTCTGTGTCAAAGCTTCATTTTAAAATAAGTGACAGTGGCATTAGTAAAAATATATATATCATCTGTAAGGGTGCATCTACACTTACAAATTCAGTTGATTTAAGCAGGCTTAAGTCAACTTAAAATACTCCATGTCTACACTGGGCTTTCCTTACGTCGACTTAAACTGCTCCTTAAATCAAATTAAGGAAAAGATATTTCGAATTAATAACATCTTGTTTTAATTCGAACTAGCGCTTAAGTCGACTTTATTAAGACAGGGATTAGCGCCTTGCTGGAGCTTATTAAGTTGACTTAAAATGTTAAGTCGATTTAATAAGGTCAAAATGGGACCGCGTCTACACTTGAAAAGTTAAGTCGACTTTTCTTAAGTCGACTTAATAAGATCCACTTTAAGTCAACTTAAAGTCAACCTTATTAAGTCTACTTCATAAAGTCGACCTAACTTTTCAAGTGTAGACATAGCCTCAGTGTACATCTACACTGCAATATAACACCTGTGGCTAGCCCCTGTCAGCTGACTTGAGCTTATGAGACTACAAAATTCCTGTGTAGACATTCAGATTCAGGCTGAAACCCGAGTCCCTTTCTCCTTGCAGTGTCCCAAAGCCAAGGCTCTAACCCAAGCCTAAATAGGTATGCTGCAGTTTTATACCCCCCTCAGCCTGAGCCCTACAAGCATGTCAACTGACACAAGCCAGCTGTGGATGTTTTACTGCAGTGTAGATATACACAAAGTTGCAGGATTTCAGTCAGTGGAGAGCTTAAACTGCCCATTGTTCATTAAAAAAAATTTCTTCTGTTTGGTTGAATGTGAGTTATTTTGGGGCAGGCAATAATAATCATAACAAGATTTTTCCTAAACTAGTTCTTAAAATGTATTAAACATTTAATAAATATAAGAAGTCTCATGGGGTGCATCTACACTTATAAATTAAGTGGACTTCAGCTTGCTTAGGTCAATTTAATTTACTCTGCGTCTACACTACACTTTCCTTAAGTCGACTTAAGCAGCTGCTTAAGTCGACTTAAGGAAAAATTAAGTCGACTATAATACCTCTTTTTAAGTCAACTTTGCTGGCTAAGTCGACTTTAGAAAGTCGACTTAGCCAGTGTGGACGTGGAGTAGCCCTAAGTCGACTTTAAGTTGACTTAGGGGGATCCAGGGCTTCCCCACTGCCCTCCCTGCCAAGGTGGCTGGCACAGCCACAGCCTGGTGTGCCCCCCCCAAAGGGCAGGGCAGAGTCCTGCCCACCCTGCCCCTATGCCCTGCCAGGGTCCCTGTCCCCCTTTGCCCCATTGTACCCAGGTACAATGATCCCCCTGGCAATTGGCAAGGGGTACCCCCCTGGCAATTGGCAAGGGGTGCCCCCCCTGCCACTGTGGACCTGCCCCAGGTCCACCGAGCCCCTACAAGTTGACCTAGGAATCTAAGTCGACTTAAAATTTGAGCGTGGGCATGCTTAGTCGACTTAAATTCACAAGTGTAGACATAGCCATGAAGAGCAGTAGGCCTCAATTATGGAAGTGTCAAAATAGGATGTATTTTGAATCTCTAGACTCCAGCTACTGTTGGCTGTCAGAACAGCGTCTCCTAACTATAGAGAGACAAGGTGGGTGAGGTAATATCTTTCAATAGACCAACTTCTGTTGTGTGAGAGATAAACAAGCTTTCAAGCCAACTGAAGCTGGTCCAATAAAAGATATTACCTCACCCACCTTTCCTCTTTAATATCCTGAGACTGACATGGCTGCAACTACACTTTTTCTAAGTCTAATCAGCTCTCCATAGGTTAGCGCACACCAAGGTGACGTGTACTGGGGTTGAATCAACCCTACCATATTTGACAGCCACAAAGCTGGCATAAAGCCATTTTACACACTCTCACACCTCAATAGTTCAGCTGGATGTGCAAACAGGGCCAGTCAGGGTGTCACACAGCACACCACAAATCAAACAACAATTTTCTGTTGGCGTTTTAGTTTAGAAAACTATAGGAAACCAAACTCCTACAACGGGAATAAAAGAAACATTTATTCAAGCTCCCAGTGTCACTTAAAGCAAGACTGATATGCAAACTGTTTGCAATGGGACATAAATCTGCAACTCCCATAGACATTGAAGGGACCTGCACCAATCTAAACCACTCAGCTCTTTTTTCTATAAAAGCACTTGCAAAACGCCTTCTATAGTCAGTTACAGAATGATTGGAAAGTGTGAGAAGATACAAGTTTTTTGTGATTTATCCAGGAGGCTGGAGCTGCCACTGATGTCAACATGACTAGTGACCAATTCGGGAGGTATCTTCTCCCACCTGGTACCCATGTCTGTGTGCTGTCCAAGCTGGATTTACCATACATTCTACTGGGATGAGGAACTTGTCTATTGGTCTTCATCCCTCCCCATCACTCCTTGTTATTTTGTTAGAGCAAGATAATTTAGTATAATAAATACACAAAATATAATGCTATAAGATCCTGTACTGGGGAAAACAAAGAACAAAAAAACCCCAAGAATACAGAGATATGAAGACGAAATGGCATGAAAATAGTTGCAATGGGTATCCACCCCACATAGGCATTAAGCAAGTTATTTGAGCCAAAAGAGCTCAATTAACCTTATATATTGCACCTGGAGAGGAATCAGAGATTGATAAAGTCTAATGGCAAGTGAAGCCCTCCTGAGGGAGGAGCTAGACTAGAATTATAAACAAGAAGCGAAAGGAGGAAGAGGGTCCATCTTGAGCTGAGCCAACTGGTTTACTGCATAGGCTGGGAAAGGCTGAGAGTTGAGGTTTGGCATTCAGGGCTGGCTTGGGCTGGCTGGTTATACAGAGCTGGAGTTGCAGGGTGAAAGGGAAAAGGTGGTAGCAATGTTATAAAAAGAGGGAGAAAAAGCAAAGGATGAGGAATCATGTCAGATTAAGCATAGCAGGCAATGAAAATGGCAGATAAAGCAGCCAAAAGGAGGAGGCTGAGTAAATAGGACTTCAAGATTTGATTAAGGGAGAATTTAAGAAGGAATGGAAAGAACTATGGACCAACTAGGAAAAAGCACCTAGTTTTTATTAAATACAGCCTAAACTTTTATTCTAGATCCTTGCAAACTCATTATGGAAAGAGCATACCTGAAAAACTAATTTGCACAATCTCTCAATATAATCCTTTCAGGTCCTTTTGATGCCTCTGTCAGGGAGTGTCTTAACAAACCAAAACCCGACAAACCTTTGAGGTCATATGAGCATATGGGATCAGACCAAAGGCCCAGCATCCTGGCTGTAACAGTGGCCAGCACCAGCTGCATCAGTGGAAGGTGCAAGAAACCATAAAGAGGGTAAGTATTGTCTCTGGTTTCCTTTTTGCAACCGGTTTAGAACTGAGGTATGAGTGTTTTATACCCTTCCAAAACCAGGAAGTAACCAGAAGCCAAAGCCTCTCTGTAGCAATACAGATAACGTCCTGGGTAGTGAAGAATCTGCTTCATTGCTTCATTTCAAGACAGCTCACATAAAAGATACACCTGTCATCCCTCCCTCCCCCCCACACACAAAAAGGAGGAAAAGTGATAGTTCAAGTCCTTCCTTTAGTCCTCCACTGGCTGAAATTATTTAGACATGCTAGATACGCCATGCAGAAAACAGGAGACCTCTTGAAGCAGGGACTCCTTCATTTAAGCTGGGAACACATACAGTTCATAGCTAAAGAAGAGTGTCATTCAGCATGGATTATGTTTTTGAGGCAAACGGAACCCGAAAGCTCTTTGGAGTAGAGAACACCTCTGCTCTGCAGTGCCTGCACCATGGGGCCCTGACCTCTAGCTGCTATATGATACAAATATTAGAATCATCCCAGAGCTATGGCTATCTCAGCAATACTGGAGTTGTTTAAGGGATTTGGCTGGACTCTCAACCAAGCGCTGTAGAAACATAAGTACTAGCTCTAGCAGTATTTCGTAGTTAGGAACATCAGAGCCTCCATTTGAATATCAAGTGTCAAATTTAATCATAATGACAAACTGGATGATCCTGGCTGGCCTTTCAAGCCACTATTACTTCAAAAGTCTAGTTTTGGAATTAGTTACCATATCCATATAAGAATCACACTGCTTTTGCAATGAGGAAACTGCTGTTCTGATGGCTGCAGAAACCTTTCTGTTCAAAGTCAATTCTTCTTTCCACACTTCATGGGAAGTAGTTCTCCCATCATTTTGGTCTTACCCTTGGAAAGTTGTAGCATAAAGGGTCGTGCCTAGAGCGTTATAGATATATCACAAGCATATCAAGTACATGTGCCAGAGCAATGACAGTTCATCTCATTCTATCCAAATGCTCAGGCCATAGATCCTGCAGGGAAGACCTTAAATTGATGCAAGCAAGACATAAAAATCCCGGAGTAGATGGTATGATAAGCTTCTGGGAAGCTATTCACAGATGTCTCTAGGGACACTGTGGGAAAAGTGTATGGAAGCTATGTCTGAGGGCACCTTCCCTGCTCAGTCAGCTGAAAGGGGGCGGGACCTTGTTTGCATGGACTTCGTATTTGCATGAGTACAAATAAGTACCTAACATAATTTCACTGTATTTAGATAAACCTCCCCAGGTGTTGGGCATGATGGAAAATTGTTAGTATGGTTGGTTTGGGGCTACAAATCACTTTTACGTTAACTGCAGAGGCAACTAAATGTTGTCTTTTGATTGTATGTTGTCTTTTGTTTGTATGAACTGTGTTTAGCCTGTTCTGATGAAAAATTCACTCACATCTAAACAGAGCTCAAAAGGGGGTGGAGGGATGCTCCAGCATTGTAAGAGCAGCAGAGAGAGATTACGGATTAGTGCTGAGATTACTCTAGCTATGATAAAATCTATCCTCAGACATGAATTAATCCTTCTCTCATTATTAAATGGTGGAACTAATGATTCCCCTTGGAGTCTTCTGTTTTGAAGCAGAGACATTGCTCCTGTGTCAGCAGAGAGATTTTCCCATGAGCTGAAAACTGCTCAGAACTAAAATCACTGGAGAAATTGGCAAACCTTGACTGACAACCAGCAAAGAGGAGCCAGCAGTGTTTGGTGCATGCAGATGGTGAGAGGCAGAAGCAGTCAATGCCTGAAGGGAGCCAGCAGATGGTGAGAGCCATGTGTGATTGGTACCAGCAGAGGGCGGGAGCCAGCAGAAGTCACGTGGAGCCGGCACCAGCAGATGGCAGGAGCCACAAGCAGTCTGCAGGAGCTGCCAGGATGGGACTTGCTGAGTCTCGCCCCACCACACACATTGAGCGGTGGACTGCAACTACTATGATTAGTACAGGAGAAAGCGAGAAGGGTAAAGTGAAAGGCACGCCTCAAGTATTCTGGGGTGGGCTTTGTTCTGCTCATTGGGTTTATAAATTCTGCATTGCACTGTTTCCCCAAACCAGTGTTGTTTGAATATTTTCCTCCTTTTATTAATGGTTTACTTGTCTCCACTCAGACTCCATGGCTATGCCTACACTTGAAAAGTTAGGTCGACTTTGTTAAGTCGACTTAATAAGGTCGACTTTAAGTTGACTTAAAGTCGACCTTATTAAGTCGACTTAACAGAAGTGGACTTGACTTTTCAAGTGTAGACGTGGCCCCTTTTCGACCTTATTAAGTTGACTTAACGTTTTAAGTCGACTTAAAAAGGTCCACCTAGGCACTACTCCGCGTCTCCACTGACTTAAGTCAACTTAATAAAGTCGACTTAAGCTCTAGTTTGAATTTAAACGAGGTGTTATTAATCAAACTAACTTTTCCTTAATTTGACTTAAGGAGCAGCTTAAGTCGAATTAAGGAAAACCCAGTGTAGACGCGGAGTAAATTAAGTCAATTTAAGCCACCTTAAGTCGACTTAATTTGTAAGTGTAGATGCACACCTAGTTTGCAAGAGGGGAAGTATTGCTTTTTAGGACATCCAGAGGATAATATGTGATTTCCCAGGAGACTGGGTGGGGGAGCAAGCCAGTTGGTTTCTATCATTGACAGAAACCCCCAAATATAGAACCCGTCCCTTTGCAGTTGCCTGCTCTGCCTGGCAGAAGGATTACATGTCTAAACCTCACCTGAGAAAGATCTGCAAAATAAGTTTTGAGGAAAATCTGCAAAGACAGAGTCTTTTACAAAGGTGCTACTGGGCTGGTTCCCATAAAACTCCTCAGGTTCATAAAGTTCTTGCTTTATATGAGGGAAACCTTCAGTCCTGCCTCTTGTCCTACCATAATAATCAAATGCTGCTTATCCTTTCCCTCCCTACTTTGGGGATTCACTGATTGCTACTTCCTCTGAGTAATGAATGAGGAGAGAAGCTGTGCAAAAGAATAAGAAACTTATTACCTGATCATTTTATCATTAACAGCACCTTTATGATTTCTTTCTGTTAGAAACATCTCTTCAAATTCAGCCGACTTTGATAACCTTGTAAACAAGAATACAAATGGAAAATGTTCTCGAAATACAGACTTAGACATATATTGGCTTAAGGTTTATTTAATATGTTTTATCATGTTGTCAATGCTAATAATTGGTGGCTGGAGAATTTCTAAAGCTATGGTAAAACTCTTTGGTGCTCAGATGAAGGATGGGAGTTATTCCTGAAGGCTCCAGCAACAACATTGGATTGCCTCCAAATTCCACAGGTATGTGGGTATTAACCCAAAAGTAATGGATTCAGAGAGAAGCTGCTAACAAAGAAAACCATATATATCATTTCATCTCCAAATGTATTGGATTGTAAATGGCCATTGGAATGAAATGCTGTAATTTCTCATAAATAATAATAATTTTAGCTACAAATGTACTAGTTATCATGGCAGAATCTTTCTAATTCTCACTCAGCTAACTTGCAAAATATTATTTTTTTTTTAAATCCCTCTGGCTGTATTTCTTAGAAAAGCTTCAACAGGAAATAGCTGTATTGAGGTCTCCTGTTACTGAATTTTCATTAATCTTATAAAATATATCCACTCTATTTAATAAAATTCAGTGATATATTAAAGTACATTTGTTTTAAAACCAAAATATATACTTGGTTTTACCTCTGCAGATCTTCAGTGTAAGGTGGTGATCCCGGCCAACTGAGGAAGAGAAATAAAACCCTCTATCGGCCCCTCAATTTTTTTAGTTCTGCATGCCTGTGCAGATGTGAACAATATCTTTATCCCTGTAGTGGTATTTTCATTTAGCTAATGCAGTGTTTGTTTTAAAATATTTGTCTAAAAATAAGATTATCATTAACTTTTACTTGCTTTTATGTGTGGATTATGTCTGATGGATAGGGTTACTCTGCATTACAGATGGAGAAAGAGATCAGGGTTCTGGACTTCACAGGGGTATTTTATTAGGACGTGGATTTACCTTCATGGAGAAGTCTCTGCTGGCTCCCTGTCTAAGGTGGTGTTCTCAACTTTTTTCAGGCCGTGACACACTGACCTTATAGGACACACCAGCCCATCCTCCCCTCCCCCAGACCAAATCCAGCTATCTCTCTGGCTCTCCGTGGAGACACATTAGTGTGTCTCGACACAGTCATTGACAACCACTAGTGTAAGGAATACTCCTATACAAAAGAAAAGTTTTATGGGGATTCATTATTATAAGGGAATTCTTGTTTTGCTCTGACAATTGAATCCTTTAAGAATTTGGGGAACCTAAATAGATGATTATGACTCCAGTTTTTTTGTCCCATTGCCCATTATTTTATAATTTTCCATGTCTAATACATGTGATATTTTACTGGAATACAAAGCTCCAACTTTCACATTCCTGTTAAAGGGGGACACAGGCTTGTGATGAAGTCTGGAGGGCAGTCTTTTTTGCCATCCTTAGAAAACAGGATTTTAAAGGTTTGATGGACATATGTACTCAATCATAATGTGAAAATCCATGATACTGAATTTTTGAGTTTTCATAAGGCTTATGGAGGTCTTCACTGACCCTCTTTGGACCTGCTTTCTCTCTCTGCAGGCTTGATGACAGATCTTCCTTATAAGTTATATAAATCCAAATTGTTTTGGATTTTCCTATGAATTAGGCTATTTGTGGGGGTGGGACACAAATACTGTGTCTAAGCTTCAAAGTTTTTTAGTTTAAAGTTGTTTGCACATTGAACCTGCCTGGACAATGTATTTTATTAATGTGGCTTTTGATGAAAAGTCCATTTCAGTCCAGAGATGAGCTTAAAAAATTTGAAAGTTCCTGTAAAACAGCTGAAGTGGGTTCCTTATTCCCAATCCCCATGAATAAGGAACTCTGGGTCTCTCGACTACAGTACACTTCCAGGCTCAGATCTCCTCCTGTTTTATATGGTACTTGGCAGTGCAGTCACCCTAAACACAGAAATTAGGGCCTCTGATGTCCCAGACCCCACCCATCTTCTTTCATACATGCTCCTTTAGAATCCCACTTAGGTTATGTCTACATTAGAGACTTTACAGTGGCATAGGTGCATCTCTGCAGCTGCACTGTTGTAAGGTATCTTGTGTAGCCACTCTATGATAGAAGAGAGATCTCCTGTGAGCATAATTAAGCCACCCCCAGAAGCAGTGGCAGCTATGTTGGAAGGAAAGTGGCTCCCAGCAATATAGTGCTGTCCGCATCAGTACTTAGGTTGGTGTAATTTACATTGTTCAGGGGATAGTTGCTTATTCAAACCTCTCTGCAATATAATTTATAGACTTAAGTTGTAGTACCAACCTAGCCATAGTTTTGTTAATTTTAACAGTGGAGAATGGCTCGTTTTCATGACCAGGAGCAAACAACTGTTTTTAAGGAAGGATCATCTCTCCTTACTTCAGTAAATTAACAATGGCATTCAAAAGCCCAAGTGCCTAGACAATTTAAAATTTGACTCTGGGCATATAAGGTGAATGCCTTACATTTGAAAAAAATTAAGATTGCATAATGCACAATTTTTCAGGCCAAAGAATGGTAGAACGTAACTGAAAAAGTAATTTCCTTTTTCTAGCCTTTAAAAATCCCTAATATAATATTGTTAATTTTATGCCATCTGTTTAAATGTATCTGGGGAGTGTGATTTAATATGCATAATAAACTTTGAAGTTTGTTTAATCTGGCTGTAGAATGGTGCAGTCATTCATACAAATGATGATGAATTATAAATTAACACTAAAAGCAACAGCTGCTATTAAACAATAGACACGGATCCATTACAACTTTTCTGCATTAGATGAGATGTGCAGAAAGGTTTTGTAACTGATTTTATTTAAATTATATCTAAATATAATACTACTTGATTTTCATGTTTTTACATCATTAGTACAGTATCTGTAGAAATAGGCTGGTCCAATTTTCCTCTGATATCAGTTACCACTCCCACTTTGGGCTTACTAAAAATTTTAGAAGACAGCAAAGGGAGCAATATTCCCATTTTAAGGCACTCATCCAGTTGCTAACATCTAATATTACATAACATTTCTATTTATCACACACCTTAGTTATGATTGTTTTTGCAAAAATCTCTTTCAACAGGCCATATCTTAGGTGTATGTCAGACACGAATGGTGTTATCATCTCAGGCTGATGATCCCATGGAAACAGTGTCATGGGTTCTTCAACAACTGCTTATTCTCTGATTCAGTTCCATTAAATTAAGTGCAAGAATGGGGAGAATCAACTATTAATGGATTACATGTGTGAGTAGGAAACCTATATCAGTGCTTGATAACATGGCTAGAATACAAAAATATATATACACATTTACATGCACTTACCTAAAGGAATATAAGATCTTGCTATACTACTGAAGTACTCTGCAACATCCAAACACTTTAAAAACATGATGCTGAAGGCCTTAATACTGCAACTAGACTTGTAGGGATGAACCTCTCAATCAGGGTTGGGCAAACTTTTTAGCCTGAGGGCCTCATCTATCTCTAGGTGAGCCAGACTGGGGTGGGGAGAAGGGGCAGATCTGGGAGAAGGAAAGCAGCTGTTGTGCTCCAGACAGGGTGCTGTTGTTCAGCCCACACCATGGGAGAGGGGCAGTCATGGGGCTCCAGCCAGGGAATTTCTACTGCATTCAGTAGGAGGGCTGGGAGGGTGAAATGGTGGCTGTGCTTTGGCCAGGGGGCTGCTGGGCCCAGGTGGTGGGAGAATGGGGAGCTGGAAGTGGCAGTCATGCTCTGGCCAGGTGTAGCTGGAGGCCGGATGAAAGGCTCCTGTGGGCCACATCTGGCCCGTGGTCTATAGTTTGCCTACCTCTGCCCGAGGTCTAACGTATGACTGAAGTTGGTAGAACTCCATGTAAGTGGAAGGATTTATAAGCATAGATGAAACTACAGGATCAGGACTTAAATTTATACTGGAAAGATTCACATGCATCCATTTATAATGTTAAGTAAAGGATAGACAAGAGCACATTTATCACTGAAGGAAAAAATTCAGAGCTACAATAATAATGATCCAAAGCATTCCACAGTCCAAAGTGTAGAGGTGTCAGTTTCCATAAATAGCAAATACTTTGACATATGGATACCATAAGTAAATTATAAAAATTAAGGGGAGAAATGACCACTCACTTCAGTGAGGCATTTTCTAGAACTCTGCTTTTGTTCTTCCTGGAGCTTGTACAGAAGATAGCCTCATACTATAAGGTATATATTTCACAATTTATAGAAATGTATTATCTTTCAACTTTACTGGACTGTTCTATTTGTCAATTTTATAAGTACAGTCAATTGATAGACAGGGCTGGCCTTACCATGAGGCGAACTGAGGTGACGGCCCCAGGTGCCAGACTATGTGTGAGGATGCCACTAAGACCCAGAGTGTAGAAAATTGTGTCTGCTGCTGGTGCGTACATATTCTCTCTGCTCTAGATGCACAGAGACAGTGAAGTGCTGTGCTGGAGGAAAGAGGGCACAAGAGACATAACAGGCAGGCAGGAGAGAAGGTGAGAGGGAATAACAGAAAGCAGCAGGAGCTGCAGGAAGAGAGAGGAGGAGGAGCCTCTTATGGACCTCTCTAGCACCCCCAGGAGTCTGGACTTATTAACACCAACTTCTCAGGGAGCTGCCTGTTTCCTGCTGCTTCCCTAAACCCACTTGAGGAGAACAGGCTGTCAACTGAAGTAGTAGGAGCCAGTTAGGCCCTTAAGATGCTGATATCTTTCCTCGCTCAGGCCCTGTTACCAGCCTGCTTATTTGTCCCCTTCAACTGAGTGTTGAGAGCCACTATAGCTGGCACAAAACAGCAAGTCATGAGTGAAAGAAGAAAACTCCCCTCTAGGGCAGCATTCAGAAAAAGAAAGAAAGCAAAGGAAGCTTTTCTATCAAAGCAGGAAGGAGCTCTCCTGAGATACATAGACACAAATATAAAGATATTGCTCAGGACTGCAGGGATAAAATCAGAAAGGCCAAATGACAATTGGAGTTGCAGCTAGCAAGGGATATGAAGGATAACAGAAAGGGGTTCTACAAGTATGTCAGTAACAAGAAGAGGATCAGGGATGGTGTAGATCCCTTACTGAATGGGGCAGGCACCCTCGTGCTGGATGATGCAGAAAAGGCTGAACTACTCAGTGCTTTTTTTACCTCAGTCTTCACAGGCAGGATCAGGTTCTAGGCTACTACACTGGGTAACACAGAATGGAAAGAAGGAGAGAGACCCTCGGTGATGGAAGGTCAGGTTAGGGACGACTTAAAGAAGTTGGATGTGCACAAGTCTATGGGGCCGGATGAACTGCATCAAAGGGTGCTGAGGGAGTTGGCTGATGTGATTGCAGAGCCACTGGCCATTATCTTTGAAAACTCATGGCAAATGGGGGAGGTCCCTCAGGATTGGAAAAAGGCAAATATAGTACCTATCTTCAAGAAAGGGAAGAAGGAGAATCCAGGGAAGTACAGACCCATCAGCCTCACCTCAATCCCTGGAAAAATCATGGAGCAGGTCCTCAAAGAATCCATCCTGAAACACTTGGAGGAAAATAGAGTGATCAGGAACAGTCAACATGGATTCACCAAGGGCAAATCGTGCCTGACCAACCTGATTTCCTTCTATGATGAGATGACTGGATTTGTGGATGCAGGAAGAGCCATCGACGTGGAATAACTTGACTTTAGCAAGGCTTTTGATATGGTTTCCCACAGCATTTACGTCGGCAAGTTAAGGAAGTATGGGTTGGATGAGTGGACCGTAAGGTGGATAGAAAACTGGCTAGATCAACGGGCTCAGCGGGTAGGAATCAATGGTTCGATGTCTAGTTGGCAACCGATAACGAGTGGAGTGCCCCAGGGTCGGTCCTGGGGCCGATTCTGTTCAACATCTTCATTAATGACCTCGATGATGGGATAGTTTGCGTGCTTAGTAAGTTCGTGGATGACACCAAGCTGGGGGGAATGGTAGACACGCTGGAGGGCAGGGACAGGATTCAGGGAGACTTAGACAAATTGGAACACTGGGCCAAAAGAAACCTCATGAGGTTTAACAAGGACAAGTGAAAAGTCCTGCAGTTAGGACGGAAAAATCCCATGCACTGCTACAGGCTGCGGACCAATCGGCTAAGTAGCAGCACTGTAGAAAAGGACCTGAGGGTTATGGTGGAAGGGAAGCTGGATATGAGCCAACAGTGTTCTCTTGCCTAAAAGGTCAATGGCATATTGGGCTGCATCAGTAGGAGTGGGCTAGCAGATCGAGGGACGTGATAATTCCCCTGCATTCGGCACTGGTGAGGCCGCATCTGAAATACTGTGTCCAGTTTTGGGCTCCCCACTAGAGAAAGGATGTGGACAAATTAGAAAGAGTCCAGTGGAGGGCAATTAAAATGATTAGGGGGCTGGTGCACATGACTTACGAGAAGAGACTGAAGGAAGTAGGCTTATTTAGTCTGCAGAAGAGAAGACTGAGGAGGGATTTGATAGCAACCTTCAACTTCCTGAAGGTGTGCTCCAAAGAGGAGGGAGCTAGGCTGTTCTCAGTAGTAACAGAGGACAGAACAAGGAGCAATGGTTTCAAGTTACAGCTGGGGAGGTCGAGATTGGATATTAGGAAAAACTTTTTCACTAGGAGGGTGGTGAAGCATTGGAATGCGTTACCTGGGGAGGTGGTGGAATCTCTGTCTTGGGAGATAATTAAGGTTCGGTTAGACAAAACCCTGGCTGGGATGATTTAGTGGGAGTGGTCCTGCTTTTAGCAGGGGGTTGGACTAGATGAGGTGTCTTCCAGCCCTATGATTCTATGAAATGTTCACAGTGAGCTTTCTGGCTCCAGTGAGGATGTGAGTGGTGAGGAGATGCCTGATCTTCCAGTTAGTCAGAGTGCAGGTGACCTGGCAGCTACTGCTACATCCATATCTCCATCTCAAATGGATGTAACCATGCACATTCCTGAAGAAAAGTGTAGATCAGCGAAGAGTGTGTTGGAGGTGCAAGAAACATCTGCTGCTGAAGTTAGTTCCTTAAGTCTAGGTGATCCAGGACTGTGGACCCACTTGAGCAGTAGCCTGCAGGACTTCCTTGTCTTGCATGGGCCACAGCAAGTGAAAAACTTCATATTCCCCAAAGACAATGAAAATAGAAGTCTCCATCCAACACATTCCTGGCGTGAAATCCCCAACGGTGACAAAGTGTAGAGGCCATGGCTTATGTACTCAAAAACCCAGAATGCTGCATATGTTTTTTGTTGCAGACTTTTCCAGTCTAATGTTCTAGCCGCATTGGGTTCTACAGGAACAAAGGACTGGAAAAATCTGACTAGAAATCTGGCATACCATGAGAAGGCAGCAAATCACCAGAGAGCATTCCATAGGTGGAAAGAGCTTGAAATGAGACTACGGTCAAAGGCCACCATAGATGATCAGCATCAAGAGAAGATTACATCAAAGTCTCTTTACTGACAAAATGTTCTGAAAAGGCTCATTGCCATTGTGAGAATGCTAGCTACCCAAAACCTAGCACTGTGTGGCACTTCAGATCAGCTGTATGTGCCAAACAATGGAAACTTCCTTAAAATTGTGGAGCTGAGGTCTGCGTTTGATGCTGTACTCCAGGAGCATCTAAGTAGAGTCACCACCCAAGAAATTGACACACACCACTACCTTGGAAAAACAATTCAAAATGAGATCATACAGTTATTGGCAACAAAAGTTAAAACAGAAGATTGTGGCAGATCTGAAGTCAGCAAGATATTACTCTGTTATTCTGGACTGCACACCTGACATCAGCCATACAGAACAAATGACTTGAATGGTGCATTTTGTAACAACAGAACCTAGTGAAAATGTCCCTGCAATGGGGACGGTCAGAGAGCATTTTCTAGAATTTGACATTGACGATACTACAAGAGTTGGTATGACAAATGTGCTTCTTAAAAAGCTGGAAGGTACAGGAATTGCAATAGCTGACATGAGAGGTCGGGGCTACAATAATGGTGCCAGCATGAAAGGAAAGAACAGAGGAGTGCAGACATGGATCCAAGAGTTAAACCCTCAAGCTTTTTTGTCCCATGCAGTTCTCATTCATTGAACTTGGTGGTCAGTGATGCAATGTCAGCTTCTAGTGAGGCTGCTGAATTTTTTAATATAATTCAAAGCATCTGTGCATTTTACTCTGCATCAACTCATCGATAATTTTGAAGCAACATCTGGGAAAATCCTCTCTGACACTGAAACCACTGAGTACCACACGATGGGAAAGTCGAGTGGAGGCAATAAAGACTATCAAACACCAAATTGGGAAGATAAATGATGCCATAGTAGCCATTATGGAGGATAATGCTATGACAGGAACTGTTCATAGAAGAAAAGTGGCAGAGGGAAATGGAATCACCAGAAACATACATAACTTCAAATTTTTGTGTGGCTTAGTGTTGTGGCATAACATACTGTTTGAAATAAACATGTAAGCAAGGGACTCCAAGGTGTTGACCTTGATCTATCTGGAGCAACAGAACAATTGGACAAAGCTAAGTCATACCTACAGTCTTACTGGTCAGATGAGGGATTTCAAAACGTTCTGAAGAGTGCACAGAAGTTGGCAGAGGAACTTCACATTGCAGCTATTTTCCCACCCATTGACACAAGTGTCGCAAAAGAAGACATTTTGATTACAAGTAGAGCCCTGCAAATCTGCCGATATCTGCATTATATCTGCAGATATCCGCATCCGCAGATACAATGCGGATATCCGCAGACCATTTCTTGCAGATGCAGATTGGCTACAGATCCACATATTTTTATCTGTACAGGGCTAGAGCCCTGCAAATACGCAGATATCTGCACTATATCTGTATCTGTGGATACAACGTGGATATCCGCAGAGCGTTTCTTGCAGATGCAGATAGGATATGGATCCACATATTTGTATCCGCGCCGGGCTCTAATTACAAGGCACAGGATAATCCCAGAGTTGAATTCTTTAACCAGGTGCTAGATTGTGCAATACAGTCAGTTGAAAAAGATTTCATGCAGCTCAAGGAACGCAGCAGAATATTTGAGATGTTGTATGATATTCCAAAACTCTTCACTATACCTGAAGAAGACCTACACCAGCAATGCAGGGCACTAGAGACAGTGTTGACAGAGGATGATATGCACGATATTGATGCGAGAGATTTGGGTGACGAACTGAAAGCCCTTTCATCATACATTTCAACAGGATCAACTCCAAAGGCTGTTCTGGAATATATGTGCACATATAAGATGACCACCCAAATGCTTTTGTTGCTCTGTGCATACTTTTAACACTGCCTGTAACAGTTGTCAGTGGAGAACGCAGTTTCTTCAAGCTGAAGTTAATAAAAACACATCTACGCTCCACAATGACAGAGAAAAGGGCTGGTCGGCCTTGCAACCATCTCAGTAGAGCATGAGCTGGCCCAGACTGTGGACCTTCAGGAAGCAGTTCAAATCTTTGCAGCCAAGAAGGCACAGAAAGCACCACTTTGATTATTTAAACAGATAAAAATGCCACTGTTTACTATGTAGACAAGAAAAGTTACATTTGCCATTCATGCATTTGAAAGTTACTTAAAATTTTTGAACAAGACACTTTAAGTTGTTAGTTCGCCTTTATTGGGGTAAGTAGCAGAGCAGTAGCATGAGAGGAGAACAACAGGAAGAAGGCAGAATTGAGACCTTTCAAAGTTTTGGCCCAAGCGAGGCAGCTTGGTGATATCATTTGAGCTCCCCACCTCAGGTTCCAAAATGTTGTGGGCCAGCCCGGTTAATAGATATTGTTCTAAAGTTTAATTCTTCACACAAAAGTAGTACAAAGCACTCCCTTTATTTATTATGCCAATGCAAACCAGAAGTCTTTGGGAGGTGGGGGCTATGAAGCTATTCTGGGCCTACTCTGAGTATGCTGTGTTGTAATCCATGTTTTTCTCTATTATAGCTCAGTTTGTTTGATTGGGGTTTTTTTAAGTCTCCTGTCCTTTCTGAAACCATGGATTCAAGTGGGTAAACAGATTCCAATGTTATTGTTTTTTGAACCATTAATCTAGCTGAATAGATTATGGACTTTCTTCTCTACCCTATGCAAGGTAAGAATACCTACCCCCCCCCCCAAAAAAAAAAATCACAAACCATGAGTGTAATCTTTTTCTGCTAAGTATTCTTGAATGTTTAAGTAAATATATCTGAAGGAACTCTGACTCTCACAAGAGCGGTAGAAATAAATCATAGCTGAATGACAGAGTAGTTAAAAGTACTTAGTAGAACAGTATCACACAAGAGTACCACTCTGGTATTTACATTTGTCTCCTGGCTTATGATTTAGAACAATGCAACGTAAGTGCATTAATACAGAGGGTAACTCCATGTAGCATAAATTCCCTCAAATATCCTGATCAACAAAGCCACAACTCCAAAAAAAAAAAAACCCAAAAAACTCAAGTGGCACTTTAAGGGCAAGTTCTTAGCACAGTCATTCTGTAGGATAGTCAGTCTATTAGAAATCCTGGACAGTCGCATTCTAGATTACACACACTGTAGTTTAGTGGATTTTGTCTTTGTAGTCTAATTCAGCAAAACAAGAATAAAACATTGAAGAGGGAAAATGCCCACCCTCAGAGTAAATGTGAAGTATCAGTATTGTCTATGAAGGCCACAGCTTTTGTCACTAAACTAATAGTAGTACTCCACTTTTAAGAATTATTTTGCCATTGTCAATTATGAAGGCAGAAGCTAGTTCTTTCAAGAGAGTGGCCTTAAAATGAGTTTTGGATTTAAGGGGAAAAGATGGTGTATTTAAAGCACGTAACATTTCCAGAGTCCAACCTGGGTCAAAATGGAGTTATTAGGATACTAAGGGTGCGTCTACACTTGTAAATTAAGTTGACTTAAGCTTGGCTTAAGTCGACAATGTGCCCTACATCTACACTACACTTTGCTTAAGTCGACTTAAGCAGCTTGCTTAAGTCGACTTAAGCAAAATAAAGTCGACTTAATGAAAATTAAGTCAACTTTATTAAACCACCTTTCTACTCGACCTAAGGCTTAATTCGACTTTCTAAAGTCGAATTAAGCCAGTGTAGCTCTGGGGTAGCCCTAAGTCGACTTAGGGCTAGCCCAGGACTACACCAATGCCCTCCCTGCCGGGGGAGGGGTACAGGGGGAGCATGGCATGCCCCCCAAAGGGCAGGGCATGTGGGCACAGTGTGACACTGTCTGGATTTAGGGA
>ML685785.1:22839676-22878225 GCA_007922175.1 Pelusios castaneus
AATAATAGATGATTTACACTTTGCCTATGTGGCAACAAAACAACCCTCCCCCCCCCCCCCGCCCCGGAAAATAAAAACTGCATTTTTATTGCAACAGGATAATTTCTAAATTCCCTCATCTATTCAGTAGTGGCCTGAGGTCATTTCTAGTTTTGCAATCTTCTTAATACACCAGTTTAGTTAGCTGTAAATAATCAAAAGCAGTTTCACATTTGGGGAAAGGATTACAGACACTCTTGGATACAAGAGAACAGTAAGAGTGCTTTGAGAGGTTGGCAATTATTATTGTACTACATATAGTTAAGCCACCCAGGTAGTACAGAAACTTTTAGGAATTAACTATCCAAGAGATGACCTAATAGGGCCCTTTCCTTTTCTATTTTTTAACATTTCCAGAAGCACACCACCACCCTCTTGTGGTGCAAAAAAATAAAAATTTAAACCAACAATGTTTAGTTTAGCTAATTAGCATTAACTTCCAGTAGTTATATCCTACTATAAATACCATTATGTACTCAAAAGAAAACCTTAATTGGAGAATCAATGTGAAGAGAACAGATAGAAGACCAAATAAGAGATTTACCTCAGTGAAAACATACAAAGGGATTATAATGCAAAGTAATTTTTTTCATAGCACATTTCACAAAGTTACAATTTGCAGGAGTCAATTTTTTTCCAAGCATTTCCTCAAGCCTTTTAAAGGCATTTAATACACCAAGAATTAATACAGAAGAGGTGGACAATAACATTTATTTAACTTTAAATATCTAGGGAAGATAAGTTTTACAAAGAGGCAGAAAAAGCTTAATTACAAAACTTTAAATCAATGCTAAAACAAAAAACCACATAAAATTACCCAAGCTGTGCATAAATTAATCTCAGGAACAGAAATATAATACATTCACTATCACCATTAAATACTGGATTCATTTCCATATAACTGTGCATCTCCCACTCTCCGCCCCACCAAATGGTTGAAACATGAAGTTTAAAAAAATGGGGATTCTGAATTTTAAATGATAAATTTTGGCCATCTTTGTTTTGCATTCTGAGTTTTGTGTTTGAAAACGTTCTTAGCATACATGTCGATCCTCGGTTGTACTGTAATGGCAAAGTACTGTTGAATCTTCATATGCAAACAGCAAAAGCCACACAATGAATAAGTGCCACTCAGCTGCAGAAACTGGCAAGTTATTGGCAGTATTTGATCCTCTTTTCAAATGCCACGCTTCTTTATCCAACCTGCCACTAGAAAAATAAAACGAAGTTGTGTATGTGCAACAAATTCAGTGAATCATTACTGTTCAAAAACACTGGTGGATTTGAATGAAATACTTGATGTGCAACAAGAGAACGTACAACTTTCCAGATGCTATCCCTATTCCAAAGAGTTTACCATGTAAAAGGAAAGTAGCCATATGTTAAAAGTTGAGAGAGGGAAATAAGTGTAGATTAAAAAAGAAAAAGATACACAAATATGCATAATTCCCATTTGCTTGCTTATAAGAAATTGGCCAACCAATGATAAGCATAGAGGGAAAAAATGTGGCTTCTGAAGGAGGTCACCATCTTACTAGTTTGTTCATTAAAGCCAGGCCATGACAAATCTGCTGGACGCTTAGGGGCCAGTCCTGAAAGATGGGTGCCCCTAAGTATCTGGCAAAGCCACCCCTGCCATTCGAAGGGCCAAAGTGGAAGATTTTGTGATGGAGAAGTAGTGCCGTGGTGTTCACAACCTCCTCCCTCCCATGAGCAACCCGACCGTGAACTGATGGTGGGCTTCAGGCCCAAATTACCGGTTGAAGCCAGTCTCCTGTGGGAACCGGCTAGCGCCTGAGATAAGGTGGTTTGTTTTTTTGCAAGGCGTGGCTGTGCCTCTTACCTGTTTTTCTTGTTGCTACCTTGGCCTTGGGGCTGAGTGTGTGAAGGGGAATGCAGGCATGATCATCCCGCCTTCTCCTGAAATGCTATATGTTAGCATAGCCTCTGAGAATTTGCGGACTCTGCCGTGGACCATGGACCAAGCTGCCTCAGTAACCTTGGACCAGGGTGCCTCGGGAACCTCCTCGAGGTTGTCCGCAGCTGTCAAGGGTCCCTGGCTGCTGAAGGGACATAAGCTCTCACCACTTAATACTTTGCTTGTGCTTGCTTGGGGTATTCACCCTGGCACTCAATAAAAATCATCCATCTTTTCAATGGTCTTTGACTGAGTCTGGTGAATCTACATGAACCTACCCCTTGGGGTACAGTTTGGGGGAAACACTTGGCATCACAAACAGGATTTACTGACTCAGTCAATCACCCTGTGGTGGTAAAAGTTTAGAGGACGTAGTGCATCTCCCAGGGTGGCCGGCCACATCAGTCTGGGGACAGGTGGCCAAACAATGGAACTGGGTTACCCTCCCCCTATCCAGTCACTTTTGAGAAGGAGTAAGGGGACAGCGTTACTCTTGCTAGTCTCGAGAAGGTACTTGAGTTGCTGGAGAGAAGAGTGAAGGGAGTGCAGCAGGCTGGGCGGGTTTTTCCTATCTGCCCTCTGGCTTCAGCATGACACCATGCTGTGACTGGAGAAGCCGGTACAGGATTTGAGAACATTGTTAGAGCATGCACGGCTCAGTCACATCCTGCAGCAGACCTCTCTGACCCAGCTGCAAATGGGAGGAAAGAAGCCAGCAGTGCAAGCTGAGATAATGGCAGGGCGCTATGCGCAGCAGCAACATAAGCATAAAGCCCGGGGTTCCCGTTTCATCAGTAAAGGTGTGCGCCCTTTGCTGCGGTAATTGGGACCCCGAGACAGTAATAGTAATTTTGTGGTGAAAGCGTTAACAACTGAAGTTAAAGAGAAACAGGCTTGCTAAGGCTTTGAAAGCTGTCCAGCAGAAAACGTGTAAGGAGGGGTTGGCACTAGCAATTTGCCTTCGCCACTTCCTACAGAACCGCCCCTACTCCAACATGTCCTGAGTGAAGGTTCGGGCCCTGATAGCATCAGACAGGGACCCTAAAATATGGGAGAGGGACATACGGCATTCCAGCAATGAAGGCATGGGGTGGGAGAAAGAAAGAAATTGAGCTAGGGGAAGATCCTGCAAAGGACATTCGACCCCTAGTTACTAATGAAGCTAAGGGACCCCCTGGGGTGGCCCTTCAACAGATACAGATCATGCAAGATTACACCCAGACGGTGCTCCAAGGGGCCGCATGCAGTACAAGCAGAGGGTGGGTGAGAGCATGAAATCCTGGCAGTGGACCAGGGAGCTGATGCAGTGCACCTGGTCTCGGGGGAGGTAATGAGGCTGGGGGCTAGCTCCATCGGTTCAGGGGATGAAGAAGCGGCTGCTCCAGAGGCATCCCCCCCCAAGACCTCTTTCTCAGATGAGCCGTTGCCACCCTCCCCCACTCTTGGGTGAGCACGGCCGCACCAGGCTGAGTGCTGCAGGGGAGGGGGGGAGGGCTGGCAGCTCCTTTTACTGCTCTGGGCAGGCAGGCTTTGTGTGCCTGTGCTGCTGCTGAGATTTTGATTTTAGGGCACTGGATGGGGATGCATAGGGCTCCTGCCCTGTGTGCCCAGTGCCAGCAATGCCCCACTTGACTGGACTTTTACTCTGCTGCACACAGTTTTCCGATTTATGCACCTGCCAGAATTGCACCCAGGAGCACCACTGAAATTCCACAGTGGACCACTTGGCGCATGTTGCCAAATGCAGAGCGGCCCCCCTTCCTCTTCACCTCCTGGGTATGCACACATTCAGGATGTTTGGGTCCTGAGGGGGCATGCTAGTGTGCACAATCTCAGGGCATTTCCACCTTTCATCTTACCTGGGAAATAACTGAAGCTTCATGTAAAGTTTACCAGACTGCAAAAATTTCTTTTGGATACAGGCCAGCACCCTCCTCTCCCGCCAACCAGGTAAGTGCCATGGGGATGTTTGGCTGACCTTTTATGCCCACTGGAGACTATGACTGATGAATTTACAGAATGTATTATTTTACCATGGTTTTTTTTTCTCAGCTACAGTTGGATATAGCCCCACCTCCCAGCCAGCAACACCATGCAGAACTGAGCAACGGGTTTAGGTATTTGTTGGATGTTCCATATCTCCTGTTACCCCCAGGGCGGGTGCAATAGGTTGCTACAGCTGGCTGCAAAGGCAGCGACTGCAACTCCTATCTCCGGACCACATGCTCAGAGATGGGGGTTTGGGGCATTAACGAAAACTGCCTTTCAGTTAAATTTTCATCAGTGGTATGGCCTGACGCCAGTGGAATGCTAGTATGGTGGAGTGGGCGTGCGGCCAATAACTGAGGAACCGAGTGCTGTGGAGAACCCGGAACACCCAGAACCTGATGTGCTACAAGTGGGCTGTACGCCTCCCAACCGGGGAATACCTGAATCAGCGGAGGTGGACTTGTATGCAGTCACCCTGGCTATCACTGATCACAGCAAACCAAACTGATCCCACTGGAACACGGTACAGCTACTTAAGGAATGTTATAGGAGGGTGCCCCCCCCCCCCATTCTGGGCTGGCATTACATGCAACAGTGTACATACAGGGAGGGGTGGTATACCCTGATTACTGGAGAGAGGTGCAGTACTGCTGTTTAATTTTGGAATAGAGTCTGGAGAAGTGCAGCCTCACAACTGAGTGGCCTGATTAATCTGTGAGCGGATCGCCCTCCTGAAGGCGATGAGTCTGAAAGAGACAGATGCTGGAGACCACCTGGGGATCGCAAGGGCTTGGGTCCACAGAGAGAGCAACTGAAGAGGGTGACTGGGTTTGGAGATGGTAACCTGGGTGAAGCCTCCAGCCCAAGGTCATTGCCCAGGGGCCCGAGAACACCTTGGATCAGGGTTAATAAAATTAATAATGATTTTGTTTGTCTTGACAGAGGCAAACTAGCATGGAGGTAGCCATGCTTGGTGTGTATGGGGTACTGCGAAGGAGCAGACTGATGCAGATGGCCAGGGCTAAAAGATCGCAGCCCTACCATCCCTCATGAGGCACCATTCACCTAACCTTCCCACTGGTGGGATCCAACCGAACCATTGGGAACCTCTTGTGTCCTGCTAATCAGCCCTGTGAAGTCATGGCAATTTGCACCCTGCTCTGCATGCAGCGTTTTGGCTCGATCCCGGGTACCACGACCCTCATTATGCTTGGGGATTTCATCTTGAAACAGTTGCTAAATGACGCCACCCTGTGGTGCTGGGCCACACCCAACAGCACCAAATCGTTTGGGCAAGTTACCTTGAAGGCCCTGCTGGACATGGACAAGTGCATCAACCGTACAGGCCAGTCTTGGCTAGGCCTTGGTTGAGTTTGGGGCTTTGGGAATCCCGTCCCTCTCATCAAGGGGTCCACTGATTCAGCAAGGCCCTCCCTACTTGTTAACAAGCACCACCTGTAAAGACTCTACCAGACACTTGCAACTTGGTTATTTTGGGACCACAGATTAACGTAATTCATGCAAACATTAATATTGGTGCAGTTTGGGTTGAGTTTTGTAATGCGAGTTGTTGGTTTTAAGCAAGTGATTTGTGGGAGTAGTGGAGAGCATCGGTTGTTCCCCTCACCCCAGGGTAATAAGGAAAGCAACAGGTAATGGACACTATCCTGGGGGTGGAATAGGAATGGGAACAGATCTTTGGGATTTTCTTGATGTTAAGGCCCTAAGTAGGCCTTCATGTGGAAGTCATTATGTTGTAGATTGAGTGGCTTCCCCTTTTTTAGAAGCCTTGGTCCAAAATTAAAAGGAACAATGGCAAATGCAGCAGGCCTTGAACCATACTGGTTGGGACAACAAAACCTGTGCGACATTGCGGTGGTGGCTATGAGTTTAAGTCATATGATATTGAAACACTGCAACACAAGCTGCAGATGTTGGGTCAGCTACACTCTGTGGCCATGTCTACACTGGCAAGTTAGTTCGAATTAAGGAGGCTTAATTCGAACTAACTAAAGCCATGGCTACACTGGGCTTTAGTTAGTTCGAAATAAAGGCTTCCTTAATTCGAACTATTAAGTTCAAATAGTTTGAATTAACTCTTTAGTTGGAATACCCTAACTAGTTCGACTTAACCAATGTGGCCATGTTAATTCGAACTAATTTCTTAGTTCGAACTAACCGGCCATTGAAATGAATGGGGATCGCTAATTCAAACTAAGTTTTTCTAGTTCGAACTAACTAATTCAAACTAATTTTAGCAAGTGTAGACATAGCCTGTGGTGCTAATTGTTGCCACCCACTGGCTCCCAAGAATGGTTCTCTCAGTCTCCAAGGGGTGTAGCAGGTGTGAAGACTGTTTAATCAAACAGCCTGGGCCACCCTGCTGGACACTCGAGACATTACACAACAAGTACATAACCGCAACGCCTGCATAGGAGCACAGCTCCTGGCTATACAACAGGTGCATACACTGATTTTAGGGCTTGCTACCGGTAATAGTGTGTTGCTTGGCGGGTTCCTGGGCCTGCTGCCCAGTGCCTGGATGCAACCACAGCCATCCAGCTTGCGGTATAACACCACACTAATTCAATACACCTTTTTTGTATGTCCATAATTGGACAAGCCCCCACAGCTGGTCCCCCTTGGCAGTGCTGCCCCACTTAATGGGTCACAAGTTTTGGGAGCCCCAACTTCATGGGACGTGGGTGAACCCTTACGCCAGCAATACCTACACCTGGCCACAAGAGTGGGTGAGCCCCACAAACCCCTGCACCTTTCGTCACTCCACTGGTGCCTGTGCATAACACGAACGGTTCCTTAATAAAATCATAGTGCTAGACAGAGGTAACGGACTGGTGTGTAGTGACGACCGCTAAAGTCCTATGGAACAATCAGCAATAGTTCTGTCCTCCCCTTTGTGGGTGTGTAAAGGAAATTGTCCTTTTTTTAATGGACTTTACTATAAATTTGATTTACTATATACTCCACCACCACCAAATGTGGTGGCAGTTCGCAAAGTGTGGATGCAGGCGCAGGCCCTGAATCGGGTTATTGCTGCTCATTTGGGTAGGTTGTGATAGCCAGAGTTGGCGTGTAGGACCAAAGCGGAAGATTTTGTGATGGAGAAGTAGTGCCGTGGCATTCACAACCTTCTCCCTCCCATGAGCAACCCGACCGTGAACTGATGCTGGCTTCATGCCCAAAGCAACAGCTGAAGCCAGTCTCCTGTGGGAACCGGCTAGGGCCTGAGATAAGGTGGTTTGCTTTTTTGCAAGGCTTGGCTGTACCTCTTACCTGTTTTTCTTTTTTGCTATCTCGGCCTTGAGGCCGAGTGTGTGAAGGGAAATGCGGGCTTATATGTTAGCATAGCCTCTGAGAATTTGCAGATTCTGTCGTGGACCATGGACCAAGCTGCCTTGGTAACCTTGGACCAGGGTGCCTCAGGAACCTCCACAGGGTTGTCCACAGCTGTCAGGGGTCCCCGGCTACTGAAGGACATAAGCTCTCACCACTTAATACTTTGCTTTTGCTTGCTCGGGGTTATTCACCCTGGCACTCAATAAAAACCATCCCTCTTTTCCATGGTCTTTGACTGCATCTGGTGAATGTACACGAACCTACCCCTTGGGGTACAGTTAGGGGGAACACCATCGTAAAGCTGCCGTGGCCGCGGCTCCTTTTGGCAGCAAGCCCCTCCTCTGCTGCTGTCGCCGAAAAAAGCCACTGCTAGCGGTTCTTTTGGCGGCGCTAGGAGGTGGGGGGAAGGAGGAGCTGCAGGGGACAGACAGTGGCGCTCTTCCAATGCCACCATATCTTCCCAGCACCCACACCACCCACCCCCACTGCCGACAAAAGAGCTGCTGACAGTGGCATAGTTTTGGTTGCAGAGGAAGGAGATCCCAGCGTGCTCTGCACGGTGGGGGGGACCTTTTGCACCCAGCACTCTTAGGCATTAGGGGCAAAATCCTAAGCACCATGGCAACCTGGCACCTAGGATTTGTCAAGGCCTGATTAAAGGTGTTGTATGTGTAGGGAGCAGCTTGGACTAAAGCGTGAATATGGGAGACAGACAAATGGGAAGTCAACATTAATGGTGGAGTAGAGAGGATGGGAGCAATGCAGTAAGAGACAGGAGTGGATAAGTAGGGAAGCATAGAGCTGTAGAGAGGCTTGAAGGCTAGGACAAATAGTTTAAGCTTTACGTTACAGGAGAGAGACCCACTGGAAGCATTCAAAGAGAGGGTGATATCGTAAGACAACAGGAAGGAAGATGATCTTAGGGCAGGTCTTCATTGGCAGCAGCAAATTCGCTGCCATCAGATCTAACTTCCCAATCTGTGACAAGCCTCACAACTGGAGATATTGCAGTAAGTAGGCGTTAGGCAGTTGAAGGAAGATATGCAAGTTACTTAAAATAATTTGTGCATCTCCCTTCAAATGCCGTCAAAATCCCTCCATAGTGTAGATCAGGGCTTAGAAGCTGCGTTTTGAATGGACCGGACAGGAGGATCACAGGGGGGTTGGAGAAAGTAGATGAGGCAGCTGGAATACTCAATGTGGGATATGAAAGCCAGGACAAATTTTTGCTGTGGGAATAAAAAGGTTGCATCTTAGAAGTTTTATAGAGGAAGAACTGACAATATTTGCACACAATACAGATATTTAAGGAAAAAGAAGAAATTTAAATAGGACTCTTACATTATGGGCCTAAGTGGCCAGGAGCAAGGTGATGCTGTCAATAATAGTTGTGAACACAAGTGAATAAGGAGGACTTGGAAGGAAACATCAGTTTGGGATATGTTAGGTTTACTTCGGCTTTCTATTTGTGCTTACTCTGTTTTGTATAATCATTTAATAGATGTATATTAGTAAAAATAGTTTTGTCTGTAAAGCTAATTAAACCCCAAAACAAAAATATTTTTAAAAGGATTTGACATAAAGGAAATCATAAAAAACTTACTCTAAGTCCTCCTCCTCCAGAGCCTGAAGATGCAATTTGCTTTTCCATTTCTTCCTGTTTCTTTTTCTTTTGCTCCACAGAATATGGGCTCTTAACACCCCGAGAGGAGGCCTTTAGGGAAATAAGATTGGGTAAAATAAGCATATTGCAAGTTTCTTTACAAAGAAATAAAATCTTGGCAATTACATTTTGTGGATTTCTAACTAATAATACTATTATATAACACAGCATCATAACTTTTTACAGTGCTTTTCCATATTGCATAGTATTTGTCAGTGGTGGCAATGAGGTATTCTCTTACTTCATTATATTTGTACATCCAGCTGGGCATAATTTAATGAATAAAGCATGTGGTTTGTATCCAAGTTTGTAAAATTAAACATATTCCCCTCCCCTTCAAAACCTCCCAGGCATTTTGATCTTGTAGCTATTCCAATTGACATGAGCTCCATATTCTTGCTCTCATCAGTAGAATTTTAGCTTAGAAAAGATTGTACAGGCAGTCAGTAGTACTCAAGAACCCAAACTCTCATTTTATTATGAGATCACTGTTCCTAGTTCTTTTCTTATCACACATATTCCTGCAAGTATGGGACATCCTGTGGCTAAAAGATGGATGTTAAGCCAAGAGTTCTCAAAACAATTTAGTTTAAGAGCATGAAAGGAGATGACAGATTTCATTTCCAGATCTGCAATCCTTGTGTGTACCCTAACAGAGAAGTCAATGGGAACACAGCCAAGTATCAGGGGCCTAGCTTAGGAAGTGTGAAACTAAGGTTCAATTCCTCCAACAAAAATATCTGCTTGACTGAGCAAGTCATTTAGTCTATTTGCATCTCATATGCTCATCTATAAAATAGGGCTAATACCGTTTCCCCGAAAATAAGACCTACCCATAAAATAAGCCCTAGCAGGATTTCTAAGCATTTGCGCAATATAAGCCCTACCCCGAAAATAAGACCTAGTGATGGGCGTGGCTATGCAGCGTATCTGCACAACCCATGCATTTCGGTGCGGAGCGGTAAAGAAGACGGGCAGCCCTTCTCATCTGCCCCATCGTGACAGCTGCTATCCCGGAGGTGACCGGAGAGGTGCGGGCAGCCCGACCAACAAGGTCGGCTCCCCCTGTCAGGTCCCTAAGACATCCCCTGAAAATAAGCCCTAGGGTGTCTTCTTGAGGAAAAATTAATGTAAGACCCTGTCTTATTTTCGGGGAAACACGGTAGTACTTTCCCCTAATTCACAAGACTGTTGTGAGGATACATACATAAAAAAAACTTGTGAGGCACTGAGATTACTATGGTGGTGGGAGCCCCATAAGTGCCTAAATTGGACAGATATATGGTTCTAAAATGGCAATACCAAGGCCATACCAAATAGCTTCTTTTTCCTCTTCTTTCGAAAGTTGACATTTACAGAATTTTTAATGCACTTTACTTCATAATTTAGTGTTATTACACTATATGTGAGCAACAGCAAAAACTAGAGAAAAGGGAAACAGACTGTCAGCACAAATCCAAAGACTGGAGACTGATCAAAGGAGAGTTATGACAAGCAAGACTGGACATGACCAAGGATGGAAGAGAGGCATTAAACTGTTGATGCAAGGTAAAATATAAAGTAAAGATGAAACAGGATGATCTGAATAGTATATTGGTTTGTGTCTATTTCCATTATCAACTATATTTCTCTCTATAGTACATGGTATTTATTTACATTACAGGTAGGATGTTGCAAGGATACATATCAGAAGATTCTTTGAGATTTGAAGGCCTGTAAATGTATTAAATATTTTTAAACATTTTAAAAGATTTTAAAATTAAAATGTAGTCCAAAGCAAGTCAAAAGAAGTTTAACAAAAAAAGGCCCTTAATATCATTTAAATGCTGCTATAATAATTTAGAGAGTGCTTTCATTCATGACTCAATATGAATCATGAGCTTTTAAAACAGTAGCAAACAAACCCTTACTATTAAAGGTCAACAAACTATACAGAGAACAGTCAGCAATATTCAGACAATACACACATTCATTTTCTTCACATTTCAGATGCATATTTGAAATTCATTACAAGACGTGATAGAGAATTTATATGATGCAGTTTTTGTATTTTTTTAAATATAAACTCTGATAAGGTACAAATTGCTTCATTCTTTCCCCATGGTTCCACTAGGGATGTAAAAATTAGTTGAATTAAAAATCTGATTAAAAATTAATTGACTTAAAAAGTAGTACATTAAAATGGTTAGATGCATGGGGGAGGGAGGATGCTGGGCTCAGCTCCTCTTTCTCCACCATGCATGCAGAGCCATGGCTGGCCAGCTCCCACTTGACTGGAACTGAACCAAGCTCAGTTGCAGCCACCTCTCCACTCTCCATGCCTCCCCACCACCTGCAGGGAGCCAAGCGCAGCTATGAACTCCCATCCACTCTAAGCACCAAGCCTCCTCACCAGCAAGAGCTGCCCAGCCACACTCACTTGTGGGCAGCCGGTCCCTGCTGCTCCCCTCCCTCTCCCAATTTAAACAGCAAACAGTAGTTTAAACCATTTAAACAGCTAATTACATTTAAATGGTTACACTTTTGCATCCCTAATTTCCATCTTCCTATAACTTCTGTCTTTATGGCACATTCTACCTCCATTTTCCTAACTTTCAGATCTCTCAGCTTCAACACTGAAGTTCCCAACTTTTCAGGCCCAAAGTTTGTCAATGTCATTGCTTAATTCAGTGGTTTTCATACTTTTTTTCTCAGGACCCAGTTGGAAAAAAAGAAAAATTATGTCTACAGCCCAACAATTACATGTTTAAGCAATGCATTCCAGTCTTTCGGTGGCGGCAGCAGAGGGTGCTGTGCCTGAGGGTCTGTGATCCAGTACTGGATCCCGCCCGTAAATTTGAAAACCACTGGCTTAATTGACTGAGCTAAGGAAAGAGACCCAAATTTCTCCCATGTTAATGAAGTGAACAGCCAACAGATTCTACTACTTTGAGCTTTTAGAAGTAGCAAGAGTCAAAAGTAACACTTGCATATGCTACCAAAACAATAAAATATCTTTGAAAAAATGCAGCTGAAATCGCTTCAGTGATTGTAGACAACATATATACACATCACTGACAACATTCAATTTCTTCTTTGGTTTAAAATAACTTTCCAGATTTGCATTCACATTTTATGATGGCAGGGATTTTCAATGGCACTCATAGCCATTTGAATTTCAATGGGAGTCAGGTTTGGAACTATTTTAGGCTCCTTTCAAAATCCTAGCCAGTGTTCCATGATGTCATTATATAAATAACTCATAAAATACAAATTCCAAAGGGGTAGCCGTGCTAGTCTATTGTAGAAAGACAACAGAGTCCTGTGGCACTTTTAAAGACTAACAGATTTATTTATCATAAATCTGTTAGTCTTTAAAAGTGCCACAGGACTCTGTTGTCTTTCATAAAATACAGTAATAGTAACATGATAGACAAGTGCAATGATGAATTCCACTTGCCTAGAGTCCATGTATGCTGTTCAGCTGCATTTTGGCAAAGAGACCTCTGATATTTTCCATATTAAAACCAGTGGCTACATAGCAAGTTTCTGAATAGATGTAACGGTACCTCCATCTGCCTCTTTTCTGCAGCTTCTGCAAGTTGTCTTCTTTTACTTTCCTACAGAAAATATGAAAAGAGGTTTTAGTGTACTTGAGAAGGCAGAATAAATTGATTGTTTTACATAATGAAGATAGAGTCTTTTTAAAAGATTCTTAAATAACACAAATACTCAGTGGCCGTTCCTTGTCATTCATATGCACAATGAAAGTTATTTACTCAGGTTTTGAATTTAAGTCAAACAGCAGCAGCTTCTCTCTATTATAAGTAAGCAAGCATTAAAGTAACTACATAAAAACAAGTATGCTATTGGTTACAAAAATGGTAGAGTGTTATTGCTGCTATGATGTACTCCAGTGTTTGAGTAACATTGGGATTATGTAGATGTGTCATTAGAAGACCATATTGCAAATGTTTTGCATCAAAGTACCCAAACACACATACACGATAGGATGTAACATATAATAAAAAAGTAATGTATATGGCAGAGAAACTGGCAGACAGCCCTTAAGCTGTTTTTTTCATTTGAGGAGAAAAGAAAAAAAATGAGATATTGGTACGATGGCTGTTTCTCATGCAGTCCTCATGAAAATGAGGCACATGTCTCATGAGGTTATCACAAGCACAAATATTTTTAAAACAAACATCATAGAACCTCTGATAGTGAAGTTTACAAAACAACTGTAACCAGAAGAGTTATCACTATAAATGGATTTTCACTGATGGCAAGTTGACTGACATCAAGGCTTTGCGGTATTCCAGCATTTGAAAAGTACATTTATTTCCTTACTAATTAAATTCAAACTGGTATATTGATCCAACAACCAGATCAGCTTGCATTGGCCCCTAAAACCTAGGAAGAGTCCCACTGAGTTTGAAGTCAGTGGGTTTCCATAAGGATGCAAGGAACTATACTATGAAGATTGGCATCCACAGTAATAATAAATGGTAGGGATTACTGTCTGATGGATGTTTGATGGCATATGTGAAATGAGTTCACAATCTTAGTAAAGCTTCCAGTAGGAACATGCCATGACATAAAGAGTGTAAAAGAAAGCCCTGGGACTAAATGGGTATAAAGAAAAAATTACCCCCTCACTCTTAATAGATGGTCCCTCTAGATCTGTGTTCCCCCAGATCTTTCAAGTGGAGGAAATCTGTGTCAAACTCCAAGTGGGGTTAATTTTAGTTTATGCTAGAGGTTTCAGGCTTAGTAGGGAACTGACCCCATGGTTTTTTTCCCCTCTGGTTGGTCAAACAGCATGAGGTACTGATCCTGCAGTAGATGGTTGGTAGAAAGACAGTTGCACAGCTCTACTGAGAAGCACCCAGACTTTTGGACAGTATAAATTAAATAACTGGGCTTTCAATGTTTTAAAACATTTTAGAGATACTCAGTTTGACTGAAATTAATTTTTACAAAATGTTTGGATTTCGTTTTTTAGTCTTTACATTTTCTGTTAATTGTTTGTGATCCCTCTAATCTCCATACCACTCAGAAAACTGACAAATATTTGCAAGGTCAGGGTCTATAAACAGGGAAGAGTGAACATTCTAAACTAACTGTTGTCAACACACAAAGCAAACAAGATGAAATATAGGTTTGCCCACCAGCTTGTTTCAGTTACAAGACCTAAGTTAAGTAGAAAATTTGCATGCACACTATGATTTTCAAGTCACCAGCATCCCTTTAAAGCACAGTGTAGTAAAAAAACAAAACAAAATTAAAAAAAAACCCCTAGAACATTATGGGCTTGCTTCTGCAGATCCGTGCAAGATCCTTGATTACTGAGTATATTTAATCCTTAATTATACATTGAGGACATAATTCTCCCTCCTCCCCAAAATAAATATTTAAAAGCTCAGCCTTGTAATAGGATCTCTCAACTCTATGTGTTTGTGTAAACACTGGATGGAGTGTGTTATTGGGAGGCAGCGCAGCACAGCACACCAGGTGGGCTGAACCGATCGCAGGAAGCACAGATACTCACTGTCCCTTAGACAGGAAGGGGCAGTTACAAATGACAACGAATTACCCCGCCTCCGCTGCATTATTTTACCCTGACTTTATAGGGAAACAAGCCCAGGGAAAGCCGTATCTGGGGTAATTTCAAAAAAAAAAGCAAGACAAATAGGAAGGGGGAACAAAGCCTACTGGCCCCGAAAAACCCGCCCAGCAAAGAGCGGCTGCTTGCTCCGGGATGGGGGCTCCCTCCTGCCCCGAGAGATCGGGGAGAGCTGGGAGCGCGAGAACCAGGGCGTGGCGGGGAAAGGAAGTGGCTTCCCGGGGCGGCGGAGCCCTGCGCACCGCACTCACCGGATCGGGCGTCTCCACCACGTCCTCGGCGGCTCCCCCCAAGCAGGGCAGGCAGAGCCCCATAGCGGGTTCCGCTCCGGCCGCCCAGCGGTCGCTCTCCCAGGCTGAGCGAGAAGTCCGGCCCCTCGACACCCTAAGAAAGCGGCGGAGCCCGGTCGGGCCCGCCCAGGTCTGGGATCCGGGGCATACGGCGCCACCTGCAGCTCCGGAGCCGTCGCTGCGCGGTGGGTGGGGCGGGCAGTGGAGCGACAAGGGCGAGGGAGGAAAGAGCCTGCTGGGTTCAAACCGGCTAGTTACTGAATAGGCTGGCGCTGCTGGAAGGAATTTGTGCAGCATTACAAACGTGCCTCTGCTAAATCAGAAGCAGGTTCCCTGCAGGTCAACACTGCCTGTGTCTCCAGGAGAAAGTTGCAGGCTAACCGAACTTGTTTCGGGAAGTGACTGTAGTGAAACCAGTACAAATATTTGTCTGGCACTTCCCATTTCCTGAGTAAGAAGGGCATGTTCATCTTAAGCTTATTTTGTGTCAGTGTGTTCAGGAGTACTCTTGCCAAAGGAAAACAAATGTTCCCTGTCGTTCTTACACAGGGGTATCCAACCTTTTAGGACGAGGGGCCACATTGCAATTTTTTTTTCTCACTCTGGTGGGCAAATTTTGGATAGCTCAGGCATAGAAATTGAACTTATTATTCATTAAAATTAAAGTCAAAAATAAAAAAAAAACAGTTTACAAATGCAGTTTAGTTCTATAAAAGCAGAAACTCATATTTCATATCTAAACACAATTTCCAAAAAATAGCCATCCTCCCTACAGTAACCTTTATATAAGTGTCACTTTCACAACTGTACCTGTTTTCACTTGTTAATAACACCACATTTTGTGAGAATTTGAATAGGACTTCCCTTTATTTATTTTCAGGAAGAATCAATGTGTACAGGTGATAAGGAGGCATCGCAGGGTGGCTGGGGGGCATGTGGGGAGCATGGCAGGTGACGTGGGGTGGCAGTGGAGAACATGGGGAGCAAGGCAAGGGAGTACCAGGGGAATGGGGCAAGGAAGGGGCAGGGTGACTGGGAGGAGCATGGGGAGCAGGGTGGAGCAGGATTGGCAAAGCATGGGAAGCACTATGGTGGGACTCCCACTATTTCCCTTACCTGCCCCCTCCCAGCTCAGATCCCCTTCCCCACCCCTGCACCTCACTGCCTGCCAATTCCCTCCCTCCCCAGCCCCTCACCTCACAGGTCCAATCACCTTCTTCCGGCCCCAGTCTCCTTCCCCCTTCCTGACCCCATATCTCGCCTGGTCCCCATCACCTTCCTCCCCTTTCCGGCCCCACATCTCGCCTGGTCCCCATCACCTTCCTCCCCTTCCTGGACCCACATCTCTCCTGGTCCCCATCACTTTCCTCCCCTCCCAGCCTCCTTCTCCCTTCCTGGCCCCACATCTCACCTGGTCCCCATCACCTTCCTCCCCTCCCAGCCTCCTTCCCCACTTCCTGGCACCTCACAGCCTGCTGATCACTTTCCCCTTCCCAGCCCCCAACCTCTCCCCTCTCGGCTGCACACCTCCCCTAGTCCCGAACACCTTCCCTGCTCCCAGCCCCTTTCATCTCCGGTTCCACACGTCCCCATCCTGATCATCTTCCCCCTTCCCAGTTCCCAGTCCCCTTCTCCTGCTCCCCCTGCACTTGGTTGTCTGGATCACTTTCCCCCTCCCAGCTCTGCACCTCTCCTGGTCCCGATCAGCTTCTCCTCTCCTCTCCTAGTGCCACAGGTCCATGATTAACTTTCTCCCTTCCAAATCCCCTCTTCTCCTGGCGCCGCACCTCCCTGGTCCTGATCAGCTTTTCCTCTCCCATCCCAGCCTCCTTCCCCCTGTCCTGGCTAGGCACCTCACTAAAAATGACCCAGCGCACCAGCTTCCAGACGGGCCTGTGGGCCATAGGTTGGATAAGCCTGTTCTAACAAGTCCAATGTGCTCTCCCAGGTCCATTCAAAACGGTGCTGCTAAGGTTATCTTGCTGGTTTCATTCTGTTCATGGCACCTCCCATTTTACTCTTTTTGTTTCATCTCCCCATTGTGCCAATAGGTAGGCAGAAGGTCAGTAGGAAATTCAGACAGTAATCTTAATTGTTTCAAGTCTTAATAGAATTAAATATATTTGGAGATTCTAGGCCAAACTATTTTGGGGGAGATATAACCAGCCAAAGAACATTTTAATGTATGTATATCTCCAAAATGCTTTGTCCAGTATACCCCAATATCTTCAAAGAAATTTGCCCATATAAGCATTTTTCATGTGAAAATTCAGATATATCAGTTTGAATTTAGTGAAGTGAGTAGGAGAGATCAAAATCAGGTTTGTATTTAAAAGGTCCAATTGGCAGTGTATGCATCTGATTAATTAGGGGTTAGTGGTTGTCACAAAACCTGCATGTTTGACTTTTTTCGTCGAATATTTTTTCTCTCTGTTCTTTTTACTCTCTTTCAAGCAAAATGAGAACATGTTAATATTTGGGTTTGAACTGAACATTCAAGCCCATGTTAGAATGGTTTTTAAATTAGGGAAGTGAATTCTTTCAACCCCAGTAACAAAGGAACTGGTCTAAAGCCCATTGTAGTATATGGAAAAATTGCTTTTCATCATGCTCAAAGAGTGTGGCTAGGGGTCCCATAGATAGCTATATCTATCTATGTATTGTTAGAAAACAATCATCATGGACTATAGGCCTCCATTAATAGGATCCATTCCATTTATAAGAATAAAAGATCAGATCCTTAACTGGTGTAAATCAGAATAAATCTAAGGAACTTTGCCTGTTTATATCAGCTAAAGATATGTTTCAAGAGTTTATAGCATGAATGGCATTCTTCTGAAACATGCTAATTTAAGACTGTCTAATTTTCTTCATCCATCAAAGGGATAAAGAGGGCCGGAACTTCCTCCTATTGCAGACTTGCAATACTTAGTTAAGCAGCTTGTCTGATTGAAGTAAATGGGTCAACTCATGCGAGTACAACTTATGGATCCAGCTTGTAACTTGATCCAACTCCTAATAAAGTTAGCAAAAGACTGAAGTTGGATCAGGCCCAATGAGAAAAAGTTACAGAACAGTGGCCACTTATTAATTGCTGCTCAATGTTTTGCTGCAATTCACCAGGAAAAATGCCCATCAATTGCATTTTGATTTAGCAAAATTGGGAAATACTGAAGATGGAAAAAATTACCTATTAATGACAAATGGAAGCATAATCTGGCCCTATTTAGTAACTTTCTCTTTTTATAATTTTTTCTCATTGTTTGTACTGATATTAAAAAATAAACTCAGTGAAATAATAAAATTAATCAAAACCCCTCAGAGGTGCCAAGGAAGGTAACTGAGGTGCTATCTATGAAAGTGCTCTAAAATAGATTAGTTAACTCTCTCAAGAGAATAGTGTAAGGCAATAACCTGCATTAGCTACAGGAGATTGGGCTTTATGAACGGTAAACATCTGAGTGAGGGTTATAACTTACTCTGGCACAGAAAGTGATTAAAGGAACTGGAGACCTCAGTTAAGGCACCTAATGGTAACAAAAGGGTGTGCTGTGCTTAATTAAGGATAAGATCCAGCTGCCTGGAGATGAGTTGTGTAGCTAATATAAAAGAAGGGCTTAGGGCAGAAGGAAAATAGCTGAGTTGAGCTTTTGGGAAGGGAATGTTAATCAAAGGCTTTGTGTACATATCAGTATGGGTTCCTGGGGGAAGGTGCATGAAGCATGCATCTTCAATATCAGCACTGGAGTTGGCTTTCAACAGAACATTTAAACCCTGACTTGATAAGCCTATTAGAATGTACTTGTAAAATGGTCCTTCCCTGTTACACAAAACCTGTACTTCTAGTTTTGGGGTTAATCCAAATCTAGTTTAAGGGCAATCCACGTTTAACAGGACATGCTGATTTCAATTAATTTAAAATTTGTCAGATAATATAGTGTTAGTATCCAGGATATTTTGTTACTCAGACCGAGTGTATTTAGTTTAGTTAAGTGCAGAGATCACTAAAATGAATAATTGGTGAATGTTAATTGTTGCTCGACAGCACTTGATATTAGTATAATCAGAAGAATTGAAAAGGCCCTGTGTTAAAGAGCTGGTCATGGTTTTGGTGATTTGTGAGTAGAATCCAAGGTTTAATGTAGGATTTACCCGAATGCTCTGGAAATTAATTAGGACAGTGAGTGCAATCCAAGAACATATTTAGTCCATAAGTCCCATTTTTGGGCATCATTGCAACACTAGGCTGAACTGAGTGTTGCAGACAGGGACTTTCTTTCCTGACCAAAAGATTCCAATGGGGAATGTTGAAATGATCATGAAATGATCACACCCACCATATCAGACTTCTGCACAGGGGTTAGGTAGACAAATATCTGCCTTCCCAGGTGTTTGCTCTGAGGTTTATGCCACAGTAGGCCCTTGAGTTCCCAGAATATGGTTGCTAAGTGCATGGCCAGAGACAACACTATAGGTGCTTACAGGATCAGGTGGAGCTGATCAGGAATTTTGTAGATTGAATTAAACATAGTGATGCTGGGAGACTCAGCTTGCTCCTTACTGCCACGGCTCATGAAGTCTTATACCAGGCCTCGACAAATTTGCTGGACACCTAGGGGCCATCCCAAAAACTCAGGCACTCCTAGGTATCTGGCAAGCCCCTCCCCTGTGGCCGAAAAAAAGCCAATGCCAGAGGCTCTTTTGGCGGCACAGGGGAAAGAGGGAGAGACAACGACGCTTATCCCCGCCAGCACAACCGTTTCTCCCATGCAGCTGCGCCCTCCTTTCCCTCCTCCCCAGCCCCCCAGCGTTGCCGAAAGAGCTGCTAGCAGCAGATTCTTTTCAGCGGCTGGAGAGAGGGAGTTCTTTAGCATGCTGTGCTCGTCACCAAAAGAATCCCCGCTTCCCTGCCACTGAAAAAAAGCTGCTACTGACTGCTCTTTTGGCAACACTTTGAGGGGGGAGGCGGTGAAAAGGGAGAGATGGTAGCGCTGGAGAGAAAAAGCACTGCCATCTCTCCCTCTTCTCGCTGAAAGAGCCTTTTTTTTCCAGCTGCATGGGAGCGGGAGCTGTGGCGGCTTTCAGTGGTGGGAGCCCGGCATGCTCTGCACAGTAGGGAGGTCCCTTTGCCCCAGCATTCTTAGGCACCAGGGGCAAAATCCTAGGTGCCATGGTGACCTGACACCTTCAGATTTGTGGAGGCCTGCCTTATACAGATAACCTGGACAGCAGCAAGGAGAGTTTTTCAATAACAGGCTGAGCAGGTGCCAAATGTCCATTGGTGTTGCCTTTATGACATGTTAAACCTAAATAAGGAAAATATTCCCATAGTTATAGCTACCTGTTGTGTTTTCCTTAATATTTTGAAGCTAAGGGTGAAAAGTTTCCCCCCCTCGGTGGAGTGCAGAGGTGAATTGCCTTGTGGCTGAATATGAACAACCAGATGTCAGGGCTATTAGAGGCACAACAGTTGGGCCATTCAAATCAGGGACGCTTTGAGGAGCCATTTTGACAATGAGCATCAATAAAGAGTCTTTATAAGCAGCACTGTGCCATGCTATGATTGCTATCCAGCTTGTACCGTGTATTGATGTGAACTGCAACCACCACGTGCAAGTGACAAAGATTGCTTTGTTTTCACAGAGTGTTTCTTTATTAAATAACAATTATTCGCAACACGCCCAAAAGTTGGGCTGGAGGGGAGAAAGCAATGAGGTGCAATGTGAACCATGACACCTGGGGATAAGTCCAGCTATCATTCTGGAAGATGAAGAAAGGGAGTGAAAAAGAAATCAAGCTAGACTGGAAGTTTGGTAGGAATGTGTAGGTTGAGTTTGGGGAGGGCATGGAAAATAGCTCTATATTGGCTACAAGGATGGGAAAGGATGCAGCATAGATAGTGACTTTAGCAACTCAGTTTGCTCCTCCATCACTTTTATCACACACTCCTGGTTTTCTCTTTTCTGCTGCCTATCAATTTTCTGATTTTCAGATACAATGTGTCTCTATGTCCTTTTTAGGTTTTTTTTTTTTAATGTCTCAGAGGGCCAAAGGAGTTCTTGAAACATATCCTCTTTGCGTCTCATGGTCATTTTCTTATCAGCCACAAGTGCTTAGCAGAGGTGTGTGTGTGTGTGGAAGTGGGGGAATTGTTTCCCATCTCATCTGTAGAAGCACAATACAAAATGAACAGAAGTAATATTGTGAGTGAAATAACAGCATTGTTGCATTTCTGTAAAATATACCTCTTTCTTTTTACAGCTTGTCCAGTGCCAGGGCTGTCCTTGGAGGGGACAGGGCCCGGGGCCAATCAGCCTGTGGGGGCCCCTGGCCTCCTCCAGCAGGCCAGAATGGCAATGGGGTGGCACAGACCCCTGGTGCTGGAGGATGCCCTGTTCAATGATGCAGGGGAAGAGGCTGGGGCCAGAGGCCACCTTCCCTGCGCTGCTCCTCCACAGCGGTCTGTGCGCACCCTGCCCCTGGCTGGTCGGTCCACCCCAGGGGGTGGGGTGGACCAGCATGTAGCCAAGGCTCTGCAGGGACTGGTGGCAGGCCACCCCACCCTGTGGGATGGACTGGCCAGCCGGGGGCAAGGTGGTGTGGGCACGTAACACTGCAGAAGAGCAGCACAGGAAGGGCAGCCCCTGGCCCGTGGCCCCCCCCCCTTAGGGTTGAACAGGGATCAGGGTGGTGGCCCGGGACCCGTCATACTGTGGGGCCTAGGGCGGTGGCCCCGCTCACCACCCTCAGGGACTGCCCTGACGATCTCTGAGGGCTTGATGAGTTGTACCTGAGAAGATGGGACACTCATACTGGGGGAAATTGTTTTGGGAGACTGTATTAGGCATTCATTGATGCAGGTATATAGGGACAAAATTCCAAACTGTGCCACTGCTTTCCACAGGCAGGGACCATAGAAGCCGCTATGTAATTCTTGAGAGTAAGCAGGGATGCTAGGGTGCATCCCCTCCGTGCAAGCAGCTTCAAACTGGGTCTCTTTGCTGCTCACCTGTGTGTCACTTTCGTCCCTGCAGAAGTGATTGCCAATTGGCATGGGAAAGTTTCCTACAATGAGGAAAGAAAGAAAGCAGCTCTGCCGAGGAATCTCCAGCAGATTTGCAAGTACCTCCAGAAAATGTTCCTAGAGATCTCTCTGAAGGATTCTCATGAAATCTGTGTGCATTAGCACACTTCTCTGTTGCACTGCCTAGCTGAACAGAGGGATGGGAACCACATGGAAACACAGAGACTCTTGTGCTTTTCTATCCCTTCAACCAGCTGTATAATGCAACGAAGCAAAGAACAGCTGTACCTCAGATCAAACTGAGCAGCATCAGCACAAAAAAGATCACCAGAACTTCCTCTCTTGCATCATGCACACCAGAGCTGGAGGACTGGGACTGGCTTGAACCCTGCTGGGTAGACAAGAGGTCCTGGCTTTCCATGTCAGCATATATCCCTGCTTTGCATCATCCTCCAACTTCACTTTGTCCATGACTTCTTCGTCAGGATTGGCTCTATTGTCCACTGCCTGTGGGCTCATGGAGTTATCCCAGCCACAGAAAGAAGTAATCCAGAAAAATAACAAAGGGTTGGAGGAGGCAGATCTTAGCTACTCTCTTCAGGGGTTCTGGACTGCAACCTGGAATACAGGTGTCATGCTGTCTTGATTTAGGGGATCACTTATGATACTATTTTCTTATTAATATTTCATAATTGCAATAATCCATAGGAACCATGCTGTGTTTGGTACCAATAGAAAGGTTGTAATTTGCTTGGAATGATTATATGGTTTATGTGTAGGAATGGCATCAGTATTAGAAGTTAGGAATATGTTTGTTATATCTATATTTCAACCTGTGTGATTCTAGGATGCTCCCCAGACTGGATATCTACAGCTATTGTTTCTTTAATGGCCGCATGTGGTCGGGAAGGGACCCCGGCCGCGGCCGGGGCTGCCTGGCCCTCACCGGCGGTGTGGCCGGCTGGGGCCGGCTTCCAGTGGCAGCCTCCGCTCCCCAGCTGAGGCACCGGCCGCAGCAGCCTGGGGTCCCGGCTGCGGCTGGGGTAGTGGCGGCCTTGGCCGGGGCTGGCTCGCAGACACAGCTGGGGCTGGCTCCACACTGGCAGGTGGCCTCAGATTCTCGGCCCAGGCCCGGCTCCTCGCCGCCTGGGGCTGCGGCTGCGGCCTTGGCTCCTTTCCGCCCAGAGCTCCGGCACCCCGCCACCTAGAGGGCGGCCTTGGCTTCCCGGCCCTGGGCCACCGCTGTGGCTCCCCGCCGCCTGTTGGGTGGCCTTGGCTTCCGGGGCTGGGGCTGGCTCTGGGGGGCAACCAGTGTCCCTGGGGTCGGAGCAGGCCGGCCTGCCGTGCTACCCACCAGCATGTGGGGGGGGGGGGGGCCCACCTAGGCCAATTGGGACAGCCCTGGGTTTAAGTACCACCCATCAGTGTTTGGGGAGTTTGGCTCCCGGTTTTGCAGCTTGCCCTGATTTTTGCATATCCAGGAGGGTATCCCAGGAGGCCTGGTCACAACAGGGAGGGCCCGGGTTCTCCTACGCATCACTGATACAATAGGGGGTAAGCATTGTTAGAAGTCCTGAGTCCAGATGCATAAGGAATACTGGGTGTGGTATTGAGGTCTGAGGACATGGTGCGAAGAGACTGCTGTTTCAGGGACTTTCTTCTTTGAAAGGGGTGGGACTGAATGTAATCTGATCAGCATACTGAGAAGCAGACAACTGGAGTAGCTGTTGGCAGGAGAAGGAGAGCCATTCTCACCCATCAGGGGATTAGTAACTCTTCTACCATCTGTCAGCAGCCCCCAAACTCTACCACGATGTGTACCACCAACATAAAATGACACCACCTGTAGTACCACCAGCTGTTGGGTGGGGGGGAGGAAGGTTGTTATGCTGCTTGGGGGAAGAGCCAGTGCAGGAGTGGCTCCTGGCCAGCCCCTGAGCAGGAGATGAACATGTACCATTGGGAGGTGGCCTGCATGCCACCAGTTTTACACGTCCCACAGTTTGGAAACCACTGGCTAGATTATAGTCTGTAAAGTCCTTCTTTGAGCAGGGGGTTGGACTAGATGACCTCCTAAAATCCCTTCCAAACCTAATCTTCTGTGATTCTATAGACTCTCTTGGTTGGAAAAGAAAAACAAACATCCAACCAACCAAACAAAAACCCATGGTACCTGTATTCTTATATATACATGAAGGCATTTAATGGAACAGTCCTGGTGCATATGTCTGTGCCCAAAGCAATCACTGACTTATCTGGAGGCAGAGTTAGACTTGTGGATGGGGGAAAGTTAGAATGGTCATGCCCTCCTCCTTATTGACCAGAAAAGCTGTGATAATTTAGCAGGGGCGTGGGTACAAGGATGACCTGGCTCTGGCCTCTGGGAGCTGTGGTTGGGAAGGTGTAACTGCACTTTTCTGTCACAATGAATGAGGACTAATCATTTAGATCTGTCTCATTTTCACTTTGAAAAAATCTTAAGCCCAAAATAGTAGGAAACTAAGACAATACTAGCCTTACTTAATCTCTGGGTTGTGTCCCCAGATGTAATGTGTCTTTTTTTTTTTTAGCTAAAGAAACAAGGAGTCCTGTGGACTTAGTTGGATCTCAGATTCCTGGCTCACACCTTCATGTTCCGTCACTCAGAGTATGGTCCCTCAGTAGTCTGTCTTGTCCAGTTTCTGTGACAAGGACTCAAAGTAAAGCTTTAAACTTATCTGCACAGTACTTCTCGGTGGGGAAAACAGCTGTTGTAGCTGGGAGAATGTTGCATACCATAGTGCGAGAGTTGTCTTCTGATAGCAGGATCTGGTAAGAATCATAATGATAAAGCTGACTTGTGCAAGCAAAATTTAGACTCTTAGGTTACCTAGGTTTAAGAGAGAGATTTACTTTAAAAGCCACCAGAAAAGGGTAGCCCTCCTATGCTGAATTACTTAAGGATTTTTCCTGCTACATTCTGCAAGCATTTTAAAAATGTAGCTTAGTCCCACATGTGACCTTATAGAAAGAGAAACTCATGATGCGTGTCATCAACTGCTTTGTGTGTGTAATGGAGATCATCCCTGCAAAGGAGGTAGCACAAAGGAATAAGTAAACTCATAAAATTAGGAATCCTTTTCCCTCGCCAAACCCAAACAAATCTTTTTGTGAAATACTTCCAGGAATCTCTGTTGCTGTTCTTTGTAAATCAGTGTGGGATCCTGTATTGCATGGAAGTTGTCATGCAGAGGTGGATGAGCAAATAACGAAATTATGATCTAATTATTATGGATGAGTGGCTACAGCTCTCTGGGAAGTGAGAATCATAGAAGCATAAAGATTAAAGAGAGTAAACGCTATTTGGTTGACTTTTTCATGCCTCTGTCTAGTCCAGGATTGTTCCCAATAATCATATTTGTTGGTTGTCTTTAGGTAGTTGAAACATCCCCAGAGATGGTGAATCCACCACTTGCAAACTCACATAGCACTTCAGAATTAAGGTCCAGAATGTTCTGATTGGTGCATAGTACTACCCTCATGCCAAACCATCCCTTGGGAGTTGCATTAGAACAATATCTCCTGGAGGTTCCCATCATGCAGATAATATGTACAGTATGTTCTCTTTCCACAACAGTGAGATGATGAGAAGGCTATGGTTCTGCCTCATCGCTGTCTATCCTTTCCCTCAGCCACCAACTCATTTAGGTCATTGCGTTGGTCCCTTCTATCAGAGAAAGGAGACCATGATGCCACTGGTCTTTGAATAGGTGATGTCCCCAGGAGTATTAGAAAGGAGCTTCTAATGCAGGGGTTGGGGCAGTATATAGTCGTGGGTGAAATTCACTTAATGAACGTAAAAGTACGTGGGTGCTCCATGAGCGGAATGTGAGGAGTCAAAAGCCATCTCCCAAACGAAGCCAGGGTGTGGGCCCAGATGTGGCCCAACCTGTAGACTGAAATCGCAGCAGCAGAAGCAGCTCTTCCAGCCAGTTGTGTGGGGTATAGTACTGGGACTACAAGATTCTTGTGAATATACGGCTAGTCCCCAAGGCTCTTCTGTGGTTTATTTCCGGAGTGGCCTACATTACCTATTTGGGATCAGTCTAGGGACAATTTTAGAAGCATTTAGAGGTTCCTGTACCCATGAAGCCACCTTCAGGCTTATGTTATCCTAAAGTGGAGCTTCAATGGCACAGAAGCCCTTCTGCTGGTGGCCAGAATGGGGGTGAATAACACAGCAATTTAACTAAAATGTGCTTTTTCTCAGCTATGCAAGACATGCTTTTTTTTTGGTAATTGAATGCTGAGTATATGTTCATGCTGAGGTCAGTAAGTCTAGTACCTAGTAGCTTACAACGGCTTTTTATTTTCTTCAGTAATATTGAAATGGAGTGATTACATTAGTTAATTGTGATCTACTTTTTTAACCATACTTCTCAATGTGCTTGAGCAATGTCTTTCCAATAATATCAATTGCAGCATATATTTGTTAAAAAAGTTATTACAAGGTGACAGGTTTGTAATGTAATATGATTAATGGAGTGTAGTAGCTTTTGAGTGTCTGCTCTAATGAGGATCATAAATCTTAACATTTCAGCACTGCAAATTTTGGCAACTCTTCAGAATAGGTGACAATTGATTATCGCTTCATTTGGAACACATTAGTCTTGCTGATATGTATGTGGGTGTGATATTTAATTCTATAAGAATTTGATTGATATTTAGCATGAAATCTCTCTCCTCAATTCCAGGAGATGGTGCTGTATACACAAAGATTTTCTGTCTAAGTGCAAAACCATGATTAGTCTTACTGTTTTTCTTTAGCTTTCTGAAGCACACTGTTAACGGACAGCATGGCTTTGAACAGCAACAAGGGACTAACTGTTAGATTTCTAGACTCCATCATCCTTTCTCTGTTCAACTGTGATAAGGTATAGGAAGTCCTGTGAAGAAAAGCTGAAATTCAGCGTGCCTTTCCTCTAACACAGGTGCTATGGTAAGGAATGGAAGAATATTTGCCTGGGAGACAGAGAGGGAAACGTCTGTAGGAAATGTTGCCGTGTTGCCAAGGGAAATAAGCTTTTAGGCTATAGGACCATCTCTAAAGGGTAGGAAGAAACTTGCCTTGGGATCAGATTAGCCTATAGCTGCCTTCTGTTACTTTCCTGTCATAAGCACGAGCCCCCTAAGAAAAACCTTGCTGTCTGACTGCTTTTTTTGTCTTGTTGAGTCATTCTGCATGGAGTATCCTTTACTATGGGTGGCAGTTGCCCCACAGACCTTTATTTGCTCCCCTGATTTTTGTGCGTTGTTTGATAGATGGTGCTGCAGGGTCTTTCCAGGCCTATGGTGTTTTTTTGGGTTCCTCAGTGCCCTGTTGTCAGCACTGTGTTCTCTCCTGAAGTCCGTGACTGGATAAGACGCAGCAGCAGCTGGCTGGGCCAGAATGGAGTGCAGAGAGAACAGGGCCCCAATTCCTGCCCCAGACCAGTTAGCAGGGACACCTGTTGCCTACCAGTCTTCCAGCAAGGGTGCTAGAAAGACTGCAAAATTGAGGTTGGGCAGGGGCAGTCTTAGGGATTCCGGAGCCCAGGGCAAAAGTCAAGGATAGGGCCCCTCCATGCCATGTGGGGGCCCCATCCTTGACTACTGGCCCCCTGGCTTTGCTGGGGCCCAGACCAGCCCCCCCCAGCCCTGCCACTGGGCCCACCATGAGCCCCTGGCCCCCCGCCATCCCTCCAGGTCCCTCCCCTGGGGTTCCTGTTAGCCCCCTGTCCCCACTGCTGGCCCCTCCAGCCCTCCTGTCAACCTCGCTGTGGCTCCTGCTCCCCACCTCCCTGAGACAGCCCTCTGCTGGGACATTGAAAATATCCGTGGCACAGGGGCCCCTTCCCTCCACGGCCCCTGGGCAAATGCCCCTCCTGCCCACCCGCTAAGACCACCTAACGGGGGGAGGCACTTCATGTCACAGTTGCTATTCACTGAAATTTGGCCTGGCCAGCCCTCTGTCATGCAAGCAGGGAAAGGGCTTTCCTGGGAAACCTGGGTGAGGCTGGATGGCCCCTCATCTCTGATACCCATACCTTTCATGCTACTCCCCCTTGCCCCAGATCAGTATGCTACCTCTTTATCCCCTTCCAGGATGGTAGTGGCCTGCTTACCCTCATGAAGTAGCCACAGCCCGGAGTTGGAAGGAGAATCCCAACCCCTGAATTTTTTCAGAAACAATATCCTGGTATTCTTCCAAATATTAACTCATCCAAACACTGCAAAGATCAAACCTCAATGTTCCTGTTACAGAATTTCATCTGAAACCACTTATTCAGGCTTTTGGGAGTTCTGCTTCGTTAGGAATTGGTTTCTGCACTGTGTCTTAAATTTTTAACTTTCTACCTCTGGGTTTTTTGTCTCCAACTCTACAAATCTTTCTGGAAGAAAAAAAAGTCAATGGGTGTACATAAGAATAGCTTTGATTTCATAAAACGGATGTGTGTACCATTATTGCCCACTCTCCCTGTGCTACGTATATCACTGTCAAAATAATTAAAAATAAATAATAAATGCAGGATGTAACCAGTTAAACAATTATGTATAAACATGGAAAGACTTCCTAAGTGCATTGGTGTTGGAGCATGTATAATTTTAGAAATGCAACCACAGCATTACTGGGGACTTACATTTAAAGACTGGCACCTGATTAAACGTCCACACCCAATGCTTGGAACCAGTGGACTTGAATATACTTAGCATCTTGAAGGACTGAGTCCTAAGCCTTTGTTCAGCAAGATATTTACCTATGTATCTAATCTGAAACATATGAATGAATTTGAAGTATTCACATGTTTAAAGTCGTGCATGTTTTTAAGGATTTATTGAATTTGGGGGCCTAAATAAAACTCTGCCTTAATTTGTGAAGTTAATCCCACTAATCAGTTGTGATTGAATTGTTGTACAATTCTACTCTGAATCTGTCACTCCACCCCCCTCCCTACAAAAAAAAAATAGTTGCCAAGAGAAATCTAAACAGAAACTGTAGATTTAAAATCAGAGAATCATAAAGGCAGAGCCAGAGAAGCCCTGTGAGGATCACCCCTCATCGGTGCAGAATTGTAGTCTAACGTATGACTTTGTCCTTTTAATGGCCTTAGTTTTAAAAGGAAATGCAATATGTGTTACTGCGTTTTCTGATCTTTCCTAAATCACAAGTATTAAAGGACAAAAAAAGGAGACTCTTTGAAATGGGCCAGACCCATAAAATCAGTAGCAGACCTTCCATTGACTCCAGGAAGGCAAGCCTCACAGGACACTGATTTAAAGTATCAGTTCAGATTGCTCAGCAATTTTCTAAGTCTAGTAATGTTCAGATTTGCACCAGTTTGTCTTCCCTTTCAGTCATGTCACCTACAGCTCTGAGTAGTAAATTAAAGGGGGAGATCAATTTCTGGTTGCGGAAGTGAGTTCTGTCTCTGTAAATGTCCTCCTGCAATACAAGGAAATAGTCCTCTGTAGCTGCATCAGTTGCAAAACAGCAATTGTGCTGCTTTGAAATGAACTTCGGAGCTTCTGCTTCTTCCATTCTAGCTTCCTCACAATTCCTTGTAGGATTCAAGGACATTATGTGAATGTAAGTTTTTTGGCCCAATTTTCCAGAGCTGCATTATTTAATTTTTAGAGTAGCATTCAGAAAACATAATCAGGATTGGGACTTCATTGTTCTCAGTGCTATTTACACAGGAAGATATGGTCCATGCTATAAATAGCATGTAATCTAAGCTTGTAAACTGATCCTACAAAATTAAGCAATGGCTTAAGTCCATTTGCTGTGAGTAACCCCACTGAGGTCAATGGGACCACTTTTGCTGCATAAAGTTAAAGGTGCTTAAGTCTTTACAGGTGCAGGGTCTAGTTTTATGTGACTCACAGCAAGTGAGTAAAACCAAAAGTTGTAATGTGGGGACAATGGACATAGTTCTATAGACTAACTATGTCCACCACTTAGTGGTTCTGAATACTTATACGAGTTAAAAATACTTGGAACCACTTGCTCAACAGCCTCATATCTGGACCTCTAACTCTGCCCTGATACTCTCACCAAAAACATAGGAAGAAATGGTCCCTGTACCAAAGAGCTTGCCATCTAGAGAGCTAAAACAATTCAAATACACTTGATGACCCAGAGGAAGTGCACTAGTTCTGATTAGTATGAAAGACTTGCTTTGAAAGAAAAGGACACCTGAAAAGCTCTCTAATTCTCATTTAATTTGTAAGCAAAGGTGAGTGAAGTCACATTAGATAACTTATCTGGAAAATGTAGACATGGACCTTCTGTGAGTACATGGACTTCATGTTTATCTATTCAGACACTTAGTATATGGAATAATTGTGAATGTTTGAAATCCAAGCTGTGATCTTTATTAGTGGTAGTCAGATGATCATGTGGGATCATCTGTGATCCTTGATTGTAAGAACGCCTGTAAGCATATACAGCAAAAATACTTTCATTTGCAAATTTAAAACTCAATTCTTATGGATAATCACCCTTAGGATATTGAAATTAGCTATCTGTAAAACCCTGTGATAATAAATGTTGGTAGCTGTTATGTTCATAAATAGCAAAAACACAAGGAGAATGAATGTGGCCAGTAAATTCATGTAAACTTTTTTAAAAATTAAGTTTTTATTTATATTTGGGTCAACTCTAATTCAGTGAAAGTCAATAAAATCCATTTATTACAAAAGTCTTAAAGAGCAAAAAAAATAAAAAATTAAAAAATCCATGTCTGATACATAGGGCCAAATATGTACATAGGGCCAGATTTTGGGAGGAATTATTCTCCTATTTAGGTACCAAACTAGTGGGTAGGTAGACTTTTAAAAGAGGCCAGCAATTGGGTGCATCTTGTGTACTTTATTGTCTCAAATCTGTCCCAAACCTGTACAAATTTACAAAAATCTATTTAAGTATACAGGCAAAGATGTCAGATTTTAAATGTGCTAGTGTGGAGAGAAATTCATAGAAGAAGCATATCAAGGGCTACAGTAGTCTCTTCAGCCTTGCTGACAAAAAGAAGAAGCAGGGTTGTAACTTGAACACAATATTAGCCCCTTGCATAAGTGTCATATGTCCTAATTCCAGTTCAGAAAGAACAGCTTTCACTAACAACAAGTTAACCCTTTTTAAGATTGGATTTTATAAAACTTTATGCTAAGATTGATAACTCTTCCTCTTAATAACATCTCGCAGCCTGTACTATTGTTTCTAGTTTAAACAACTGAGAATAGCTTTAGAATCTGTAATGCAGGAGCAAGATTGTCCATGCCAGACTACCAGATGTTTCCCGACATTGACGCAAACATTATAAACTGGCAGCTGTTTCCAATGCATAGTGCTCATTCACTCCTTCCTAGCCTATTTGTTCTATGCAGGCAACCGCACGATTTTACTGTCCTTGATATTGACAGAGCTTTTTACTGTAGTAGGTTTTACCCAAGTGTGCAGTTAAGTAAATGGAATCTGCTGTTTCAGCTGGCAGTCCAGCATCTCAGCAGAGACTATTCCTGATATGGCTGTTTCAGATTTTTTCCAGGTGAAACTAACAACAGTACTTAAAATCTCTACTCATATTTGTCTGTCATAGTTATCAGTCCAAAATAAATTGGTTAGAAAGGGTACACGGACTGCCACGAGAGCACATATATTCAAGAACCAAGTATTGTATAATACCCTCTTCTTGTCTCTAATGGCTCTTATGTCTTCTCTCTGAGCTCATGTTTGGCTGCTTCTATATGTTCTGTGTCTCTTCATAGTACAAACTTTATAAGGGTATGCTTTTATTGCTTGCAAAAGCATCCACTGAATGGTGCTTCCATCCCTCACACCCCCGCCAATGCACACTATTTCTCACCAAATATTGTCAGCAACTTCTTGACTTCAGCAACTTCACCATATATTGGTAGCAACTACCTTTCTCTTAATTTGTGAGCATGAATCATCTTTTGAGATCAGATATACCTATGAAATATATTGCCTGTCCGTATCCATCAGTCTCTTGTCACATGCTTAGATTGTCAGCTCTTCATGTAGGGATCAGCTTGTTCTATTTTTCTACAGCATCTGGCACAATGGAGTCCTAGTCTGATTAGGTACAATCAACAAAATTGCAAAGGGCTGGAAATTGGTGAATCTTAGTCCTTTCATTTTCTACTTAGCATCTGTGGGCAGGTTGTAATTGCTTGTAACACATCATTTTGAATTAGAAAGTCACACCGTGTCCGACACTGGTAACCAATTGTGTGAGTTATCTCCGAAGATGCAGCTAATGTACTTACTGGTGTTTTGACTTTTTCAGAATTCTGCATCTTGAAAGTGAAAGTGGCACTTCTTCCTAGTTTTGTGCCCTTTTATTGTTTGTCACAATGGCTATGTCTACACTTAGGGATTTAGGACTCTTAAGTCGACTTAAAGTGGGCCTTACTAGCTCGACTTAGAGAGTCTATTCTAGGCTCTCTAAGTTGACTAGTTAGGTCCAGGAAGAGCCAGCCCCACATGGGGCTGGCTCTCCCTGAGGCAGCAAGCCCCAGAGCGGTCTGGGGGAGAAGGGAGCGTGGAGCCCCGGACCGCACCGCTCCCTTCTGGTGGGGACTGCTCAGGTCCCAGGCAGAAGGGAGCCCTTCTAGCCGGGACCAAGTGGTCCAGGGGAGAAGGAAGCTGGTGGCTCCCCTCTGCCTGGGACTCCCAGAGGCTTCCTGCTAGCTGGAGGGCAGCCGTGCCGGCAATTGCCGGCGCTCCAGCTGCTGGGAAGCCTCCACGGTCTCCCCGCCAGCTAGAGCGCGGCGCATGGCTGGCTCTGCCGGGACTGAGAAGCGGCGGGTGGCTTCTCGGTCCGGCAGAGCCAACTGGCGCACAGCTGGCTCTGCCAGGACTTGCAAGCCATGAGTGGCTTCTCGGTCTTGGCAGAGCCAGCCATGTGCTGGCTGACTCTGCCGGGACCAGCCACCCACCTCCCGGGCTCTCCAGCCAGCGTTCCAGTGGGGGATCCCCTCCCGCTGGAGCCCTGGCTGGGAAGCCCTTCTCTCCGGGACTGCAGCTCCCCTGGCAGGGAAGCTGCAGGTCTGGGGAGAAGGGAGCAGGGGCTCCCCAAGGGACAAGGGAGCCACAGTGGCTCCCTTCTGCCAGGGAGCCATGCGGTGCTCCCTTCTACCCCCTGCCCTAAGTCAACCAAGTCGACTTAGGACATCTACACTGGCTAAGTCGACTTATTAAAGTCAACTTAGACACTAGTTTGAATTATAACGAGGTGTTAATTCGAATTAGTTTTTCCTTAATTCAATTTAAGGAGCAGCTTAAGTTGAATTAAGGAAAGCCCAGTGTAGATGTGGAGTAAATTAAGTCGACTTAAACCCGCTTAAGTCGACTTAATTTATAAGTGTAGACGCACCCTATGATACTGGAAATAAATAGACACTATGTACCAGGTACTTCATATGCAGTATGGCTGTGAAGACTAGAGGTTAGAGAACACTGCAAAACTGTCCAGCAAATTTTGTTTGAATCTTTAAACAATTTGACTTTGTCTGCATCTGTACATCTTTTTGCATCCACTTGCTATGAGTATTTTATAATCTGGGATGTGTGAAAAACCACAGATTTAAAGTGAAAGCTCATGGAAAATTAATCTTAAATTTGTAAACATGTATTTGCTGTGAAAATCTGATTAAGATTATACTAATCTAAATAAGGAAATAAATTAATGGGGTATGTCAGAACAAATAAAACAACCAAAAACAGTTTGAAACTGGATATTTCCAATGAGTAATTAAGATGTCAGATAGTTGAGTGAAATTCATCTTTATGTAGAGTGAGTCTGGTTGATTATAAAGGAGAAAGCTTTTACTGATATGCAGAATATGGGGTTTGGGAATGGGAAGCTATGTTTTTAGAATTGATAGGTTGCTAGAATAGGCCCAAGCCTGAACCAGTTTTCAAAGGCCTTAGCATACAACTCACATGAACCAATGCCAGAACTCAGACGCCATATAGTCTGCCTCAGCAACCTTGGAAACTTACAATGTTACAAGGAATACCCTGCACATAGCGTGTGAGAACTGAGGGCTATGTTGCAAAGCCTTGTAATGGCTATGTTGCAAAGATTTGGCCCCGCTTAGAGCGTATGGGAACTGATAGCTATGTTGCAGATGTGTAAAAGTGTATGGGAGCCAAGGGGCATTGTTGCAAAGAGTGTAAAAGCGTATGGGAACCAAGGGGCCATGTTGCAAAAACGTGGGACCCTCTGAGAAAGCAGGAGGGGAATGGGAGGCACAAAACTCTATAAATATTAGTCCCAAAGATGGGGAGGGAGACAGTAGGCTGGACATGACTCAAGATGCCCCGTGGCTCCGGCTACGATAGCAAGTGGGGTCTGTCCATAGCCAAAAACAAAGAAAGGTCAGGTCCTGGTCTTAAAGGTGACTGGACTGGCATGTAGGCCCGAGCCCATCAAAGAGAGGTCAGCACCTGATCCCCGATGGTGGCAAACTGACACGTTGGTACAAAGTTCGGTGAATATCAAGAAATCACCAATAGGCCTCGGTGAACACTGGTTTGATAGTAGCTACAGGTATATAAAATATTAGTAACAGTAAAGGTAACAAAAGTATTTAGCACCCCAGGTCCTGGTGTTAGGGCTAAAGTAGGTTAGCACCCTCACCCCTGAGAGTTTGGGGAGGTAGGTATAAGGTTAGGGAACAAGCAGTTTAGCACCCCAGCCTGGGAGTACAGGTAGATAGCCTGCCATCCCCTTTGAAGTTAGGGGCACCCCTTTGAAGCTAGGGGCCAAGTGCAAAGTAATAGAAATAGTTTTAGTAATTAAATAGTTAATAATGCACATTTACTTTGATTTGTAAGGCCTGCTGCAGCACAATAATATTATTAGCATAACAGTAAAGTTTTTAATCTTGCAAGCTAAAAAGAGTGTACACTTACAACAAAAAAAGTGCATAAGTGTTATTGTACTCATAATGATCTGCAATAAACATTTTATGCTTATAACTCTCCTGATTCCATTCCTATTTTCCCTGATGTTGTTAATCTTTAGTATTCCTTTACCCCCCTTGTCCTTCCCCTTATGGGAACAGTATTTAATTCCTATACTAATCACGTGGGTTATCGGCTGGCTCGGTTTAACCCTTTATAATCTGGTTCCCTTAACTACTGATGTACCTGTCAATGCCTCCTCTCCATCAGATCAAGGCTGGGCTATTATCCCGGTGGAAAAAGAACCTGTTGTCCAAGCGCACCCCTCGATGAATACCACCCTGAGGGTAGACAATGCTTTGCATGATATACAGTACTTGTCACTACAAGCTTGTGCAGGTTCTGGTGTTCATATTTGTTTTTATAGGCTTTTTAGTGATGTGGCAAGACATTTATGTGCATGGAATTACATAGCAACTATGTTCCCTCTAAGCTGGGCAGGTGCGTGGTCGCTGTCGCATCCCCCGCGCAGCACTGAGGAACCCCCGTGCAGCCTGGCAGCCCCCGCCGCCCCCTCCAGACCCCTGGGGCTGCAGCTTTGCTGTGGCAGACCCGGCCGGCGCCCGAGCTCTGGGCTGGCCCTCCCCACCCCCAGGGCGGAGCAGGCAGGCTCAGGGCCAGGGCAGGTGTGCAGTCCTGCATGTCCCACATGGCCGAGGCAGCTGGGTGGCCGCGGCTGGGGCGGGCTCCTGGGCTCCGACCCGCCAGCCGCCTCGACTTCCCGGCTCAGCCCCGCCGGTGGCCTCCCAGGGCCCCAGTCGGGTCCCCCCAGCCAGTGGCCTCAGCTTCTCTTTCTTTTTTTGTCTTCCTTTTTCTTTCCTTCTTTCTCTTCCTTCTTTCTTTCTCTTCCTTCTTTTTTCTTTTTCTCTTCCTTCTTTCTCTTCCTTCCTTCTTTTTCTTTCTCTCTTCCTTCCTTCTCTTCTTTGCCTTCCTTTTTCTTTCCTTCTTTGTCTTCCTTCTTTTTTCTTTCTTTCTCTTCTTTCCTTCCCTTTCTCCTTCTTTCTTTGCTTCCTTCCTTTCTTTCTCTTCCTTCCTTCCTCCTTCTTTCTCTCTTTCATTCCTTCTCTCCTTCTTCCTTCCTTTCTTTCTCTTCCTTCTTTTTTCTTTCTTTCTCTTCCTTCCTTCCTCCTTCTTTCTCTTCCTTCTTTCTCTCTTTCATTCCTTCTCTCCTTCTTCCTTCCTTTCTTTCTCTTCCTTCTTTTTTCTTTCTTTCTCTTCTTTCCTTCTCTTTTTCTTCTTCTTCCTTCTTTTTTCTTTCTTTCTCTTTCTCCTTCCTTCTTTTTTCTTTCTTTCTCTTCTTTCCTTGTCTTCCTTCCTTCCTTCTTTCTCTCTTTCTTTGCTTCCTTCCTTTCTCTTCCTTCCTTCTCTCTTTTTTCTTTCTCTTCCTTCCTTCTTTCTTTCCTTCCTTCCTTCTCTTTAAAAAAAAAAACTTTAAAAAAATTAATTTTAAATAATTTTATAATATAATATATATAATATATATAATAAATAAATTTAAATTAATTTTAATATTAATTATTAATTATATATTAATATATAATATATATAATATATAATAAATAAATTTAAATTAATTTAAAAAAAATTCAAATTCAATTAATTAAACCCAATTAATTAATTCTATTTACAATCACTTTAACTTCAATTAATGCCTATAATTTCTGTCATGTGAGTTTACACAAAAATTGTATTCAGAAAAAGTTTTGCACATGGCTTGAAAATTTTGCACACAAGCCGCCAAACCTTAGAGGGAACATTGCATAGAAATATATCATCCCCACTCCCTGAGGTAACCATAGCCTATGTTAACAATATGTAAGTATAAATAATGTGTCTAGCCATATGAGCCTCAACCCACCTACCTGCACCTGAGCACAGGTGGCCAGCTCAAATCTCTGCTGGTGCCATGACATCCACACTGCTATTTTTAGTGTGTTAGCTAAAGAATCCTTACCTGGTCTGGTAGTGTAATGTAGATATACCCAAAGGGGACATGCTTTCAATCATGTACTTCAGAATCAATAGTATAGTATTCAGTATCAATAGCTGGGGGTTCAGCAGGTTTTAAGGTCACTTTTTGGCTTCATTCACTGTACTGGTACCTGCCATTACTGGGACTCAGTTTCACAGCAGCCTTATGTTGATCCCTGCCATTGACAACTTCTAAATGCCACAACTGAAGAAAATGACAGTGGGAGGAACGATCTCCTGTTCATATCTCTTTGTCCTGAACTGACATCCACTGAATCAGTATTGAAGTTATATAATATTTATTCCATTTTAAATGGAACAATCTCCCCAAACTACAGCAGAAGTAGCATTTTTTAAATGGACACACAAATACAAAGTTAGTCCCCCCCCAATCAGAAATATATAGAAGAGCTGAATTTTTTTCAGTGACATAGAAATCCTTTAAAAATATTTTGTTCCTCAGTCTGTCTGAAAGCTTCTGAGGCCCTTTATAACAGGTATGGTGTTTTGAAGAGAACCTTGTGAGCTCTTCAGCAGCTGAAATAACTTGTCCTGCTGTGTTTAACATCTTAGCACAGCACAGTGTATACGAAGAAGCTTAGGTATGCCTCCTTATTCACTTTCTTTCAACAAAGGCTTCAATTGTACACTGAAAAGACAACTATAAGGCAATAATGGAGGAAATAAAAAAATAGGAAGACATAAAAAAGAATAGCTTGTGAGGCATAGTAAATGCACAAGGCATGATACAAATGGGAGAATCCCTATCCATCACAGGGGTGACAAAACAAACAAAAAGCCCTAATCTACTTCCGCCCTGCATTTGTAATATCATACAAAGATAGGAATGGCCATATTGGGTCAGACAAATGGTCCAACTAGCCCAGTGTTGTTGTTTGACAGTGGCTGGTGTCAGATGCTTCAGATGGAATGACCAGAAGAGAGCAATTATCAAGTGATGCATCCCGTCATCCAGTCCCAGCATCTGGTAATCAGGGGCTTAGGGACACCAAAAACCTGGCTAACAGTTGTAGATGTTATTTTCCATGAATTTATCTAATTCTGTTTTGAACCAGCTTAGACTTTTGCCCTTCACATCATCCCCTGGCAACACGTTCCACAGATTGACTATTTTTTCTCTGATGAAGAACTTCCTGTTTGTTTTAAACTTGCCTATTAATGTTGTGAGGTGAACCTTGGTTCTTGTGTTACAAGAAGGGGTAAATAACATTTCCTTATTCACTTGCTTTCTGCCATTCATGATTTTATAGACCTCTCTCATATGCCCTCTTAGTTGTCTCTTTTCCAAGATGAACAGTACCAGTCTTTTTAATTTCTCTTCATATGGAAGCTGTTCCATACCTCTAATAATTTTTGTTGCCCATATGTGTATCTTTTCCAATCTAACATATATTTTTTTGAGATGGGGCGACCAGAACAGCATGCAGTATTCAAGGTATGTAGGTAGGTAGTGGTGTTGTGGCCCTGCTATGGTGTACAAGGGGTTAACTGGGCCTTAGAGGGTAGTGACCAATCAGGATGGAAGGCTGCTGGGCCAATCAGGGACCAGGAACCCTGTATAAAAGAGCTGCAGGGGAAGCCCAGGGTGCAGATTTTCCTGTGGGCTGCGGGCATCAGCATCAGCATCAGCATCAGCATCAGCATCAGCATCAGCATC
>ML685785.1:22878235-22938429 GCA_007922175.1 Pelusios castaneus
GCATCAGCATCAGCATCAGCATCAGCATCAGCATCAGCATCAGCATCAGCATCAGCATCAGCATCAGCATCCTGGAAAGCTCACAGTGAGGCCACTGACCAGCTGCTTGGGATCCTGAAGGCAGCCAGAAGGGACAGAGGTCCAGAGGCAAGGAGGCCAGAGGGACAGGGGCTGGGACACCAGGCCAGAGCCAGAGATGGAAGACTGAGGCTGGAGCAGTGGTTCAGAGGCAAGGGTGCCAGAGGGACAGCAGCTGGGCTCCAGAGCAGTGAGTGTCTGCAGGTGGGTGAGGAAGCCACCCAGGGAAGTGGACTGAGGTAGTGAGACTGGAAGGAGGTGGTCAGTGCCAAGGTCAAAGCACAGAGGGTCCTTGGGCTGAGGCCTGGAGAAGAGGATGGGCTTGGGCCCCTCCCCCAGACTGCCAAGAGTGACTAAGCATTTCCAGCCATTGACTACTAGTGGCCATGACCTGTGAGTGGGACTGTACCCTGGAAGGGGTGGACTTGAAGGGACTCGGCTGCAGAGCTGAGATCCTAAGACTAGACTCAGGAGCAGAGTCTGCCTGAGAGAAGTACCTGATGGTTGAGGGACTTGAGCAATTCCCTGTAACAGTGCGCAGAGGCACCACGGGTCAGGTAGGTCCCGTGCTTGAGGTGCCTACAAGGTAACATAGTCTTATAACGTGGTATTATATTTTCTGTCTTACTAGCAATCCCTTTTCTAATAGTTCCTAAAATTCCATTAGCTTTTTCAATTGCCAGTGCACCTTAAGAGAAGGTTTCAGAGAACTATCCACAATGACCCCGAGATCTTTCTTGAATAGTAACAGCTAATTCAGACGCCATCATTTTGTATGTATAGTTGGGAATATGTTTTCCAATTTGTATTGCTTTACACATTCTCTCTTCTGCTCTGATTCCCATCCAAAGTAGCTTCTCTCCTGCCTCAATGCTCCCCTGAAATTCTCCTCTCCAGGTTACTACCCTCTACTCCTCCAAGGCTCTCCCTTCTGTTGGGTGGTACAATGGTAAGAAGATACCTACCTGATTAACAGATGATACCAGTCTGCTGCTCTCTTCAATACTTGTTTCCTTAAAGAACCGTGTCCCAGATCACAAGTTGGCTAGCCCCATGTTCCACCCCTTTGAAGAGGACAGGGTACCAGTTACAATGATTTTATATACAGCCATTTGGGAGCTTAAGGATCACATGCCCCATCATACATTTTTATAAGATCTGCAGGGTCTTCCTTCAAATGGTAGAGTTGGACTCATTTAGGCCAGTCTCTGGGCCCTGCTTCACACAGCCACTGTCATGGACTTCAGGAAGGCGGTATTCTATGCTAGATGTAGATCATGCTACCCTATGAGAAAACGGATAGGACCATAAAGGAAGAGCTATCAGAGGATCTCTCTTTGGTTGCTGAGAAACTACAATTTTATTCCATTATAAATAATTTAGAGCAGCTCAGCAGCTATAGTTTTCATAGGTGGGCAGAGACATTTGGTTTTACCAGAAGCACTTCACATGCTGCACAGGACATTAAATGCCCCAGAAGTTCCTTGAGATACAGCTGCTTTCTACATTTTTCTGATTTACTGCTATAGTTTTTGACACTGCAGTCTACAATGTCACCTGAAGACAGTGGCCTATATTGATGGTTTTGATATTTCAATGGCACGAATAGGTCTGAGGGGCCCTCAGAGACTTGAAGTGGGGTAATTGCTCCAAAGCATCATATTTTCCCAGTAGCTATTAGCCCAAGTATACACTTTAAATTAAATATTCTCTGCCAAGAGAACTATATAAACTGATAACTGCTGAACTCTGCATAGAGAATATCCTTCACATATAGACACACTGATTCTTTTTGTTTAAAAAGGGGTGAGGGGCATTAGTTTTTCAAATCCACTTTCCATATCCCAGATCCTATTGCTTTGCTGCTCCAGTGCTTAGGCCTGGTTTAAAGCTCTTTCATTTATAAGTGGAGGTGGTTGCACCTATACTTCATATTGTCTGACCCTTCTGCTTGTAAATCCTTATTTTCAGTTATTTTGCAAAAGTCTAACTAGTTGGGCATCTTCATGCTGGGGTTTGCCTCAGGCAGAACTTGTTTTAAGAAGTGTTAGAAAAATAGTTTGACCACTTCTAACGATGAGATTCTTAGCTAATTTTAACAACTGAATATTTTGTTGGGAGCAGGGGGTAAGAAATAAACCTCAATATTGATGCAGAAATTGTTACAGATGTTTTTCAGGATGGGACTTATTGCAGAATTGCCTTTCCCCCCTTTGAGTTTTGAGATGCTTTCAGACACATGATGCTTACAGAACATAGTGTCTTACAGGCTTGTATTCTAGTTTATTTTTATAGGAAAGATTTAAAGTTGCTTATATATTTCTTATATAGTCTCTGTTGTCTGTCAGTGTAGCAGAATTCCAGTGTGTCCTGAGCCATAGAACCATGTGTTTACATAGACTCAATGAGTTTTATAACTTCAATTTTACTGTAATGTTCTATACCCCTCTCTTCTGTTGTCTTTTGAAAGATGGATATTGTGGCAGACTGACAATATCTGGAACAAACCTTATGTATTGAAGCTAATTTAGAACAGTTAAATTATTGAATTGGTGCAAATACCTTTAGGGTATCTTATATACCTTCAATACCTTATTGCACTTTTTATACGGTAGCCTATAAAACTAGCCTACTTGCTTGCACATATACTTTTCCTCATACATTTAAGTTTCCTTATAGGTTTAAGTATTTGATTTATGATAATAATATCATAGATTCAAATACAAATAGTAATGCTGGAATGCAAGAGCCTGCAGGCCACATCCTTCCTGAAAGGCTGAAGCAGTGAGCATATATGTTCAGGATCTTTGGCCTAGGGAAGGAACGAGAAGCAACATATGTGGTTATGGCTTTGTCACCCTAGGTAAGTCAGGAGGCATCAAAGCAGGGGGACTGCCTAGTTCATGCCCAAATAAACTTCACAAGTACACCACAAAATCCACAGAAAGGGCCAGAAATAACAAAGGCCACATGAGCAAACTGCCTCGAACCATCTGGAAAGATATATTAATATGTACAAACCTACCAGCCTATAGCATAAGTGTACTCCAACAATCTGTGGGTGAGGAAGCTAAGTTTGGACTTAGAAGGAGGACCCATAGTACGTAGAGTATAAAAAGGGGTGAACCATGTTTCTAGGGTGCAATCATCAGCTACGTCATTCTTAAGCTTCTTTTATTTAGTATTTGCTAGAATTTTTGTCCTTGTTATACACTGAAGTATTATTTGTAGCTCTAGCTCAGCCAAGCCCTCCACCCTACCGTTGAGGAATGGTACATCTCTCTCAATCAAGTCCTCAGAGCAGGGTTTGAGTATATTAATCAAAAGCATACAAATAAAAATATATCATGTGCCTTAGACCAAAATGGTAATTCTAATAATTATCCATTTGATTATTAATTTTCTTTTAATTGTTCATTTTGTCTATCAGTTTTTATGCTATCTTAATAAAACAACAAAATTTTTCAAAGTCAGTTACCTGTTAGTATTCCTGTCATGCATCCTGGAGGTCCTTGTAGAAAATCTCCAGTGCGTGATTCCAGGACAAGAACCTCACTATCTTCTGATCAGATCCATTGGCGAGCCTAGAACCCCATCCAAATGACCAAACATCCAGAAATCAGGTAAAGGACTGGTGAGCCAGCCAGGAGGCTTGAAGAGTGTGTGACAGGAATTTTCTTTAGGAATTCTAGGTGTTTCCAGGCAAAATGAGAGGTAAATTGATTCACCTGAAGTAAAGGGAATTAAAGAGCAAAACTCTGTTTTTGTATATAAGTTTGAAACTGCTCTGAGCATGACGTGTGAAATGCTAGAAAATTGAGTTTAGCCATCAAAGCTTTTTGGCAGTTTGCCTGTTGCTGGTTTCTAAGTAACAATTTTGCAAGAAAAAGAACCATATGCTTTAAAGTGATATACTTCAAGAGCCCCTAAAATGCATATAACAGGAATAAGGAATAATCTTTCTATAGGTACCAAAATATAAATAAATAAATTGCAGCATCATCCGGGCCTGTTGACTCACACTTTGAAGTTGTGGGGAGTTGATCTATGCTTGGTTTAAGCGGACAGATAACCATCATAGTTCAGTGTATTAGTCCCCCAACTCTATTGGGCTCCGCCCAGATCTATCTATCATCAGCTTATTCCGGCTCTTTGGTAGAACTCTTGATCAGCTAAGAACCATCGGGGGAACAGAAGGGAATTCACACCCACCTTCTGTTTTCTTGGGACTTGTTTGAAGTAATTAAAGTATTTGCAATTGATTGGTAGGGGGTGTTATTTCTTTTGTTACTGAAGGGATGCCATCAGATTTAGGCCTTGTACACACTACAAAGTTATTGCGCGATAACGCTCGTTATCGCGCAATAACAGGCACAGCGTCCACACACAAATCCATGTTGTTGCGCGTCTTACCGCGCAACATGTAAACCACCAAAATGAGGGAGGTAGCGGCTACCGCGGAACAGCTGTTCCACGATAGTTCGTGTGTGTACGGTTGCCACGCAATATGAAACCTCCAGAAATGTCCCAGAATTCCAATTCCATCCCTTCTGCACTTCCTTCTGCACTCTGTGGCTGTGACGTTACTGTACCCGCCCTCCCATCATTCCCGGGAATTTTTGAATTCTTCACTCTTCCTGTTTGCTTGGTGTGGAGTGCAGCTGCAGCTGTGTACTCCAAGAGCAATGGCGGCTCAGCGCAGCAAACGTGCTCGAGTCTGGACCATAGCCGAGATGCTTGATCTCATAGGCATCTGGGGAGAGTCTGCTGTGCAGGCACAGTTACGTGGCAGCCGGCGGAATTTCGATATTTTTGGCCAGATTTCTCAGGCCATGGCAGAGAAGGGGTACAAGAGAGACACTCTTCAGTGCAGGTCTAAGGTGAAGGAGTTGCAGATTACGTACCACAGAGCCAGAGAGGCAAACTAGCGCTCCGGCTCAGTGCCAGCTACATGCCGATTTTACAAGGAGCTGGAAGCAATCCTGAGCGGCGATTCCACAACCACCCCAAAAGCTCCTGTGGACACATCAGCACCCCCCTCAGGAAAAGGATACCGGAGCAGACGGTGACGAGCAATTCGTCGACGAGGACGTGGAGGAGGAAGATGACCTGGAGGGTGAAAGCGGTGCAGCCGACCTAGGGAGCCAGGAGTTGTTCTCCATGCCACCTGACCCGTGCTGCTCAGATTCATTCTCCATACTGTCTTCAGAGGCAGTAGAGGGGAGCTCTGGTAAGTTTCATCAGAAGTGGCTTCTATGCTAGCTGGATAAGCTTCGCGGGCAAATGAAGAGTGAGCAGGAAATAGGCGTTTTGAGTTTCATCCTTTCTTTACTTTTTTGGATGGGGGGGTCTACCCTGCATTACATGAGCAGTGCATCAATGCATGCTGTAATTGCCAAGAAATCCTCTCCATTGAGATCACTGAAGATGTCCTCGATGTACTTCCACAGCCTCCTAGTTAAATTTGATGGGAGAGCAACTGTTTCCCCTCCCCCATAGAGGGATACTCTCCTTCGCCAGTTGCAAAGCACAGCAGCGGGAACCATGGCTGTGCACAAGCCTGCTGCATATGGTCCTGGCTGAAAACCAGTGACATGCAGGATTTACATTCTGGCTTGCAGAGGCACTCTAAGCAGCGAGATATCAGCTTCCATGGCAGTGCCGTATGTGAACTAATCGCCCAAAGCACTGCAAATAGTTCATGGAGCTGTGTGTCTTGTCTCAGCAACCTGAACCTCCCTTTGCAAAAGCCCTTTCAGTCTCCGGCAATGCCCTGTCCCGTGGGCACAGTGGAATATGGCGGGAGAGCATATTACCGGCTCCTTAACCAAAGTGAGAACAATAGTACTACTTATGATGTTTCATTTTCCCTTAGAAACCACCTTCGCCGGTCGGTGGTCTGCGCCAGCTGACCGGCTGAGACAGATAAGGAGGAGGCCTCGCAGGAGCAAGGAGGATATCTTCCAGGAGCTGATGCAGTCCAACGAGGCATCAGCAAGGGAGACTAGACAATGGAGGCAGGAGTGCTGGCAGGAGCGCAAAGAAAACAATGTGAAGAGGCAGAAGCAGAAGGATGCCCTCATAAGCATCCTACAGGAGCAGACCCAACTGCTGAGGACCATGGTTGGTCTGCAGACCCAGCTGCTCCAGGCTCGCCCACCTCCTGCAGCCACAGCAACACTTTCTGTCCCCCATGCTCCATTCTCCCTCAAAGCAGTTCTTTGAAGCCCAGGGACCCTCCAGGTACAATGTTACATCCACTCCTGCACCAAGCTATGGCATTGAGACACACACCTACACGCATCTATAGCCCCTTTTGCAGGCACTGCTTACTGTAAATATTTAATGTTTCATAATAATAAAATTGAATCACTTGAACTTTGCACACTGTCTTTATTGATACACAATAAGATTAGTTGTTTCATGTTTAGTATTCACTCATTCGAGCATAGTACAGTATACGCCCACCGGCACCGTCCCTCCACCCCACAATCAGCACCCAATAGTGCTTGGGAACACTACTGCACAGTGATGCAATGCGTCCTATGAGTCCTCATCACTAAAATGCACCCTAAGTGCCTCCCTTATGCGGACAGCTCTCAGCTGTGCCCCCCTGATACTCCTAGTGGCTGCTGGAAGGCAAACTCTAGCCGCTCAGCCTCCACGTCCCATGAAGGGGGAAATTTCTCTCCTCTATTTTCACAGAGGTTATGCAGGACACAGCACGCCATAATGACGGCTGGAATGTTGTCCTCGTTTAAGTCTAGCCACCCGTACAAACAGCGCCAGTGGCCTTTTAAGCGCCCAAAGGCGCACTCTACGGTCATTCTGCACCAGCTTAACCGGTAATTGAAGCGCTCCTTGCTGGGACCCAAATTTCCAGTATAGGGCTTCATGAGCCAAGGCATCAGTGGGTAGGCTGGGTCTCCTATGATGACTATGGGCATCTCCACATCCCCCACAGTAATTTTATCCATTGGGGAAGAAGGTCCCTGCCTGCAACTTACGGTACAGGCCCGTGTTCCGGAAAATGCGAGCATCATGCACCTTACCCGACCACCCCGCATTTATGTCCATGAAACGCCCCCTGTGATCCACGAGTGCTTGAAGCACCATGGAGAAGTAGCCCTTCCTATTAATATACTCAGTCGCAAGGTGCTCCGGAGCGAGAATAGGGATGTGCGTGCCGTCTATTGCCCCTCCACAGTTCGGGGAATCCCATGGCCGCGAATCCATCAACGATCTCCCGCACGTTGCCCAACGTCACTGTCCTCCGTAGCAGAACACGATTAATGGCTCTGCACACTTGTGAAAGTGCTAACCCAACGGTCGACCTACCAACTCCAAACTGATTCGCGACCGAGCGGTAGCAGTCTGGAGTCGCCATTTTCCACAGCACGATTGCGACATGCTTCTCCACGGTGAGGGCGGCTCTCATTTTCGTGTCCTTGTGTCGCAGGGCAGGGGCTAGCTCCTCACACAGTTCCATGAATGTGGCTTTCTGCATTCGAAAGTTCTGTAGCCACTGGTCATCATCCCACACCTGCAAAACAATGCTGTCCCACCACTCGGTGCTTGTCTCTCGTGACCAGAACCGGCAGTGCACCGTGTGCAGATGCTCTGTGAAGTAGCTCAGCAATGCGGTGCTGTTGTTCTGCATGGCAGTCACCAGCCCAGGGTCATCCGAATCCTGGTCTGATTCAGAGCTGAACACATACTGTGCCACCAGCCGAGATGTATTCATTATGCTGAAGGCGACAGTCAAGATCAGACCTGGATCCATGTTGCTGCCAAAGGACTTCCGGGAAGCAATGCACTACTGTTGAAAATGAGCGCGAGTTGCTAGTAGCAACTCTTGTGACACAAGGGGAACAGAATGCACCATGGGAAACCAAGACTTTACCCATGGTGCTCAGTGCTACTCTCCTTCTACCCAGGATTCTTAGCGCCAAATCAGGATGGATGGAACTGTGGGATAGGTTCCCACAATTCAATTGGGTTTCTTGTGAAATCGCGAACTGCAGGGGGGGGGGGGCTCTGTTCCATCACAGGTGTCGGAGTGTGTACACGATCCTGCGCAACAAAAAACACATGACTTTTAAAGCGCAACGGGCCTGTTGCGCGATTATTCCTATAGTGTGTACATGGCCTTAGAGTCTTAAGATTTTAGAATATAGTGTTTAAAAATACAGAATGTATGTTTATTACTATAGTTTTGGGAACTAGGCTAGCCAATAAAGTTTTAAAAAGTATAAAGTTTCAGTTTTAGAGTAACTGTTAGAGTTTAGCTTTGTATTTTGAATTTTTGAGTAAGTTTTTTATTTAGTGTTAAGATGAATGAAGCAGTGGAGTCTGTAGGTGTTGCCCACAGTACAGCTCTGGAAGACTTTGCTAGAAAATATATTAAGGAACACACAGGAGGTTTGGTACAGCTAAGGGAGAGTGACATTATCTCTGAACATAGTAAGCCATGGGCTTTTGTCAGTCAGGTTTTTGATCTGGAGGTAGAGCAAAAGAAAAGGAAGGCTAAAAGGTGAAAGGAATTGTTGCAGAGTGCTTGCTAACAGCCAGCTTGTATTGCACTTAGGTGAAAATTGAATAAGAAAAGGCACTCAGCAAACTTTGGAGGAAAAAGAGAAGACTATCCAGAAGTTAACAAATCAGCTAAGTGAAATTTTTGAGGACCAATTTATTAAAAATTGAGTTGGAGTTGGAGAAAAAGCTAGACCAGAGTCAGTATCAGATACAAAAAAGGAGTCGTGTGGCACTTTTAAAGACTAACAAATATATTTATCACATGAGATTTCGTGGGAGAAAATCTGACTTTGTCTGATGCTTGAATAAGGTATCAGGTACAGGAAGTAGATGGGAAAATTCATTGCTGGTGGGAATGGGCAGCTGCCAGCATAAGATTGCTGGGCAACAATAACTCAGAGCGTGGTCTGTTAGATCAAATCAAGAACTTGGAAAGTCTTTGACTATGTCTACACTAGAAAAGTTAAGATGACTTTAAGTTGACTTAGTAAGGTTGACTTTAAGTTGACTTAAAGTCAACCTTATTAAGTCGACTTAACAAAGTTGACTTAACTTTTCTAGTGTAGACATAGCCCCTTGTCAACCTTATTAAGTCGACTTAATGCTTTAAGTCGATTTAATAAGGTCGATTTAGGCGCTAATCCCCATCCACACTGGCTTTAAGTCGACTTAAGGGTTAAGTCGACCTAAGACCAGATGTTCTTAAGTCGACTTCATCTTTCCTTAAGTTGACTTAAGGAAATGCTTAAGTCGACTTAATAAAAGCCCAGTGTGGATGCAGCTTTGTTTAGGTCGACTTAAGCCTCCTTAAGTCGACCTAAGTTGCCAGTTTAGATGCACCCCACATGAGGTGTTAGAGGAAGAATCAGCATACAGCATCGTAAGAGTAGCAGTGCTGCAGAAACACCAGCTGCAAGCAACTTGAGAGAGACAGAAGCAGAAGAAAACAAGCAAGGAGTCTGGTGGCACTTTTAAAGACTAATAAATGTATTTATTGCATGAGTTATCGTGTGAGAAAATCCCACTTCATAAGACACTTGAAGATGGGGAACTTGCAGAAAGGGAGCAAAATAAATACAGAGACGTGTAAGTCATAGGATCAGGTCAGACTGTTACAGCAAATCAAAGTAGTTGTTAGGATACAAACTATGGAGTACAGCAATTAGCAGGTAGGTGGGTGGGGAGACAAGAAAAGTACAATTACCTGTTGTAATGGGGAAAGAAGCCATAAGTCATATAGCTAACTGACTTTTGTTGATTGTGTTTAATTATGGTGTTCTCTAAGACATAGCAACGAACTCCAAAAGGACTAAAATAGCTGTGGTAACATCCCTGAACTGGCATTAAGACAATCAATAAGATCTGGCCTACTATATCTTGTTTCTCTCTAGACCCAACCATTTTTAGGAGGATTGGGGTAGTAATCTTTTACAGATCAAATAGAGCTCCCCTTACTGTTTGTTTCAGTGAACTTTGGATTTTCATTTACATGGAATTAAAATAAAATCCAGTTCTGTCTTTGGGAAACTTTTTTACATTCATTGGCATATACCAAGAAACTCAAATTTAAACTGAATTAAGGCACTTAGAACTAATTAAATTATCTGCATTGGTATTACTTTTTTTGTGGGATGTGAGCCTCATCATGCTGCTGTGACTCATGGTTGATTATAAATGTGGGTTATAATTTTGATGTGTGCTTTAAAAATTGCCCAGTGATTAGCAAAACTTTCATTTCAAATATAAGCATCTTTTTCAAACATGAAAAAAATCCTCTTCCAAATAGAAAGTATATATATAAGAGCCATGACAATATCTGGATTTTCTCCCACGAAAGCTCATGCGATAAATAAATCTTTTAGTCTTTAAAAGTGCCACACGACTCTGTTGTTTTTCTTTTGTATATGGGTAACTTTAAGCCCATAAACACTCACTGAATTCAGTTGCTTGAAATTAACAGTATTCATATTTTTTCTGGCCTTATTGTGTATTGCATTACAAACAATGTACATAACTGAAAGTTGCTCAAAAGCATAGATATAATAAAAAAATTCACTTCTTACCAGGAGCCATTGAAATCCATTGCAATCTAATGCTGGCTTTTATTTATGAGAAAAATCAAATGCTAATGATTCATGAAAATTGTTAATCTGAAAAGAGTTTGAAATTCAACTAACTAAAATAAACAGATGTAGGATAATGGGCAACAGAACATGTTAGTACAGAGGAATTCTATGTATGCTTGTTGGAATATTAAAAAGCTACTTATATTTCTGGCTTACTGTGAATAAATTCTCACCATTATCCTTATGCTGTATTTCTTACTGATTTCACTTGGCTTATCATTTCAGTTAACATCATGGGGATATATTTTCAACCAGTCAGACTTGCTTTTGTACTCATAGCTCTGGGCACAAAGATACTGACAGAAGTCTTTCATGTGTAAACTTGTACTCATATAGAGGGTGGTCTTAGTACAGTTGAAGGTTTACATTCTCTGTTTTCTAAGGCAAGGTTCATTTGCTTTTAAAGACAGACTTTTTTTTTTAGAGCACTTTCAATCTGGTGCTTCTAATAATTATCCAGATTAGATTTTATATATTAGTGTAATGTAAGTGCACCCCAGTATAGATGGAGGACATGCTGATAGCGAAATAATATTAGCGTATACAAATCTCACCATCCACAAACAAGTAAGAATTGACTTGGAATAGGATCAGGGAAGATTCAGAAACTAATGAAAAACATGTAATAGGGAGAAGAGGTAACATTAAGAGGGCAATGGTACTTATTGCCTGACTAAAACAAATCTCTTTATCTGCAATAAATTTTTTAAAAATGGGTGATATATTTCCAAGTGAAAGTAACACAATCAGCAAACCAAAAGGAAGCATATGAAAACACTGGTTCCTCTAAGGTCAGCAGAGGTAGATGTGTCAATAACAATAAGAACTAATGAGAAATTAATTCCTACATGTCATATTCCCTTTCTGTAGGATTAATGGTAGCTGAACTCTACTCTCTGGAGCCTAATCTTTCCATTTTACCTCTTTTGGGAAGATTTTATACAAAGAATGATAAACTAGGCTGAATTTTATTTCCATAATCACATATTACTTTTGGGTTGGATAGAATGCAGAACAAAAAAGGATAGATCTCTATAATTAAACAAGTCCTATCCCATATAGATTGATGTGACTTTAACTTCCTTTATCTCTTGAGTAAAAAGTGACTTGCAAGTTAACCAAAATACTCATTTCCTTCTCCCACTTCTGCGTCATTCATTGGGTTTCTTTGGGGGGCGGGGGAGGGGGAAGGGACAAGAGGGGAGTGTGTGGAATTAGCCGAAACTCCGCATTTCCAGTCAAATTCTGTGGTGGAAGTTCCTAATTTTCCTGTGCAGATGCACTATAGCCTGAAGTTTGATATTCAAAATAATGTGTTTACTCTTGAATAATAGTTAAGATTATTCTTAACTTAAACAATTCAAACAGGCTTTGAAGAAAAATGTATCTCAGCATGTAGGATCCCCAGTCATAGACCCAAATCCTGTTGGGTGAGGTGTTGTACAAACACAAAACCAAAAAAAGATGAACACTGTCCCAAAGAACCTACCACACAAGACAACAAACACACTTGTACAGATAGATGGATGGAGGAATTACTAAGAATAATTAATACAGTCTGTTGGGTCAATTATAGTGTCAGCATCCTAAAGATAAGATGGTTGAGATGATACTCTAGCTAGAAAATGAGGGCCCTCTCCTGGGTTGGCATCTGCTTGAAGGCTTACCCTTCCCTATTGAGATATAAAGGAAGTATCAGACTCACCAGCCCTTTCAGATGCCCTGAGATCTACAGAAATCTTGGATATTGGATGGTGGGTAAAGGGATATTGTCAACAGGTCCTGTGCTTCCACAGTAACTCTGGTTCTCCACTCTGGTTACTGAATGTGACTGCCCCAGGACAACCCTTAAACAGTGCAGTAGTGCTTCTCAGAGGCCCTATTTGAAAATCCCCATTTTCCATATAAAATAAATGCCATCCCTGCCCTTGAGTATACGCTCTAAAAGGACAAAGGAAGTATTATCTCCATTTTATAGCTAAAGCTCTCCTGTCCACAGTTCAAGTGACATGTCCAAGCTGAGAGAGAGCTTGTGCTAGAGCTAAGAACAGTAACGCCAGCTTTCCTGTAACAACCAACAATTCTTGTGGTCTGATATTTACAAGATTGTCTTTTAGCTATTTATAACTGTTCCCCTCTCACAATTCATTTGTATGCGAATAGGGACAGAAAGGGAATATGAGAGGGGAATCTGAAAGATGGTTTTGAGTAACCACTGTAAATCATATACATAACTCTATGCCAAAGAAATGTGGCAGCTCATTCAGATACCTGAGATATTTCAAAGGATTAGGTAGAAGCACCTCATTAAGCCTTTGCTTTCTAAAATTTTCCATGAAAGTGAATTCATGGGCTATGTCAACACTACAAAAAGTTAGGTTGACTTTGTTAAGTTGACCTAATAAGGTTGACTTTAGGTCAACCTAAAGTTGACCTTATTAGGTCGACCTAACAAATTGGTTTCCCTGAACGGGGACTTAGTAAGTTGACCTAACTGCCCTTAGGTCGACTTAATAAAGTGGACTTTAGTGTCCACACTGTGCTTAAGTTGACCTAAGGAGTCAACTTAAGGGTTAGGTTGATCTAACTGGCGGTTCTTATTAAGTCGAACTAACCTTTCATTACGTCAACTTAATGAAAGCCTGGTGTGGACAAGGATTAAGTTAGGTCGATTTAAGCCTCTTTAAGTCGACCTAACTTGCCAGTGTAGATATAGCCATGGTGTCTGTGGGCTGTAATTTCTTAATATTATCCTAACTTCCTCGTGCATCAAGATGTAAATGCAAAGCAAGATTCAGCTAACAAAATTGTAGAAGCTCTTTGAATTAATTAGTAGATAAACTGAATGGCAAGAGCTATTAAATTTCATCTCTTTACTATACTTGTATAGTGATTTAAGGGTTATTACACAGTAAAATATTTTCTAAGGTTAAAAAGCAGAGTTGTAGACTCTTTCATAAAGTATTGTCATAATCCTGCTGCACTCTTGTTCACTGAAATATGCCACACGGAGTATATTATCTTCACAGGACTGAAATTGGCATCTACATTTCAAATAGTCCAAAGTTAAAGAATTGAGGTCTGGATTTTTGACCATATCTAACTTGTTTGCACTAATTGTAGATCTATCGTTTACTAAAAGTTCTCAGTAGTTTATTTGAATGATTTTTTCTTTATGTAGAACAGAACATTTGATTAAATTTATGGGATTCAATAGAATTAGCTGCTATTCTTACATTTGATATTTGTCTCCTTACAAAATTTAATCAGAGTTAAACCAGGAAAACAGTTCAATAGAAACCAGTATAGAAATCTATATATAATTTTACAGCCAATAGTGTCCTTTATGGAAGCTTTTGAGCCATAAACTAGAATTATTGCAAGAATTCTAAAATGTTTACACTATTTAAACTATAGAAAGATTGTTTATTATCTTATAATTTTTTCCATAGTTTCCGTCTTATAAATGTTTACTGGGGGTCACTAGATTATCATTCAGATTGACGTGGAGGAGATGCCTAAAAAGTTGGATTTACAAAGTGCATGAAATATGTTTGATTTATTTTAATAGGATAAGGTTCATTTAATTAGTAGTTAATAAAGTTCATTGCTATGTTTATTGTAGTAGTATTTTAATGTGGGAGTGTAGCTCTGAGCAAGCTTCGCTGTGAGTCCCATACAGACTGGATCCTGGGTCTCCAGCTGCTTTCTCCATAGGGATTGGGATTGATTTCTGTGAGGCACTGGAGAAGGGCAATTAAATGAATTTTAGCCCACCCGAAGGTTACACAGGACTTTGCACTTATCCTTGTTGAACCTCATGAGGTTTCTTTTGGCCCAGTGTTCCAATTTGTCTAAGTCTCCCTGAAAACTGTCCCTGCTCTCCAGCGTGTCTACCATTCCCCCCAACTTGGTGTCATCTGCAATCATACTAAGCATGCAATCCATCCCATTGTCGAGATCATTAATGAAGATGTTTAACAGAACTGGCTCCAGGACCGACCGCTGGGGCATCCCACTTGTTACTGGTTGCCAACTGGAGATCGAGCCATTGATTCCTACCCGCTGAGCCCGTTGATCTAGCCAGTTTTCTATTCACCTTACGGTTCACTCGTCCAACCCATACTTCCTTAACTTGCCAACGAGAATGCTCTGAGAAACTGTATCAAAAGCCTTGCTAAAGTCGAGATATATCACATCAAATGCTGTTCCCGCATCCACAAATCCAGTCATCTCATCATAGAAGGCGGTCAGGTTGATCAGGCACAATTTGCCCTTGGTGAATCCATGATGACTGTTCCTGATCACTCTATTTTCCTCCAAGTGTTTCAGGATGGATTCTTTGAGGACCTGCTCCATGATTTTTCCAGGAATTGAGGTGAGGCTGACTGGTCTGTAGTTCCCTGAATCCTCCTTCTTCCCTTTCTTGAAGATAGGTACTATATTTGCCTTTTTCCAATCCTCTGGGACCTCCCCCGTTCGCCACGAGTTTTCAAAGATAATGGCCAGCAGCTCTGCAATCACATCGGCAAACTCCCTCAGCACCCTTGGATGCAGTTCATTCAGCCCCATAGACTTGTGCACATCAACTTCTTTAAGTCATCCCTAACCTGACCTTCCATCACTGAGGGCCACTCTTCTCTCCATTCTGCGTTACCCAGGGTAGTAGCCTGGGAGCTGGCTCTCCCTGTGAAGACCGAAGTAAAAAAAGCATTGAGTATTTCGCCTTTTTCTGCATCATCCACCACGAGGATACCTGCCCCATTCAGTAAGGGACCTACACCATCCCTGATCATCTTCTTGTTACTGACATACTTGTAGAACCCCTTCCTGTTATTCTTCACATCCCTTGCTAGCTGCAACTCCAATTGTCCTTTGGCCTTTCTGATTTTATTCCTGAAGTCCTGAGCAATATCTTTATATGCCTCCCTTGCCATCTGTTCAAGCTTCCACTTCTTGTAAACTTCCCTTTTATGTTTCAGCTCACCACAGAGTTCTCTGCTAAACCATGCTGGGTGCCTTCCACATTTGCTGTTCTTTCTGCACATCGGAATGGTACCTTCCTGTTCCTTTAACAGGGTTTTTTAAAAAATACAGCCAGCTCCCATGAACGCCTTTCCGCTTCAGATCAGCCTCCCAGGGGATCCTGCCCATCAGTTCCCTGAGGGAGCCAAAATCTGCTTTTCTGAAGTCCAGGGTGTGTGTTCTGCTTCTTTCCTTTCTTCCATTGATCAGGATCCTGAACTCTACCATCTCATGGTCACTGCTGCCCAGGTTGCCATTCACTTCTACTTCCCTGATCAATTCTTCTCTGTTTGTGAGCAGCAGGTCGAGAGGTGCAAGGCCCCTAGTTGGTTCCTCGAGCATTTGTACCAGGAAGTTGTCCTCAACGCTCTCCAGAAACTTCCTGGATTGCCTGTGCACTGCTGTATTGCCCTCCCAGCAGATGTCAGGATAATTGAAGTCCCCCCTGAGAACCAGGGCCTGAGATCTGGAAACTTCTGTTAGTTGAATGCCATAGAATGCCTCATCCACCTCTTCCTTCTTGTCTGGCGGTCTATAGCAGACACCCACCACGACATCCCCCTTGTTGCACTCTTCTCTAAACTTAACCCACAGACTTTCAATTGGCTTGTTTCCACTTTCATAGTGGAGCTCTGAGCAGTCATACAGCTCTTTTACATATAGCGCTACTCCTCCACCTCTTCTTCCCTGCCTGTCCTTCCTGAACAACTTATACCCATCCATGGCAGTGCTCCAGTCATGCAAGCTATCCCACCACGTCTCTGTTATTCCAATTACATCATAGTTCCTTGTCTGTGCCAGTACTACCAATTCTTCCTGCTTGTTTCCCAGGCTCCTCGCATTTGTGCACAGGTACTTAAAATACCGGGCCAATTGCCCTACTTTGCCCTGTCGATTCTCTCTCCTGGTATTGACAAAATGTAGTGCTTGTTTTGTGGCTTGAACTATTTGCCTGCAAAAGGGCATAAAGAAGAGGAGGAAGTCTTTCTGCTCATGTGGCCACACCTTGGGTCCAGGCACACAGGGGTAAATAGGTACTGCACACTCACAACTCTCCACTGTTAAACTATGTATGAAGGGAATGGGAGGAGCCTGGGGTCTGCTTCTCCTGTGAGCCAGATAGCACAGATGAGCCAGTGCACGGGTGATAGTAATTTGCTATTTGTAAAGGCTAGCAGCAAATTAACTCCCTAGAGTAAAGTAGTATGTGAGGCTATGTCTATACTTACCAAATTTAGTTCAAATTAGTTAATTTGAGGTAACCCTTCATGATTCAGTGTTGCTATTCCCCTGTTCAGGATTTCAGATTGCAGAGATAAGAGCAATTCCTCTGTAGTTGCTCTATTGAGTATCTCTGAAAAAAGCTTCATGCTAAAGATAATGGAAAGAAAGCTTCAGTCTTTGCAAGTGATAGTATTAGGGTAGAGGAGTGGATTTTGTGAGATGCACATTTGTCATTGATCAAAATGAACAAGATAAAAGGCTGCTGCATATAGCACACCTGGCAGGACATTCTGAAGCAGCTATCAGTGCGTGGCCCAATTAGTACCCATGGAATAGGATCAATAACTAATTCTACACAATCTTACACATTCATTGGACCACACAGGAAGCCTGCAGAACTTTGGTCCATATTAAGAAACTGAAATAGAACACATCATGAGGCAATTTAAAGACCAGGGCCAAATTCAGCACTGTAAAACTGGATCAATTCTTAGTGTAATAAACGTCTCTATACACAGGAGTAACTGACAGCAGACTTTCTCTTTGATATATTAGCACAGTTGCGGCATTAGCATGCCTTAACATGATATCCCAGAATGCAGGATTAGGCAATACCATATAAAACTTATTCTTTAGCTATATTACCATTTAAGGTAGTGGGGAGATGGTGTGGTCTGATGTATCAAACATTGGAGTGGTAGTCGGAAAACCTTGGTTCTGATCTGGTTTCTGCCACAAAACCTCTCTGTGCTTCTATTTTCCCTCTCCTCCTTTTTTCAGTTGTTAGCTCAGCAAGGCAAGCACAGTCTCACTCTACCACACCCAGCATAATGAGGCCTGGATCTTAGTTGGGATCTCTAGGTGTAACTGAAAGATATAATAGCATTATTGTTCTAACTGTACTGTGCTACCTACTTCTTGAGCATTGTTACAAACATTTCCAATGTAGACTGGGCCCTAGAAGCTAGAACATGACTTTTAAACTTGTTTGGGTTTCTTTTTTTGCTCTCCGGTGATGGATCTAAACTGTGTTAAAAATCAGTTTGGCTGGAAATGTGTTTAACCAGAGTTTTAAGGCCAGCTTAGACAGGGCCTCTGTCAATAGTATTCTACAATCGTGGCACTAATCACTACAGACTGCAATAATGATGATGTTGTGTTCAGGACAGTGGTTATTGTACCCATAAAAATAGTATCTAACTCTTTGCTCAGAATAATTTACTTTATTCCCACAACCAGTGTTTCTCACTGGCCTGATCCAAACCCCGTTAAAGTCAATGGGACTTTTCCACTGACTTGAATTGAACATGGTTCAGGATCTTCATCAGTTACTTTCTAGTAATGAAGTTCCAAAGGGGTAGCTGTGTTAGTCTATAGCAGAAAAACAACAGAGTCCTGAGTCTAGTAATGAGGTGCCCTAACTTAACACTGTTAGCATGATTTTGGAGTGATTTACTCTAAATGAAAAACACTAACTGAAAACAACTAGACTTCTGGTGTAATCTCTTCTTAGAGAGCTGAAAATACTTAGATAACTTTACTATGGCTGGCTTATTTAATTCAGTCTAAAAAATTGAAAAGAATTAGAAGTGATCAGCGATAGTAATTTTTTAATGAAACCATTAAGTTAAGAATTTTTCAACTTTAGCTTCATTTCTTTTCTTGTTGCCAGTCTGACTTCCAGCTAGATGCATTAACAGGTACCTCTTTTTACACTCATGTGCACAGTATTTTTGGAGCCCATTTTTTAAAGTGAGCATATATTCTTTTAATGAAAAGATTAATTTTCTGGCTTAGAAATTTTATTGTTACCAAGAAATCTTGAGCTTTCTATCATGTTCTATCTGGCTATTCTTGGGATGTTTATCTCATGCTCTTCCTAGATTTGTTCCAACCTCACAGCTAAAACAGTATTGATTTTTTTCAGAAGTTGGTTTTTGTTTGATATTGAAGTATTTTTTCAGATCAAATTATATACTAATTCTTCACTGCCAAGGTCTTGTGCTAAATGGAGTACTTACATGGATGGTAGGAAGTGGAAATCTTGCTTTCTTGGCCAAAAAGAGTTCACATGGGATCTGCAGAAGAAAACAATCTCCTGAAATAAATGATAGACTTCAAATAGCTATAAAATATAAAAGCCAGTTACATTTGTATGTATCCAAAAGTAATGGGTCAAGTCCTCAAGTCGCTGAGTCTCATTCTCACCTGTGTCGGAATAACTTATTTAGAAGAGAATTCGTTGAGAAATAGGCAATGTTCCTATCCTGTAGTAGAAGCCAGATGATCAGTGCCCAGAACTAGTAGATGCATGGAGGTTCCCCAGAGGTGAGGGTCACCCACATGGATGCTCTGTGCTTCCACACCAGCTGTAAGAGTACCTGCCTCATCTCACTGGTTCTCTGACAGTTAAAATCCAATTTTAAAAGTCCTTTTTATTTGTATTGCCTTAGAAAAAAAAAAGGTTTTGCTAGATCAATCCAATAAAGCACCTATTTAACTTTAAATAGTCAGTAGCCCTGTTCTCAGTTTGATTTTGATCAATGTCTAAATGGTCACTTGACAAATAATTATACAGTGCAGGCACCAGGGCAAATGCTCTAACTTGATACTTGTTAAACTTTAATCAAATATTAATCAGACTTTCTCTCTCTACTACTTGGTTGAAAGGAGGTTAAGGAATCTAAATAGCGTCTCACTGTCCTCCATCCACCACACATCAAAGTTCCTTGATTCCAGGCAATTAATGAAGATTTAGAGTGGATCTGAGTGTTTATGCTTGGGTTTCAGATTCATACTGAGAGCCAGATGGTTCACACCAAGAAACAAGGATGGAATAGGTATGATTCTGCTTTACATATAAGGTGAGGAATGTGGCAGGATCTGGAGAATTAGTACAGGGGTCTATCTTCACTGCCCATTGTGGAGCTGTGCTCCATAGGGGTCATGTGCTCCAGCAGGGAAGGGACTAGGCTAGTTAGATTTGCAGTTATGATAACCTGGCTAATTTGGATGGCAAGTCACTACAGCTCTGAGCCTTGGCAATTTTTTAAAAAAAAAATTTCTATAAGCAATGATTAGGATTTATCTTTACATTCATTACCTAAATCCAGGTTGCTAAAAAAGTTGAGTAATTTTTCATGGAGACAATGAGCTGTAAGCAATCAGCTGAGCTAAGATACTTTATTTAGGTGTCTAACATTAAGTACTTGAATAACTTGGCCTTAACTTCTGTCTCCCTTTCCCAGTGAGAAAAATGGGATAATGCTCTTCCTCACTGTGGAATGGATTGTGAGAATTCCTTGCATGTTTGTCCAGTGCTTCTTAGGCCTCACTTTTTTCCATGCAAGACTGCATGATTGCACTCCATGTGTGCACACATGCAAGTGACACTCTCATATTCAGTGTTTCCACACATTCTGAGTTTTATAATTACATGCACACACTTTGTGCACCACCACCCCTCTATGAATTTTGCACACTTAAATTCTATGGATGCAAATGCACAATTGTGTACATGTAAATGATTTTCAGTAGCGCCTCAGCCTATTCTGCAAACAAAAAAATATGAAGTATGGGTCATATTCTACCACATTTACTCGCTTTAAGGAGTTTCCTATTCCACGAGCAATGCTATTCGTTTCAAGAGGACTATTGCAGAAGTAAATTACTGCTCATTGTGAGTAGGAATGACAGCATCTCACCTCGTGCAAACTCGGTGGGGTAGATTGACTATAGACATAGATCTGAACAAGTGGGGACAAGCACACCCTCAGGAGCAGTCCTGGCTTGTGCTTCTGTACAACTAACCTTGCCCTGTGCTCTTCCATTCCAACCCTCCCATTCGCCATTCCTGGTTCCTCCCACCACCACACCATCCCCTCCTCCCATTTTTGTCACGCTGTCTGTTCTTCTTCCATGCAGCAACAGTAAGTACAAGAAAGACAATTTCCCTGCTCTCAGTTTCTCTGCCTGGCACTACAGCAACCTTGGCCATGATGATCAGTTGAAGAGGAAGTCCTACTCAGCCCCCATATCTCTGTTTGGAGCATACACAATCACTTTGTAGGAATGGCAAAGAGACAATCTGGTCACCATGGAACTGTTGATGCCCCTGGCTGTGTCTGGGGTTGCGCACTGGGTAACTCGGGGGGGTGGAAGGCCACAGTGTCGATGAATCCCCTTCGCTCCAGACTCAGACACAGCTGGGACATAACTGGCGCCCAACAATCCCAACAACAGCCCCATATAAGGAAGTTCCCCGGTTGCAGGAACTGATAACCTGTTCCCTATAATGAAATAACAGTACCAGTCTCAGCCGGTCTCTGCTTGTAATTATAACACAGCCTTGAAAGCTTGGTTCTCACCCAAAGAGGAGGGGGGGTGGGATCTTTTCACATACACAGCAAAAAAAACTATATAAAAGGTACTGTAACCAAGTGGGAGGGGCGCATGATTTGAGACGTGTCTGTCTCCGTGTGCCTGCTTGAGATCTCAAATAAATCTTAGTGTGCTTCTCCACCCTGGTGTATTTATTGGTGCTGCGCACTCCGGGCAACGAACCCAAACTGTTGCTAGCCCCTGCCTGTCTTCAGGCGTCCACCTGCAACAGAACTGTTGGGAAAGGCGGGGCATGCTCCATGAAGAATTTTTGGAGAATTTAGCTGCCAAACTTAAGTCTGAGGGAACTATGATACATTTTTCAGAGGTTCACAATTTGGTTAAATTTTTGCAAATTTTCATGAGATAGGAAAAAGCACATCCTTGGCATCTGGATGAATCTTCACACATTGAATTTCAAGTCCCTGTTCCAAAGTGTGAAGGCAGTAGAGTTTCTCAGCAAAACGTCTTTAAGAATTTTTGCTCATTTTGAAAATCTTATTTCATTTACTTTCATTCTCTGAAACAGCTAAGCCATTTTAACTGAAACTATTACAAAATGCAAGTCAGCATGAAGCAGACATTTGGCATAAGAAACTAGCCCAAATAGTGAAAGTTCAGAAAAGTTAAAGGCAACTGAAAATAGCCTTATGGGAAGCAACAGGCAACCTTAAAGCATGAGCAGAGCTGTAAGTGCCATCACTCTTGAGTTTTCCATAGTATGTGCTTAAGCAAATGAATTCTATTTTAAGAAGAAAATCACTGCTATAAAACAAAGGAAGGTCTTAAACTATAAATAAGGGGATTTTTTTCTGTATGTGGTAATAACTTTGTCTTGCTAACAAACTCAAATCGTTGTGTTCTGAGTTCTGTTAGGGCACGTCTGGGATGTAGGAGAGTTAGCTTCAAGTCCTTGCTCCAATGATTAAGACCCTTAGGGTGCGTCTACACTGGCAACTTAGGTCGACTTAAGGAGACTTAAGTCAACCTAAAGAAAGCCATGTCCACACTGGGCTTTTATTAAGTTGACTTAAGCATTTCCTTAAGTCGTCTTAAGGTAAGCTTAAGTTGACTTAATAACACCTAGTTTTAGGTCGACTTAAGCCTTAAGTTGACTCCTTAAGTTGACTTAAAGCCAGTGTGGATGGGGATTAGCGCTTAAGTCGACCTTATTAAGTCGACTTAATAAGGTCGACAAGGGGATATGTCTATACTTGAAAAGTTAAGTCGACTTTTATTAAGTCGACTTAATAAGGTTGACTTTAAGTCAACTTAAAGTTGACTTAACAAAGTCGACTTAACTTTTCTAGTGTAGACATAGCCTTAGAGCCTTTCAGGTCCAATTGGTAGAGTGTCTACTTCTGTAACTCCTAACACATCTGTTATAGTTCTTATCTGTAAGAAGTGGCGTGTGACTTTTTAAATAATAGCTCTTGACACTGATCTTTATTATGTGATGTATGTACGGATGGTCTGTGAAGAGTTATGTTTGTGTTCTGGAAATACGTTCCTAAAATATGTTTGGGAGTCACAAGTGTATCTTCAGCAAAGAAATATTGATTTGCCTGCGTCTCTAATGTAAACTGAACTTGATGTCAGACTCACTGGGCAGTTCATCTGCCTCTGAGGTAAAGAGCAGCACTCAGGAGGATGCAGAAACAACATGGCAACAGCACACTGATGGCCACACCTCAGTCTGAACCCAGGGAACCCCATCCAGATTCTTGAGACAAAGATAATTACCTTTGGGGAAAAGGACAGCTTGCTATCCACCGCTGAGGGAACAGAGGGATCTTTGTATTCTATGAATAGTGCGTCCCCAGCCATGTGGGACTAGTGACACTAAAGTGACTGTAGGGGAGAACTGCCTTAGACAAGGATTGTATGTTGTTATGTCATAGTCACTAGAAAGCATGATGTTTTTGTTTTATTTGTAGCCTTTTATCTGTTTATCTCTATTTAGTGCCATTTGAATCTCTTAAACATCTCATTATAAATTAATCACTGCTATTATTAAAGTGTGGTGTGCTTCCTCAGCTGAGCCTACAAACCGGTGTGTATTGTCTTTGGAGACAGCTGACTTTATCTCTTTGGGTATCTGGTGACTGACTGGTTGCTGCAGGGAGACTCTTCTGGGGTATGTCTACACTAGCAATTTAGGTTGACTTAAGAACCCTTAAGTCGACCAATTTTACTCCATGTCTACACCTGACTTCCATTAAGTTGACTTAAGAAATTCCTTAAATTGACTCAATGAAAGCTTAAGTCGACCTAATAAGAACCGCCCATTAGGTTGACTTAAGCCTTAAGTCGACTACTTAAGTCGACTTAAGGACGGTGTGGACAGGGAGTAATCCTTTAGTTGACTTTATTAAGTCGACTTAAGGCCAGTTAAGTCAACTTAACAACGTGGACTAAGTCGACTTAACTTAGTCCACATTGTTAAGTTGACTTAATAAGGTCGACTTTAAGTCGACTTAAAGTTGACCTTATGAAGTCGACTTAACAAAGTTGACTTAACTTTTTCTAGTGTAGAGATACCCCTGGAGAGTTGGGGTAGCTGAAGAACATGAAGGATTAAGCTACCAGATAAAGGTTAGGAAACAGTGTCCTAAGGAGTTTAGCTAGATATCAGAGTGGTGTGTTAAGGAACTGGCATATAGTGTAGCACCACCAAATTCATATCCTAAAGCAGAAAGGCAACTGACTCATTCTTGATGCCCCAAGAAACGGTCACTGGCAGACTTTTTAGCTGCCTCAGGGACTTCATTAGTGCAAACTGCTTGTATTGTAGTCATAACACAGGGGGGTTGATTACCAGTTTACAGAGTTGTACTTATGCTATTGCTCATCTGAACTAGCATGCTAAAACTAGTAGTGTAACTGGGCAGCCTGAGCGATGGCACAAGTTACCTGTCCTAACTATGTACCAATGGAGTTCAGGTGGTTTGTTCTTGGGAAAGCTGGATGTGTCACTACTGTCCATGCTACCGTAACTACTCTACATTTAACAAAACAAATATGGAGTCCTATGGCACTTTTCCTTGTTTGTTTTGCTGAACTAGACTAACACGGCTATCCCTTTGGAACTACACTATTTTTAGTGCATTAGGTGGATTAAAACTAGACAAGTAGGTGCACATGAGTTGGGAATCCACCCCACTCATAGGGTAGCTGTGGCCTTAGGTGCCTAAGAAATTTACAGCTGAGTGAGAATCTAAATTTTCAAGTTAGATGCCTAAAGTGGCCGTTAAGTATTTGAATCCCTTTGCAGAGTCAGCCGTACGAGTCTCTATAGTAACTTTCCCCCAAATCTAATGCTCTCAGAAGACTGTTTGATAGGGGTTAGGCTGGCAGAATAGTGAGTTCCACAGATTCCCAAGGTGCCAGGGACCACATGGGAACAGACCTGCTGCTGCTGTAGGTTTGCACAGCTAAGGAGCTGTCCCATAATTTATACTACCTTTTGAATGGAAAGTAATGATGGTTCATCTACCTTAGTTTTCTTGATGGATCCTATCAAATCCATTTACAGTGATCAATCAATGAGCTAAGAAATATGTGAACCTATATTATGGACCAGTTCAATTAATAAACCATTCACAATACACTTGAACACCTAGATTTCATGCAATTCTTCATCTCTTCTATGGTTAAATGCACCATCCTTGAATGAATGCACCATCCTTGAATCCTTTTGCTGTGCTCACTAATATGTTTAAACAGTTCTGTGCCATGAATTATTGGTCAGGTACAATATTTACTCTTTACTATAGATTTTATGTTTATGATTCTTCAAAAAGTGACTCTTGTAAAATATTCCCAACAGTTTAATTTGTGGGCCAAATCCAGGAAAATCTTTCCGAGTCCAAACTATCACTGAAATCAGTGAGGCAAATCCTGTAATCCATAATCAGTGAGAGGCCTGAATATGTAAGGCTGAAGTGAGTGACATGGGACCAGATCTGCAATAATCGCTCTCATGCTTCTGAGGGTGAACCCTTTCTCTCCCCCATAGGAAATCTGGCACCTTGTCTGTTCCAGGGATGCTGAAATATTGGCATCAACCTTTTTGACAGTCAGTCAAAAAGCATATGCTACACATTGTTTTCCCTGAAAGTATGCAGTTCTGCATTAGAGAGGTGAAGTGAAATGAAACATTTCTTGAAGTGGTATCTGTGAATATGCATTAATATTGCATAAGGCTTGGATTGCAACCAAATCAATTTCTTTTCACACAGAAATTTAGAAGAAACTTAAAATCATTGGAAATAGCTCCTAAAAAAGCATTCCAGTGCCTCCAGAAGTGGCTGAACAGCAAGGGATCTTATGAAAATTTAAAATGCTCGAAGAGCAGGATGTAAACTGTAAGGATTGGGTTGAGATCTAAATGTACCCAGAGTTCATGGATGACAAGCTTCAATGTTTGGACATAATTTGTTAGAGCAAAAAAATCAGGCATAGAATCCATATCTAAATTTTTCCCACAGTTGTGGCTAATGGTTGGCTCCAGGGTATGTCCTGTCCTAATTCTAATTAAAATTTATGAAGTGAATGAAAAGTTGTTTTAAAATAAGTCACTGTAGTTATCTTCATCTGTGACTTATTAACTACATGGATCAATCATGTAAATAGCCATGTATTTATTGGTCCGTTTCCCAGTGACTAATTATACCTACCACAACCACAATTAGCAATCTTACTGGCATTTGGAGAAGCAAGGAGCTTAATGAGGTAGAAGATCAAGGCACCAATCTTGCAAACATTTAAACATGTGCTTAATGTGACACACATGAGTAGTCCCTTTGACAATGGGACTACTCATCAGGTATGTAAATATAACTTTGTACATTTTCAAGGTTCTGGCTTAATGTTATGAAATTATGATACTTAGCCATTTTAAGATACTTAGACATTCTATGTTAGCATGAGTAGATAATAGTTTAGCTTAGCATAAGTGAGCAACAGTATTGAAGCCTTAGGCCGTGGGAAGGGAAACTTATAACCTGTACTCCTCTGTGGTCCAAGAAGCTTTAAGAGACACAAACATCCCGCTTCGAAAGGAAACAAAGACCCCTGGAAACCATAAATCTATTAGTGATAAGGTAAAGAAAACATATATAATGAGGACAGGACCATAAAGAATGAAACAGCCATCCTGCTTCAGGGAAAAGTAAAGATAAACACAAATGATGAGGACCAGACCAAGAAGGGTAAAGGCCAGGCCAGGTGCAGCTGAAAACCTACGAATTCGCCCTATCGTTAATTGGACAACGTCATAATCAAGGGGTGTACCTGGGCAGTCTTTGAGGGGGTTAATCAACAATAAAATGTGCAAACATAAGCCTGTGGGTGTGCTCCTACCCTGCGTGGTACTGGAGTCACCTATCTGCAGATGCTAAATAAACTCTAATCAATTTCCTTATACAGGAGATGGGTCCTTCTTTAAGCCGCGAGGTAATCGAGCCACGGAGCGACTCCCTCTTGGGTGAGGGGCCCCCTAGTCGCATCCGTAACACTTAATAATGGATCCTTGGGAGCTTAACCCAGACACAACTGTGCATGTGTAAACAGCAGGGAGCATGGCATACAGCTCCTGTTGTTGACTGTGCCAGGGATTCACTCTGGGAACAACATGAATGCTAAAGAGAAATCCTAAAACCAAATCAGAGTTCATCAAGTTTTGGACAATAAACTTGTGTCTAATAGTGGTACTGTTGGAGCTTCATAAATAAGTAATAGCAACAGCATGATGGGCTTGAATTGTACACTTTGTGAGGAGCTTTTTTATCTGGCTGAAAAGTGTCATGCACACCAATGGTGATATATAAATAGTGGGTGTAATTCTGGTATGACACAAGTTAAAATATAACTAGTGGGTGATTGTTTTGGGGATTGCAACAAATCAAAATAAGGCCACGGTGCCTTTCCTAGCCTGTAGCTTAACTGGCTTGTTTTTCAAAGGAGAGTTCCAGTTTCTGCATTAGTAGAGCCATAAAATATAGGGCTCCTGCCACAGTTCAGAGCCAAGCATGACTTCAAGTGTGTTGTGGAAGAAATAAGCATTAGTTAAGCTGGGGACTGATTCTGTCATATTCTTACTGCACTCAACTCCCATTACAATAAATGAGAATTGAAAGAGGTCAGTCCTTGCAGGATCAGGGCTTAGAATGCTTTTCTTGCAACAGAAATAACTTAGTTTTGAATTTATTTCTGAATATCATCTAGAGAACTGGCTGTGAATTTTTTAACAGATTTTTGGTTCAGAAAAGCTGAGTTGTCAAACCTAAAACTATTTATTTAGTTTCATAAATGTTTCAGTTCTGTTGACATTTGTCAGGAGGATGTCCCAGATTCATGGAGAGAAGTCCTTGCCTCTAAATTAGGAAGGGCAGTTACTCAAACCTGGGCCCTTTAAATCCCAAGTAAGTGCAGTAACAACAGGGCTATGAGTTATTCTTGGGTGGAAATCCATATTCACCCCTCCATTGTTCCCCCCCCCCCAAAAACAAAACAAAACAAAACAAAACAAAAAAAAACCCCAACCCACACCAAGACAGATCTGCTTTGTTCTAGCGTGGAACAAAAACAGCTTTTGAAATTTTTTGAAACAGTTTTCCTAGTCAGTCCAAGCCACATATTTTACATAGGAAGTTTCAGCAATCCAGTTTAGTTTGCTGATGCTCTTTGGGAAGCACTTACAGCAAGATGATGGGAGACAAACATTGATGTTCTAGATCTAATAAAACCCTCTAATTGGCAGATTTTCATATAACTTGGACAAGAAATGCCAATGCCATAAAACAGGCTGTCATGGTATTTCCAGCCCACCTGGAAGTAGAGAGAGACAAATCATCTGACAAATTGTTCTTGTGATATTTTCAGCCAAAAAACTGCAAATTTTGCAAGTTCTGCTTTAGGTAAGTAGAAATTTAACTTTAAGCCTTTTGAGTTCACTCTTCGCTACTTTTCAGGGTTTTTTGATTGGATTCCTAGTCATTTTCAGCATGGACTCAGACAGTGATATAAAAGATGCTGGGAGTTCTTCACTGCTCATTGAGTGGATTAACTTTTGTAACACCTGTTAGGATTAATAAACATTCCTTATATATATAATTGCCTCTGCTATTATAGGAAAATAAGCTTTTATCTTTACTAACATCTCTTAGTATTTATCTAAATGGTCCTTTGGTAATATATGGCTGGCATAAATGTGTTATAAAACTGATTATAAAATACATCTGAGATCCATTTAAAGTTTGGTCAAATCCTGCCAAGCATAACTCATAGGAACACAAAATAGTAAGAAGACTATAATAGAAGAGCACCCAGTTTGCACTTCTTAGAATGTTTGCATGAATCCTTCATTTTTCATGAAGGAAAAATGATTTATAGACAAATTATTATTTTATTTGTATGCTATTAATAGCAAAAGGAGAACCTGTAACTTTGGAATAAGCTTTCTGTAGATTATTCAATAAAGAGTGCTGTACTTGCTCCATGATTCCAGGTATGTAATCTTGGCCTTTGACTGCTTAAATTTGACTTTTGGTCATATGTGGTGGACATCAAGTCTTTAAATTTAAGTAAAAGCTGGTCGCTTCAGTTACATGGAACACACAAGATACCTTACACAGACTTTGACAAAGGATAGGTCTACACTGCCTGCCCTTTTTGGTGGAAGACAAACGGAGATACGCAAGATACTTAAAATAATTTCCATATCTGCATTCCAACCTCCTTACTCCCAGCATGTCCACTGCATTGAGTTGAAGGGAGGGGCATTCAGGGATTGACTTCTGGATTAGCTGAGCCAGTCTTCACAGACAAAAGAAGTCAATCAGGAAGTTCGAACTGACCATGGCAAATTTGCCACCGTCAGTGAAAACCAGCCCAATGTCAGGAATCAACATGGAGCTCATTCAGCAGATGATGAAAGTATTCTAAACTGCTCCAGCTTCCTCCATAATTCACTTAGAGTACATCTACACTGGAGGCTCTGTTAAGTTGACTTAACCAAGGTTGACTCTAAGTCGACTTAAAATTGATCTTGTTAAGTCAACTTAGAGATTCCACAGCCCTGCGTCCACACTGGTAGGTGCTAGGTCAACAGAGGAGTGGCCAGGAACTCTGCGAGGGGGCCTGGAGGCCAATTAGGTCATTTTAAGGGCTATTCCCTATCTACACTGGCTTAAGTCGACTTAATACGATTGAGTTAAGCGTTAAATCGACCATAAGAGGTGGTGTTATTAAATCGACTTAAGGAAGTGCTCAAGTTGACTTAATAAGCACCCAGTGTGGATGCAGCGGTCTGTAGGTTGACTTAACCGTCCTTAAGTCAACGTAAGGCTCAGTGTGGACAACCTGAGTTAGTTGTCACTGAAGAACAGATGTTTCTTTTGCAAGTATAAATCCAAAGCCTCCAAGTTCCTCATAGCACTGAGAAACAACATTTAATACGTCTGAGGCAGCTGAAGAAATATTTTAATCCTAATTTCTGATACATTAATATTTTGATTTTTTTCTTCAGTTTCACAAAACAAGCTGAAAGCAAAGCCTTTTATGTGTCTGTTTAGCATGCTACTGAATTGCCATAATGTATGCATTTTGACCGGGCTGCAGTTTTTCTTCTCTGAACTTGCATCATCATCATATTTAAACTTCCTACTGCAAGAGTCAATGAGAAACAAGTTTATACATAGGAAATCATGATTTTATTTAACAATTTGTCTTTCACAGTGAAAATTCAAAATAGAAAATATGGACCTATTAAGCGCAGGTAACTTTTCATGCAATAAACAACGAGAGTCCTGTGGCACCTTAAGCTATGTCCACACTTGCACTTTTAAGTCGATTTTAACTAAGTCGACTTAACTAAGACACAATGGTTTTATTCTTTATGTCCTCAATGGCTCATCAGGATACTCCCTGGGACCATATCACCTGGCAGATTCCTTAACATTAAGGAGACAATGGTTGTTCACACCCTCCCATCTAAGGCATTTGTCCAGAATGACACAAGTTAAAGTATGGATATAACATCAAATTCTTAACTTCTAATCGAAATAGAATTCCTAGACATAAACTATATAATCATTCCCAGCAAATGACTACCTTTCTATTGATACCAAACATGACATAGTTCCTATGGATTATAGTGTAACCTTCGGGTGGGCTAAATTCATTCAGTTGCCCTTCTCCAGTGCCCCACAGAAATCAATCCCAACCCCTATGGGGAAAGCAGCTGGAGACCCAGGATCCAGTCTGTACAGGACTCACGGTGAAGCTTGCTCAGAGCTACACTCCCACATTAAAATACTACTAAAAACAAACATAACAATGAACTTTATTAACTACTAACTAAATGAACCTTATCCTAAGAAAACAAACTACAATTAACCAAGAACAATCCCTTGCATGAAAGATACCCAAGAGTCCCAAAGTCTGTGTGGAGTTCACCCAACTCTCAGCTACAGTCTCTGTTCCAGTGTGGAAGCTTGAGTGGCAAGAAATAGCTGTCCTCTTCTTTCTTTGCTGGGATCCTCTGTAGCATTCCATGCAGGCTTTCTCTTCTCCTCTGCAACCAGCCCTCAGTCCCATATGCATGTCTGCAAGGTCTGTCGCAAATGACTCCTTTACATGGAGAAAACATCTTGTTCACTCCTGGCTCAGCTCCTCTCCAGAACACTGAGCACATGGTCTCCCCTCAAGGCAGCTCCTGCCTGCTGTCTGCTCAGGCTGCTGCTCTCCAGTCATCTGACTGACAACATCACATCACACCAGCAGGGTACACTGTGGAGCATGCTCAAATTGCTACCACTCCCTGCTTCTGGAAGTTTCCAGTTGTGGGTCACTAATCTGCCCAACAACAGTAACCCACCCTCAGCAGGTCTCCCAGAGATAGCCTTTTCAGGCATATGGGTTACAATAGCATTTATGAGATATCCATAGAAAATAATATCATAAATGCTTCCCTTAATCTAGACAGTGTCACACCGTGCCCACATGCCCTGCCCTTTGGGGGGCAAGCCAGGCTCCTCCTGTGCCCCCCCGGCAGGGAGGGCATTGGTGTAGTCCTGGGGTAGCCCTAAGTTGACTTAGGGCTACCCCAGGGCTACACTGGCTTAATTCGACTTAAAAAAGTCGAATTAAGCCTTAGGTCGAGTAGAAAGGTGGTTTAATAAAGTCGACTTAATTTTTATTAAGGCCACTTTATTTTGCTTAAGTCGACTTAAGCAAGCTGCTTAAGTCGACTTAAGCAAAGTGTAGTGTAGACACAGGGCACATTAAGTCGACTTAAGCCAAGCTTAAGTTGTCTTAATTGACCAATGTAGATGCAGCCTTATAGACTAACAGATTTTCTTCGGCATAAGCTTTCATGGGCTATAACCCACTTCGTCAGCTGCATGAAGTGGAAATCAGAGGAGAGGTATATATACACATGCCAGGATGGAGGAGGGCAAATGGAGGCAAAGTCAGTTCAGAGAGCAGATGGGGCCTATTCACACCTGTTGATAAATGTGTGAACAGAACAATCACTTTCTGTTAGGTGATAACCAATCCAAGTCCCTATTCAGACCCAGTCTGATTGTGTCAAGCTTGCAAATCAGCTCCAGCTCTGCAGTTGCAAGGAAATATTTAAAACTGAACCATCCTTAAAGATATCATGTTCTTCCTAGAAATATTAGTGATGACAAAAAATCTTGAAGCAGAAGGGAGGAAAAATCTTCTCTTTAAATCAGTTTCACAAAACTCCAGTTCTGTTTTGACACAGAGATAAAAACCTTTCTGCTTCCCAGGGACCCCAGGGAAATTTTGCATGCATTGCCATGCAGGGTAATGAAGCATCTTTTCATGCTGGATTTCTTCCTTTGGGAGACACTCTATTTGTAGTAATAAGAGGGGAAAGGAAAGAAGAGAAGAGAGTCCCACGTGGAGCAAGGAACTGTGAGCAGAGGCAGACTAATTCTGCCTGGTAACATTTTGGAAATATTTTGAAGTTAGGCTACAAAAAGGAGCCGTCTTTGATTACCAGAATGGTTAAAACACTGTATAATTCCTTTGTTCTGTTACACAGCCCTGTTTACTTGATAAAACAAAAGGGTTCATTAAGTCAATTCAAGGTAAAAATGCTATCTGTGTATACGAGACTTTCTCTACACTTTAGCTTCCTAGTACATTTGGTTATAAGCATTAATATCTTTTGTCTTTTAGTAAAATGTGTTTTTAGATCTTTCATTGCGTTCTTCAGTGTGAGGCAAGAAAAATGGTTTTGTGCCGAAAAGTGGGGAATTGGAAATCAGCAGACATGAGGATTTTTTTTTGTCCCCGGTACTACAGCAGCCTTGATACGTTACCATGGGTGAGTCTTCTATGCTTTCATTTTCCTGTCTGCTAAATGGAGAAAATCTTATTCACAAGGTGTTGTGAAGCTTACTTTGCTACTGTTTGTAAAGTAAAGGGATAGTTCTGTAGTAGTTCAAAGGATTATGATGCTAGGCTGACGATTGAAGAAGACATGGCTCCAATCCTCTCTTGTGGCTGAGGACTTTGGATGCCAAACTGATACAAGACATAATTCACATCTGCTCTAAATCGCACAACTGTCAGTGGCCTTCAGAGGTTAATAAAACAACCAGAAATCCAGGATGCTCTTTGCCCAGCTGCATTTAGGGGTGTGATGGGGTGGAAGACACTGTGTTGCCTCTATATAAAGGGATGATTCTCCCTAGCATTGAACTGATCCTGGAGCCATTTAGGCTGGTTTTGTGTCCAAAACATGCTGGTGCTAGCAGACTGCAAGGGAGCATTCTATAATGGAAAAGTAGGATCCCAGTCTCCGAGGGTGAGTCTACACTGACAGGTTAGGTCGACTTAAGGATGCTTAAGTCGACCTAAACAAAGCTGTATCCACACTGTGCTTTTCTTAAGTTGACTTAAGCATTTCCTTAATTTTCTTAAATTGACTTAATAACACCTCCTTTTAGGTCGACTTAATCCTTAAAGCAACTCCTTAAGTCGACTTAAGGCCAATGTAGATGGGGATTAATGCTAAATTGACTTAGCGGCTATCTCTGCTGTTAAGTTGACTTAACAAGGTCGACTTAACTTTGTAAGTGTAGACTCCTTGTTATCCATGGAGTAGTAAGGACGGGCAGAGCAAGTCTCCTTTATGGTGCCCTGCCAACGTTGATTTGTATGGTAGCAAAGATGTGAGGAACTTAATTTCTCTGCTGTAATGATCAGTCAGACACAGAGTGTTTTCAAAAGTATAGACTGAACAAACTGAAGGCAAGTAAGCAGAGAAAATACTTCTCTACTTTTGGTTCTAGCATTCATAGCTGACTAGAGTAGAACACATTCAGATAGAAGCATAGCTTTCTGCTAGACAGGGTCCCTTTAAGTGACTAGTCCAGGGTCACAAAGGAAGCCTGTAGAACTCCAAATATCTTGATTCTCAGTCCAGATCTCTAATTACAAGACCACCCTTCCTGGGGTGTCACTTGTGGAGATCAGCAGGGATCTTACGTTTTGGTGGTTTTTAAAAAAAAATCAAATTCTCTGAGTAACACCCCTCCCTGCATCTTTCCATTATTTAAAATGAACCACTGAACTTTAGTTTTCCTAGCACGATATATATGGGTATTGGTTGAACACAATGTTTTATTGATATATAGTGGAAGCTGGCAGATTGGATAATCAAAAATTCAGGTAATCTGGACAGCTTCAGCCCTGGGTGGTGGGTCTCCTGCAGTCAGCTGACAGCCTGAATCCCACGTTGTGGGATTGACAGCCCAAGTTCCAGTTCAGTTAATATGGAATGCTGGATACTTCTCTATGTTTTTATTTTTTCACAAAATGTAAAACTGAAGATTTTCTGTAAAAACACAAATTCCACATTTTTCCATTGTAAACTGATTTCTAGGATCCCTAGGTGATCCAGGATTGACCAGATGACAACGGCTATATGTTAATCTTCAAGGCATTAGTTATGATAAAACTTCATTAAAGGGGATTAGAAATATATCTTATAAATTTGTCAATATCATAAATGGAATTCAACCTCATATTGAGGAGTTTTCAGGGCCTAGTGTATTAGACTACTTGCAATCAATGACAAGAAATCAATTTCCAAAATGATTTTTCAAATTTTGGTTAACATGAAGGATTTTACTGGAATGTATCTGGAAACAAAGCTCCGTCAGACCTCATCTTGACTTTTGGCTCTACATTCAGAATAATTTACTATTTATTTGCAGCACTTTAGTCTTTATCATTTGTTTTACCTTCCAGTTTCACATCCCTGGTGCTCTTATTTATATAGAGACATGGATACACAATACAACAGCTGTGTCAAACAACTAGCTGGTTCTTGCCCCTAAAAGGGTTACAATCTAATGACATGGTACAGAACAGATTGTGAAATTCAGAAATGCAGGGCAGGTGGCTATTAATGATTCAGATATTCAATTAATTTTTTTAATCCAAAGGTAGAAATGTATATAACACATTTTAAAAGCTTTTCTTCCTTTCACATTTTGGTCATATTAAAGCAGGGGTCTCAAACCCAATTCACCATGAGAGCCACATGAGGACTAGAATATTGGTCCGAGGGCCACATCACTGAAACCTTTTCATATAACTGTTTTTAAAACCCTGATTGGCCATCAGTTTATTTAATTAAAATTAAATTAAAAACGAATTAATTGAATTCAAAGTGATTGTAAATAAAATTAATTAGTTGAGTTTAATAAATTGAATTTGAATTAATTTTTAATTTAAATTTAATTTTAGAAACGTTTTTTAAAATCCTTTTTAAAAGGTTTTGAATTAAAATTAATTTTTTTAAAGGTTTTTTTTTTTTTGAAAGAAAGAAAGAAAGAAAGAAAGAAAGAAAGAAAGAAAGAAAGAAAGAAAGAACCTGGCAGAGTGATGGTGGCCAGCTGCGACCCCGGCGGGGCTATCGATCTGGGACCCAGCCAACCCTGACAGCTGATTGCAGCTCTGATGGTGCCAGTGATCCAGGTCCAGCCAACCCGTACCTGGCGGCCTGCTGCAGCTCCTGCCAGGGCCAAAAATCTGGGGCCCCTCCAACTCCAAGTATCCATTGTGGCCCCTACCGGGGCCAGAAATCTGGTGTCTAGCCAGCAGCGGCAGTCTCTTGTGGCCCCCACCGAGGCTGAGGCCAGCGATTTGGGGGCCAGGCCACAGGAACCTGATTCGGCCTTAGCCGGCTGCTCCAGCAGCCGGATTGGAACCCTCCTCGGCAGCCGGATCAGGCACAGGGGTGGGCTCGAGTCCGGGCCCCAAACCCATTTTGAGGGCAGTAACGCCCCTACGGTGGTTGGCTCCTCCCCGGTAGTGGCTGCCGAGGTACCTGGGGGGAGTGGGCAGGGGGCCAACCCCGGAAGGAAGCACTGCCGACGTGCCATCGGCAGGATCCCTGGTGGGCAGGCAGCCGCAGCCTGACTGCCAGCTCCTAGCCGGTGGGGGCACGACCGCTTGAAAAGCAGGCCGGTGTTGGGAACCCCTGAACTCCAGGTCTTGTCGCAGGCCGCAGGAGGGAGCTCCAGGCCGCGTGTTTGATACCCTTATATTAAAGCATGGCATGCAACTAAGTTTATAAGAGTAATATGATTACTTATAGCCTATCTTTTAGCTCTCAGCTGATTAATACACTATTGTGCAGCCAGCTTCTCTTTGCTCTACAACCTATCTCCTCTGACTCTTTACTGACACTCTTCTTTGGTGACAATACAGGTAGTCAATAACTGCCCCCACTCATTCTTTATTAACTTTCCATTATACCCTGCATAGAAATCATCTTCCTTCCCTCCCCAATTTCCATTGAGACTTCCCTCTGACTTCCACCTCCATCTTTCATGAACCTTTTACCTCCCACATACCTTTTCTGAACACAGCCAAGTCACACCGGTATCCTCATTTTATTCAAGGTCCAGTTCACCCTTAATCACACCTATCTACTTTGGACTTAATTAGAAATAGTCTTTCTGGAATAACTCCACATGTAGACAACCCCCCAAATTACAGGAAGGAGTTGCTGATTTAACACAGTCAAATGTACAGTGGATAGTGCTAGAACAGAAAGAAAGACAAGTTACTAATAAAGTCACTGGCCAAATTTCAAACCTCCCCTCTAATGGTAGCTACTGCTGTTATTATTATAATAGCAGGTGACTGGTCTTTCACCATACAGCTCAATTTTCTCCTTCAGAAAGAACTTTTGAAAGTCTCTACAGGCTCTCTTCAATTTTTATATCGAAAGATAGTAAGCTACCCATCAATGATATGATCAAGACCTTGTAAAGCCTTCATGGACGAGAACTCTTGAGCTAATCCTCATATCTCAACATCCCTGAATTCAGACAGGCTGAGCGAGGAGTCTAGAGCAAGAATTTAAAACATGAACTGAGAACCAGATTTGTATTTCACACCAACCGTTATCTCAAAAATCAGTAATGAAACAGCTTTTAAATGAGTAGTTGGGGATAATTGATCAGATCTTCAGTCCATGTAAGTCAGTGACTTTAATGGATCTGCACAGATTTACACCAGCTGAGGATCTGGCAGAAACTGTAGCGTCAGCAAAGTGCTTTCTGGGTGGAGTGAACTACACAAGTACAAGAAGATTATTGAACTTGCTCAGTCCATACTCTAGTTGATTTATGAATCTATTTCCAATTCTTTTAGGCAGTAAACTAAGCCATAGCTGTAAATGTACCTGCTTAAAATAGTTTTAATTCAGATTGTATATTTGCCACGTTTACCCCTGAAAATGCTGTCTAACATATTTAGTTGTAGTCCTTTTTGTGCTCTAGGAACAGACATCTCTCTCTTCAAAACATTGGCCAGCCAGGCTATAAATTGATTCTATCCATCCCCAATCCAGTCCCAGGCTGTAGGCTGCCATATCACTTGCATCTGCTGCTCAATTCCTTGTCACTTGGATAGCATTTGGGGTCACTGGAACTACATAAAAATAAATCCACTGGCTATGCAGGTTAGTCTGAGGCCCTTTCTGCACCTGTTTGGGGTTATGCTGGCATATTTGTATAGCTGTTTTATCTTCTTGCCCAACCACTAAGAATTGTGGTAAGTGGCACAAATGCTCTTCTGATAGCCCTTTGCACCAAAGATGAATTTCACCCTCTGAATGGGTGTGTGTATATGTGTAGCTATATTTGTTAGTTGCCTTGGCAGACAGCAAATATAGCAAAACAGATCATGCACTGGATTTTTGCAGTAACTCAATTAAAAAAAATACTATTCCCCACACCCAGTAAAGCAAACTCTGAAGCAATGACTGGCATAATCAGTATACTTGGGTACAAAGGGCAACGCTTCTTCTCCAAGAGCATTACAAGCATTTTAATCTGAGGGATGTTAGCAATCTCAAGAAGGACTTTATGATGGATTATGCAGAATCCACACATTAAATCTACTGCATCTTTGACTTAAGGAGTGTTAAGCTCAGTCGTGCCACTTCATAGAAGTAAATGTAAAATCACTGCTGCTGGAACTTGCAAATGACAGACTGGGGCATAGTATAGTCCTATGGAACAATCTGGTTCACTTGCTAATTTGGGACATTTGAACAAGATGTGGTTTAAATATAGTCAAATGCAAAGTTATGCACCTAGGAACAAGGAATGGAAGCCACCTAGAGAATTGGGGACTGTGTCTTGCAAATTAATGAGTCTACAGTGGACTCAGATAAGAACAACATGCAGCTCAGCACATGTTCTCAGGCTGTGTTTATGCTACAAGTTAGGGGTGTGATTCTCCTGCTGTTGTATATTTACTTACTTTAGTTCTCATTCAGTTCCATGCAAGTATGTGTATGTAAGCAGAGGTATCACATGTATGTAGTGTTGATGCAGCCATAGTGTGTTGCTATACCAAAAAGGGCTTCTGTGATCCTTGGATGTATAAACAGGGGTGTAGTGAGTAGGAATAGGGAGGTGATTGTTATTTCCATACACTGTATTGGTGAGACAGACATTGTAACACTGCAACCAGTTGTGGTGGCCACACTTCTAAAAGGATGTTAAAAAAGTGGAGAGGTTACAGAGAAGGGCTACAGAATTGCTTTTGAGAGGGAGCCTCACAAGAGAGACTTAAAAAGCTCAATCTGCTTAATTTATCATAAAGGAGATTTAGAGGTGACTTGATTAGTATGTAAATACCTTCACAGGGTGAAAATACTAGGTACTAAAAGTCTCTTTAATCTAGCAATGAAAGGCAAAGTAAAAGCCAATGGCTGGAAGCTGAACCAGACAAAGTAAAGTTAGAAATAAGGCATAGTTTTTGTTTTGTTTTGTTTAAAAATTAGGGTAATTAACCAATGGAACTAACTACCAAGGGAAGCAGTGGATTCTCAGTCCTTTAATAAAAAAACTACGAGAGTCCTGTGGCACCTTATAGACTAACAGATTTTCTTCGGCACAAGCTTTCGTGGTCTATAACCCACAAAAGTTTATGCCGAAGAAAATCTGTTAGTCTATAAGGTGCCACAGGACTCTCGTTGTTTTTTGCTGTACACAGACTAACACGGCTACCCCTCTGGAACTTTCAGTCCTTTAATGTCTTCATATCAAGACTAGATGCCTTTCTGGAAGAAATGCTTTAACCAAATACAAATGCAAGTTATAGGGTTCAATACAGAAGTAACTGGATGTAATGTAATATACTGTGATAACCTAGTGGCCCTTTCTGCTTTGAACTCTGAATTCCCAGGGTTCACTGTAAATGCTTCCTGCTGTTTCAGTCCATTCAGTCTTGTACACCTATCTCTATGAGCACTGGTGAGTTCAAGCCAGCTTTGTAGGTGAGTCACTTGTAACCCTCTTTCTGCACATTCTAACTAAAGAAGGATATATATATATATCTGAAAAAAACCTCCTTTTGTGCTACATAAGACTGTTGTAAGTAAATCCTAGAGAGGCTGTGTCAGTCTTTCTTCAGTTTCTTTGTACCCTTCTACTTAGTGTTCAGTCCATTTCAGTGCTTCCAGTCAAAAAAGGGTCAAATGGTGAAGCCCTTGCTGATGTCAGTGAGCAGTTGGTCACATGAGTAAATGGGATGGCTCATGTGAGTAAACGATGAAAAAAAGTTCATATTCTAATCACTTTGTTTTCTCTCTCCCCATTGCTGTGTGGAAATCCATACAAGAGAAAGGTATTTGAAACAAAGGACACGTGTGATGACAAAAAATACACATCTTGGTGGAGCGTGGGGCCCAGCAGCAAGGGCAGCATCTGAACTACTTAGAGTTCATTTTTAAGATGACTATATTTCAAGTTGGCTGGGTCATTTACTAACGGACACTTCGAAAGTGCACTTAATCATTTGCTGTGGTTATCATGTTCACTGAAGCAGGTGTTCTTCCTGAACTGCTGCTGCTTTGGAGCTTTCTCCTTGAATGTGCATTATACTGCCTGGGGCATTGGAGCAGGGATAGTTCAGTTGCAAACTGGTGGAGGCCTTAAATGGGTAAATTAACAGCTGTGAAGGCACGATATAATTGGAATGGTTGCTTTACTTGTCTTTACTTTCTGCACTGGGCATATACATCTCAATTTTTTTTTTTTTTTTCAAATATTACTTTGAATTGCCAAATCTCAAAGCAAACCACAATCTAAAGTAATCAGTTTCAAGTATAACCGTGAATTTCTCATTTTGATGGAAAGTGTTTTAAAGGTCCTCTCATCCATGATCTCTCAAAGCTTTGTGGATCATCCAATGGATATTGCAGACCAGATCCTCAGCAGGGCTATGTCTACACTTACCAAAGTTAGTTCGAATTAGTTAATTCGAACTAACTAATTCAAACTAATTTTAGTTAGTTCGAATTAACTTAATTCGAACTAGCAAATTTTAGTTTGAACTAAGCAAGTGCCATGCATGGCACTTGCTTAGTTCTAATTAGTCATTGCATCAATGTGCCCGTTAGTTCGAACTAAGCGCTTAGTTCGAACTAACATGGCCACATTGGATTAATTCGAACTAACTAATTCAAATTAACCCTTATGTCGAAAAGTATAAGCAAATTTATTCATTCTAATTAAGGAAGCCTTTAATTCGAACTAATGAAAGCCTAGTGTAGCCAAGGCTTAAGTTAGTTCAAATTAAGCTTCCTTAATTCGAACTAACTTGCCAGTATAGACATATCCTGTTGTCTATAGTGTAGGACCATTGACTTCAATGGAGCTACACAGATTTTCACTAACTAAGGATATGGATCTGTCTGTCATAAAAACTAAAGCCGGGCAAATTTTGTAGGGTTTTCATTATGAAAATGTTTAGTTTTATTTATAACTACACACCTTCTGCTCTCCCACCTGTACTCTAAAGTGCTCTCATGGACAATTTGAATGTTTCTAAGTACCGCAAGTGACCTGATTAACAGCATTCAAATGTGCTTCATAATAAACATGGGAGAAGTATTGCTTTGACTAAGTTCCTTCCAAATTGCTTTCCTTCTTGAACTATGTATTTCAACCTAAGCCAAACAGCAGCAACAAGCCAAAGAAATTGCAATATGATTGAGCTTTTAGCCAGAAATGATGAGTTTCTGATTCCCTGGAGAGAGATAGCAGGAGAGACTGATTTATAGTTTATCACTTGCATTTCATTTGTATGATCGCTTTTTCTGCTTTAGCCATAATTTGCTTAAGCATGCAAAAGAGGGACAAGAAAATGATTTTTATTGAAGTGTTTGAATAACTTGATAGAATTTGAATACTGTTTTGTTTGTTGGAGTGTTTGCTGTTTTGTGAACAAAGATGATAGTTTGATATCAGGTCTGCTGTCGTCCATCAAAAAGCTTCCCTACATTTTTTCTATTGAAAATGATGCTTTCAGAGAAAATAGTCACTATTTTGGTTAGCAAACTACTGTGCCTTTTTTCCATACAAATGCAGTGAATATTTATAAAAATCCTATATCATTCAGCTAGCTATTTGTGAACAGCTTGCAAATACAGATAACGGGCTCTAATGCAACCTAGCTTTCTATTCAGCAATCTGCCCAAACAGCACAGTAGCAAAACTTACTTAAAAAAAAAAACAAAAAACCCCCTCAGTTTTCATTGAATGCATCACTAGTGTTGATCCACAATGGCTATTTTTCTAGCACATTCTAAAGGATCAAACCTACCAAATCCCCACCACCATAAGAATGATAATTTCTGCTCGTTAACAAAGCCAGTGTAGATTAATTCTAGCAAATACTCCCACTCAGCCATCCTCAGTAGGACCTTTAAAGGGCTCCTGGCCAAAATACTAGCTAAGGGAACACTCTGTTTCTGTGTTCTCTCCTCATTAGCCTATAGAGAAACATTTGAGTGTGACTCTCTTCTCATACAATAATGGTTCATTACAGTTATGACATATACTTGCAATCCTCCCTGCAACCTCTGTCTATAAATATTTCAGCTCCCTTCTATGTATAAAGTGTTCCTCAAACTGCCATAACTCTACCAATAATATTATTTCTGTATGTTGCCTTCCAGAGTAGCTGGGAGCCACAGCTGTGTACACAAGTATGGCAGTACACGGTCACATGCTTGGGCAGAGACAACAGATCCAAACTGTTTTTTAATTAATGGAATCACAAGATATTTTTTTTTTGAAAGGGGAAGGGGTTTATCCCCAAGCTCCAAGTTCTTTAACCCATGTATGCTTAGAATTATAGCAACAAGTTTTGGCTTTGACAAAGAAAGGAAACTAGCTTACGACTCTTGGGCTATGTCTACACTTGCTAAAGTTAGTTCGAATTAGTTAACTTAATTTGAACTAGCAAAATTTAGTTTGAACTAAGCAAGTGCCATTCATGGCATTGAATTAGCGAATTGCATTGAGTTCAATGGGCTGGTTAGTTCGAATTAAGCAATTCACTACTAACATGCTAACTAGAAACTAACATGGCCACATTGGTTAATTCGAACTAACTAGTTCGAATTAACCTTTAGTTCAAATAGCATATTTGAATGTATTAGTTTGAATTAAGGAAGCCCTTAATTCACACTAATGAAAGCCTAGTGTAGCCATGGCTTAAGTTAGTTTGAATTAAGCTTCCTTAATTCGAACTAACTTGCCAGTGTAGACATAGCCTTGGGATGTGGGGTCAGTTCCTAGCACCACCTGGATTTTTAGAAGTATATCTAGATGCCTATTGGGAATTTCAAATCACCCAGTGGATGATTGGTAATGCTTTCTGTAAAATGGGAATAATTCCTCTCTTCTATCCTTTAACTGTCTTAATTATTTGGATTGTAAATTCTTGGGGCATCAACTATCTTGCTGTGTCTGTACATCACCTTGCATAATGGGGATTTGATCTTTGGGGAGCCCCTAGGTACTACTGATGCATATAATTAATGTTTATCCCAATGCTACTTTCAAATTGAGGATGGTACCATTGTTTCTATATCAGGCTGGTGTTTCTTTGACTCCCTGGAAATTCAGGTTATAATCCTGACAGGTCTGACTGAATCATTAATCCATCTGAAACAGATAAATTGGGATACTGCATGGACTGGTTTTTCTTTGAGATGAAAACAAGGATACATTCTGCTGATGAACATTCAGTGACAGTCATGGGATCTTTAAAGTAGTCGTTGAATGGAGATCAGTGGATGAGATGCACTCAGCATTTTCAAACACCCAAGATATTCATTCAGCCCCTATACAATTCTAAGGCAAAACTCCTTGATTCTGGACCAAGGCCTATGAGCCAGGGTCCATCATTAAACAGATTCTTCTTTTTTCCCATATGGTTAATGCAAAGTAATATAGAACATATAGGCTCAAATATGCCAGGTCTTCCTTGGATCCTGTGGGAAAATTATGGAATTCAAGTGGGAACAAGGTCAAGTCTTCTGATATCCATGTCAGAGACTGGAAAAAAAGGATACAATCTGGGAGATGACTTTGTAAACTCATTTGAGATCTTAAAAGAAGGGAAAGGTCACACAGTGTAAGACAGAGTTATCTCAAGCCTAATATTAACTTATCTCATACAAATGTTTTACAAAACACTGTGTCCATTCCTCTATGGATGGGAGCTTGAACGACTGCTTTGTGCCAAAATGAATGCTACATGATTGGCTAGCAGAGGCTGAAAAGGTAGGCAGATGCTATGTGTGCATATGGCTTGGTCTTCTTCCAAAATCTAAATGGGAGAAGAATTCTTTCCTCTTGATACTTCAATTTTATTGTTTTGTTTATAAGGTACACAACTGATTTTAGTCACTGCTCATTTTTTCCTACACCAAATTTTTATGCATTGTTGCATTGTGTGCAGTATATATGAAACATATGAGGGAGGAAAGTAATGTTCAAAATATTGTTTTGTTAAAGATGGAGTTGGGTCTATTTCAAAGTGACAGGTTTATAACACTCGCTCTCCTATCCCCAAGGCACCTGACTCCCATACCAATCCTTGTTTTCAAACAACAAGAAAGAAATGAAAATTATCCTCACTCAGTGCTCAGTCCTGTTTATTATGCCACCACAAGAAATATATGGTGGAATGAGAGATTTAAGTATGTTACTCTCTGAGGGCACATCTACACTTGTAAATTAAGTTAACTTAAGCTTGCTTAAGTTGAGACTTAATTTACTCTGCGACTACACTACAATTTCTTTAAATTGACTTAAGCTGCTGCTTAAGGACTTAAGGAAATTTTAAGATGACTTTATTAAACCTACTTTAAAGTTGATTTTACTGGCTAAGTCGACTTTAAGTCAATTTAAAGGGCCCCCAGGGCTCCCCCACTGACCTCCCTGCCAGGGTGGCTGGCACAGCCAGAGCCTGGTGTGCCCACCCACAGGGCAGGACACAGCCCTGCCCACCCCGCTCCTATGCCCTGCCACTGTCCCTGTCCTCCTCAGCCCCCATTGTACCCTGGTACAATGGGGCAAATGCTGAGCCCCCTAGCACTTTGAAATGGGTGCCCCCCCTGCCACCATGGACCAGTGCCAGGTCCACCCAGCCCCTACAAGTTGACTTAGGCATCCATTGTGGATGCTCTAAGTCAATTTGGCAAGGTCTACTTTAAGTCAACCTAATTTTATAGTGTGGACATGCTAAGTCAACTTTGTAAGTCGACTTTGTTAAGTTGACCTAGTAAAGTCGACTTCATTGGCCAAGTGTAGACATAGCCTGAGTCTCTGGTTTTGGACACTTACATTGGATCTCACTTGATTGTGCAGATCTTATAATCATCTGTCTTCTTTCTGGCATTTTTTATCTTTATGCCATTGTTTGCTTTCAGTGAACATCTACAGATGGTTAGGGTTGTCTGAAGATACACATAGACGCCACTAGTTTGGTTTGCAATCCGTTTAAATTTTGAAGATGCTTTTTGCAAACATAAGAGCTTGACTTTTAGTTGCAAACTTATATTCTGGAACACAAGATAACAGCTTCCCCCAAAATACTGCTTGTCACAAGCCAAACAAGTTCAGATCTCCATCATTGCTTCCCCTTTATGCCCCAAATCATGGACATATACTACTAAAATTGACATCCAGTTTCTCCCAACACATCTTCCCAGTTGACTAACGCTTCCTTTTTCCTTTTTGTTTAAACTGATTGACTGTTTGAACTATTCAGCAGCAACTGTACCAGAGACATTCCTGGTAGCAGCAGACATCTTACTTTCAGACACAAGGAAATGAAGTAAATGATAAAGAGCTTCAGAACTTCACAGGTGTGAAATGTACCAAAAACCTGGCTGGAGGGTCTTTTAATATGGTATATTCTTATACTTGTTAATGTTGAGTTTTTGTTACAGGAAGTCTCTAGGGCTGCGTCTACACTGGTAAATTAAGTCGACTTAAGCTTGTCTTAAGTCGACTTAATTTGCCCTGCATCTACACTACACTTTGCTTAAGTCGACTTAAGCAGCTTGCTTAAGTTGACTTAAGCAAAATAAAGTCGACTTAATGAAAATTAAGTCAACTTTATTAAACCTAGATTTAAGTAGACTTAATGCTTAATTCGACTTTTAAAAGTCAAATTAAGCCAGTGTAGATGTGGAGTAGCCCTAAGTCGACTTAGGGCTACCCCAGGACTACAACACTGCCCTCCCTGCTGGGGGGACACAGGGGGAGCCTGGCATGCCCCCCAAAGGGCAGGGAAGAGCCCTGTGTGATGCTGTCTGGATTTAGGGAAGCATTTATGATATTATTTTCAATGGATATCTCATAAATGCTATAATCCATAGGAGCTATGTCATGTTTGATATCAATAGAAAGGTAATAATTTGCTGGGAATGGTTATATAGTTTATGTCTAGGAATTCTATTTCAATTAGAAGTTAGGAATATGGTGTTCTATCTATACTTTAACTTATGTTATTTCATTGAAATGGCTGAGAGAGGCGGGTGTGTCAAACCATTGTGTCCTTAATGTTTAGGAATTTTCCAGCTACAATGGTCCCAGGGAGTGACCTGATGAGCCATTAAGGACATAAGTAATACAAGCATTGTGTCCTTAATGGCTCATCAGTTTACTCCCTGGGACCATTCTACCTGGAAAATTCCTAAATATTAAGGAGACAATGGTTGGTGACATCCTGTCTGGGGCATTCCCATAAAAATCACACAAGTTAAAGTATAGATAGAACACTGAATTTCTAACTTCTAATTGAAATAGAATTCCTAGACATAAACTATATAATCATTCCCAGCAAATTACTACCTTTCTATTGATACCAAACATGGCATAGTTCCTATGGATTATAGCATTTATGAGATATCCATTGAAAATAATGTCATAAATGCTTTCCTAAATCCAGACAGCATCACACACAGGGCTCTGCCCTGCCAGAGTCCCAGTCCCCCTTTGCCCCATTGCACACAAGGGGTGCCCCCCTGCCACCGTGGTCCTGCCCAAGGTCCTCTAGCCCCACAAAGTCAACCTAGAGCATCCAGTGTGGACGCTCTAGGTCGACTTTGTAAATTCCCCTTTAGGTCGACTTTAATTTTAACTGTAGACACACTAAGTCGACTTAGTTAAAGTCGACTTAAAAGTGCAAGTGTAGACATAGCCTAGAAGCCAAGATGCCTATGTTCTGTCCCTGATTCTGACACTCTTTCATTTCTATATAATATCCATAAAACATTTTAAGATTCTTGGAAGAAGTTCCTGTTATACATAGGGTAGACCATCTTTAAATTGATTGGTGTGATTCACCTACCCTTTTCTATAGTGCTTATTATCTAGGGCTATGTAAGGATATTATTTTTGCCTGAAAAATGTTTCAAGCACATTTTAATGATGCTAGAAATATATATTTTACTGACTCAAAACAAATCAGCCAAAGAAATTCTATTAAACAGACTTTGCTCTTCACCCAAAGCAAATATTTTAAAAAATTCTAATTGGAAGAGATTGATATTTTGCATGTATCCCAATAACCAAAGTGCAAAATACATAGTGAGTAAGATGTAAGCAATAATGTATGTATAATTTAACAAGGCAGCAGTTTCTTGGAAGCCAGATTTTAAAAGTGAATAATAATATAGGCTGCAGTCCATTGGCAAAGTATCAGAGCAGAGTCTTTCTTCTGTGTTACAGAGGCTTGTGAATACATTGATGAACCCGGGCACATCTACATTCTTTTCTCAGATTTTATTTATACCCAACCTTTCTAGATTATAAAAATCCATTTGTTTGCTAGTGTATCTTTCAGATATATCTGCCTGACCATTTGAAGTTTGCTAATTACTACAGGGTAACTGTGTAAATTAAAAAGCAATTACAATAAGCAGGAAATAGCTCATAAATGAAAACAATTCAGTTACATAAAATAATGAATCAGGTTACCTTTCGATCTTTGAAGATTTAGTTTCTTTTGATTCTGTGTAACACAGCAATTGATTACACAAAGTTTTGCAAGGTCACTTCCATAGTGTGTTACTATAGTTGTGTCCTTCAGTGCTGAGTTTTTCATTTGTGTAGTTACTTAGTGGTGCTACTTTTTCAGTGAGCTTGGAAAAAGTGGCAACCTTTAACAAATAATTTGATATGTTACTCTATTATAGGTAAGAAGATACACTACTGTCAAAAATCTTCTTTGCTTTGCCAAAACATACCTTGACCCAAAGGAATCCCTGTCAAAAAATATTTTGAAGCAGACTGCAGTACATTTCTGTCTCTACAGTTTGGCACAGAAAGTGACACATCATTTTCCAGCATACCTTTTTCTTTTCTTGCTGTTTCTCTGTAGAGTGCAGCAACATCCAAAATCTGCTAGGCACCTTCCAAACTCAGAGGAAGACAAATATCTAAAGATAATCAAATATATTCAATCCTGGAATAAGATGATAAATTCTTATGTATTTCAAGTAATCAATTCATTTGCCATGTTCTAGGAATATATATGTCCTGGCAGAATTTTTACAAAATTACAATAAAAAAGACCATTGGTAGTAGGAGGTAAATATCCAAACATGATCACCGCTGATCAGTTATGAGAAGGTTCTATTCCTTTTCAGTCAGTCAGAGGATAATAAATAAATAAATAAAAACGGGTCAGACTTTTTTGCTTAGGTGTAGGTTTATCTATATGCTCGTATTGTGGGGGATAATGGAGAAGGAGTCATATAAAGTGTGTGTGAGTGAGTGAGTGAATGAACAAACAGCAGATTATTAAATACTCAAAATCAAAACAGGTTTAAAAAGCACTGTGTAGACTCTCAAATTAATAAGCCCCATTACCAATCACTATTATTGAATTTCACCACTGAAGATTTATAAGGAATTACTGGTCAGTAATAATCCATTTAAAAATTACAATTTTAAATCAAGACTATCAAGCAACACAAATTCTCCAATGCTTTTAACCACTAAATCAAGATCTAATGTGTTTCTAAATAAGCTGTGTTTTGGTTTAACCAAATGCTGTTGGGCCTTGTGCAGGAATGACTGGATGGAATTCTATAGCCAGATTTTACAGGGGTTCAGATTAAATTATCATAATAGTTCTTTCTAACCATAGAATCTATGTATGAAAGAAAAAATAAAAAATCATTAAAGGCAGGTTCAGAATAATTGTTCCATGGAGTGGCCTGGAAGGAGAAAAAAAAGATGTAATTGTGTACAGATAGGACCATAGGACCATATTTTCAAATGATATTCATATTTATTCTGTGGACACCATCTGTAGGGGTTATAAATTTTACTGCATCTGTTAAGTCAGTGGAGGTATGCTTATGCATTTCTGAGGATCCAATGTCCATGCATACTACTGTAAGCTTCTCCATAGTTAGCCTGGAGAAATGTTTGACAGAACCACAGTCTTTTGTATTGTTAATAAGAAATCCTAGGAAGCCTCATCTTGTCTTATTTACTTGTTCTCTAGCTATTCCTATTGTACAAAGGTTTCATTAGGAATTTATACAGGGACCATAGCCTAAATTACTCAGAACAGGTGACTGTGTACCTATTGCAAATAGAGTAATGACTTCAGGCCTGATATTGTTCATATGAATGTATTACAGTGGTAATACTGAACTATGTATTCCCTTACTACTACTCCTTCCATGAGTTCTATGGAAAATCTGGCAGCACATGGCACGGGATATCTTGCTCACCTCCTACTGTTTCAGACAATTTTTGTTCCCAAATCTCCTGTGCTTGTCATTCTAAGTATTGACCATCTTCCAAACATTCTCCAAGGTTCTGATCCAACAGAACAGCAAGACCAAGGACCACAGTCCAGGTTTGCTTCCTGTCAGGACTTGGTTTTGGATAGGCATTGTCCTTTAAAGTGCCCATGTTTGAAGCCATACAAAAAATACTTTATTACAGTAGGAAGAATTTCACTAAAATATTGGGCTAAGTGGAGATATTTTTTTCTTGTTGGTAACATCAAAATAACATTCTTTCAGAAAATGCAGATAGTCCCTCATTTTAGACTATCTCCTTTCTTTAAAGACCATCTAGCAGCAATTAGTGCATACTATCCTCCACCTCAAGATTATTTGTGTTAGCTCACCCACTGCCCATAAAGATAAGCTCTCATTATGTTCACACCCCAAATTCTTCCCAAGGCTGTTTCAGAATTTCACTTGAACCAACTGATTCACTTACCTGTATTCTTTCCTAAACCACACACTTCCTCAGAGGGAACAGAGACTGCATGCTCTGGATATCATCTTTTGCCCATTGATCAGCTTCTCACAAACATGCCTCCTCATTTTCTTCCATGCTACCTCCCATGTTATGGGATAGCCTCAATGAGCTGATCTAGCTTAAAAGTAGATTTTACCTGGTGTGTGTTACTCCAGAAGCAGACACATTGAAATACAGGTAGATAGTCAATATTCCCAACTTTAGATGCAAAGAGAATACACACATATAAACAGCAAATCATCATTTTCCATTGACACTGTACATGATATACTTGTATGAGTTTAGTTGCAGTTGTTGAACAAATGCAATATTAATGACATAAATGGTCATATTTCAATCAGACAGCATCATACCTCTGCCTTTGCGTCTTTAGACTGAGCTTCTTGGGGCAGTACCTTTTGTTTTGAAACTACTAGCGCTCCATGGCCAATATAGGAGAGAAATAATAATTAATGCCTGGGTTTGTCTGGTACAAGGCTAGCACAGTGAATGTAAAAATTTTGACAAAGTAAATTTGCATGCTGCTGAATGTCCTAGCACCACACATTAGATCTCTGCTTGCTAGGGACTAATCAATATCTCCATTGATATCTCTGTTGCTCACAGTCGGTGCGTCTGTTCTTGTCGACTTAATTTACTCTGCGTCTACACTACACTTTCCTTAAGTCGACTTAAGGAAAAATAAAGTCGACTTTGTTAAACCTACTTTTAAGTCGACTTTCTAAAGTCGACTTAAGCCAGTGTGGACGCAGAGTAGCCCTAAGTCGACTCTAAGTCGACTTAGGGCTATCCAGGACTTCCCCACTGCCCTCCCTGCCCGGGTGGCTGGCACAGGGAGAGCCTGGCATGCCCCCCCCAGTGCAGGGTAGAGACTTGCCCACCCTGCCCCTATGCCCTGCCAGGGTCCTTGTCCCCCTTTGCCCCACTGTACCCAAGTACAATGAGCCCCCTGGCACTTGGCAAGGGATGCCCCCCTGCCACCATGGACCTGTCCCAGGTCCACCTAGCACCTACAAGTTGACCTAGGCATCCAGTGTGGATGCTCTTGGTCGACTTTATAGGGCCCCCCTAAGTCGACTTAAAATTTAGGTGTGGACATGCTAAGTCGACTTAACAAAGTCAATTTAAAGTTGACTTTGTTAAGTCGACTTAGCTAAGTCGACCTAAGTTGACTTAGCTAAGTCGACCTAAGGTGACAAGTGTAGACATAGCCTGTGAAAGTCTCAACTAAAATAATGCTGAGATGGAGAGAGTTATGCTTGAGTAATGACAATGTTGGCATTTTGTTTATTTTCCCCTTCTGTGAGGGCTTGGATCTCTTTGAATAGATCAACTAGTTATGGCATACAGCATTGTATGAAAAATGAAAAACTTCAAAATGAATAATTCACACAATTTTATGGTCTATACTCAGGAATGCAGGCAAGCTGACACACTTTCTTCATTCCCCGTTTAGTGACCTCCAGACTAGAACTTTGCCAAAATACTCTCTGCTCTTCTGCTACTTACACATTTCTGTCACATTGTTCAGACTAGCATTCATATCCATAAGTGAAATGAAATGTTAAAATGTAAGTGTTCAAGAGTTTGTATCTATATCAGAAATACAGATGTTCAGAAAGGCAACAGAAATCATTTTGTTTCAGAAACAATTCAGATAAAACTTGGAATATGGGGGGGAACATGTTCAAAAATTCTTTTTCATCTTGACTTCAGGATTTGCCTGCATAGTTTAGTATATGCATTTATTTTAATGGTCAAACAGGCAATCACATAAATTCAGATTATTCTATGCATGAGTAATTGTGTGAATAAAATCACTTACGCAACTTTAGTGCTTGTTTCTGAAAATTAGGCCTTGAGTGGCAATTTAATTAAATGAAAATTTAAACTCCTCGAAAAACAAACAAAACAAAACACCCCCCCCCCCCCCCAAAAAAAGCTAACCAAAAACCCTAGCCAAACCTAACAAACACAAAAGCCCTCAGTCTTCTGAAACTTCAAAAGCATACAGTTAAGTTTCATTTTTAAATAGTGGCACAGGACATTTTTTATTTTAGATGAATTGATTTTCCCATCTCCATCTGGCACCCGATTCATTTTTGGAAATGTATAATAAAGTAAAGTTTCTAGCTATGGCACAATTTACCAGGAATAGATATCATCAATTTTTCATTACTAAAAATGATTCACAATGGAACCTGTGCTAATGTTCACTTGTTCTTCACAGCCACTAAAATCTTAGTCCCTGGATTCTTCCATGTAAATGATGTTGTGTTACGCAATAACCATAAAATGGTGACAACAGCAACACATAGTTGTTCATGTGAAAGTCTCAACTAAAATAATGCTTAGATAGAGACAGTTATCCATGAATTATGATAATATTGATATCTTGTTCGTTTTTGCCTCCTGTGGTGACTTTGATCTCTTTGAATAGAAGAGAATCACACAGAAGATTTTAGAACTTGTTTATTCTTCATAGAACGATACAAATTAGAGATGAGAGAGAGAGATGTTAGCTTATTTTATCCATCTTCTTGCCAATGCAAGACTGATTGCAGTATTTCATGTTTTCCTCTTTCTACCACCACATTTCTTATAAGAATATTTTGGAATCTAATAGACCTCATCTATTTCTTTTTCTTTGCTCGGTTGTATCTCATGACTTATATATGACCATCTTAAACACTTACCCCCATTTTTGTGCCTTCATCTTGAAATATTTGTAAACAGTTATGTCCTCCATGCGGATAGTTTGGCTAACCTATTGGTTAACATTTTTCTAGAATAACTCAAGTACTGAAAATGATAGTGGTCACCCTTAAAAACTTACTAATTGCCTTAGAAATCTTAAATAATTTAAAACTGATATGTGCAAATTGTGGTGTCCTTATCTATTTACCTAAAACAAAAATAGGAGGGAGCTGTATGAGTACAGCACATGGCATTACAGATATAGTAAGTGTAATCAGTACTATATAAAGAAGCCCTCCCTGCCCCCCCCCCCCCGCCCCAATCATAGGGCTGCAGTCCTCCTTCACCAGTTTAGGGGGCTGATTTTTACCACATTTCCAAAGTTCTCTTGGGAACCAGCAGGAAATTCTGTCTTGCTGCTGCCTTGGGTGTGTGTGTGTATGTGTGTGTGTGTGCACACATGCGTGTGCATGTGCGTGTATGCATGCATGCACGCACAACTGGGAGTAAGAGAAAGAGCTTTTCTATGCCGTACTGGCCCATCATCCCAGCATGAGGTGAGGTTTTGTCCAATAGCTTTAAACACTTAAATTAGTGGGAAGTGTTTTACTTTCTTTATAAAAACCTTATAGATCTAAATTGATCTGATCATTTCTGATTTGTGTATCTAATGTTTTTAAGCAGAACTCCAACCGGTATTGATGAAGCATATGTCCTAACACAGTGAGAGATTAACATAATATCCCATGTCATAAATCAGTAAGATTTCTCTACTTCTAGTTAATAAATGAGGCTGTTTGCTTTAAATAGCACCATAAATAGAGGGTTAACATTTGTACTTATAATGAAAAAAATGAACAATCACTTGTAACACAATAAAGCAGAAGCAGTTACTGATTGCCTGCTTTATTAATAAGTGATGAGTAGAGGAGATAATGACTCATTTAAAAGAGTTGCAGTTCTCCACTTTGTTCACCACATAAATTCATTTACTTGATTTTTTTTTAAAGTGAATAATGTGATGTTTAGCTCCAAACTTGAGAAGGTTACATGAAAGGAAACTGGATGGTTCAAGATTACTAGCAGTAGTTTTACAATTAAAATAACTTATCTAATAACCTCTAATAACATTTAGCTGTCCACTGTGATACAGCAATGAAATAAACATCCAGCAGTTAATTGATGGAGACATTTGGCACTGTGAGGCCTGCTGTGAGAACTGTTATCACAAGCAGAACATCCCAATTTACCTTTTGTGATGCTCCAAGAAGAATGTAATCCAGCCTTAGTGCTTGCTATAAAACACACTTGTCAGCTGGAAGAGGGCCCTGTCAGAGTAACAATATATACTTCTCTTAGGCTATGTCTACACTAGTAATCTAAATTACTCCCTGTCTGCACCAGACTTTCATTAAGTCGACTTAAGAAATTCCAGGGGAAACAAAAGCAGGGACATCACTGTTTATCTTTTCTTGGGGGCAATTCTATCCTGGGACACAGGTGGAACAGTAGGTTCATATATAATTACATGCACCCACTGTTATGCACCTGTTATATGCACTTAGGTATACATATGCATTTTATATACCTATTATACACACCTCCTGTTATAATTACCATTCCTTGAGGCAGTACAGCAGTGATATGGCCCAGCCTTTTATTACACCATGGCTGCTTGGTTGGTTTTATGCAAATGAAGGACTCCAGGCTGAATGCAGTCTGATGTTTGGAGTCAGAATAAGCTGGTGGAAATAGCAATAGGTATGGAAATAACTGTCTTTGTATTGTGTCTAAAGAAGACCCACAAAAATTGTAAGCTGGAGCAAACCAGCAATACCAAAGCAGATTTATGACATCATATACCAGTTTAAAACCACTATAATTAGCAAATAAAGGATACAGTTTATAGCATGAATGCAGTGAAGAAATGCAGGAATGGCATCTGCTCAGATAAAGAAATTGAGTCATATTACATCTTTTCCTTCAATTCCTCATTCAATAGTTATATTTTTCTTTCCCATATTAAACTATTTGTTCTTAATAAACAAAGTCTCATTTCATGACACAGCTAGAACAGTTGGTAAACTAAAAATAGAAGAAAACAAACACAGACAAACTCCACAAGGAATTCATGATGATCAGACCTCTTTCAGTCTTGTTGCTAAAGAAAATCAAGAAGTTTCAATTCTGTTGGTAAATAAAGAATAAAAAACTTAATAAAATACAAATAAAAGAAGTGTTTCTTTTTGGCTGAGTATTCCATTTTCAAACATTTTAGTTGAAAGATTTTTTCCCCCTGTGATCAACGTGTGGTGAGACAACAGGAACAAATGCAGCATGGTTCTAATGAAAGCTAAAGTGCAGACCCATGTCAATTACACTGGCAGCTGCAGAGAATTTCATACTAAAATTCTAAAGTTGAGGGCACTGTTAAAAACTGCTGGAAGCAACCAAAAGCATTGAGTGGAATGGCAGTCAGCTACTGAAAGTTATCCTCATTTTTTAAGGAGCATTTGAAAAGTTCCATATTTGAAGTTGGTAATGTTTCATTTCAAATTCTCTGGTGGAAAAAAACAGAGATGATGATAAAGCAATAAACTTCAGACAGTAGGGGAAGCAGACAAAATTCACGATCTGTGCGCTGCCCTCTACACAACAGTAAAAGGAAACTACAAATAAAGAACAGAATCTTAAGAATGAAGACAGAAAATAAGAAAGAGCCTTCTAAGACACTCAAGACACAAAGCATTCCTGGATCTTTCTGTACACTTTCCTCTTGTTCAGAGAGAAGTGGGGCAGAAAGGAGGGGGGAACCCACAAAGAGCCCCCGAAAGAGGAAGGATGTGAGAAAAATTAAAGTTGAGAAGTCAAAGGACAAACCTTCCCCCGCAAACAGTAAGGAAAAGAAAAAGATAAAATATCCAGAGAATGTTTAGTCCAAAGGAAAGAAAGAACAAAATGGAAGGAAAGAGCACAACTCAGGGATACATTTGGTCACTTGGTGCTAGATCCTGTACAACTTCAATATTTTCTTATAATAATTTCCTGTGAAAGGTAAATAAAATCATGACTTCTGCTCCAAAATCTGAAGAAATGTGTTGACACTGAAAATGCCAATGTTTCAATAATGTCACTGAAGGAAGAATATAATATTTGAGATTCAGAGAGTGATCGGAACACTTTCTTTGAGGATTTAAACAAGCACAGTAAAAAGATATGACATTGCCACAGGAACTTCAAGCTCTCTAAATGACTATTGGTGGAACTGTGAAAGCACTCCACTGGAGTCAGGAACCCAACTCTCTTTTGAAAGTCAGTGGGAGTTGAGTCCTTAGGCCTCTGAAAATCCCAGCCTACAGTTTTAGATGCTTTTGTTCCAGCATGGTTCCTTACTCTCTAAAAACAAGTTTTGCTTTGCTTGAGAAAATTTTAAAAGGTAAGCCCTAGGTTCTATTTGAATTGAGTAAGAATGCATGAAAAGGATTCCTGTAAAACTAGTGGAAATAACAATGCATAATGAACCTCCAGGGGTCTGCAACCCAAAAGATAAGAAGAGCCATTTTTGAAAATTCCTTCAATAACGAAGTGTTTTGAGAGCCACAATGGGTGTAGCCTCCTGGTGGGAGGTGCAGGGAGGTGAGCCAGGATTTCTGCTGCAGGGTCCCCTTATGCAGGGGGGGGGGAAGCCTGGAGCTTGGCATGGCCTACCTGTGGGGTCCCTGGTGGCTGGGGGAAGCCCAGAGCCAGGCATGGGCCTCCTGCAGGGTACCCCGGTGGTTGGGGGAGCCCAGAGCCGCAAGGGGGCAGCCAAAGAGCCGCATGTGGCTCCAGAGCCACAGGTTGCAGACCCCTGACCTAGACCATAGCCTATTGAAGTCAAAGTCAATTTTTCCAATGATTTTAGATGGGCTTTGTAGAAGCCCCGTAACAGCTTTGCTTCTTTGGTTGTTATAGTTAAACACATACAATAGGGATAGCAAAGAGCAAGTTGTTCGAGCAAGGCAACTAACATTTCAAACTTGACTAAATCCTCTGTCCAGTCTATTGAATAATCCAACTACAATTCAGTATTAATACTTGATAATGCACAGTATTTGAAAGAAACTAATGAATCCATTACCTTAAATAATTGGTCTAAATTGGCATCAGCCTTAGAAGACACTACATATAGCTGCTCAAGACCATTTAAAATGTAGAATAGCTTCAGTGCAGAATTTCACTTGTTCTATATCCATCACATCAGTCCTTCATAAGAACAACGTGGGGTTAAATGAAGAAAGCTGTCAGCTGTAAAAAGTGGAGTGCCGGTGGTACAACTTCAATTTTGAAGTAAGACAGATAGTATCTATTTACATGTGTTTTCTGAGTGCTCCTCACAATAATACCGAGTACCTCATAAACAGTGAGCTAGGCAATGATTCCTAAGTCCATTTAACAGATGGGGAAACTGAAGCACGAGCAGTTGAAGTGACTTGCCCAATATCCCAGAAGAGATTTGTGGCAGACTTGGGTATAGCACTGTGACTGCTTGACTCCCAGCTCTTTACCTTGATTACATGATCCCTCTTTTTACATACAAAACATTAGTGCACATCTGGGAACATGACTGCATGATGCACACTGAAAGTTAAAAGTAAACCAGCTAATTTTCAGGCAAATATACAAGTAATCGGACTATTGGACGGGAACCAGTTTCAAACATACCAAAAAGAGTTTGCATTGCAGGTGTCACAAGTCACAAGCCATGCAGCCTTATCTCTAATGTACTATTTGTAAATTGTGCTTGAAATCAATATACCTTTTTATCATGAATGAGCCGTGTTATGCTTTGAAGGCAGCCTTTACATGCTTTCTCCTATATTAACTTAATTGACAGTATTCATGTATAGACTCTTTGGATTCAGGAGGCTTTACATTGATTCAACAAGAACTCATAAAGCGTTCTGCACTTAGGATGGAAGAATTGCATGCACTGCTATGGACTAATGATTGACTAGCTAGGCAACAATTTGCCAGAAAAGGACAAGAAGTTAGATCTGAGTCAGCAATGTCCCTTTGTTGCCAGGAAGGCTAACAGCATATTGGGCTGCATTTGTAGGAGCATTGCCAGAAGATTGAAAGAGCTGGGTTTGTTTAGTCTGGAAAAGAGGAGACTGAGAGGGGACATGATAACAGTTTTCAAGTCTCTAAAAGGTTGTTACAAAGAGGAGGGAAGAAAAATTGTTCTCCTTAACCGCCAATATAGGACAAGAAGCAATGGGCTTAAATTATGGCCAGGGAGGTTTAGGTTAGACATTAGGAAAATTTTCTTAACTGTCAGGGTGATTAACCATTGGAATAAGTTGCCTAGGCAGGCTGTGGAATCTCCATCATTGGAAGTTTTTAAGAGCAGGTTAGACAAACACCTGTCAGGGATGGTTTAAGAGGATAGTTGGTCCTGCCATGAGTGCAGGGGACTGGAATTAATGATTTCTCATGGTCCCTTACAATTTCTATGATTCTATGATGCTATGGTAAGAAGTGTCCAATCAGTGGTCTGCTACTAAATTACTGCTCCTACAAGTCAACAGGTTCAGTCCCTGTTTGTGGTTATCAGCTGCAGTTTCAACATCTCTTGCAGTATGGTAAAACTGATGCTTGGCAACTCTATGGGCCTGGGTTTGAGATCTTTGGCACCTAACAGAACCAGATTTCCATTGAGAATATTGATGTTCAAAATGTATTTTCTGTCATTTTTCTCTAATATTAGCTTAAAGATTGCTGTTTCATTGAACAATCCAACCGGTAAATTTATTTCCTAGAACATGGATGAAAAATGAATACAAAATGGGTGACCTTATTGCCATCATGCCTACATCCTATTTAGCACAGATATGTCTCTTCAGCTGTGGAATCACACCCTCAGCTCAAAGTTTAGATATATCCTATGTCTGAAGTGACAATGACATTTTAAAGGGGTAGCCGTGTTAGTCTATTGTAGAAAGACAACAGAGTCTTGTGGCACTTTTAAAGACTAACAGATTTATTAATCGCATGAGCTTTCGTGGGAGAAAATCCCACTTCGTCAGACGCTTTGAAGATAGGAAAGTTACAGAGTGCGAGGAAATTAAATGTGAATTGACCTCCCCCCTCCTCTATGTGCTGTTCCTCAGTGTTTTGAATCCTAACACCTACTTTGATTTGCTGTTACAGCCTGACCTGATGCTATGTCATATACTCCCCTGCATTTAATTTCCTCCCACTCTGTAACTTTCCTATCTTCAAAGCGTCTGACGAAGTGGGATTTTCTCCCACGAAAGCTCATGCGATTAATAAATGACATTTTAGTTATTTTTCAGTGTATGATCACACTCCAATTTTTCTGTTATGTTCATTTGCACTGGTGTTATCCACATTGATTTTTCTCTTTTATTCTTTCTTTCAGTTTTATTTGTTGCAGTAGTCTTGTATATTAACCATTTCAACAAACTTCACTATGGCTTCACATGTTATTTAGAAATGATTAAACAGAAAGGAAGATTGACTATTTCTTAAGACCAATAAAAATACCGTGCTCATCCTTCAGATATCTCTGAAATTCTACAACTTGAGTAGAACATGACATGTGCAGATTTCAGAAACTAAACTGTAAAACATTCAAACATTAATAAAATTACATTTAAAAATCTCTTGCTGCCCTTTTTAAACTTTCCTAGTAACCTTTCCAGTTCACATTCATTATTCTAGGAATGTCTTGCTACAGGGCAACATAATTCTTAATGAATTGTTTCAATGGGACTGCTAGTTAGAACATAGTTAGAGCTGATTAAAAAAAAATGAAAAATTCCAAATATTTGCCTTTTTGTCTCAATTTGGGGCAAAACCAATGTTGAAATCCCAGAAAATCCATGAGATAGAAAATACTAATTTTAATCTGTTCTAATAATAGCAATGGAGAGAAATAATATTATAAAACCAAATGCAGCTTTATCCAAAGCCATTTTGAGGTCAATAGAAAAATTCTCATGCATTTCAGTTGGCTTGGATCAAATATTTGGTGAACAAAGTGTGTGTGTGTTTATAATATATTGTTATTTAATTGTATAGGCAATCGATTTACTACATTTGCAATTTTTTATCAAAAATGTTCAAGAAACCAAATTACAAAATGTAGTCAAATTTGCCTAGTGACAATGCAATACACCATGGAAAGGAAACATACATACCCTCCTTTTGCAAGCATTCTTATCTTGCAGCGTGGCCACCTTACACAGAGGGTATGCTTCTGAAATAAGCATTTAAATTAGCTATATTTATCGTTTGGTTTTACAAGGCTCTAGCTTTGTAAAGTATTATCGAATACTTAGCATGAGTGAACAGGAGTAAACATAATATGAAACTTTATCCTAACATTTATATTTAATGTAATGTGAACTGCATGATAATATCATGTACAATATGTAGAACAAACATGTATTGGCTAAAAATATGTGATTGTTTTAAAAGAGGACAGGTGGATATTTGATCTATTTGGGTGTCTTAGGTTGATATTTAACCCCACATGTTAAAAATGGTTTGTAGTTATCTTCATTAGCATCTTAGGATCACAAAGCTCTTTACTAAATGCAGTAAGTCTCCCAACCCCTCTGTGAAGTACTTACATATTATTTTCCCCATTTAACAGTTGGGGAAATGGAGACACAGAGGGTGCGTCTACACTTACAAATTAAGTTGATTTAAGATTGCTTAAATCGACTTAATTTAATCTGCGTCTACATTGCAATTTCCTTAAATCGATTTAAGCTGCTGCTTAAATCGGCTTTATAAAACCTCGTTTGAAGTCAACTTTACTGGCTAAGTCGACTTTCTAAAGTCGATTTAGCCAGTGTGGACACAGAATGGCCCTAAGTCGACTTTAAGTTGACTTAAAGGGCCCCAGAGCTTCCCCATTGCCCCCACAGCCAGAGCCTGGCATGCCCCCCCC
>ML685785.1:22944481-22965483 GCA_007922175.1 Pelusios castaneus
CAAATTCCAAAGGGGTAGCCATGTTAGTCTATTGTAGAAAGACAACAGAGTCCTGTGGCACTTTTAAAGACTAACAGATTTATTTATCGCATGAGCTTTCGTGGGAGAAAATAAATGGAACAGTTCGTGCACCTCTTGGAGATGTTGTCTAGGCTCTCCTAGGTAGAAGCAGATGTCAATTACTCACCTCGGGGTTTAAAGTTTTTCTTTGCATCCATGAGAACTAGAATTATGTGAGATTTTTTTAATGAAAGCTGAGATTCTGACCTTATTAATTGACTCCACAAACTGGGGCCTTAGGCATAGTGTCTGCCTAAATTCAGTCACATATAAGGACAGAGGGATTTTTTTTTCATTTTTATTTGAAATAGAACTATATAAGACTGTCGGTGCGTAGAGCTGGTCGCAAATTTTGTGTCAGAATGATTTTTTTTAACAGAAAATGTAGCTCCCTCAAAATCTGATCTTTTTGCGGGCGAATTTAAATTTTGCTGTAAAATTTTGACTTATTTCCAGTAGGAAAATTGCAATAAAATTTGTCATTTGAGTCAGTTTAACTCAAATTGAAATTATTTTATTGAAGTGATCTAAAACATTTAGTTTTAAATCGATTAAAAATATTCTAGGTCATTCTCAAATGGATGAACTTGTTGCCACTATAGAACCCATCTCCTCCATCCATAGTGGTGAATGACCTCTTTCCTGGCTCTTCAACAAGCCAAAAGTGATTCCAAAATTAAGAGCACGGTGATGATTGCAGATGTTGTAGGTCCACCTCAACCTCACCTAGTTCCTCTTCATTGCTATTTTTTTATTTAGTGATTTTTAGGGGAAAGTCCTCAGTTGGTGTGAATTGTCCTAGCTTCATTGAGGTCAATGGAGCTATGACATTTTATACCAGTTGAGGATCTGCCCATTGGCACATCCTATCCCATTCCACACACACACAGAATTGTTCAGAAAGATGGCTGCATGTGTATGCCCAGAGCAAATGCTTACATGCAAGATTTAAAACTTAATATCTGTGAGTATTTGAAGGTACAAACTGAAAATTAATTTCTGCACTTATTTATGAAACTTATTTGTTCAAATGTTAAAAGACAGCAAACACTAAAGCAGCATCATGATGGATGAAGAAAGTTCATTTTTTCAATTCAATTTATTCAAGTACATTTATTTATTTATTTGTGTTGAGGAATGAGTATTTGCCTACAGTGAGCAATGTGTGCTTTTCACTTAAGGGTTTTACAGTAAAACTGGAAACTGTAAAAATGTTAGCGCTGTAAAAGTCACGACACTCTGGGAAACAATTTCCAAGCATGTAACCTGGAAAAAATACATTTTTTTCCACCAGTCAGTTCTGTTCGAAGAAAAGCTATGGTAGACAGGAATGCGGAAGCTAAGAGAAAATGCATCATTCATTCAAGAGAGAGAAGCAGAAAAGAGAAAATAAAGAGGTAAGGGGAAAGGCCAACTTCAGTCATAATAGCAAAACTTTAAGCAATGATACATGACCTCTAGCCATAATGTAACCCCTCAGGCTGTGATCTTATCAGTTCTCACAAGCTAAGCAGGATCAGTTTTGATCAGTGCTTGAATAGGAACCTCTACACAAAACCAAAGCAAGTCATATTCGGAAGAAGCATGTGGGTATCCAAGCTCTTGATCTCATTGTGTAAGATTACCAAATATAAAGGTTTGAAAGAAAGGTCTCTTTGCTGCAGCCAAGTACAGCAACTAATAGAAATAGACAGCACTTGTCAGAGAGAAGGTAAAAATCACAAAACCACAACCCTCTACTAAAGACTCTTTCTTTAAATGAAACTTAGTGCCAAAAGCTTTTCAGAACACAAGCAAGTCAATTTTTCCCACAAATTATAGGTCAGAGAGGGGCTAAAGCTGATAGTTGTGGAGAAAAATCAACTTGATGAGACAATAAACTAAGATAGCAAGTTTAAAATAAGATTCAAGTAGTTCCTGTTGCACTTGGCACCTTTGAAAGTCAAACTATTCAAAATAATTTGGATTTTGGACTAAATATGGATTTTGGTGCTTAATTTTAGGAATCCATGTTTGAACATTTTGTCCTAGCTAACTGGAGAATAGCAAGCTTTTTTTCTTGATTCAGGTAACAACCCAGGAATTTAATTTTTAAAACATTGCCTTCCAAAGTACAATATAAATGACAATGCTATGATTAGAAACATTATAAAATAAAATTAAACCACCCTTACTATTACAAAGCTTAGCTTGTTCAACACAAAAGAAAAAGGAAAGGGAAGGAAACATGAAACAAGTGGCCAGCAGTGTTCATAACAAAATGCCCCCAGATATTTGAAATGATTTAGTATGGATCAATAAGGTGCAAATATATGCATATTTATTGGGTATTTGCATTATCAATTGCAGCCTGAAATGGCTGTAATACTGTTTGCTATAACTTTCTGCTCTGCTGATGAAGACTTCTGCCTTGAACTCCCTCCTACCCTTATGGTTCTCCTAAGAAATGTTATGGGGATCAGAAACTAATGGTCCCAGAAACTCTTTCAGGCATTCTGCTAATCTACACTCTAGCAATGTGTTGGAATTACGAGGTGTTCAGAGCTATGTCTCTGGCTGCTTTCATTGCAGCGGTAACATTTGGCTTAAAATGTTTCTTGTATTGTTTCATAAGTCAGCCTATTAACCATTAAACCATATCACTGCACATTCAGAACTTCATTCTGTTGCTGCTGCAGTAATGAAACCAACCATGCCCACAACCCCAAGGGGCTTTCTCAGCTGCAATGAAGCACTGAAGCAGTAGTTTACTAGCTTCACTGATTTCAGTTCTCATTTGCAGCAGTTTTTATGTCAGAAAAAAAATCTCTGCACTTTTCTTCCCCACCCTTTCCTGTTTGGTATCTTATTGTTCTGCTTGAGAGAATTTTCTGCACTCTTTCCTGAACATGTCACTGTTTCTTTTCACTCTTTTCAGTTTTTTCCATTTTGGAAACTCCAGGCTACATTTTATCTGGCCCTAGCATAGATATATGATGGACAGAGTTCAGAAGGTGCCAACTTCCCATATCAAGAACGGATGATACAACCCTTAGTGGAGTCCAAGCCTTCTACCCCTGAACATCTCTGGGGATGCATATCACCACAAAGAGGGCACAGAAGAGGCAGGGACTATGCCTTTCTACTCTGTCTGCATAGGTTTTGGGAACTGAATAATTGAACTGGAGCTTGGGTTTTGGGATGGTGCAGCACAGACATTCCCCATTTGTACCAGGGAGCTGTGGAATGGAATCTTGAATCCTGCTTCCTGTAGGAGCCCTGTTTGGCAGAAGATACATCTGCCACTGCAGGCCATATTACAAATACATGGTTAGCCCATGTGTTACTACTAGAGCTGGGCGAATAGTAAACTTGCTGAAAAATGATTTTGACGGGGCACCACAATGATCTGTGAATTTGGCTTGAATTTGATGAACAGTTTGAGACATTAAAAAAACCCTGCTAAATTTAATAAATGTAAAAACAAACCATTTTGACGTTTCATGTTGGACTAACATCTTGAAAAATTAAATTGTGATTCAAATCAACATTTCATTTGGAAATGCAGATTCCAAATAACATTTAAAATGTTTCATTCAACTCCAATTACTCAAGGGAAACAAAAAAATCAGCCTTGGTTTTGGATTTTTCAATTTGAACACTAAACAGAAAGAACAATTATTTGCTTAGATCTTCAGCTCTACGTACTACCTTCTGCTTTTTCTACAGTGCAGGAGCCTATCATGAGAGATCTATAGTATCTTCAGCTGAGGGAGGGTTATGACATGCTGTCATACATTTACTTCAACAGAATAATTTCCCAGATGGAACTAATTAGGCTTTTTACAGTTCCTCAAGTCCATACTCTGGTGAAAGGAGGGGAAAGCCTAAAAGGAAAACATCTGGCAGCTGTTTTTCATTCTTGTTGGGAGGTGGCTGAAGGGAGGAAAAGAAGAATAGTGTAAGTATACAAATTGAGGTGTGGTTTATAGAAATGTAGTGGTGGCATTAGTATGTATGACACTCTTACATAGAATATAACTTACTACAGAAAAGAGACTGCTTCCCAATTGAATAAAATTGATGTCAGCAATGAGACACTCCTCCATGGTGTTTTCTGTAATATGCCAGTGGACTTCCAAGAACATGGAGGCCACCTGGCAACATTCTGGTGTTCAAACTTCATGACTGACAACTGCTGCACCTCCCCTCACAAAAATGGGACCTATATCTCACCACTGACGGTAGTAATGGGGGAAGCCATAACTGTGGGTCTTTTTACCACAACATAGTCTAACAGTGGAAAAGATACCAGAACCTTGTGTATGTTATACTTGCAAATGGTGGTGAATTATGGATCTCATATTTACCAGCAACAGAAATAGCTAAGAAATTGTTGCTGTTTAATTGCAAGCACACATGTAGGAACATAGGGCAGATCGTCGGCTGAGATAAATTGTCAAAGTTCAGTTGTGGATTTGTTGAGATTCTGCCCCACTAGAGTTCTGCAGCTTTCCAAATCCACTCTCTGTGGATTTCATCTCTAGCACTCTGTGGCTATGTCTACACTAGAAAGAGTTAGGTCGACTTTGTTAAGCCGACTTAATAAGGTCGATTTAAAGCCAACCTTATTAAGTCGACTTAACCAAGTGATGTCCATGGACATGGACTTAATCCACTTTGTTAAGTCGACCTAACTGCCCTTAGGTCAACTTAATAAAGTGTACTTAAGCATCCACACTCTGCTTAGGTCGACCTAAAGGAGGGTTACTTCGACCTAAGGAGGGTTAGGGTGACCTAACCGGCAGGTCTTACTAAGTCGACCTAAGCTTTCATTAGCTCGACTTAAGGATTGTCTTAAGTTGACTTAATGAAAGCCTGGTGTGGACTAAGTTAAGTCGACCAAAGCCTCCTTAAGTCGACCGAACTTGCAAGTGTTGACATAGCTACTGGTTTTCTACTACAGTTTCCACATGAAGAAATTCTTTATATGTAGGAGCTTGTTAGGCTCCTGTTTCATTGGTATTTTGTTTTCCAGTGCATTTTGCCCCCCTTCCCAGCTATTTCTTGTATAATAGGAACATATGAACTATTTATTTTAAAGCCAGGACAGTTGCAAGCAAATGCTATTTTTCCTACCACCAGAATGGTTAGATCACTGCTCAGCTGCATCACACCTGCTAATATTTATTCTTTCATTCACATAATGACTGTGAGAAATTGACAATGCTTAGTGCTAAATGCCTAAGAGCTAGTCTATGCTGAAAGCAGCACTGCAAGAGCGTGTCTGGTGAAGATGCTTTATGTAAACAGAAGAGAGCTTTCCTGTTGGCATAATAAAATCATCTCATTGGCTGCATCTACACTTGTAAATTAAGTCGATTTAAGCTTGCTTAAGTCGACTTAATTTACCCTGCGTCTACACTACAGTTTCCTTAAGTCGACTTAAGCAACTTGCTTAAGTCGACTTAATGAAAATTAAGTCGAATTTATTAAACCTCAATTTAATTCGACTTAGGGCTTAAGTCAACTACCTAGAGTCGACTTAAGCCAGTGTTGATGTGGGGTAGCCCTAAGTCGACTTAGGGCTACCCCAGGACTACACCAATACCCTCCCTGTTGGGGGGGCACAGGGTGAGCCTGGCATGCCCCCCTACAGGGCAGGGCAGAGCCCTGCCCCTATGCCCTGCCAGGGTCCCTGTCCCCCTTTGCTCCATTGTACCTATGTACAATGGGGCAAAGGCTGAGCCCCCTGGCACTGGGCAAGGGGTCCCTCTTGCCACCGTGGACTTGCCCTAAGTCCCCCTAGCCCCTAGAAGTCGACCTAGGCATCCAGTGTGTAGGCTCTAGGTCGACTTTGTAAGTTCCCCCCTAAGTCGACTTTAAATTTAAGTGTGGACATGCTAAGTCGACTTAGTTAAAGTCGACCTAAATTTTCAAGTGTAGACATAGCCCATGAAAGGTAGTAGCTATATCGTTGGAGAAGTTCTCCCATCAGTTGTCCACACTGATGCTTAGGTCAATGCTTACATTGCTCAGAGGGTTGTTGTTTAATCACATCTCTGAGTGACATAAGTTATACTGACGTAAGTGTTGGTACTGCCCCTTAGTGTTTGAGGAGGCAAAAAGCAATATAATCCACACTGAGTGGTGCTGGTTCACCAGTAAGCTATTAAGCACATCTGAAATCTTTAGTTGAAAGACAGATGATACAGTTAAAAAAAGGCAGAACATCATCATAGATTGATGAGCAGCATGCAGTGCATTAGAGCAGGTTTAAAGAGAAGGATGACTAAAAGGCACTTTTATGTGGCTCATTTGGTTTAACAAAAATGACTTAGAGCTTTCCACAGAAAAAAATGGTAACCTTTTAATATAGGAACTAGAAAATCGCTGTTTATCATTCATGTGAAAGTAAGGGAAGATTTGGGTAATCAGTAATATCTCTCACTTTATTAATGAGGTAAAAATTTGCAAGTGCAGAAAATTCTGTCAAATAGAACAATATGATACCAAATAAACTCAGTAAGCTACAGAAGAATTTTTTTTTATATATATATTTAAGAAATGCAAAAAAAAACCCAAAACCAAAATACCATATGTTGACACCTGGGGGAATGAAGGTTGTTCATTATTCTGAACAAAGCTTTATAGTTCCTTTTTCAGAAGTATACCACTGAACACTGACTTAATAAAGCCTTGAAACTTGACTATGCAGAAGAAAAATGCTGCTTTTAACAATCTTAATTTAAACAAAAAGCACAGAAATAATCTCATCTTGACGAATCTTTTTTTTAAACTTTCTCTTTATTATTTTAGTAGTTTATATTTAACACTGCATTGCACTGTATTTGCCCTTTTTTTTGTGTGTGTGCTTTTTGTCTCTGCAGCTGCTTGATTGGGTACTTCTGGTTCCAAATGAGGTGTCCTGGTGACTGGTCAGTTCATAAATCTGGCATTAGTAACTCTGAGGTTTTGCTGTAATACTGATCCTGGTGGCCCTGATTATGCATAGATCTAAGCAGATGCATAATTTTATACATCCGAGTAATCCCATTGAAGTCTATAAATAAGTCCATAAATTATTTATGTGCTTGAGTCTGTACAGGATCAGGACCTTTTGAGCTTGCTTTTGGCATAGCGACACCCATGTGAATTAGAAGTAATGGCCCCCCCACAGAAGTCAGTAAAACTAATACTCTCTTACACATCAGTGTCTAGAAACTCACTGGTAGAACTAGTTTAACTGCTTTGAATTTTTAAAATGTGATATAAAATTTGCATATTCTTTCATATTTTCAATCAGCCTGTAGGACTGGTCAAAATTTTTAAAAAAAAATGAAATTTGGGGGGAAAATTTTCACCTTTTTTTCTTTATCAGGTCTACTCAGTGACTTGAATTAAATTAATCATAATCTGTAACTGAGATCTGAATCAGGTCCTTGACAGTTCAGTTACTTCGCTAACATGAATCAAATAATTATGGTTATGTCTACACTAGAAAAAGTTAGGTCAACTTTGTTAAGTTGATTTAATAAGGTCGACTTAAAGTCGACCTTATTAAGCTGACTTAACAAAGTGGTTACCCTGAACATGGACTTAGTAAGTCGACTTAACTGCCCTTAAATCAACTTAATAAAGTCGACTTAAGGGTTAATCCATGTCCACACAATGCTTAAGTCGACCTAAGGAGTCGACTGAAGGGTTAGGTAGAACTAACTGGCGGTTCTTACTAAATCGACTTAAGCTTTCATTAAGTTGACTTAAGGAGTTTTTTAACTTGACTTAATGAAAGCCCAGTGTGGACAGGGAGTAATTTAGGTTGACTTAAGTCGACCTAAATTGCCAGTGTAGACATACCTCATTAGTGTTTCTTTAAGCAGTGAGGCCCCCTTGATGGGGCAGATTGTCTGCATGGACGTTTCCCCTCCAATGTCTGTGTTTTACTTGTTCCCTGAAAGATTTGAATAAGAACATAAGAACATAAGAAAGGCCGTACTGGGTCAGACCAGAGGTCCATCTAGCCCAGTATCTGTCTACCGACAGTGGCCAGTGCCCAGGTGCCCCAGAGGGAGTGAACCTAACAGGCAATGATCAAGTGATCACTCTCCTGCCATCCGTCTCCATCCTCTGATAAACAGAGGCTAGGGACACCATTCTTAACCCCTTTCTGGCTAATAGCCATTTATGGACTTAGCCACCATGAACTTATCCAGTTCCCTTTTAAATATTGTTATAGTCCCAGCCTTCACAACCTCCTCAGGTAAGGAGTTCCACAAGTTGACTGTGCGTTGTGTGAAGAAGAACTTCCTTTTATTTGTTTTGAACCTGCTACCTATCAGTTTCATTTGGTGACCCCTGGTTCTTGTATTATGGGAGTATTTAAACAACTTTTCCTTGTCCACTTTTTCCACATCAGTCATAATTTTATATACTTCTATCATGTCCCCCCTCAGTCTCCTCTTTTCCAAGCTGAAGAGGCCCAGCCTTTTCAATCGTTCCTCATACGAGGCACTCTCCAAACCCCTAATCATTTTAGTTGCCCTTTTCTGAACCTTTTCTAGTGCTAGAATATCTTTTTTGAGATGAGGAGACCACATCTGTACACAGTATTCGAGATGTGGGCGTACCATGGATTTAAATAAGGGCAATAATACATTTGCAGTCTTATTTTCTATCCCCTTTTTAATGATCCCTAACATCCTGTTTGCTTTTTTGACCGCCTCCGCACACTGTACGGACATCTTCAGAGAACTATCCACAATGACTCCAAGATCTTTTTCTTGACTCGTTGTAGCCAAATTAGCCCCCATCATATTATAGGTATAGTTGGGGTTATTTTTTCCAATGTGCATTACTTTACACTTATCCACATTAAATTTCATTTGCCATTTGGATGCCCAATCACTTAGTTTTGTGAGATCTTTTTGAAGTTCTTCACAATCTGCTTTGGTCTTGACTATCTTGAGTAGTTTAGTATCGTCTGCAAACTTAGCTACCTCACTATTTACCTCTCTATTTAATCTCTGAGGTTGTCAATCTGATGCCTTTCTCAAATGTTAATTTCATTTCTGTAGTCTATGTTAAATATTAGTAAAGATCAATAATAGTGCCCAAGTGGTTCTGCAGTTTCACTGGAATGAGCTCCTGCTTCTGTTCCTCTCTTTCAGGCTGCTTAGTAACATTTTTTATTTTCTGCCTTTATTAACCACTATGTGAGTTACATGGTGAAAGAGCTGATCAGATCAAACATATTCTGGCTTGCACAGTGAGGAGGTTGCTTGGCAACCCCAATCACAGGATATGGACTAGCCAACTTTCTACAATTGACATCTTTGTTTGAGAGGACTTTAGGGAAGGGTTATAGCATCCTGGAATGTGTCTGCATTTCAGAAGTCTCTGTATCTGCAATATACCCTTGAGATGCCTTATGTTGTTACAAAATAGATTTACTTTTAAGTCAGGAGGGAGGTGCTCCATTTGAACCCTGGCAACCCTGGAGGGATGCTGGCCTGTGCTAGGCCATTCTTGATGTGATGATGGAACAAAGTAGGTTCAGGTCACACATGAAGTCACATTCTCATTAGTCAGACAGCATGCATAAAGATAGCACATGTGAAAAGAGGATTGAAATGCTGGGTCATTGATGATGGTGAATATTCAATGTGTCATATATAAAGGTGGATCTGGAAGGTCAGGTGTGGTAAGAACAAGACGCAGTTCCAAATCCCACTGAAGGCAGTCTTCCCATTGACTTCACTGGGCTTTAGATTAGACCCTCCATTTGGATATGGATCGAGATTCAAAGTATGAGGGTAGTGGAATTTGGGACTTTGGTTCAAATCCTTTTCTACATAAAACTTTCCAGCTCTATAATGGGCCAAAGCCTTTAGTTAGGCAAAATATGGTTGGCTGGGTTATTCTTTTTGCAAAACTGAAGTTGGGGGTATTCAGATCCAAGTTCCATTTTGTCCAACTTACTCAAATGAGGGGGTTTCAGATAAAATGTTCCAATTTGGGCTGGTAGCTGGTTATAAACAGAATAGTTAGTACTTTAATCCTATTGTCATACCCCTTAGGGAAAAAAAATCGTTCTTCAATAGGATTTTGGCTGGGGACTAATTGCCTAAGGAATTAAGAGACCTTACAGTGAAAAGAGAGAGGGTTTGGGGAAGTGGGACCATAGAAATTGCTATTTTCCTGTCCCTACTCTCTTGTGAAATCACTTTAGTGCCAAGTGTCATGTGGTATAAATGAGATGTAGCATGAAGTATGAAGCAACTGGGAGGAGGATGTTGCCCTCAACAACCATCTTAAATCACATAAACTTCAAATTTAGGCCAACATATTCCTTTTAAAAAAAAATCTGAATTACATCTCCTGTTTTACAGCAGTGTCAAGACACAGAACAAAGACAGCTCCTGTGGTAAGGAGATTGCTATCTAAACAAAAAGGACACAGAACAACCAGGAAATCCAGACAAGTCCAAAGAAGGGAATGATTAGGGTATAATTAGTCATATAATTATTGATTTGATGCTTGAAGAGCATGATGGAAGAGACTATAGATTGTTGAGGTATTGAAGGTTAGTGTAGAAGGCAATAAACTGGGAATCAGAAGACCTGAGACTGGATTCCTTGGCCCTATTTTACATGTTTTGTATTGATGAGGCAGCACGAAGCAAGTCAGGAAATTTCCTTAAAGGGTCAATCAATGATTCCCCTAGTGTAACAGAACCTAGTGTGGTGCAATCCTTGCTAGTTCTGTGTCACCAGTGCTCCCTGCCTTGGGGTTGGAGGGCAGGATAGGATAAGGAAGAGTGGACACGGTTGGAGTGTTCCAGTTGATACTGAATTGGCAGATTGATCTTTATAGGACTGCTAGAAGAATTTGGAGTAGCCCTTAGCTTGCTTCTAGTTTGATTCAGTGTGGCTTCAGAATCTGTGGAGCAGAAAAGTGCTTTAGAACACAAGTGGCACAGCTGAAGTTCTTATACTTGAGTTCTATTCCTGACTTTCTGCCCCTGACCTCCTCTGTGACCTTGGGCAAGTCGCTTAATCTTTTGGGCTTCATTTTCCCCACCTGTAATCTTTCTTTTTGCTTTGAGGCCAAGTCTTCATATTATGAGGGATTTGCATGAACAAAGCAAAAATGTGGCATGTGACAGGCCAGAACAGGGAGGGTATATCATTCATGGGAACAGTGTGGAAAAAGGCATGGATATAAATTAATAGATTTTAACATCAGAAGATCATCTTGTCTGACCTCCTGCACAATGCAGGCCACAGAACCTCCCACACATGCCTGCAGTGGACACCAAACCTATGATTGAGTGATTGAAGTCCCCAACTCATGGTTTAAAGACCTCAAGGTACAAAGAAACCACCAGCAAGTGACCCATGCCCCATGCTACAGGGGAAGGTGAAAAACAAACAAACAAACAAACAAACAAACAAACAAACAAAAAAAACCCAGGGCCCTTGCCAATCTTCCTGAGGAAAAATCCCCTTCTGACCCCAAATATGGCAATCAGCTAATCTCTGAGCATGTGGACAAGACTCACCAGCCAGACACCCAGATATGGTTGAGAGGAAGATGCTCTAACTGAGCTCAATGATAGAGTCGTAGGCATTGAAAAGATGAGATTACAAAGAGAGTGCCAATATTATGATGAAGATTTCCTACAGCAAATTGTGCTGTGCAGAGAAGTCCATGACCATGTGTGAACGGATTTTAGAGCTGTTCAAGTGACAAACCAGAGCTTTGTGAGTGTTTGAATTATGAGCTGAGGTCCGCTTCAAATGTAATGTGCTGTTACTGAATGCTCATGAAGGCCTCTATTTTATAATTAGTCAATGGGCCATATAGCACCAGAAATTAACTTACTATGCTTTATGTAATTACATTCAAAGCTATTTCATTTTGTGTTAGAAAAAAGTTACATTCTCCTCTTTATGGAAATACCAATGTGTATCAAAGGCTGCATCTACACTTAGAAATTAAGTCGACTTAAGAAGGCTTAAATCGACTTAATTTACTCCCTATCTATACTGGGCTTTCCTTAATTCAACTTAAGCTGCTCCTTAAGTCGAATTAAGGAAAAGTTAGTTCGAATTAATAACACCTCATTTTAATTCAAACTAGAGCTTAAGTTGACTTTATTAAGTCGACTTAAGCCAGTGGAGATGCGGAGTAGTGCCTAGTTGGACTTTTTAAAGTCGACTTAAAACGTTAAGTTGACTTAAGGCCAAAAATGGGCCATGTCTACACTTGAAAAGTTAAGTCTACTTTTGTTAAGTTGACTTAATAAGGTCCACTTTAAGTCAACTTAAAGTCGTCCTTATTAAGTCAACTTCATAAAGTTGACCTAACTTTTCAAGTGTAGACATAGCCATAGAGTTTATTGCTCTCATCTCAAGTGGACTGAATCCAAAAGAGGTATGAGAATCCTGCCAAAGAGGTGAGATGTTGTAATAGGAGCACTGTAAGTGTGAACTGTGAGGGGGAATCTGATTCAGAAAATCTACCAGTTCACCTCTCTCCTTCCCAAACTCCTCAATGGTTTTTTCTAACTATTTCTGAATCTGCTCCTGTTAGCCTCAGTGGCAAAACTTCAGTTAACTTCAAATGGGAACAGGATGAGGCCTTCAGAACAACAATAACTGTAAAAGCAGAAGCACTTTTATTGGCACACCGTCTGAGGCCACTTTTTTGGAATCCCAGAATCAGCAGTGACTGAAAATGAGATACTTTTGATGGTCATACAATTCTTCCTGCATTGCTTAAATGGTTTCTTTTCATGAACTCATTACCTAATCAATCTTTTATACCACCTAGTCTGTGCATGTGGGAATTTTACATATAGCACTTTTGCAGAAGTGCCACGGAAATCATGTTGCATCAAAAATGTAAGCATGTGTTATCCATCCTACACACAATAGAGTTACATAGAAGCAAATCTCGTCTCCTCCTCTTTGGCCATGGAGGATCCTATCAGTAATAGAAGCTGTTGGTTTCCATAAGGGGAATGGATTTCTGTTAGCTCTCCAGGGATTTTGCTCTGGAGTCCTGCTCCACATTATTCTTTCTCTGTCCGTTCACTGTTGGGTTTGGAATGGCGTTTGGATATGTAGCAGTGTGTAGGCCAATGGATATACCACTATCCGGATACACTTGCTTTTACCTTCTGTGGAGTAAGGTCTTGCCAAGTCCTACTGCAGTGTCATGTCTGCCATAATGTGAGGGAGAATGGAGTCTCCACCTTGCCTTAATGGAGCTCCTTGTACTACATACATTTCCTCAGGTTCTGGGTGTGTCTCAACTCAGTCCATAACAAGAGTGAGGATAAGGAGGAAGTGCTGGATGGAAAGGAAAAACAAAGAAGGACTAGAGAATAGTTTAAAGGATGATGGGTTATTTGTGTGTGAGAGAACTGAAAAGGGGAGAAACATTTCTAAATGATGTTTGCTAATGTGGTATGTTTGGAGGAGTGTTTGTTCTGGTGTATTATTTACTCATGGAAGCTTTAGACAATGCGTTTTCTTTCTCTATGCATTATTGTTATGGACCTGATTTTTATTGCACATTTTATTTATTTATTTGGTCAGGTGAGATTTCTCCTCTTGAATGTCCCCAACATGATTGTTGCACAGGGATTAAGTCACAGGAAATCAGTGCACGTGTCTGTCATGTAAAAAACAAGATGGTACTGAGCTGTTTTGTGGTCCATTTCTGCCATCATTCTGTGCAGGGGTATCCTACTGAAGTCAAAGGGATCTCTGACTATAAATCAATAACAAGAGTAGGTCCTTTGTTAAATGAAGGGATATGCTTAATGTAAAATATTCTACTAAGCTGTTTTAGAAGGATAATTTAATATCATCAAGGAAGCAGAGTATCCTCATCTGAATTTGTCTAAATCTGTTTCTACTGAAATCAAGGGCAAAATTTCCCTTGATTTCAATGGGAGTGGATTGAAGTTTGTATTGCAAAAGAAGGGGAACACAAAAATATTTGGAGAATACAGGTTTGGAATTTATAGTCTATATTTATGTTACTAATTATTTCCTATGCAGTAGTCCCATTCAAAAGCAGTATTCACCTGACTAAGTTTTGCAGCTTCAGGCTCAAGATGAAAGATGTGCTTAATTAAAGTATGCATTTTTATCCTGACGGTAAACACAGAAGCATTTAATATTCATCAGCTTGATACTGAAGTCAGCTTTGAAGTCCAGTTTTTCAAAAGCAGTTTAGCCATCTCTAACAATATCATGCTGTGAAAAGCTAGTCACGGTGGCTATGTCTACACTTGTAAATTTAGGTCGACTTTAGCTAAGTCGATTTAACTAAGTCAACTTAGTTAAGTCGACTTAGCATGTCTACACCTAAATTTAAAGTCGACCTTGGGGGGGAACTTACAAAGTCGACCTAGAGCGTCCACACTGGATGCCTAGGTCGACTTCTAGGGGCTAGGGGGACCTAGGGCAGGTCCACAGGGGCAGTGGGGCACCCCTGGCCCAGTGCCAGGGGGCTCAGCCTTTGCCCCATTGTACATGGGTACAATGGGGCAAAGGGGGATAGGGATCTTGGCAGAGCATAGGGGCAGGGTGGGCAGGGCAGAGCCCTGTGGGGGGGCATGCCAGGCTCCCCTTGTGCCCCCCCGGCAGGGAGAGCAGTGGTGGAGTCCTGGAGTCACCCTAAGTCGACTTATGGCTACTCCAGGTCTACACTGGCCTAAGTCGACTTTAAAAAGTCGACTTTAGGCTTAAGTGAAAGTAAAAGTAGGTTTAATAAAGTTTACTTAATTTTCATTAAGTCAACTTTATTTTCCTTAAGTCGACTTAAGCAACTTGCTTAAGTCGACTTAAGGAAACTGTAGTGTAGTCACAGGGTAAATTAAGTCGACTTAAGCAAGCTTAAATTGACTTAATTTACAAGTGTAGATGCACCCTAATTCTCTTCTTCTTCACCATCATCATGACACATCCCCAAAGGACTTAACTTTGTTGCAGATCAAGTACTGCCCAGGTCAATCTCCACCTAGATTTTTGTAATGGTCTGGATGAATGTTCAATCTATCTGTATCATGGGTGATCCTATTGTGCCCCCAGAGCTTATAGCATGTAGCAGTATTCCTTGGTAAAGGACTTAGTAATTAGTTTTCCATCCTGATAAGATGTCTGTACCAAAAAAACAAGTGAAGCTGAACCAGTGCAGATGGATTTGACTTGATATTGTCATCAAATCACTGTGCAAGAAAGATAAGGAATCTTGGTGGTCAGTTCAGGCAGCCAGTTTGGAATAGACTTCCCCTGGGCATGATTTCTACACCCTCTGTTTAGCTTTGCAGCATCTGCGGGGAAGTGTGGTTCCATATAGTAAAGAATTGAGATGTCCACATCAGTCACAGTCTGCAAGATCAGTTGCATCAGTAGGAAAATCATTTAAAAATGTTCCTTAACTGCTTGCCATTTGGTGTCCCTCTTCTGCTTGAAGTGGGGCAGGAAATTCTAGCAGAGCTACCTTCCTTCAACCAAGAAGAGATCTGGTCTGCAGTCTATTAACTAATGTCTGGGAAGACACTAGAAGTTTGTAACATTTCTCCTGAGTTGCTGAAATCAAGTGAGAGTATTGTATCATGGCTGCATAGAGTCTTCCATTCCATGTGGTACACTGATATCACCCCTAGTGATTGGAAGAAGGTGGTACTCTACCTCTCTTCAAAAAGGTTGATATTGTTTAATGTGGCAACATAAGAGGTATTGTGCTATTGTCAATTCCAGAGAAAGTCTCTGCTTCCATGTTAATATCTTAAATAAGTGATGCATCTTATGTCAAAGGCTGCATCTACACTGGCAAATTAAGTCGATTTAAGCTTGGCTTAAGTCGACTTAATTTGCCCTGCGTCTACACTACACTTTGCTTAAGTCGACTTAAGCAGTTTGCTTAAGTCGACTTAAGGAAAATAAAGTCAACTTAATGAAAATTAAGTCGATTTTATTAAACCTGCTTTTTACTCGACCTAAGGCTTAATTCGACTTTCTAAAGTCGAATTAAGCCAGTGTAGACATGGGGTAGCCCTAAGTCAATTTAGGGCTACCCCAGGACTACACTGCCCTCCCTGCCGGGGGGGGGGGCACAGGAAGGAGCCTGGCATGCCCCCCCAAAGGGCAGGGCAGAGCCCTGTGTGTGATGCTGTCTGGATTTAGGGAAGCATTTATGATATTATTTTCAATGGATATCTCATAAATGCTCTATGTCATGTTTGGTATCAATAGAAAGGTAGTAATTTGATGGGAATGATTATATAGTTTATGTCTAGGAATTCTATTTGGAAGTAGAACTTACGAATTGGGTATTCTATCTGTACTTTAACTTATGTTATTTTATTGAAATACCTGATGCTATGTACACACGATCACTTTATCGCGCATTAACAGTCATTATCGCGCAATAAAAGCAACAGTGTACACACATGCAATAGGGCTCTTGTGCGTCAACAGCCCAGTTGTAGCGCAATACAAAAACCACCTCGACGAAGGTGGTAGCAGTTAACGCGGAACAGCTGTTGCGCCTTTCAACTTGTGTGTACGCTTACCACACAATGATTGGCCTCCAGAAGTGTCCCAGCATTCCAAAGTCGTCCTCTCTGGTCTTCCCCCCACCCGCTCTGTGGCGGTGACAAAACAGTCCCCGCCCTGATCAGATTCCCGGGATTTTTGAATTTCTCCTCTGTTTCACTTCCTGTTCTCTTCCTCATGGAGTGGAGTGCAGCTCCAATCTTCACTAGAAATGGTGGCCCATCATGGAAGATGCGCACCCATTTGGAGCATGGCAGAGGTGCTGGACCTGATCAGCATCTGGGGAGAGTCTGCTGTGCAGGCGTAGCTACGCGGCAGCAGGATACATATGGCATAATTTCTCAGGCCATGTCAGAGAGAGGTTATGATAGAGACACTGTGCAGTGAAGAACAAAGGTGAAGGAGCTAAGAATAACCTATCACCGAGCGAAGGAGGCTCGGGATCAGCGCCTGCTACATGCAGGTACTACAAGGAAATCGAAGCCATCCTCAGTGGGGACCCCACAACCAGTGCAAAGAGTCCTGTGGACACATCAGCCCCCCCTCATCCACTGAATGCCAGAGCCAAGCAGGATGAGGACATGATCGATGAGGAGGAGGAGATGGAGGATGACCTGGAGGAGAGCACAACAGCGTGTAGCCAGGAGCTCTTCTGCACCCACACTGAGACGTTCACCCAAGACATGAATTGCAGCGTGTCCTCTGAGGCGGCAGAGGGGGGTTCAGGTAAGTTTCTCTTCTGTGCAGCTATGGGTCCTGCTAAAAAATCATTGTCCGGGGCGGGGGTGCTTGCTGTCTCGGTCCCCACTGTGCACGATCTTTACTATGCATTCATTAGAAGTGCATCAACACAAGCAGTGATTGTCAAAAAATCATCTGTATTGTGGTCACTAAAGGTTTCCTCGGTGTACCGCCAGAGCCTCCTACTCAGGTTAGATGGGATAGCGTATGTGTCTATGCTCCCGTATAAGGATACTCGGCCTCGCCAGCTGCAAAGCACAGCACTAGGAACCATGGCAGCACACAAGGCAGCAGCATACGGTCCCGGCTGGCATCTGGTGGCATGTAGGATATGTATTCTAGCTGGCAGGGGCACTCTGAGGAGACAGATATCGGGTTCCATCTGTGTGCCCCATGCAGAATGTTAGCCCGCAGTAAGGTTTCTGTTAGGACGTACCTTGTCCGCTTCAGCAAAGCATAGGATGTTGACTGCCCTGTACCTTCCAGTGGGATGTGCTACTGGAAGTTTACATTGGTTATCTAGGCTATGTGTTAACAATAGCTTTATTATTCTTTTTTTTAATTAGATTCGACCTTCACAAGGCTGGTGTCTACCCCAGCTGACCGCATGAGAAACATTCGGCGGTGTGCTCAAAGAAACGGGGAGGATATGTTTCAGGAGCCGATGAAAACAACAGAGGCATACGCAAGGGAGAATCGAGCCTGGAGAGAGGAATCCCAACAGAGGAGGCAGAAACACAGGGACGAACTGATAAGCAACATGAAGGAGCAAACAGAACTGCTCAAGAGCACGATTGCTCTGCAGACCCAGGCGATTAATGTACCTGCTCCACTCCAGACACTTCAGCCGTGTATGCCTCCCACACCCCGTAGTCCTTCAAAGCATTTATTTGAAGGCCACCCATCCCCCTGGTATACTGCAATATCCAGTACCTCACAGAGCTACTTTTTAGAGACCTGCAGCTACACCCACCTGTAACCCCTCCAAAATCCTCCAACCCCCCTTTATCTTTTAATAAAAACAGTAACAAAAAATTTGAAGAGTGGCTTTATTTGTACACAGTGAAAATCTCATAAGGTGCACTTGATGCGCCTGTAAGTGAACTATGGGAGGGCATCATTGAAATGCTCCCTGAGTGCCTCCCTTATGCGAGCAGCTCCTCGTTGGGCCCCCCTAATACTCTTCGTGGCTGGCTGTTCGTATGCTGCCTTGAGGCGCTGTGCCTCCATAGCCCACCCGGGGAAAACTTTTCTCCCCTATTTTCACAAATGTTATGAAGGACCCAGAACGCCGCAATTACAGCAGGGATGTTGTCCTCCACCAAGTCCAGCCTCCCATACAAACAGCACCAGCGCCCTTTTAAGCGGCCGAAGGCACACTCCACAGTCATTCTGCAGCGGCTCAATCGGTAATTGAACCGCTCCTTGCTGCGATCCAGGTTCCCGGTGTACGGCTTCATGAGCCATGGCATCAGTGGGTATGCTGAGTCTCCAAGGATGACTATGGGCATCTCCACATCCCCCACAGTAATTTTTCGATCTGGCAAGAAGGTACCCCCTTGCAGCTTCTGGTACAGTCCAGTGTTTCTGAAAATGTGGGCATCATGCACCTTTCCCGACCATCCAGCATTGATGTCCATAAAATGCCCCTTGTGATCCACGAGTGCTTGCAGCACCATGGAGAAGTAGCCCTTCCTGTTTATGTACTCGGTCGTGAGATGGTCTGGAGCCAAAATCGGGATATGTGTGCCATCTATGGCTCCCCCGCAGTTAGGGAATCCCATGGCAGCAAAGCCGTCCACAATCTCATGACATTGCCCAACGTCACCGTCCTCCGTAGCAGAACGCGATTGATGGCTCGGCACACTTGTGAGAGAGCTAATCCGACGGTGGACCTCCCGACTCCAAACTGGTTTGCAACCGACTGGTAGCAGTCAGGAGTTGCCATCTTCCAGACTGCAATCGCAACACGCTTCTTCACAGTTAGGGCTGACCTCATGTTGGTGTCTTTACGTCGCAGGGCAGGGGCCAACTCTGAACACAGTTCCAGAAAGGTTGCTTTCCGCATTCGAAAGTTCTGTACCCACTGCTCGTCATCCCACAGCTGCATAACAATGCGATCCCACCACTCGGTGCTCGTCTCTTGCGACCAGAATCGGCGTTGCACCATGTGCAGATGATCGGTGAAGGAGCTGAGCAATGCAGTGCTGTTGCTCTGCAGGGCATCGATCAGCTCCTGCTCCTCGGCATCCTTGTCTGATTCGGAGCTCATTGCGTACTGAGAAACCAGCCGAGATGTATTTAGAATGCTGAAGACGACAGTGGAGATTAGAGCAGGATCCATGCTGTCGCAGTTGTGATTGCTCGCAAGTAGTGCGTCACTGCACTGTTGAAAATAGGCGCGAGTTGCTATTGGCAATGAGGAAGACGCAAGGGGAACACAGTGCACCACGGGAAAATGAGAGTTTACCCATGGTGCTTTGCATTCCTTTCCTTCATCCCAGGATTCCAAGCGCCGATTGAGGGAAAATTGAACTGTGGGATAGGTGTCCAGAATTCATTGTGCTACACCGCGATATTGCAAAGAATTCTGTTGCGTTGCAAGGAGCGACGTGTGTACGCGCTCTCCCGCAAGAAAGGTCACGTGTTTTTTATAGCGCGATTGCCATGTTGCGCTTTAATCTGATCATGTGTACATAGCCTGAGAGAGGTGGGTGGCTTTGTCAAACCGTTGTGTCCTTAATGTTTAGGAATGTACCATGTAGAATGGTCCCAGGGACTAAACTCATGAGCCATTAAGGACAGAATGGGTGTATTCCTTATGTCCTTAATGGCTCATCAGTTTAGTCCCTAGTCCATTCCTAAACATTAAGGACACAATGGTTTGACACACCCACCCACCTCTCTCAGGTATTTCAATAAAGTAACATAAATTAATGTACAGCTAGGAATTGGGTATTCTAACTTCTAATCCAAATAGAATTCCTAGACATAAACTATATAATCATTCCCAGCAAATTACTACCTTTCTAATGATACCAAAAATGACATAGTTCCTATGGAGTATAGCATTTATGAGATATCCATAGAAAATAATATCATAAATGCTTCCCTAAATGCAGACAGCATCACACACAGGGCTCTGCCCTGCGAGGGTCCCTGTCCCCCTTTGCCCCACTGCACACAAGGGGTGCACCGTGGACCTGCCCAAGGTTCCCCTAGCCCCACAAAGTCGACCTAGAGTGTCCAGTGTGGACGCTCTGGTCGACTTTGTAAGTTCCCCTTTAAGTCGACTTTAATTTTAAGTGTAGACCCTTTAAGTCAAAGTAGTTAAGTCGACTTAGTTAAAGTCGACTTAAAAGTGCAAGTGTAGACATAGCCAAAGACTGGAATTCTTAGTGTGTCTTTGGACTTGATCATTCTACCACTAACCAGATCTTTACCTTGAGACAGCGTTTTTTCTTTCTTTAATTTCTCAGGGCTTACTGTATAAGAAATTCTGTTAAACTAGACAGTGAGTTACATAATTATTGTTGTGCACAGTTTCAGGATTTTCGGACAAGTTTTGTGATTATGCTGCTGAGAATGTGTAAAGTCCTGAATCTGAATTGCTATACCTGGCAAGTTTACAGTTACAAGTGC
>ML685785.1:22965493-23055483 GCA_007922175.1 Pelusios castaneus
TCCTGAATCTGAATTGCTATACCTGGCAAGTTTACAGTTACAAGTGCATATAGCTTAGTGAAACTGAATTAAGGAGTTTGGCAGAACCACAAAATATAATAGTCCATAGCTCCATCTGTTGCTTGTAAAGTGGATTATTGTCATTATTCATCATTTTGCTGCATTAAACAAGTAGTTAAGGATTCTGTCCTGGGGAATTCAGCTTTTTCTTTAACAAACATATGCTGAAACTGCTATGGACATTTCTCTTGCCTTCTCTTCTGGCAGAAAATTCCCTATGAAAAGATTTCTTTTAATATTATGGCAGGCTTTAGATTTGATTTTAATTCTCTGTTATAATAAAGGCAATGGAGACTTTGAACAAAATAATGACAGATCCAGAAGTGGTGTCCCATCTGCTAGACTGTCGTAGAAGATATAATTCTTCATAGCTAACATTCACAGAGACAGGGTAGAATAACGTTGGGATAGAAAGCAAATTCAAGAATGCAAGACGATGTAGTTCCAGGAGGATGTCTACTGATAATGAAGAAACCTGAAGAAAATGTACTGGTCTTAGGAGCTAAAAGGGAAATATGTGATATACACTTAGTGAAATATTAAGTGTTTATTTACAATAAATGTGTTGTGATCTCAACAGAGATGCTGGGAAACTCACACTGAAACTATTGAACTACTATATGATACATTGCTTGGGAGCCTATATAAACCTATCTTTATATTCATTTTAACATTTAATAGTAACTGATAGTCCAACCTCCTGCTCAAAGCAGGACTGACCCCAACTAAATCATTCCAGCCAGGGTTTTGTCAATCCAGGCCTTAAAGGCCTCTAAAGATAGATATTCTACCACCTCCCTAGGTATCCCATTTCAGTGGTTCACCACTCTCCTAATGAAGAAGTTTCTCTTAATATCCAACTTGAGACCATTGTTCCTTGTTCTATTACGTGCCACCATTGAGAAAAATCTAACTCCATCCTCTTTGAAACTCCCCTTCAAGCTAGTTGAAGGCTGCAATCAAATCCCCTCTCACTCTTCTCTTCTGCAGACTCTTCTGCAGTTCCCTCAGCCTTTCCACATAAGTCATGTGCCTCAGATGATAGACAGAAAACCTCGGGGAGGTTTTCTTCATGGAGAAGTGGGGTGGGCTTCCCTACTATGGAGCAGACCATGAGGGCCACTTACAGCTCTCTGGGGATTGGCAGGAGGTTCCATGCTGTATGTCCCTGATGGGCCCTTGAGAACGTAAATACAATTGAATTGCTGTGTCCAAGTTCCTGTAGTTGGCTTTAGAGATGTTTCTTGGGGTGGAAGAATAATGTGAATGATACTGACCTCATCCCCATCCCAGCACTATCTTCCTGTATTCTCTGGAAGATCCCCAGTCCTGAGAGAGGTTTCTTCAGAGACCAATGGAAGAGGGCATACTTCTCTTCCTGTGGGGGAAAGATGTATAGAAGGTGCCCTTCGCATACTTATCTCCAGGGCACTGTCAGTCCTGATTTTTAATGTTAAAATAATTGCTCCTTGGGAAGGTTATAAGATGGAACTTATTTATCTAAGAGACTGGAAGGGAGGCAAAGAACTTATTTATTTGTATAAATAATTAAGCATAGTTAAATATGGGTTATGGAGTGAGTGAGTGAGTGAGTAGCTGGGACTCAGAAAATAGTCTTGTTTTTTATTTTGCACACCTATGTTTTCCACTGTGCATTTGACTTTATATCTGAAAGATCATCAAACTAGGTTTTAAAGATGCTGCTATATTGGGCTTAATTTTGCCTTCAGATACCGTAGTGTAAATCAAAAGTAACTCAACTGCATTTAACAGAGTTACTGCCAATTTACACCTGTGTATCTGAGGTGAGAATTAGGCTAGTAAATTTAAGAGTCTGATTGCACCATGTCTTGTATGCTTCAGTTTCCCCATTTGTATAGTAGGCATAAAAATACTTAGCTACCTCATAGTCACAAGACTGAAGTCATTAATGTTTGTAAATTATATTGAGAGCCTAGATGAAAGATGAACATAAGAACATAAGAAAGGCCGTACTGGGTCAGACCAGAGGTCCATCTAGCCCAGTATCTGTCTACCGACAGTGGCCAGTGCCCAGGTGCCCCAGAGGGAGTGAACCTAACAGGCAATGATCAAGTGATCACTCTCCTGCCATCCGTCTCCATCCTCTGATAAACAGAGGCTAGGGACACCATTCTTAACCTCTTTCTGGCTAATAGCCATTTATGGACTTAGCCCCCATGAACTTATCCAGTTCCCTTTTAAATATTGTTATAGTCCCAGCCTTCACAACCTCCTCAGGTAAGGAGTTCCACAAGTTGACTGTGCGTTGTGTGAAGAAGAACTTCCTTTTATTTGTTTTGAACCTGCTACCTATCCGTTTCATTTGGTGACCCCTGGTTCTTGTATTATGGGAGTATTTAAACAACTTTTCCTTGTCCACTTTTTCCACATCAGTCATAATTTTATATACTTCTATCATGTCCCCCCTCAGTCTCCTCTTTTCCAAGCTGAAGAGGCCCAGCCTTTTCAATCGTTCCTCATACGAGGCACTCTCCAAACCCCTAATCATTTTAGTTGCCCTTTTCTGAACCTTTTCTAGTGCTAGAATATCTTTTTTGAGATGAGGAGACCACATCTGTACACAGTATTCGAGATGTGGGCGTACCATGGATTTAAATAAGGGCAATAATACATTTGCAGTCTTATTTTCTATCCCCTTTTTAATGATCCCTAACATCCTGTTTGCTTTTTTGACCGCCTCCGCACACTGTACGGACATCTTCAGAGAACTATCCACAATGACTCCAAGATCTTTTTCTTGACTCGTTGTAGCCAAATTAGCCCCCATCATATTATAGGTATAGTTGGGGTTATTTTTTCCAATGTGCATTACTTTACACTTATCCACATTAAATTTCATTTGCCATTTGGATGCCCAATCACTTAGTTTTGTGAGATCTTTTTGAAGTTCTTCACAATCTGCTTTGGTCTTGACTATCTTGAGTAGTTTAGTATCGTCTGCAAACTTAGCTACCTCACTATTTACCCCTTTCTCCAGATCATTTATGAATAAATTGAATAGGACTGGTCCTAGGACCGACCCTTGGGGAACACCACTAGTTACCCTTTTCCAATCTGAGAATTTACCATTTACTCCTACCCTTTGTTCCCTGTCTTTTAACCAGTTCTCAATCCATGAAAGGACCTTCCCTTTTATCCCATGACAACTTAACTTACATAACAGCCTTTGGTGAGGGACCTTGTCAAATGCTTTCTGGAAATCTAAGTACACTATGTCCACTGGGTCCCCCCTGTCCACATGTTTGTTAACCCCTTCAAAGAACTCTAATAGATTAGTAAGACACGATTTCCCCTTACAGAAACCATGTTGGCTATTGCTCAACAGTTTATGTTTTTCTATGTGACTGACAATTTTATTCTTAACTATTGTTTCAACTAATTTGCCCGGTACCGACGTTAGACTTACCGGTCTGTAATTGCTGGGATCCCCTCTAGGGCCCTTTTTAAATATTGGCGTTACATTAGCCGACTTCCAGTCTTTGGGTACCGAAGCCATTTTAAGGGACAGGTTACAAATCTTAGTTAACAGTTCCACGACTTCACATTTGAGTTCTTTCAGAACTCTTGGGTGAATGCCATCTGGTCCCGGTGACTTGTTAATGTTGAGTTTATCAATTAATTCCAAAACTTCCTCTAGTGACACTTCAATCTGTGACAGTTCCTCAGATCTGTCACCTACAAAAGCCGGCTCAGGTTTGGGAATCTCACTAACATCTTCAGCCGTAAAAACCGAAGCAAAGAATCCATTTAGTTTCTCTGCAATGACTCTATCATCTTTAAGCGCTCCTTTTGTATTATCATCATCAAGGGGCCCGACTGGTTGTTTGGCAGGCTTCCTGCTTCTGATATACTTAAAAAACAATTTGTTATTACCTTTGGAGTTTTTGGCTAGCCGTTCTTCAAACTCCTCTTTGGCTCTTCTTATTACACTCTTGCACTTAAGCTGGCACTGTTTGTGCACCTTTCTGTTTGCCTCACTAGGATTTGACTTCCACTTTTTAAAGGAAGTCTTTTTACCTCTCAGTGCTTCTTTTACATGGTTGGTGAGCCATGGTGGCTCTTTTTTGGTTTTTTTACAGTGTTTCTTAATTTGGGGTATACAGTGAAGTTGGGCCTCTATTATGGTGTCTTTAAAAAGCGCCCATGCAGTTTTCAGAGATTTCACTTTAGTCACTCTACCTTTTAGCTTTTGTTTAACTATCCCCCTCATTTTTGTATAGTTCCCCCTTTTGAAATTAAATGCCACAGTGTTGGGCTGTTGAGGTGTTCTTTCCCCCACAGGGATGGTGAATGCTATTGTATTATGGTCACTAGTTCCAAGCGGTCCTGCTACAGTTACCTCTCGGACCAGCTCCTGCGCTCCACTCAGGATTAAATCTAGAGTTGCCTCTCCCCTTGTGGGTTCCCATACCAGCTGCTCCATGAAGCAGTCATTCAAAGTATCGAGAAATTTTATCTCTGCAATATGTCCTGAAGTGAAATGTTCCCAGTCAATATGGGGATAGTTGAAATCCCCCACCATTATTGGGTTTTTAAATTTGATAACCTGCCTAATTTCCCTTAGCATTTCATCATCGCTCTTACTATCCTGGTCAGGTGGCCGATAGTAGATCCCTAATGTTATATTGTCATGGAAGCATGAGATTTCTATCCATAGCGATTCTATGGAACAAGTGGATTCGCTTATGATTTTTACTTCATTTGAATCTACATTTTCTTTCACGTATAGTGCCACTCCTCCTCCCGTACGACCTGTTCTGTCCTTCCGATATATTTTGTACCCCGGAATGATTGTGTCCCACTGATTGCTCTCTGTCCACCAGGTTTCTGTGATGCCTATTATATCAATATTCTCCTTTACCACTAGGCACTCTAGTTCACCCATTTTATTATGTAGACTTCTAGCATTTGTGTATAAGCACTTTAAAAACTTGTCCCTGTTTATTTGTCTGCCCTTTTTTAATGTGCCAGATTCTTGGTCATGTGGCTGTTTATCATCGGATCCGGCCCCCTCACCATCCTTTTCTGTCCTCTGTTCCTGACTATAACTATAACTATAACCTGGAGATTCCCTCTCGTCAGACTCTCCCTTAAGAGAAGTCTGTGTCCGATCCAGCTGCTCCTCTGCAGCAGTCGGCTTTCCCCCATCCTCTAGTTTAAAAACTGCTCTACAACCTTTTTAATGTTTAGCGCCAGCAGTCTGGTTCCCTTTTGGTTTAGGTGGAGCCCATCCCTCCTGTATAGGCTCCCCCCATCCCAAAAGTTACCCCAGTTCCTAATGAACGTAAACCCCTCCTCTCTACACCATCGTCTCATCCACGCATTGAGACTCTGAATCTCTGCCTGCCTACCTGGCCCTGCGCGTGGAACTGGGAGCATTTCTGAGAATGCCACCATAGAGGTCCTGGATCTCAATCTCTTTCCTAGTAGCCTAAATTTTGCTTCCAGGACATCTCTCCTACCCTTCCCTAAGTCATTGGTACCTACATGTACCACGACCACCGGCTCCTCCCCAGCACTACACATAAGTCTGTCTAGATGCCTTGAGAGGTCCGCAACCTTCGCACCAGGCAGGCAAGTCACCATACGGTTCTCCCGGTCATCACAAACCCAGCTATCTATGTTTCTAATGATCGAATCTCCCATTACTAACACCTGCCTTTTCCTAGCAACTGGAGTTCCCTCCCCCGGAGAGGCAACCTCCGTGCGAGAGGCAGCCTCAGCATCATCTGGAAGGAGGGTCCCAACTATGGGAAGGTTCCCCTCTGCTCCCGTTGACTGCTCTGCTTCCCTTGGGCATTCTTCCTCCTCAACAGCACAGAGGCTGTCTGAGCGGAGGTGGGACAATTCTACAGTGTCCCTGAAAGCCTCGTCGACAACCTCTCTGCCTCTCTCAGCTCCTCCAGTTCCGCCACCCTGGCCTCCAAAGCCCACACGCGGTCTCTGAGGGCCAGGAGCTCCTTGCACCGAATGCAGACATACGACACCCGCCCACAAGGCAGGTACTCATACATTCCACACCCGGCGCAATAAACTGGATAGCCCCCACTCTGCTGCTGGGCTTCTGCCTGCATTGTCTCCCAGTTAATGAAAGGGTGGTTGAAAGAAAGGGGTTTTAGAGTATGGTTTTGAAGTATAGGTTATATGGGGACAGGGGACCAAGGAGGACCTATGGGGCCCCGCCCTCCCTTGAAACTCCCTTGCAAAACTCCCTGTTAGCAGCCCCTCTTCGCAAGCTCCCTGGTTGCTTATGTGTGGCTTTATAAAGCCCTGGCCTGGGTTAATGCCCCACCCACTGATTAAGGCTGATTAAGCTCAGCCAATCACCAGAGGCTTCAAGCTCTCAAACTTACCTTTGAGGCTCACAGCCTCCAACTGCCAGCTCTAGCACACAGTCCTTCAAACAGACACACAGACAGACACCAACTCAAGCTCAGCACACAGCTCACAGCAGTAACCCCTAAACACCCCCCCCCCCCAATACTACAGACAGTCACTTACCCCACAGATTCTGCAGTAGCTCCTCCTTCACCTGGAGAACTCCCTTGCAAAACTCCCTGTTAGCAGCCCCTGTTCGCAAGCGCAAGATGCTATATGTGTGTAGAGTATTAGTGGTAATGTGTAGATGCAGTGAGGACTACTCTAGAAGGAGTTAAACATTAAACACTGAATGGTTTTGCATTGGTAAATTTGTTTTTCATCTTTCAGTGTTATTTACCCATCACATGTGAATACTAATAAGCAAAACACAGAGGAAGCAAAACATTATTACACTGCCCTTACCTGAAATGTATAGCTTTTCTGAGTATGCTTCAAAATGTTATTCCGAAAGTCAACATAAATGCCTTTGCTATTGCGAGAAATCACATTCAGGGCTTGCCATTGCCCCAAGTGCCACATCATGGTCTAGCTAAGATGTGGCAATATTTCCCTAAATTTAGAACAGATAATAATTGATGCATCTCAGATACTGTGGTGCAGTAGTAATGACTTTCTAATGGTGGCCATTGTGTCATTCTTAGGTGAGGGCTCCAGGATCACTTAAAATGGCTTATATGACATGATTAGAGGATTGAATAGAACTGATTGTCCTTCCTTGGGATTCCACCCAATAATAATAGAATATTTGCATTCTTTAAGTTACACAGGTGGGATTACACTTAGCAGAAGACCTAAGGAAGTAAAAGAAGATAGTTCTATGCCACCTTTCTGCTCCCCTGATCCTTGGTCTGTCCAGAAGCTGTTTCAACTACTGGGACCCTGTGGTCTGTTCCTCTGGTCATCACAACTCCTCCTGCCTGTGGTCAGCTCCCCACACCAAGAGGGTAGCAGGAGTCATAGAGCCAACTAAGACAGGAAATCTCCAAATGCTCCTATAAGACAGCTTTTTAGTTGATTAACATTGTACACTGCAAAGCAGCCCAGAATGCAGTTGAGTATCTGTCCCTTTCTGTTTAAATGGTTATTCAGTAATATGAAATAAATTTAACTTGTATTCTCAAGTAAAAATGACATTACCGGCCTAATTCCATTCTCATTAAAGCAAATGGTAAAAGTTTTATTAGCTAAAGTGATTGAAAGACTGGGCCATAAAACTGAGAAAAATAAAAGGGAAGAAAATTGGTGACCAGTGTCATAGTTCAAAGAGCAGCAGTGTAATAGAGAAAGACTATAATGCACACCTGAAAAGGCTTTTGAGAGATAATCAATGCCACTCTAACCCATGAAAACACAGAGATCTTTGAGATCTACATCTTTCTCTAAAGAGGATGCTCTTTTTATTCGAATTGCTGCACTTAGATTTTGAGATCTATATTCTTTAAAAATTAAAACATTAGAAATAATGATAAGTTTAACAGCAGTGTGCCCTGTTATCATTCCATCAGTGTCATTCTATCAAAGGGTATTGTCAGATATAAAAAACAAAAAATAAACAAAAGCCCTTCCTATGTCAGCTAAATTATTCTACGAACGCTTCAACCAAGCTGTTTAAAAATGCACTTTTGAGCTCTTGTCTTTTGTTGTGGATTTTTCTTATAACCTCATCATTATCTTTCTTTGTTCATAGACAAAAGGATAAAAGAAAATCTCACATTTCAAGGAACCGACAAAAAAAAATCAAGTGAGTGACATAGTCTCCAGTAACAGCAATTCTGGTGCATCTGTACAGTGGTCTATGGAAACAGCGCCTGGAAAATTATAAGGGTTATTTTCGTGTTCTCAAACGTGCTGACTGAAAACAAAATATTTTATTCTGTCGCCTCTGAGGCTGAGCTCATTATTATTATCTTTATTATTTCTGTTTACAAACAGACCAGAAAGGAGCAGGGGGAGAGAATCAAAGCAATTGTTGTGTTTCTCTTCTTAAAAGAAACAGGACATGAAACACCACAGTCACTTCTTTACACATTGTACTGCAAAGCATTTACCCATTCTGTTTTTAATTGCCACAAGTTTCTGCTATAGTTAGAAAAGAAAATAAAGGGGTAAAAATAATGTAATTTATTTCCAGCAATAATCCTGCTTAAACAATAAACACACAAATTTTTCCAGTACAGTATAATATTCTAGCTCAGACATCATAACACTCATTTATGTTTCCATAATGTACTTATTTTCTCCCTTAATTTTATAAGAGAGTGCAACAAAATTATATGCATTATGTGCTCAGGGGAGTGGAGTGTTAGGGTCACAAGCCATTATAATATTAGTCCCATGCTGAGAGAGCTTTTATTCCAAATGAATATAAGAATTTTTTTAGGTCATTGTGATTTTTAATTCTTTACATTGTACATTCAACTGTGGGACTGGGAGCCGCAGTTTATAAATGAGTTTACAACTCTATAAAATGAAGGTAAACATTAATTTGCAGGCTTTAAAAACACAGGGAATGAACATTAATGATACATTGACAAAGTGAAAATTCATGATTCAAGATACTTGAGAGCAAGTGTCATCGTAAGAGAAATATTTACATACTCACAAGTACCAAACTGCATTAACATACTTTCTCCAAAGGGAGCCGTTGAAAATTAGATGATGGCACAGAAGCTTGACTAGTCATGACTCAAAGATTTGCTGATAGTTTATAACTGGGCTAATCAAATCCAAACAAACAAACAAAACAAAACGATGAGTTATCCTCAATCATTTGCACTGATTGAGCACCCAAAAAGGCTAGATTCTTATATATGTCTTCTTAGCATTTCTGAGGTTTGAAAAACTGGATTGGAAAGACATTTTTATCATGAGATTATTAATTTGGTTGTTTTCCCTCAGACTAGAAATCCCATGAGAATAACATCTCTCACACTAATTCAGCATTTCTTTTCCAACCTTAGCCTGGACCAGGAAATGGTGATTCATGTGAGAAAAACTGCAATGTGAACAATTTTGAATTTCACAGCTTAGGTTTTAGGAGAGTTTTTATCCATTGGGGACGTGCTGTTTTGTAGAAAGCCAGTGACAATAACCCATGGCTTGCACTGTACTAGGGAGGGGAAAACAAAACATTTTTAATCAGAAGACAAAGAAAAGAGGGAAAAGAGGTACCAGTGAAAGTGTAACGGGGTTTATTGAAACTTTAAATCTTATCAGGGAAAACAGTGTTGCCAATTTTCATGATTTTATTGCATGCCTCATGGTATTTCATGTTTTTTTTTCAAGCCTGAGGTCTTGGATTCATGAGCATCTTAGCTTTCATAAAAATAAAAAATGTTAGTTTCTACCCCTCATAGTTGTGGAACAAAGCTTGAAAACATAACCTACATATACCTTAAATGTTGAAAAAACATACAGTAAACAAAGTATCTAAAATACATTTTGGTTTTTAACCCATGATTTTCAAACCCAGTTATTTTGGAGGAGAGATTCATAATTTTTGAATATGTGTGACTGATAATACTGCAATATTGTACTACTCCATAGTACTACTCCACATTAAGATCAGTACTGCAAGACAGGAGAAGCCATCACTGATAGAAAGGAAGTGGGGCTCAGGGATGGCTTGGGGAGCAAATCCAGTAAATTGGTTCTCTTTAGGGTCTGAATCTGGAATTCCTAGGAGAAGGGTGGACAGAAGTCCCCCTCTTCTTCAGCTCAGAGAGAGCTCTGGGAATGGTAGACCCAATGCTTTTAGGTCAGTCTGTCAAAGCATGCTGGAATCCTTACATAGTTGCATTCCCTTAGGGTGCATCTACACTAATAAATTAAGTCGACTTAAGCATGCTTAAGTCGACTTAATTTACTCTGCATCCATACTGGCATTTCCTTAAATCAACTTAAGCTGCTGCTTAAGTCGACTTAAGGAAATTCAAAGTTGACTTATAACATCTTGTATAAAGTTGACTTTGAAGCTTAAGTCGACCTTTTAAGTCAACTCAAGCAGTGTGGGTGCCCTAAGTTGACTTAGTCGACTTAGGGCATGAGTCCCTTTTCGCCGGGACCACTCAGGTCCCAGCAAGAAGGAAGCCCCATGGTCACGGGGAGAAGGAAGCCCCGCGCTCCAGCTGCCAGCTGCCGAGCAGGTGGAGTGCGGGTCTCGGGGAGAAGGGATCCCCACGCTCCCTCTTAGCTGGGACCCTGGAGTGCTGGCAGCTGTTTAGGGAGGCCCCGGGGCTTTCCTAAACAGATGGAGTGCGGCAATTGCTTGTGTAGTGCTCCAGCTGTTTAGGGAGGCCCAGGGGCTTCCCTAAATAGATAGAGCACTGTGCGAGCAATTGCCGGTGCTCCAGCTGTTTAGGGAAGCCCCCGGGCCTCCCCAAACAGCCGGAGTGCTGGCAATTGCCAGCACAGCTGCGCTCCAGCTCTTGGGAAGCCACGGGAGGCTTCCCAGGAGCTGGAGCTTGGTCCCAGCTAGGAGGGAGTGCGGGGCTCCCTCCTAGCTGGGACCAAACAGTCCTGGCCGAAGGGAGCCCCATGCTCCCTTCTAGCCGGACCGAGCAGTCGCCGCCAGGAGAGAGCGTGGGAGACCCGCACTCCAGCTGCTGAGCTGGAGCACCTGTCTCCCGCTCTCCCTCCTGGTCGGGACCACAGGGTCCCAGCTAGGAGGGATCGTGGGGCTCCCTTCTCCCCAAAACCTGGGGAGAAGCAAGCCCCATGCTCCAGCTGCCAGCTCCAGAGTAGTCCCAGCCTGCACTCTAGCTGTTCAGCAGCCAGCAGCTGGAGTGCAGGTTTCCCACTCTCCCTCCTGTTTGGGACCACTCGGATCCCGGGGAAGTTCTCCCCAGGACCCGAGTGGTCCCGGCTAGAAGGGTTCCCTTCTGCCCAGGACCTGAGAAGTCCCAAGCAGAAGGGAGCCAAGTGGTCCAGGGCAGAAGGGAGCTCCATGCTCTCTTCTCCCATGGATCGCTCAGGAGCTGGCTCTCCCTGGACCGAAGTAGTCGACTTTGAGAGTCTAGTGTAGACTCTCTAAGTCGAGTTAGTAAGGCCCACTTTAAGTCGACTTAGGAGTCCCGTGTGGATTCTCTAAGTTGACTTAATAAGGTCAAAATAATAAGGTCGACTTTATAAGGTCGACCTAAATTTTCCAGTGTAGACATACCCTTAGAAAGAAAGACTTGATAGTAGCTGGAAGGTGAGAAATGTTTCCATGAGAACAGAAGAACTAAGATCCACAAAATCTTTTGTACACACCACTGGGAGGAATGCCTGTGTCAACTTTGTTTTGAGATAATTCAATGCAGTGCTTTTTTTTTTTTTTTTTTTTTTAAAAGGTGCTGGTACTCAGCCCAATCCTGACCAAGAAACTGGGGATGGATTGGGTCCAGGGGCTGGATTGGGGGCAGGGCTGGCACAGGGGATGTGTCCCTGGGCCCAGACCCCAAAGATTTTGCGGTGCCAGTGATGCCCCTGGTCAACATCTCGGTGGATAAAAAGGTCCCATACTCTGTACCTGTGCATACTCTCAGAAAAGAAAAGCAAGTTACAGAGGGGTAGCTGTGTTAGTTTATTGCAGAAAAACAAACAGAGTCCTGTGGCACTTTTAAAGACTAACAGATTTATTTATCGCATGTGCTTTCATGGGAGAAATCCCACTTCTGATTCAACAGAATTGGACCTTCGTTCAGAGTCAAGTGACTATCCAAGAAAACGTAAGGAGAAAGGAGAGAATATTTAAATATTTGCTTGGACTCAGACACAGGTTTTCTACTGAAAGGTTTTGTGAACCAAGAAACTATAAAGTAGAGGGGGTAACCTCTGGGACAGAGAAACCTATGTTTTACTGAACTATGAACAGCAGACCCTCCTGGAGGACTCTGTGATATGCTAAAATGCTGAAGAATAAGACTTGGGGAAAGGAAAAGTGGTGGATTTTTGTTTTCTTTTGTTTTCTGTTTTGGTTATCTTTAAGTATCTCATGGTTGTGGCCTTTTTGTCTACTTTGGCCTGCCACAGGAAGCTGAGGCCTGTATTATGCAGGAGGTCAGATTATATTATTGTAATGGTTCTCTCAGACTTTAAATTTTGTGAATAAAAGGTGGAGAGGATTCCACTTTAATTAAGGGCCATATAGAGAAACAAAACTATGTCTGGCTCAAAATTAGGCCCCCAAATGTCCATGTGTAGTGTGGATATGAGTCACATTTTCTACTGAATCAGTTGACATATGCTTTGGTACTAGCTGCTCTTCTTTGGAAATTTTCCTAGTTCCATTGGAAACTTGAGTTTCCAGCTGGTGACAGTGCTTCATAACATTTGATATAAAGTAAGTCATAGTGGCATTTATAATTGTTATTCATCCTACAAGCAAACTCAGGCTATAGGCAGGTCTGTAAAAAGTCTCAATCAAACTATGTACACATCACAGTTTAAGTCAGCAAAGTTATGTCACCCAGGGGTGTGAATAAGCCAGCCCTCCCCAAGTGAGGTAATTTACACCAGCCTAAATGCTATGTTCATGGGAGAGCTTCTCAGAGGGGCTTTAGTATAGCCATAGCATCTGTAGTCTTAGGCCATTTCGCCTTTCACAAACCTAATTGCATTTCAAAGAACAGATGTGTAAGGATGAAGAGTGATTGATACTCATGCTAAACTACACTTCAAAGCATGCTAAACTACACTTCAAAGCAAGAGATAATTTGACAGTCTTAAGGATGAGAAGGATTCCCAGAGGAGAACAGAGAAAGAAGTTGCTAGAGTGATTTTTTCCACAGGCAAAACATGTTTTTATCCCAGTGAATATTAAAAAAAAAAGTGCCTGTTGAAAAACTGTATAGTCAGAATTAAACAAATAGAGGCCTTGATTGTGTCCCTTCAATACGGATCACACGCAGAATTGTGGTAAGAACAAAAGCAGCACTGTCCATGCTTGGGATTCAGTCATTAGTGACCAGCAATGGGTGAAGTTGCATTCTTTCAAAACCCCCAGAGTACAACTGGAAAGCCAGTGTTTGCATTGACTGAACTGATCCCAGTTTTAAGAAGGCTCCATGTTCATGTAAAGAGCTGTAAAATACATGCTAATATTTTTAGCGATTTGGTATAATATTCTGCACTGTTCTTCTAAGCATTAATTTGAGTTGAATTTAATTTTATCTGACCCAAGAGCTGGATGATATAGATGTGCAGAATATATCTGAAAGTGCTAGTTATATTTATGAATTTTATGTATTTAGAAGTGCAGTTTCAAGCTGTGCACAAAGTTCTGTTTGAATATCAGTGATTATTATAGATGGGTTGAGTGAATATGAGAATGAGCACAGAAAAGTTTGGACCAATACTTGGACTGTGAATGAGCCGTAAAAAGCTACAATCAGGTGTGTGTGCTAAGGAGTATTAAAGCTTTCCCTCGGGAGGCAACATGATCCAACTGTAGTTAGGTCCCAAGACAAGTCAGGCTGGTATTTGTTGGTATTTTAGTCCCTAGGAGCTATGACCACAATGATAACTGCCGAAGTGTTTGGTTTAGTTCATCACAAGTAGTAGTCTCTGGACAAGAAAGACCTTGAATAAAATTACTAGGGACGGTTCATGGTAGAGGTGGGGTGGGTTGGCAAAGCTATGATATACTTGGAAGTTTGCAGTGTACTTGCCTCATTTTGACTCTACTAATCCTTCCCTTTCCTGAGCATGACAGGTCCTACTTTTGTTCAACAGGAGCGTCATATTGGCCAAAACATTACAAAGATAATATTAAACATGATGCATTAATAATGACTCTCATTAAATACAATATCTAGTGAAAAACAGCCAAGAAGACTACAAAAAAGAAAATGGAATAAGACAAGAAGAAATAATCTCTCTTTAAAGCTCTTTGTAGCATTTTCCTTTCAAAGTCTGGCATAGGATGATAAGACATACAATTAAAAAACAAGCCTATGCCTCCTGGAAATTATAAAAAAACATCATATCTAAACACAGTTCTGCCTACATACCCTATTCCTATTTGCCTTCCTCTTCTCTGTTAATAATTACTAAGACTATTTGCATTACAAAGAAATCTTTCTTTTTAAGTGTTTATTGCCTACCTTGAAACACTTATCATGGGTTGTGACGTCATTGTTGAGGACAGTGAAACAATAGTGAAAAGAATCAAGGCCTTATTACTTTATGGGACATCTTTCCACTTGCTTGCACAAACAGGTGAGTACGGGATGAATTTCTTCAAAGGCACTGTCCCATTTTGTCCCTGTTTTTCACCTTCCTCTGTAGCATGGGGAACAGCTCACTTGCTGGTGGATTTTCCATACCTTAAAGTCTTTAAATCATAATTTGAGGACTTCAATAACTCAGTCATAGGTTAGAGGTTTATTACAGGAATAGGTGGGTGAGGTTCAGTGGCCTGCATTGTGCAGGAGGTCAGATTAGATGATCATATTGATCCATTCTGACCTTACAATCTATGAGTTTATTGCCCAGGATAAGCCCCAGGTGCAATTGTTGAGAATTGTGTAGCAATTCCTCACAGAGAAAATTAGCAGGGCCACTGCATGTCACCTATATTACTAGAGCAAAATGAGTAGCCCCATATTCAAAATGGTTGCCATCACCAAAGCCTGAGATGTTGGATAGGAGAATAACCTGTCCAGTGAGCTTTTGAGCACGCTTAGACCCCATCCCTACAATTTTATTTTCACAGGTAGTCTCCAGCATGCCAGAAGTGGTGTGGGTGGCAGGAGGAATACAAGCTTGCTGGCCCCTAGACTATTTTAAACTGTGGGCTGGAACCTAGTGAGCGGGACTAGGACTGCAGGGAGGAGGTGAAAGGACTAGGCCCAGCCACTGCTGCAAAGTGGGTCAGGGAGACCTAGTTGAACCCTGGAAGGGGTTGACTTTGGGCTTGGCTAGACGATTGAGGGCCCCAACAGAGACTGAGAGCCAGGGGTATGTGGAAGAGCTGAGCACAGACTATCAGCAGGTAGAGCACTTGAGCAATTCCCCAGAACCATCACCAGGAGGTGCCCTGCTGCAAGTTCTGTGCACAGGACTGCTACAGTCATAGTAAGAGCCTTACTAGAATAGAATAAGGGTTCCAAAATTGAGATTGATTTCCATTTTAAATCTTGGTCTTTTGTGCTTGACATCCTGGTCATTTCTAATTACATTATTGTCAAATCTGTTAACATTTAAAAATAACTGCCAAGTCAGATGCTTGTTTAAAGCTTTAAACACGTTAGTTTCCTCATTTCAGTTCCTTACATTATTTTTAACTTAGAAAAATTAGTTTTAACAGGAAAAAATCAGATATTCCAGCAGTGAATTTCTTGCATGCATTGAACCATTTCAACTCATTGCAAGATATATTTTAAATCAATTATAACATTTAGAGCTTGAAAAACTAACTGTAGTACATGCTCACTATTTTATCTTCAAGTGTTTTTGTTTTGAAGCAAATGAACCTCTGTGCTTGTCTTTGTAACATAAGACTTACATTTCTTGTGTTTAATAGGTAATATGTGAAATAAATTCCTGTGTTACTTTAGCAATACAGTTATTGGGACTGAGAATTAGGATTTCTGGTTAGAGCTGGTGAGAAATACTGATGAAATAGTTTTCAGTTGGAAAATGCAGAGCTATCTAAATTTCAGCACTTTACAAAAATATCAAAGGAAAATGGGTGCGGGAGGGGGGAGGAAGAGTTCTGAACATCATCAGTGTGACATGCTGTACTGCCGCACATCTCTCTGATATGATCTGTGTATCTTTCTTGTTCACCCTTGCAGTGTAATTGTGTGGTTTAATGCAAAGAATGTCATAGGTATTTTTGAAATGCCAATGGCATGCTCTACATTACTGTTAAGGTAGCATGTTTCCTGCAACATCATACAGATATGAAAGATGTCCCAAGCATATTTCACATGTCTCAGGTTGGGGGCAGGCAATCAAAGCTAGGCTCACACAGCCAGAAGAAATATGTATAAAGAACAATGAAGCTCAAGTGCATCGGCCGAGGAAAAATCTCCTGGCTGCAAGAAGGGAGGGAAGATGGGGTTTAAGAATGGAGAAAGACATGTTTTGAACTGATTTTAGCTTTTTGCTATGGGAGTCCATCTTGCAAGCAACCTCAGGGATGGATACCTATATACATTGTGAGAAGGACCTGACTGGAAAACCATCAGGAGCCAAAGCATGCAAGTAAGCTAGCAATGGACTAGAACAGTGACCTTAGTTTAACATGCAAATTCTTTTATTGGACTATGATTATATCCTTGACTAACTGAAGATCTGGTTTTGCACTGATTTGCCTTGTACTCTCTCGAAATTGTTTTAATCAAGACATTGCTTTGTTTTTTATCTAAAGCAGCAAGATGTTAGATGAGCCTGTGTGAATGGCTAACTTGGAAAATGGCTGGTGCATATTGATTTCTTTGTTAAACTGATAGACTGGTGTAAATGAGCTTACAAGACCCAGTGGGTGTTCACTGAACCTTGCAGGATGGTAGTTCCCAGTTTTGTATCTGGGGGCTGGGGGACCCTTCCATGAGTGGCTAGTGAGAGCACACTTCCACTGCCTGAGAGTCCAATTGCATGATGGAGGCTGGTTTGAACAAGCTTAGGAAAGGGGGCTCACCCTGCAAGGTGGGATAAGTCACAGTCCTGGGGTGGAGTATAGGGCTGGCACAGTGGTGCACCAATCCAGCTTGCAGGAGGTAAACATCACAGTTGGAATAAAATGGTTCTTTTGTTTTGAAATGTGTTTCAAACTTTTGTTGTTTTCTATTGCATTATATATTGCAAAATAAAGTCAGTTGAAAAGAAATGAAAAGACCAGGGTTTTCCTATCTAGGAATGAATGGAGACTGAGTTGAAGATCAGTTAGTTTGTTTTTTTTTGTTCATTGGTCACTTTTAGTATTGTATTTCTAAGCACACAACACATTTGCAAATGCAAATCTTTCTCCACATTTTATCTTCCTTAACACTTTTGTTTTTGACTAAAACCTAACAGATATGGTTTGTTTGGGGTTTTTTGTTTTTTTTAGGTTGGGTCTATTCTGATCTGGGGTCTTGTTGTGTCATGGCAATCAAAATTAGTCAGTCATTATAGCATCTGAAATTGAGATCTCTAGTTTAATTAAAATCAAACAAAGAAATGTTATTTAATTTGTACACGTGTATAAACACTGAGGTTAAAAAGGAATACCATAACAATTATGCAAACCTACCATAGCTCTATTTCTTCAGTCCATTTAGAATCGTAAAAAGTGGAAAGGACCATGAGAGAGAGAGTGCAGTCCCCTGCACTCATGGCAGGACCAAGTACCATCTTAAACCATCCCTAACAGGCATTTGCCTAACCTGCTCTTATCATTCACTTGTCTTATTTTTTTCCAAGCATTCTCTAACTTTTTTCTGTAGATAGTTTACTTATGGAAGAACTACCATCATCAGTTTCTGATAACATCAAGCAATTACTAGTTTTATAACACAGTAGGCTACATATAACATTTGGAAACTCAAGTATCCTCTAGAATAGTCAAGGACTTAACCAATGAGTTAAGTAGTGACTGAGGTAAATACAGTAGAAATTAAATACATCTATCTTGGATGTTAGTCCCAGAAGCGATTACTTGAATTAAAAGTGTATAGCATCGTAAAATTAAGTGTCTTGTATATTTTAAAGTTGTATAGAACCACAAATAATGACATATTCAAAATGGTTGCCATCACCAAAGCCTGAGATGTTGGATAGGAGAATAACCTGTCCAGTGAGCTTTTGAGCACACTTAGACCCCATCCCTACAATTTTATTTTCACAGGTAGTCTCCACACTCATTTGGGCCCTTGTGTTTTCAATGATATAAGAATCTACTTGAAAAGCCCTGTCTGGAAACATCAGTCTCTTCTAAATCTGTTCCGATCATCTTTAGGGGTATGTGTATAAATTTCAAAACAGTCATAGTAAAGAAATAAGGTCTAAATTTAACATGCAACATACAGCTGTTTCCTCTTGATGAGAAAATAATCTCTCGTATCATATTACTCATAGACTGAAGGCATTTTATATGCAATTATGGCAATGTTACCAACATAGTATCAATGTATGCAAGCTAGTTTTATCCTCAGCTAAAACTCTGAAATGTCTTCAACCTGCTGTTCCTAGAATTCATTAGCCAGTAGTTCTTACACCCTCAGGGTTTTTCAAAATGAAGGAAAGAAAAGCAATTAATAGTGAAATGACATACTCAGCAGTTCTTCAGAGTAAAACTCTTTATGCAGAAGGAAATTTCCTGACACATCTGCTAGCTATTGTCAGGAACATGATAAGAAATTGCCCCTGGCTTTTAAAACATATTTATTAATTCTTGGGACCCTGCTAAGCATAGTTATTATGACATAAGTATCAATTAAAAATGTAGCCATTTTAATTGCATTTCTTAAGTTTAAAGGAAAGATCTTCTCTTTGCTGGCCATGAAAGGAGTTTTCTCCTGATAGACATGGAGTTGCAACTTCCATTCCAAACCCTATTTTCAGTTGCCTATCTTTTTTTCAAATTTATTTTAGGCCAGTAATTTCTATGCTTAATCAACTGCAAAAAGGAAATTTTTAGCAGACTGCAAGCACACTTCATTCAACCCTTCTTGAATTATTGGAACAAATGTAACTTTCTGGGAAAAAAGTGATTCAAGGTGCTTAAATGGGGTATTGTTGTGTTAACCCATACCAACAAGCCATTCTTTGATCTATATACAATTGTAGAGGCCACTGGAACTGCTGGCTCTGCTAATCAGATGCAAGAGGCTTCATGTAGCCCCTATTTGTCTTTCCACTTTAATGATTTACACAAAATCAACAGACCTGTTGATACCCAGAAATTTTGGAATTGAGTGGATATGGCATGGCAATCAAATTGTTACAGACTAGTGGAAACAGGCAGGATAACTGACATGCAACCAATGTGAGGGAAGATATCCCTTTGCTTGGCCAATTAGTTGACGGTGGACTCGTTTGACAATTGGAAATTGCTGATGTAAATCAGTGTGGATCAAGTATCATGCTGTCTGGAGTGGTTCATATGAATGCCAACCTCAGGGCAGACTGTCAAGAAGTGGGATAGAGGACCCAAACTGCCTCTAATTCGATTTTACCAAGCCAAGAAATTTGATCATATAAAGTACTATAACACTGTTACCCCACTCACAGACAGCCCTCTTGGGCATTCCAGTCTGTCTTGCCACTCAGGCAAGCTGGACTTTGAGAGGTGGTGGCTAAATCTCAAAGTTTATAAAAATTCAGGTTGCTTCCAGTCCCAAGAAGCCAGAAACTTACTCCAGGTCAAGTTGTACTTCAATCTCTCATCAAAGACAATGCCTATAGTCAGTCCTGTAGTAAACTAACTAAAGAACTATTAACTAGGAAAAGAAATGAAACTAATTACAAGGTTAAAACAGGCAAAAATAAATACACAAAAGTTTATATGCACCCTCTATTGTTTTAAAGGTGACAGAGTTGTAGTAATGTCAACTCTGAATGGTTTTTTAGGTTTATCCCAGGCTGACCCTGCAGATATCTGCTTCTAGTTTGAGTACCATTCCTCAGAGCTCAAACAGTAAATTAGATGTTTATTCTTGAATTCCAGAAGAAAGAAATAACAACTGACAAGCTGATGGAAGAGCCTTTTGCACATAGCTTCTTTGTGTGAAGGAGAAATTAACAAAATCTTTGTATTGTGATCTTCCACAACAGTCCATTTTGTTTTTATAGGCCTTCTTGATGGATAGGAGACAATCCCTACTGACTCCATTCATGGTTTCAGAGCAAAAATTTTTAGTTATAAAGCAAAATCTTAAATACCTTGTAGCATGTGACAAAGATATTCTAAGTGGGATTAATGCATGCAGCAACTTCCAAGGACTTCATAAAATCTAAACACAGTTATAAATTCAATACCCTTAACCATACTAACATGCACATGAAAAAGATCAGTTTCCAGCAATGTTTCCAGTGTTCAGCCAAGGCCTAATGCTTTGGCGAGAGCTGGCATCTGGTATACCAGCATCATATTAGATCTGCAATAGCTTAAAACTAGAGAAGTGCTGCTAGGAAGAATTAAATTAGGGTATTTGGGAAATCAAAATAAGGGTGTTTTATAAACAAACTGTGTATCTCAGTTGTATTTGATACAGTAGGTAAATATAGTGCCAGAGTGAACTGATTTCTTGAGACTATAGCTTTCTGTATTAATGAAGATTGGGTTGATGTTAATAGCAAGACTTCCATCTATCATCTTGAGAACTGGATCAAGTCCTTCATAAATCATTTGCTTAGTTATTCAAGTTGACCGCCTTTCTTTAGGTCAGCTCACTCTTCCTCAAATATTTGAGAACCCAATTGGCAATTCAAAAAACTTTGAGCATGGAAGCCACTAGAAAAGTTGAAAATGAGTATTTTAGTAGAAGGGGTTTTTCTTTGTGTCTTTCTTGAAGGGCTCTCTTTTGTTTTGTCATGGTTATTCCATTCCATGAATCACAAACAAATAAGTTGCTAGTGAAATAAGGAATATATGCCCACTTGGATAGAGCAGTCAGTTCTATGCAGGAGTTAAATGTGTAAGGCAAGTCTGAGACTTGACTGATGTGTCAGAACTTGAAGACAGCCACTGAGGCATTCATAAGAGTGAAGGTATAGTATTTTTAAGATGGTGAACTTGACTAAAATATCAAATCGGAAAGGAAGCAAGCTTAAAGCTGAGACATGAAGTGACAAAACACAAATGTTAATCCAAAATAGCAAATTTTATATTTTGTCCAACATACATATAAATATTTCATATTAGCTCGTGTTTCTGGTAATCAAATGTCACATTTATGGTATGCCTGCACATTACATGTTCATTTAACTTAATATTGCACTCATCGCATACTTGGTGTGTCTTAAAAAATAAGTGTGCTTTATTTCATTCAGGAAATCATACTAGAACTGAGCATGCTTTATAAACAGCTCATAATGGTTTTACAAATTGCTTAATATCAGAATAGAAATCTTTTGAAAAGTGAGTGTAATCAAAGATCTACTGTTAACTGTTTGCAATCCACTTCAGCTGTCAGAATTTCAAACACTTTAATTTTAAAACTCATGGGTTAATGCTTTGAGCATTTGGGATCAAAATGTTAGTCACCGTTCAATCCAACAGTGCTGCTTCTATTTCAGATAAGAGGTATTTTAGTTTTCATTATAAAGTCTTTTAACTAGTGTTTAATACATTCATACTACTTATGAGCTTTTTATGGGATTGTGTTATCAGGTTGCTTTAAATACTAACTCCTATAAGTGATCAGCAATAAAACCATTGGAAATTTATTAAATCCATTACAATTTGGACCTATAACTGAATACAGCATAATTACAAAATGGCTCTAAATAGTGCACTGCATCCACATTGCTGCTTATAGTCACTCCTTAATTGAGTTCTAGATAGGCAGATTATAGGTAGCTTTGGACAAAAAATATAGGGCCAGATTCAGTCAAGAGTCTCTATGCTGGGAGATGCAAACACAAAGCCTGGTGTAGGTTTCCTGGTGGTGGAAAGTCTGCCAAGAGGAGAAGTTGCAAAGATGCAGGCAAGTCACAACTACCCTTTCTTTGGGGAAAAGGACCTCACAAAATGACCAGGAATCACCTGGGAAAGTGCTGATTTAAATACATCCTACCTTAACCTCTGTCAGTAAGACTCCTTTACAGCTATCGGCAGTCCTCATACAGTGGGACCTCTGAAGTAGGTCTTCCCCAGAGCATGGCAACCTTCACTGATGCAGGTGTAACTGTACTGGCTCTTGTGAGCAGGTTGGAGTCTAACCAGTAATGTGTAATAGCTAACAGTTGTTTGAGCACCTAATACATTGATTCCTTTATAGCACTCTTTTTAATAGATGGCTACTATAATTACTATCCCCCATTCTATTTTCCTTTTTTTGTAAAACTTGAGTAGCTCGTGCATTGCCTTTACCATATGCTCCACTGCTGTTTGCAGCAGCTCTGATTATACTGTAGTTTTTCTAGCACCTTTTCCTTTTTTGAACTTTCTATCAATAGCTTTACTACTTTTAGGGATTCCAGCATCTGCTCTCCCTCATTTGTGCTGGGAAGCATCTCCAGGATTGTTTTATCTACTGTGCTCTGCACATAATGCAGCTGTTCAACATATTCTTTCCATTGGTTATTCTTTGCCTGTTTGTCCTCATGGATATTTGTCCTTGGTCAGATAATTATGCAACACAAATGGGAATTGAGTGTGTGCCAATTACATTTGCACAGAAAAGTTGGCCCTGCGTAATAGTGCAAAGTTTAAATAAAAGTATCTGAAATGGTCTTACAAAGATCAGTTATTGTTCTCAAAGTAAGGGTGAGTTTTGAACAAATAGACTGTCATTACTAGTTACAAAGGGCAGAAATAGTGCTATGCATGAATTCAGCTGTAAACAGCAGGGCACCAGTGTAGAAGACACCAAGATATATTCTAAGCCAGGTTGCTGTACACTGGAGCACAGTTGTCTTTAGACAGATAAATCTGTCCAGCCATCTTGTACAGGAGGGTTCTGAAAGCTACTCCTTTAAACATTTTTGGTCATAGTAGGACTCCTCTGTAAAATCATCATCACATCTTTTTCTATGACTGTGGAAGGACTTCAGTTGCATTAGTTTCAGATGACCTGAAGTAGCTAGGTAACTCTGAATCTTGGAAAATGAAGGAATTTGATGAAACAATATGGAGTTAAAATTTACAGCAACAGGTATCACTATTAAATGTTGCTCTGTTTTTGTGCATTAAAAATGGATTCACCAATGGAGAAGTAGTGCCCTACTATAATGAAAACAAAGGTGATGTAAAAGGTCTTTATCATCTTCTTTGCTTGACTAATGGTAAAATATAAGAGATAATAATGCTTTGCATGTCTAGCATTTTTCATACGTCTCATAAAACTTTACAAACAATAGCTAGTCCTCATAACACTACTTTGAGTGTGTATAATTACACCCAACTTCAAGATGGAGAGCCTGGAAGAACCAAAACTTCCAAACATGGGTGCCTAACGTTAGACTCCTGCATCCAGTGGGAGCTGCAGGTGCCTCAGCAACAATGGGGAAAAAAGCCAATGGAAGTGACTTGTTTGTTATCACATAATGAATAAAAATCAAACAGGAGTCTGGACTCCAAATCCCCCAGTCTAATTACAAGACCACAACCACTTTAGCTTCAAAGACTATTTGACATTTACTATATCTACAGGACATGAAAAAGAATATCAAAAGATTAAGTGTTGGTGTTCAAATGGGTTAATCATTCTGGGAAAAAAAAATCAGATTCATTTCCAATGGGCATTATTTAACGTGGGGTAGGGAAGGTATTTAGTTATTCTATCTACTCCTGCATAGAAAGTAGGCTTGATCTCGCTATTTAAGTAACTTTTTGAGCAATTTTATTTGAGGTAACCTTTCTTTTACCTCCAAATTTATTCTGTATGTCAACTTATTTATATGATTTCTCAGACTTGTTGAAAGCAGTTTGTTTGTCACTCACTGTAAACAATTAACATACAGAAGCCTTTAGCTAAGATGAAAATAGAAACTTAAAAAATTTACTCAAACCTCAGCATTTAACATTTTAAAGGACTATTTTGGATGGATCATTGCATGTAGGAAAGAAGTTTCTCTTAAGTATACTTATTCTGCCCACCAGGGAGAATGCCCTTTAATTTAGGGCAGCAATTATTGCATAGTATTTATTATATGTATTTTCTCTATACTTTGTTTATTGGACACCTCATTTATAAAAGGCTGTATTCATCTCAGTATGTGCACAAAGCCTGTTTGTAGAAGATGTGTGGAAGTATAGGTGGTTTTATGTTAACTTTTCACAAAGTGAAGCAACTAAAATGCATATCATTTAGTTCAGTCTGACTACATTAGTTGCAGATTTCTTTTTCACTGCACTTTATCAGAAAAGTAACACTGAGACTCATGGTACAGATGGTAGCTGAGTCTGAAAAATTACTGGTTTATTAGGTAGTTACCTAGTTCAAGAAAGGAATATTGTCAAATGCTTAACAGATATTGAGGGTTCAGGGATTTTAAACTATTTCTTCATTTTTTGGCCTCTAGTAAGTCGTCACATTTATGAAATACGTACACTAATAACTAATAGGCTTGTTATAAGATGTTGTATAACAGTTGGTTAAAAACTGGGGCAAGCGTTTTGCTGACTTTCTTGTATTTTCTTTCAAATTAGAAATTTGAAAAACTTTGACCACCTCTTGGTTTATAAAGTGCTTGGAGAGTCATAAATGTTTTGTAAATGCAATCATTATTGATTTTTTTATTTATACTATATCTTTGCATTAAATTGTGAGTCCAAAGTATAATAAAATTAGTGATTAACTCTTCAGTACCAGTGAAATATTTATCCTAAATTAAGAATAAACTAGACAGATCCACATGAGAAATAAAATAAGAGAGGATAGGGGCAGCCACAGGTCTGCCTGCAATTCCCTTAGATGGAAGTGACATTCTATTGAGAACATAGGGGAAATTTCCTGTATATGATAAGTAAAGGTTGGAATTAATGCCCGATGTTCAATTAAGCAGAAAAGAAAATGGCTTTTGAGATGGAGAACTATGAAGCTAACTAATTTTAGTTAGTTCGAATTAACTTAATTTGAACTAGCATGGCCCCACTAGAATGCTAGTTTGAACTAGCCGTGTCCATGCAGGGCACTTGCTTAGTTCCAATTAGTCATTTGCATGAAGGTCAGTCTGCCAATTTAGTTTGAACTAAGCAGTTCGTTCAAACTAATAGGGCCACATTGACTTTATTATACCTATTTTGAATTAAGGGTTGGTTCTAACTAAGCAATTGAATTTTAATTTGAATTAAGGAAGCCCTTAATTCAAACTAATGAAAGCCTAGTGTGGCCAAGGCTTAAGTTAGTTTGAATTAAGTTTCCTTTAATTCAAATTAACTTGCAAGTGTCGACATAGCCAAAGATGACGGGTTTGTGTGATTCCAACAGAAAATGACTTATGATTTGCAAGCACAAACCAGTTTAATTCCCACTTTTAGAATTGTTCAATGGTAGAAGCATAGCTTCCAGAGATCACTAAATGCCATCTGTGTCTCAGTCCTGCTGCCATAGCTGAAAGACTCACCCACTCAGGCAGAGTTATTCATGGTGAGAATGCCCCACAGTGCAAATGAGTAGTATGTATGTGAAGAGAGTAGTTAAGTATCAGGGTGCACTGCCTGGAGATGTGAATAAGCTTGCTCTCAGGAAAGCATTGGAGGGTGGACTGTGAGGAGGGCTCATTTCATATTAATAATAATTGGTCTTGGACTGTTCCAGTTTCTGTTGAAATCAATGGCAACTCTCTTTAGCCACTATGGGAACTGAGCCTTTGATGATGGTTGGCCCTCCATAGAGACTATATTGCCATGCCAACCTATATTAATTATTTTTATTAAACTCTGTGGAGCCAGAGCATATCATTATATGAGGTCTCTTGGGGTCTTCCTTCTCTCTTTCCTAGGCTGACCCAATCTCAACTCCCTTCCCCAACAGATCCCAAAGTACTAGAGTTCATTTCACAGAGACTGGAGGTGGGGTGGGATTTTAATTGGAGTCAATGGGAAATCCTATTGAATCATTGGGTTCCTGAACTGACTTTCTTCCAATTTGATATGCTTGTAGGTCTTAGTAAGACTTTCAATCAGCCAAATCTGGAGACTATGAACTTTAATGACATTTATAGTTGGTTACTTTGTATAAAATTCCAGTCTGCATTATGTTGTACATTTTATTCCTTTACAGACTGATCCTGTTACAAAGATAAATAACATTTCAAAATATAAGCAGAAGAGGGCAGGGTTAAGGTTGAGCTTTCAGCTTTACTCTGCATTTCTCACCTCTGAGTATTCAGTTTCCTATTCTTACTGTTGCATTAATTCATATTCTTTTTCATGAAATATAGCAAATGTTGCTGCTATAGGCACTACCAGGTATGGCTACAATGATGAAGCTTATGCTCTGATAAAGATCAAAGATGAGAGACTCAATATTTGTCTGTTACAGTACAATATAAATGTAAATAACATTGTCTGGTTTGTTTGGTCTGAATTGTTTCATGTGTTAAAAGTTATTTGAGTTCAAATTCATCACTATATATGAATAAAATCAATTTACCATTTTACTTAATTAAAATCCTCAGTTCAAATGTTCTAGGACTATTTACATAAAATATGAGCAAACTGAACTTTTATTAGTGACTGAATATCAGCTAAATGATTCTAGTTATGAGCAAGGGGACTTTCTCCTGAGCATTTATTTTCTTTTTCACAGACTAGTATTTGAATATTATTAATGCTATTTTTATGTGGCAGAGAAAGTCTATGTATTCTACATCTGTAATTATTTTTATGAAAACCCAATTTCTTCCCTTTGATAGGAAAGAGCAAGTCAATAAAAAGTAAATATATATATAGGCTCTATATGTGTAGACATTAAACTGTCTGCTTTTGGAAAAGATTCAAAACTGATGTCTTGGCTACTTGTGGCCATTAAAGATGTCACAGCATTTTTTTACAAGAGTAGAGGTGAAGGTTGCAGCGTCATGGCTAAATTCCAATTGGATAACTATGTTTTGCTTAATTCAAAAATTCCTTAGTAGTTTCTGTTGGGTTGATTTTTCTCTTTTTCTTCTGAATTATTGTGTACTGCCCTGCTTAAGAGCTCTCGTTTTTCTATCCCAGTGGAAATTGTTTATTGTAAGTGGAGAAGTGATTCCTTAAAGTTTCTCAAGTGCTACATAAATGCAACTACAAAAGGTGCTATGTAAAAGTCAGTCCTTCAGTTCATCTTTCTCCATCTCTGCATTGTGGCAAAGTCAGGCCAGATGGCTTTAGGAGGGTAATCCTATTTGGAACCCGGGGAGGTGGGCAGGCACTAGCCCGCCCACTACTATAGCTCCTTCCCTAGCCTAAGGGGAGGAAGCGCTGAACCCAGCTTCCAATTAATTACGGGGGACAACAAATGACGAACAGGAACAGGTATGAAGGTCAGAAGTTCAAAAGAAGGGATTCGGAGGGGGACACCGAGCAGAGAACCTTGGACAGTGCCCACTGCTCCCAAAAGATGTCAAGGGAGCCAGCGGACGCTGCCCAGAGGAACTCTGCTTGGATGCGTGAGCTGACGAGGGACCAGAAATAGGCCCCACAGTTGCAGGAACCTCCTTCAGCCAACCTCCTCTCTCTGGTTTTATAGATGGCTACTTTGGCGTAGGCCAAGAGGAGGTTGGCGAGGAGGTCCGCGACTTTGTGGGGCCACGGATGGGGAGTGCATATAAAAGAAGGTGTGGGGAAAAGTGCAGCCAGAACCTCAATAAGAGGTTCTGGAGGAGCTGGAAAAGGGGCTGCAACCTGGCGCATTCGAGGTAGGCATGCGCCAGGGTCTCTCTCACTGCAAAAGGGGCAGGTGTCGGGACGGGGAGTGAACCGTGCCAGGAACATGCCCGTGCTCACAGCTCCGCGAAGGAGCTGCCAACTTATATCCCCGGCGGGCTGTGGAGTCAAGGTGGCATACAGACTGGCCCACCGGGGGTCCTCGCCCTCCACGGGTGGATTTAGGAGGGTAATTGAAGGCAGGTTTGTCAGCCCTAGGATGTTGCAAGCACTGTTCCCAGCAGGCAGAGGAGAAACAGCTCCAGGGCAATTGGGGACACCTGGGCCCTATTAAGGGCTGTTCCTGGCCCAATAAAAGACCCACCTCCACCAGCTCAGTGTGGGAGTTTAGAGGAGGCTGGAGGAGTGGAGAGGAGAGAAAGTGAAGCAACATCAGATAGGGTTAGAGGAAGGGAAGGAGGCTAGGCAAGGCCTGGGAGGCTTGCCTCGGCTGCTGCAGCAGGGGCAGCAGAAAACTCCCCTTCTACAAGGACTGAGTCCAGGGCCATGAAGCCACAGCCTTGACAGGGAGAAGTGGGCTTGCCAGGGAGGCTGACTTGCCACAGGCCCTACTACGCCAGGGGATTGGACATTAGGTGGTACGAGCTGGGGAGTACTCTGCCCAGCATATAATTATAAATGCCAAAAGCCATTGAAGCTATAGTCATTTACTCCAGCTGAACAATCAGCTCTACATATAGCATCTGTGTTGTGCTGTTCATCAGAGGGTCTCGGTGTGCATTGCAAACAAGATGACAGATGAAATTCATTCAGGATTATAGCCAGGGCCATGAAAAGTCCTCAGTGAAACGCAACTGCTGTATTACTTTTTCATGGAGTTAGGCAGCTGCAGAGCTGCTGTACAGGGCTATCCAGAATAGAGAGGAGTGTTTGGTGGCAGGCCAAGGGAGTCATGGAGACCTGTTTCTAGGTCCAGAGTTACACAAATCAAGAGTCAAAACCATTGCAGACCCCTATTCCAACCTCAAGACTTGAATATCAGCTGCAGACAGGATTCAGAACTGCACCTTCATGCTGGGGTGGATTCTGTTTACCATCATATGCATAGTACCTGGTACAAAGCATACTCACTCAGGCTTCCTTCAGTCATGCAGGAAGAAATGGGTGTGTGAATTTAACCCTAAACATCACAACCTCTTTGCTTCATTGCTGCCATTTACAAACTAAACAAATATTAGCAGCAGACTGTGGCTCCCTGATTCTGGGGCTGGTTCCATACTTCTCACAACATTTTTTGAGACACCTTAGAACTGCTGTACAGTACACTAGCTGGCATCTTCCTCTTAGGGACCATCACCAGTCAAGAACAACAAAGTGCAGTAATGCTCCTTCCCATCTTCCACATGTCCATTGCATTGGTGCCCGCAAGCTGTAAGAAACCTCAACGTGGATGGGAGATCTGGCCAGTTTACAGCCTTGGGTGGGGGAGGGGAAGAGGGAGGGTATTCTGATGATGCAAGAGAATGCTATGGGGAGAGACTCTGGCCCTGTTTCTCTGCTACACGTACAGGTTAAGGCCAAGATTAAAATTGGGTGCTAATGTCAAAGGGAGTTGAGTACTCAACACCTCTCAAACTCGGAACACTTTGACTGAAGTGAAAATATTGGCCTACATGGTTTTTCCAAGGCTACACAATGACTTATTGGCAGAACTTGGAAACAGAAATGAGGACTCCTGATTTCAAGTTCCCATTTTAATAACTAAACAACATTGTGTTACTTTATCATGGGACTGACTCCCAATCATTTGGTTACAATTCCTAAAAAACATTCCTAGTAACAATTCTACACCCTTAATTCTATAAAGGTTAAATCATTTGTATGGAAGAAATGGACAAAGTTTCTAAATGTAACCAAGGGATTGCAATTAATCACTCTTAAAAATCCAATTTATGACAATTTAAAACTTCTAATCTGCTTTTCAAAACAAATGTAGTTGACTCATTTTTTGTAATTCAGTGTAAGGTCTGTAATTTTTTTAAAGAAAATGAGGACATCCATGATTGATCAAATATGCTGCCTAATTAAAATGTAAATTAAAAATTATCTTTTTTGTTCCAGCTATAAAAGTACTGTGAAGATAAACTTCAAAGGTTCGTGATGGCTGTCTCACTTTCTTCAAGGAAATTTAGGTAAGTTATTAGAAGTATGCAGAGTTCATTGGTCTATTGTATTTGTATTTTTGTCTTTAGCAAACACCTGAATAACTTTACAGTAGTTGAAAACATCTTAGGTTCAAAGGGTACTGTGGGGACATTTAATAGGTAGAATGAGACTTATTTTTTTGAGGGAAATTCCTAATTCAGACCTAAGCACAGTTTTTGTGGTCTATTAATATGTACTTTCCTACTGTTTGTTGCAAGGTAGCAGCAGGTACCTCTATAGTACCCACTACTGTTTTTTAATGATGGATAAAGCGTTGCCTCTTTTTGCTTCCACGTAGGAGACACTGAAGATGAATTAGTATTATATTATACAATTTTTTTGGAGAGAGCTTAAAATGCAGCTACAGAAAACCAAGATGTATAAAAACCCCTACATTTCACATCAGCCAATCACTTTATTTATATCCATCTATTATTGACTAAGGTATTTTGATCAATGGATGAAGCACTTATGGAGATGATGGATGCACCTCCATAGTTAAATGTTTAAATTTTGACTTAAAGCAGGGATTCTGCATCCTTATTTCAATAAAGAATACAGAGTATTTCCCCAAAATTTATTCCATGTAACCTATGAGAAAATAATCAATTTTCTGATTAATTTCAAATACATCTGTCAATTAGTGTTTAACTTAAAAAATTAAGGTGGATCTTTTAAGAAACTTGTTTGTATATTGCACTTTGGTTTTTTTGATCTATCTATCTAAAAATCGAGTTGTTACTTATCCTTCAAAACCTCATTGAAACCTTATGGATAGGCTACATTTGAGGAAATTAGGTTGTAAGTAAGCAAAACTATTAGTGACTATTTTATTGTCATTTGCCCCTTAGCTACACAATTTGCACTTATTAAAAATGGCCAGAATTCCCCATATCTTATAATTGAACTGAAGAGCTCAGTAAAGATGGCTTCCATTTCACTAAACTCTTGCCAATTAGTAGAGGCATCTGTAATAAAGAAGGCCCTTAACTAAGAATATATCCAAAGAATTGAAAAACAGTCCTCGGGAAATATGCATTTCTTGTGCTCTGTAATTAGAAAACTGAACTGGAAACTGTGTGAAGATAATCTGTGCTGCGAACATCTGTTCAACTATAGAAAGTAGTGGCTGGTAATCCTGAAACAGAACTATAAACTCCAGTACTAGGGGCTATCCAGCACCAACCAGTGATGCAACAGACAAAATTCCCCTCTCCCTGTCCACTCATGTGACTTATGGTTTGTTTTCAAGAGTGGAAGGTTCCCTCTGAAGCTCTGATTGCCATTTCCCAGACAGCCTTTCCAGCCAATGATCCACAAAAAGCTAATCACACCCAGACTGGTGGATTTGTGAGACATGGGAAGCCTCTGGCAGAGGTGGCATTTTTGTGTTTGGAGACATTTCCAAGGAGGAGGTAGGATATAAGGGCAGTGACGCTTCACTGACTCTCATAATGTTGAAAGCAAGGGACAGAGTAATGCTGGAGAAAGCCCAAAAGAATAAGAAAATGAAGGATAATTAACACTTACATATCTCCCTCCTCCTCATTAAGTCCTCCATGTTGCACAGGAGAAGGGAGAGCTAATTGGTAGGTATGTTACAGGCCTCTAACTTCTTGGCTGTGTCACAGACAGAAGTTACCAGGTGCAGGCTGGGGGCTCCCTGGGAACCCAGAGTAGAACCAGCAGGGCCAAGGGATCCTGGACAAAGTTGGAAGGGCACAGAGCAGGGGAGCTTCAGGGATCCTGGAGCAGTGTTGGCTGGGCTCCAGCAGTGGGGGAAGCCCAGGGGCCTGTGCTTGAGGGGGGGTGGGTTTGGGTGGGAGCCTGTGCCCTGAATTTCTTTTCTTTGGAGCAACAACCCTTGTCACAGACAACCCCTCTCAATGGCCCATGTAGTCTATGACAGAAAGGAAAAGCTTTCCCAGCAGAAGAGAAATGCATGTTCTGTTCTAACTGCTTCCTGCAGCCCTCTAGTTCTTCCCACCATATCAATGACAAAGGACGGTAGAGGGACATGAAGGGAGTGAAAGGGTTTTTAGCACCAGAATACACTTCTCACTTCCACTGCCATGTAATTGTATGAATTTTGATGGAATAAATGTGTTGGAAGAGTCAGAATGTTAACTTGACTGTCTAACATTAAACAGTTTTATGAAACATTCAGGTTTTAGTATACAGAAACTTTAGCCTGCTTAGTGCCATGGCAAACACACTATTAAAATCCTTTAAACCTTTTATTAACTACATAGGTGACAGGGAAGGGAAAAAATTGATAAAACATTTGAAATGTAGAATATTAAATATGGCTTTCATTTAACATCCCTTGCTGCTTTCTCCTCAGCTGGAGAGTCTTTGAAAGGAAACCTTAAATGGTATTAAAAAGGACATTTTAATTACCTCCTTTAGGGAAAAAAGGAGGAGGCTAACTGGGATTGGCTGTAGCTGTTTTTGATGAAGTCCAATTCTATTTCTTAGAAGACAAAAGAGAAACACACAAGGGAGAGAGGAAAAACAAGGATAGAAAATGCATCTTCTGTCTCTGATTTTTGTTTCTCACTTGCAACTTCATTTCTGGAGAATCATATTACTACTCCAAAACCTGGCAAACTTGTATCTGCATCAAACTTGTATAGAGTACTGCTTTTAGTGGCCTCTTTCTGGTCATAAGTCTATTGCAAAGCTGTAAAATGTACAGGCTTGGCTGGCTGAGCCAAACTCGTATTAGAAAGAAAAAGGAGAGAGATAGGAAAGTAGGTAAGGAAAAGGACATGTGGGGAGGAGAGAGGCAAGGAACCTGTGCTAGATGGCGTTCTGAATTTAGCTGGAGCTGATTATGTCATCTGGGTCCTTTGCTCTGGTTCTAGTCAGGACAACTTTCCAGACTAGGGCAAAAAAGGTCCTAAATCACAGGAGATGGTGGGGATGGCAGCCATGATGGAGAAACTCGCTCCTTTCCTTTTCCTTTTTCACACTTTTAATCATCCAGCATTTCTATCTGTTTTCCTCCCCAACCCTAAGTCTGTCTTTCTTTCTTGATCCTCAAAAGTGGGTAATGGCTGGCATAGCCTTTCCCTTCATTATCTTGTTCACAAACTAGGTCTGATTTCCAGTATCTGTTTTGGTTCATTGATTTCTGAGCCTATTTCTATTATTGTTTACCAGGCATAATCTTAACACAGTCCTTGAGTTTCTATCAGTAGGCCTTTTGTTTGGATTAATTCAGTCTTTGTCTCTCTTTCATAACTTTTCCTATTGGCATTTGTTATAGGTTATTGCTACATTTTATAAACTTCTGCTCACGTTTGACAGTTGAATAAGGGTAAATTTCTAGGTCTAGATACCGTAACATTGCCTACAAGCTACTGTATTGCATATCTTGTCCTTTGTTGGAGAATGGGGTGGGAATATCCCCTGTTGTTGAAGACATATGCTACTCTATAATGCTTGCTGTAGTTCACCTCCTAATCTGGATTATGGAGGACCTCTCTTCAAAAGGAGCTAGAAATACACAGGTATTGCTCCTTCACAATCCTTCTTCCAACTTATTTACTCTGTAAATTTACACCATATGATGAATTTCATTCCTTCGCAGAGGGCTATCCCAAGTCCTAAATGTCACTTAATATGCATAAGCCTTGTCTGGCCTGCTGAATAGGGTATATTTCACCCATACTCTTGCTGTAATACACTGTATGTGCTGGTGGGCACTGAAAATGAAATATTACTGCAATATCTGACCAAAATAGCACTGCTTGAGCATTCAGATTTCTCTTGCTAAAACTAAATTCAAACTTTCAGGTTTTAGAGTTTGTAAAAACTTGTCTTATCTACTTAATTAGAAGGAAGCTTCCCTATATAGAGACAAACAAATTAACATAATATGCCTCAGCTTCTCCTGGGGAAAGCAAAGTACTTATCTTTGGAACGCTAATTGCTGCAGTTAGGATTTTGTTAAAATGAATTGATACTTGCAGTTGCTAAGACTGTAGATGTGACAGATGCAGAAAATGGGAAAATAGAACAACATTCTGATATCCAGATGAAACATGGTCTTTAACTGTTAATGCATTGTAATTGTAATGAGGGGAAAAATATTCATTTAACAAATTAATCCCAATACATTGAATTCCTTTATGGGGCTCTGGTGATTTGATAATCTACTGTATTACAAAATGGATTTTTAAAAATGTTTTATCTTATAAAGAATTGTTGCAATGTGTTTAACAGGGAGGATTGGTACCTCCTACACGGTTGGGCACTGTGGTGCACTAATGCAATTCATGCATATACATAATAAATTGGAGCTTAATATAGGCCACCATTTTGAATAGGCTGATCAACAGGATAGTACAGTCAAACCCAGTCATGTAAGTTTGTTCCAAAGGGTTTGAATGAAGCCAATGCTGTCTTATACCAAATGTATCCTAAATATACTGAGGAACTAAATACTTATTTCAATCAGTCCTATAAATCTACTTGACAATGGGTAGAACAAATGGTGAAACATTCAGCAACATATTCATTGTATTATCCACACCCACACATCTCTGTTTACCAACCTCATACTCTTCTTTTAAAGTATGTGAACTGACTTATTTTTTATTTATTTATTTTTTGCAAGGCTTCTTATTTGGTCACATTAGGACAGATTTTCACAACAAGGTCACCAGGAACATCTCTCACAAAAAGGCCAACATTTTGCCCAATTTCAAGTCTCTGCTCCAAAGCATGAGGGTGCCTGAGCTTCCCAAAGAAACTATATTATTTCTACATTGAAAAATAATGCATGCTACCTAATTTTGTTCTTGGAATCAGCTGAACCAATGGGACTCACATGTCCAGTAAAATTCAGTCTGAGGCACGTACCTCATATGGAAAATTTCAGCCCATATTGTTAATCTTTAGCAAAGTTATAAGTAACTGAAAACAGAGCCTGATAATGGGGAAATATTGAACAACCTTCATAGCTGGAACTACCAGATCTGCCTATAATGTATTGATTCAGCAATGAATATGCAGGAGTCAATAAGAAACAAGTTAACGGTGAAGGTTGTCTTGCTAGATTTCAGAAAAGCTTCAGAGAGGAGACAATTGTTTATAGGAGTAAAATAAAGGGCTTTCTATCATCATTTGGATTGTCTATATAATAATCATGCTGATTTTCACTTTCGGAGTCCTTTGTCAATAAGAACTAATCCTGAAAGCTCCCCTGTGAGGTACAAAACTATTCTGTCTCTTTTAACAGAGGGGAAAATGAGGAAGAGAGGTCAAGTGACTTGTTTATATTCAGAGAGGGTGGTTTATTAGAACCAGCATTAGAAATGTGACGTTCCTGGACCTGAGTGAGTGGCTCAGAGGATCACTCATTCTTTATTCCCTACAGTCATGGGGCCTGAATCCTGTCTTCATTGATTTTAATAGTCAAGGACCCATTTCCTTCAATGGAAGCAGAAACTGATCTTTTGTGAACAGGCCATTAGTACATAGTATGTTGTCATTGTCCCCCAACCCCATGAATTAAAAACACACCTCATACCACAACATAATAATAATGATTCTTTGGGACAGGAACCCTTTTTCAACATGTTTATACCGCACCTAGCATAAGGGGGCCCCAATCCTAACTGAAATCACCACTACTGCTATTTAATTTTATTCATATAATCCATATATGTTGTCATTTACCTATAGTTTGGGGGACAGTTCAGTTAGTCAATAAGGAGAGATCTCTCAGTGCAGTATAGACATTGACTTTTAAGAGGAAGGATAGTGCAGACAAAAGTTGCAATTCATGTGTACTACCAAACACAAATTATTTAATGTAAATTAAAATTAACAATAAACAATATTACCAGGCAAGTGCGTTGAACTGAAATCTAGACCTAAGCATTGTCTAATAATTGAATGACAATTTGTGACTTAAACAACACTATCTTTATTCTCACTAAAGCCAAAATTCACAGCTATAATTGAAGGGTGGTTTTGGCTATCATTTCAGAGCTGCATATCTCAGCTTGGTGTAATTTACAGGAGAGCTGTGTATTGAGTCATTTAAATTACTGCAAATTAATAACCTGCTATTAACATCTCAGTGCATTAGCTTTGGGAAACTCTTTTTACCCAGTGGGAAAGTTTGCATGTGACCAGCACGGAGTTTGCATGTGGCTTTTATTCAGAACCTGAGCCCTCTCATTCTGGACAGTTCCTAATAATGATAGTCTACAATAGATGTTTGGTTTTGAAATTAAAGGAGACTGTTATGTCCCTCAAAAACAAGGTTTCCTCTGTTCCCTTGCTGAGCTGTTCACTGTTGAAAGGATTTTTTTGGTGTTTTCTTTTTTCTGTGCTTTAAAAACATCCTTTGAACTAAGTCATTTCTATTTATAAGAGAAACAGCAAGGGGCTTCGACTCTTGCAGCCTATTTAGTCAAAGCCACAAAGCATTTAAATTTCTGCTTTGTGACCAATAGTCCTTTAAGAATATATAGTAATCAAATGTTATAAAGATACATTAGAAATGTAAGGTAGGTGAAGTAATATCTTTTATTGGACCAACTTCTGTCGATGAGAGAGAAGTTTTCAAGCTTACAAAGAACTCTCCTTCAGAAAGTAGTCTTTCTTTTCTATGTTGTGTTATACAAAGAATGAGAGCAATTTGGTGCTGCATAAACACCACACCCATACTTCGCATTGGTCGTATGCAAAGAGTTTCCCAAAGCTAATGGAGCTGAAGAGCTCTCTGTAACCTCAAAAGCTTCTCTCTCTCACACACAGAAATTGGTCTAATAAAAGATATTACCTCACCCACTTTTTTCCCCTCTAATAGCATGCGATCAACAAGGCAACACAATCCTCCATATAAAGATATACTAACATTTTCCACTGAAATATGGGCTCAGATTCTGAGCTTGTCTAACTGACAAAGCTAGGTCTATTGATTTCAGCAGAGCTACATTGATTTACACCATCCAAAGATCCCATGTCATGTTTTCTCAATGGGCCCCTTACACAAAGATGAAGATGGCAAAAGTCCTGCAGTATTGCTCTGGGGAAAGACAAATAGATGCTCTTTTCATGGGACTTCACCCACCCTTGTATATCACAGAACAAATCTTTGCAGCTTCCCAAACCAGTTTGGATTAACATACAAGTGTATAAACTATACATCAATAGCATGAATCTTCATGGTCACAAAGCCACATGTTGGAGGAGCAATGTGTTATGTCCAGAACTCTTCACCATTCCCAGCAACAACAGGATATAATTCAAATACATGGGTGGTCTGTGTTACATAAAATGGAATGAGGATTTTATTGTATAATACTCTCTCAAAACACTTTTATTCTGACTTTGTTTGACATCATGACCAGGTGTTTGGTTTAGAAATGATTTTATACCAGTAATTTGCAAAACTTTTTGATCTGAGACCCCCTTTGTGAATTGCAATTTTTGGTTGCACCCCCCCCCCCCCACACACACACACACTCTAGACAAAAATAGATACCTGCAAAAGTATGTTTGATAATCTGCTCATAAACCTAACAGAGCTCAACATAACTTTAATTAAATTGCCTGCACAGATACTTACCAATAGTACAGCTGCTTCTGTCTTGTACTCAGGCTACAGTTGTAAGTAGGGCCAGTAATACTGGCTGTAGGGGCAGAGCCAATGCTGGATGCGGAGGTTTCTGGGAGCAGAAATTGGCACAGTCAGGGTGGATGTTGATGAGATGAGGTGAACCAGGGATGGAGACTGGCCTGGGCCCCACCATGCAGGGGTCGCACAAGCTGCCTGGAGTTCACTCCCCCAAATGTTCCTGATGACCCTATAGGGGGCACATTCCATAGTTTGAAAAACTCCAATTTATGTACACCTTCTGATATAAAAACAAGTGAACAATAAAAATGATTATCCTTCTAAACTTGTCCTAGGAAAGAAAAGCACCTTGAGTGGGTTGTAATTCCAGTTAGAAAACTATATTAAGATGGCATTAAGGCCAAATTCAAGCAAAGCCCTCCCTATTTTTGTTTTTTAAAACCTACAGTTCTAAATGAGAACAAAATCTGACCACTAGTACTGAAATATAACAAGCTAGTAGATAAAGATAAAATTAAAAGCTGACTATTCCATAAATACATTATGTATATATTTTCCATATGTGTTTATCAAAAAGACTGGGATCCTGTATATTGAATAATTTTACATGAATATGTTTACTTCAAAAATAGTTGTTAAATTTGTGATGACAAAAATTCAGACCATTCTGAGTCCAATTTCAGTTCAGGTAAATCTCCAAAAATATATTGTACATTCTTATCCAAATCATCTGAGGCATTGGCAACTGAACTAGAAATCTACTGAGAACAGATCTGCATTTTATTGTTTGCAGAAATGCTCCAAAACCAACTTGTCTCTCATTTCAGCACTCCAAGTTCCCTAATCCAGCTGGAACTTGAAAGTTCAGAAAAGCACAAAAGAGAAAAATGATAAATGAAAACAAGTTGATAAAAATGTCAATTCTTGAACAGTAAGAATTCAGTGCTAGACATGGGTGAAGAGTTACGTCTGCATATTAAGTACAGTGACTTTTATTTTCTAATTTTTTTCCCAAGTAAACTCTAAAAACTAATATCCAAATTTTTGTTTTTGAAACTAAGTATTTTTTGGTTTCAGATTTCTGGTCTTTTCCCTCCCTTTCACTACCTCTTTTATTTCCCCTTCTTTTTCCACTGGCACATGGTTGGCCAGTTATTCATTTGTATTATCATATTGCATAGGAGCTCAGGCATGGATCAGGACCACATTGTGCTAGGTTCTGTATACATACAGCAGTCCATCTTTGTCCCAAAATGTTTAAAATCTAAATTGACAAGAGTCAGCATGGGGGAACAGTGGGATTGCAGCAGAACTAACAGTTGCATAATTTTACTGGGGGAGGTTACTTAGTAGAACATGAGCTAAATGTAAAGAAAAGGGAAGTGAAGCAGTAAGGGAGAAGGGCAGGGGAGAAGAGGGCAAAGGGGGCAGTGTGGAAGGAAGCTGAATGTGAGGAGCTGGAGAATTGGTGCAAACCGCCACCAGCACTGGGCAGAGAAAGTCAGAACATTCTACAGTCTTGACTAGAATGTCCAGGGGTCCCTGCTTTGTCTCTTTCTGTTCCTGATGCCTGGAGGCTCTGAGTGGCTGCTCTTGGCAGTTTCACCCCAAGGCTGCATAGTGAGGAGCGGAGAGGCACTGTCTAGATCTTAGGGTATGTCCACACTGGCAAGTTAGGTCAACTTAAGGAGGCTTAAGTCAACCTAAACAAAGCTGCATTCACACTGGGCTTTTATTAAGTCGAATAAGCCCTTCCTTAAGTTGACTTAGTAAGAGCTTATGTTGCCTTAATAAAATCTCCTGAGTTCTTCTTAAGCCTTAAATTGACTTAAAGATAGTGTGGATGGGGATTAGTGCTAAGTCGACCTTATTAAGTTGACTTAAAGCCATTAAGTCGACTTAAAATATTGCCACTCTGTTAGGTTGACTTAACGAAGTCAACTTTAAGTTGACTTAAAGTTGACTTAACAAACTCGATTTAATTTTGCCAGCGTAGACATAGCCTTAGTGCCCCTGGTGGTGGGGCTCTCCCGTGCACAGTTTTGGGTCCTGATGAGTGCTGGGGATGGGAAGGAGTGGCCCCGACTGGCCCCTATTTTATCTCCTATCCCTACTACAGCAGAGCAAAAATAGTGCAGGGTCAACCTTTACATTTAGTTCACTCAGTTGTATCTTTGTTCTTGGTTGTTTAGGACAGTATGTCTGTCTTATCCCCGAATATAGGGAAAGTACAGTAAATATCGACAACAGTTGGCCTTGACAATTGTTTATCAATAACCTAAAGCTGACAACAAGCAATGTAAAACTAGGAAAGGAATATTGATCTCAGTGTTGACCAAAAAATGGCATGTGCCTCAGCATCTCAGTGCATGATAGAGAATGAGGACAATTTTATTGTAACAGTCTGACTTCATTTGTTACTTTAGTTTTCCTAGGCTCATTTTTTTAAAACCATTGTTTCCATAAGTGAGTTTAATGCTTTTGAAATGTGCCACATTATCATGACTGGAATCTGAAGTGCTCAATTTTCCCACATAAAAATAGGATAGCCCTTCACTCTTCTGCTACTGGGACACTGGGAAAGACCAGTACTATGGATGAAAGAGTATATCAGTATCTCTGGTTGTTTATTCTTGGCCTCTCTCCTGTGACTGCCTGAGAGTGTACCAATTAGTGTCAGCTGCCTTATGCTGTGGGTTCCTCTCCTTTGAGATCTAGGCTGAACCCACCAACTCATTTCAGAGGTTAATGGTTCCAGTCAATACCAACATCATGATGTAGCTCAGCGGTTGGCAACCCCTGGCACATGCGTACAGCAGCATACAGAGCTCCTGGCCCTGCGGCATTGCGACTGCTCCTCCTCTTTCTGACCCCACTCCTCATCTGGGGGGTGGGGTCAGCAGGGAAAAGAATGCATGGCTGCTGATCCCGAGTCAGCAGGGAAAAGGTGCGGTCAGAACCTGCTGAGAGTTCTGGGGGCGGGGCTGGCATGTGGGGGTGGCAAAGGTTGCTGACTCCGATTTAGCTAATGATTTAGAGATGAAAGGCTCCACCAGGGGATGCTGTACATTCCGGGGGACACAGGACATCATCTCAAGCAAATATATGCCTTGGCTACTCAAGTAAGTACTGAGAAGTGCTTTCAGGGAAAGATGATCCTGTTGCCTCACCTGGTAGAGAAACCGCCCCTGTGCTGATCACTCCAACTAGAGAACAAGGCCAAAATGTGGGGTGATGCTACTAGAGTGGAGTCACAGGGGATTCCCATGTTGTGTTGTGACAAGAATACTGGATTTCCTTAATGTGGCTATAAAAGTGTACAACATGCAGAAAAGAAAATGCATGCTACCACTCTTGGGAATAATTACTAGTTGGATACACAACCAACAAAAATATAATTAACATTTTAAAAAACATTGAGATGATATTGCCTATTCTGAGCACTTATTAACCCACAGCACCATCAAAGGAGCATGCAGGGCTGAACTGTTGCTTTTGTTAATAGTGATATAATGTAGCCCTTATTTTAGTATTCCCTAAACTATGTATAAGGAAGTAAAACTGATGGCTGAAATTCCTGAGATAATGCCCAGATATATAAGGCAAAGTTTTAAAGTTTATAGAATGGCGTCTGAGGAAGTTAAAGATGGGAAAGGTCCATTGGTCATCTATCTATTTCCACTACAAGACCAGGATTGGTCTCTTCCATTTTGTAGAGCCTTACTTTGTCTACCATCAAACTCAGAATCCACAATCTATAATTTATTTTCACACCATCTTATTTCCATTGGAATAAATTATTTCAGTAGGTATGATTGAGACCACTGCATCTCTATTTTCTACAGCATTTGCAAGATCATGACTGAACTGCACATTGTCCAGAAGGATTTGATTCTATAAGAACACAGTACAAGAAAATTACCTAAGATTATAAATATGTTATGGTTTACTGGAGTTAGAATAAAGACAGATATCCACTTTAGCAACTTGAGCAATGTTAGATTCTGCTGTTACTATTTGTCTGGAACCATAGCTTAATATTGACCTTACTTATAGGTGTGATTGCTCTCAAAAATGGAGGCATAGTAATAGTTCAGTCACATAAAAATCTCAACAGACATTATGCACAGGCTTCCTATGCATTTGACTGGCTGAAGAGAAAAGCTATAGTTAGCAGGAATGGCAATACAATATTTTGTTAAAATAAATTTTGCCTGAAATCACAGATTAGTAACATTTTTTTCTCTGAATCGTTGAAGACCAAACCATATTTTCCATGTTCCTTTGAATTCATTTTAATTAGTTGGGATTTGTATGTAGACTAAAAAAATGGGCTATCCATAAGCTCTAGGCATTCTGTATATAACTTAAAAATACTAAAAATAATACTCCGCTATAACTAATGTACAGCAAAACAATTCACAGTAAACCATCCCTAGCAAAACAGCTCAAATCATCTTTCTTTAGGAGCCCTCTCCTGATTTCACATGCCTGAGAAATAAAATGGTGTCAGCAGGACTACTGAGTGAAGGCAAGCATTAGTTGAGTCTGAGTCACTAGGTCTCCATAGAGGTTGGGAGCACAGCCTTTTTCTTGCAGGTGAATGCCATTCTGTTCACTTTCCTCTGTGGGAGGGAAACCTAGTGAGAAGCCACTTCAAAGCTGGCTGGCTGGCAGAAAGTATCTACTAAGAAATATGAGTTTTGATCAAAATGAAACAATGTAAGTGATTTTGGGGTCCCATTTTTATCACAGTTGGGATGAAAGCACTAAAAGCGCTTTACAATTCATTATTTAATTACAGTCTATTAGATGCTGTTAATAGACATTCTGTCTATTCAGTGGGTAGTTATATTAGAACTGATTAATTGTATTCACCTGTAAGGATGTATTTAAAATGAAATTTCATTTCACATCACCTTTACATTAAATATTCAGTTCAAAACAACACAGTATTAAGTCTGCTAATGAACAGCACAACACCTACATTATTATTTCATGTCCCACTAGTTCACTGTTTTCTCAGTGATGTTATAGTTGTGCTACCTTGATTTTTCTAACTCCAAGCATGATGGAATAAATACATTCTAAATTTCCCACAGGGAGAGGTGCAAGTACTGTAATAGATTACTTCAAAGAACACAGAAAAAAAAAAGTCAGTGAGCCATATTTATGACTAACCATTTTCTTCTCATCATTTTGACTGATGAAAATGGAGCAGCATGGTCTATCTTAATTTATAATCCTTTTGTACTTGGAATACTTCAAACACAGTCTGGACTGTTGATGACTGAATTGCACATTATCAAGAAGGATTCGATTCTTTGAAGAATACAGTGCAATAAAATTACCCAAGATTATAAATATGTTATGGTTTACTAGAGCTAGAATAAAGATATATATGCATTGGCCATTTTAGTAACTTTCTTCTCCTTGGCTATGTCTACAGTAGCAATTTAGCTCAACTAAGGACCCTTAAGTTGACTTAAATTTTGCCTTCCCTTACCCTTATACAAATAAGGGTGAAGTTAGATCTTGGGTACCTATTATGGAAGAAAATCCCAGGGCATTGACTCACTCAAGAATCTGCAGAACTAGAGTGTTATTCTATAAGAAGTTAGCAACATCTCGATAAGCAGTATGGCGGTTGTAAAGAGGACATAAGGCAAGCTAGGGACTGTAGGTTGAATTGGGACGTTACTATGTGTAAATGATGATGAAAGTCTGTCAGAACTTGCCAGTCTGGGATAGCAGGAATGATTCTTGTCAGTCTGGGTGAAGATTCCAGCAAACTGATGATATTTGAATCTTAGGGCTGGAAGGGACCTCATGAAGTCATCTAGTCCAACCCCCTGCTAAAAGCAGGACCACCCCAACTAAATAATCCCAGCCAGGGCTTTGTCTAACCGGACCTTAAATATCTCTAAAGATAGAGATTCCACCACCTTTCTAGGTAACCCATTCCAATGCTTCATCACCCTCCTAGGCTATATCTACACTAGCACTTTTAAGTCGACTTTAAATCGACTTAAAGTTGACTTAGTAAAGTCGACCTAGAGCATCCACACTGGATGCTTTAGGTCGACTTTGTGGAGCTAGGGGGACCTTGGGCAGGTCGACGGTGGCAGGGGGCACCCCTTGTGTGCAATGGGGCAAAGGGGGACAGGGACCCTGGCAGGGCATGTGGGCAGGGTGTGATGCTGTCTGGATTTAGGGAAGCATTTATGATATTATTTTCTATTCCTATATCCTAAATGCTCTATAATCCATAAGAGCTATGTCATGTTTGGTATCAATAGAAAGGTAGTAATTTGCTGGGAATGATTATATAGTTTATGTCTAGTAATTCTATTTGGGTTAGAAGTTAGTTTAGATTGGAATTTGGTGTTCCATCTGTACCTGTGTGATTTTATGGAAATGTCTGAGGGGGGCGGGTGTGTCAAACCATTGTGTCCTTAATGTTTAGGAATTTTCCAGCTACAATGGGCCCAGGAAGTAAACCGATGAGCCATTAAGGACACAATGGGCCCATATCACCTGGCACATTCCTTAACATTAAGGAGACAATGGTTTGACACACCCGCTCCTCTCAGACATTTCCATAAAATCACACAAGTTAAAGTACAGATAAAACACCATATTCCTATCTAAACTAACTTCTAATCCAAATAGAATTCCTAGACATAAACTATATAATCATTCCCAGCAAATTACTACCTTTCTATTGATACCAAACATGACATAGCTCCTATGGATTATAGAGCTTTTAGGATATAGGAATAGAAAATAATATCATAAATGCTTCCCTAAATCCAGACAGCATCACATAGGCTCTGCCTTGCCCTTTGGGGAGCACGCCAGGCTCCCCCCCTGTCCCCCCCCAGCAGGGAGGGCATTGGTGTAGTCCTGGGCTACCCCAAAGTCGACTTAGGGCTACCCCAAAGTCGACTTAGGGCTACCCCACGTCTACACTGGCTTAATTTGAATTTTAAAAGTCTAATTAAGCCTTAGGTCGAGTAAAAAGCAGGTTTAATAAAGTCGACTTAATTTTCCTTAAGCCGACTTAAGCAAACTGCTTAAGTTGACTTAAGGAAAGTGTAGTGTAGACACAGGGTAAATTTAGTCGACTTAAGCAAGCTTAAGTCGACTTAATTTACCAGTGTAGACGCAGCTAATAAGCCTAGCTCCTTCAGTCTCTCTTCGTAAATCATGTGCCCTAGCCCCCTAATCATTGTTGTTGCCCTCCCCTGGGCTCTTTCTAATTTGTCCACATCCTTTCTGTAGTGGGGAGCTCAAAACTAGACATAGTATTCCAGATGCCTCACCAGTGCCGAATAGAGGGGAATAATCACATCCCTCGATCTGCTGGCAACACTCCTACTGATGCAGCCCAATATGCCATTAGCCTTATTGGCAACAAGAGCACACTGTTGGCTCATATCCAGCTTCCCGTCCACCATAACCCCCAGGTCCTTTTCTACAGTGCTGCTACCTAGCCGATCGGTCCCCAGCCTGTAGCAGTGCATGGGATTTTTCCATCCTAAGTGCAGGACTTTGCACTTGTCCTTGTTGAACCTCATGAGATTTCTTTGGCCCAGTGTTTCAATTTGTCTAAGTCACCCTGAATCCTGTCCCTATCCTCCAGTGTGTCTATGATTTCCCCCCCAGCTTGGTGTCATCCGCGAACTTACTAAACATGCAATCTATCCCATCATCGAGATCATTAGTGAAGATGTTGAACAGAACCAGCCCCAAGACCAACCCCTGGGGCACTCCACTCGTTACTGGTTGCCAACTAGACATCGAGCCATTGATTCCTACCTGCTGAGTCCGTTGATCTAGCCAGTTTTCTATCCACCTTACTGTCCACTCATCGAACCCATACTTCCTTAACTTGCCAACAGGAATGCTGTGGGAAACTGTATCAAAACCCTTGCTAAAGTCGAGGTATATCACATCAATGGCTCTTCCCGCATCCACAAATCCAGTCATCTCATCATAGAAGGTAATCAGGTTGGTCAGGCATGATTTGCCCTTGATGAATCCATGCTGACTGTTCCTGATCACTTTATTTTCCTCCAAGTGTTTCAGGATGGATTCTTTGAGGACGTGATCCATGATTTTTCCAAGGATTGAGGTGAGGCTGACCTGTCGGTAGTTCCCCAGATCCTCCTCCTTCCCTTTCTTGAAGATAGGTACTATATTTGCCTTTTTCCAATCCTCCGGGACCTCCCCCTTTTGCCATGAGTTTTCAAAGATAATGGCCAGCAGCTCTGCAATCACATCGGCCAACTCCCTTGGCACCCTTGCATGCAGTTCATTCAGCTCCATAGATTTGTGCACATCCAACTTCTTTAAATAGTCCCTTACCTGACGTTCCATCACTGAGGGCTGCTCTTCTTCTCTCCATTCTGCATTACCCAATGTAGTAGCCTGGGATCTGGCCCTCTCTGTGAAGACTGAAATAAAAAAAGCATTGAGTACTTCAGCCTTTTCCGCATCATCCACCACGATACCTGCCCCATTCAGTAAGGGACCTACACCACCCCTGATCCTTTTCTTGTTACTGACATACTTGTAGAATCCCTTTATGTTTTCCTTCACATCCCTTGCTAGCTGCAACTCCAATTGTCCCTTGGCCTTTCTGATATTATCCCTGCAGTCCTGAGCAATATCTTTATACGCCTCCCTTGTCATCTGTCCAAGCTTCCACTTCTTGGGGTGGAATTTTGTCAATAGCAGCAGATGCTGTGAGGTTTAAGTTCAGCATCAGAGGAAACATGTAATGTAATTCAACCGAAAGTGACACACTTGATTTTTTTCAGAGAATGTGAAGGTAAAGAACGCCAGAAAATTAGCTTATTGTTATTGGATAAATGGGGAAGCTCAAGTGCATTGAAAGATGGCTATTAAGATCATCTTCACTCTCCATTTTTCTAACCATTTTATTCTCCTCTTTGAAACCCTCCATTGTTTTCCCCTTTGCGATTGTATGAAGGTCAAGGTTCCTGTCCTCACCTTGAAGGCTTTTCCAACTCTACCCCTCCCAACTAATCTGCTTTTATATTTTAATGAACGTCCGCTCAAATGTTCTATTCCATTCAATCATCTGCTTCTCTTCTTCTCACACAAGTTTCTTGGTGCTTTCTTCCATGTCATCCCATACCGGTGAAATACCCTTTCAGAACTAGTCCATAAAGCCACTACCACTCCTTCTGCAAATCCATCTCAAGGATGTGATGCCTTCAGAAAATAGATTTCATCGCTAACAGCTAGTTAAGTGGTCATTTGGAGGTGGGGAGACGGAATTCCTCCTATTTTTTTGATTATATATAAAGTAATGCACAAAGGCAATGTCTACACTTGAAAAGTTAAGTCTACTTTATAAAGTCGACTTAAGGTTTCAGTTGACCTTATTAAGTTGACTTAACAGAAGTGGACTTTTCAAGTCAACTTAAGTGCTAGTTTGAATTAAAACTAGGTGTTATTAATTTGAACTAAATTTTGCTTAATTTGACTTAAGGAGCATCTTAAGTCGAATTAAGGAAAGCCCAGTGTAGACGCGGAATAAATTAAATTGACTTAAGATGCCTTAAGTCTACTTAATTTGTAAGTGTAGATGCATCCAAAGCTAGTCTATATCAATGCTCATTTTTATTGTTGCTCCTATAGAATATATATTTTGGCTGCATCACTTCTATGTACTGTATCTATGCATTTAATATAAGGCAAAAGTATGTCAAGTATTGTAGATTACTGCATAAGATTAAATAAAATGTGCTTATTTTTAGGTAAATTTAGATGAGTAATAATTGTCTATAAACTGTTTCCTGGGTAATTACATATCTGCATTATATTCACTAAGAATTGCATTGATTCCAACAGTTCAACTGCTTATATGGTGCAACTGCATTTTGAGTGTGTTAAATTAACAGTAAATACCCAGACTCAACTAAAAGTTTAAAAAAGGGAAGTTCCAAAAGCAGTCCCAAAGAACCGCATCATTTTAAGACTAAAGAAAAATTCATAACTCTTAGATAACTCTTTTCACTATTTTTATATTTCAAAGTACTGCAAAAATAGATATCAGTATCATTATCCACATTGTACAGATGGGCTACACAAGGAGGTGAACTCACTTGCCCAAGCTCACCCAGCAGGCCAGTGGCAAAGCTGGGAATAGAACAAAGGGCCCCTGAAATCTCAGCTCAGAGTTCTAGGAAGGTGTCGCTGCATTGTGTTAGTAATTTAGGGTGCGTCTACAGTTATAAATTAAGTCGACTTAAGCAGATTTAAGTCAACTTAATTTAATTCACGTCTACACTGGGCTTTCCTTAATTCGACTTAAATTGCTCCTTAATTCAAATTAAGGAAAAACTAGTTTGAATTAATAACATCTCATTATAATTTGAACTAGTGTCTAAGTCGACTTTAATAAGTTGATTTAGCCAGTGTAAATGCCCTAAGTCGACTTGGTCGATTTACGGCAAGGGGGACAAGGGAGCACCACATGGCTCCCTGGCAGAAGGGAGCCACTGTGGCTCCCTTGTCGTGGGGAGCCCTGGTCCTGGGGAGAAGGGCTCCACAGCCATGGCTCCAGCAGGAGGGGGTCCCCTCCTGAAACCCTGCCTGCAGAGCCCAGGAGGCGGGCAGCTGCTCTTGGCAGAGCCAGCCATGCGCCAGCTGACTCGGCAGGGACCCAGAAGCTGGTCGCTGCTTCTCAGTCCCTGCAGAGCCAGGCGCCCCAGCTGACTCTGCCAGGATCAAGAAGCCGGTCACCGCTTCTCAGTCCCTGCAGAGCCAGTCGGGCACCAGCTGACTCTGCAGGGACCGAGAAGCGGCGACCGGCTTCTCAGTCCCGGGACAGTCAGCTTTGCAGGGCTGGCTCTCCTGGGATGAGCTGTCCGGCTTCTTGTCCTGGGGAAAGCCAGCTGGCTCTCGCCAGGGCAAGCCACCAGTGGCTTCCTGGTCTGGGGAGAGCCAGCCCTGCAAGGCTGGTTCTCCCTCCAACTATCAAGTCGACTTAGAGAGTCTAGTGTAGACTCTCTAAGGCAACTTAATAGGAGCACCTTTAAGTCGACTTAAGAGTCCTGTGTGGACTTCTAAGTCGACTTAATAAGGTCGACTTAAAGTCGACTTAGTGAAGTCAACTTAGTAAAGTCGACCTAAATTCGTAAGTGTGGACAGCCTTAGAGCCAAGCCTTTTTCTCTTCTGTCTTGAACCTTAGATAAATCTACCCTGACTTTATAACTGTGTCTTGGGATAACTAACATGTAAATTCTAGAGTGCACAGTTTGTTCTTGTACAGAAATATTTGGACAAGTAGTCTTTATCTCTAGACTTGCTTTGATTAAACACGGTTTGCAACAAAACATTTGTGTCTTGTCTACACTAGACTTTACAGTCATGTTAGTTAACGTATTCATTAACATGTTAAAACACCATTAAAAATTCAAAGTATAGACAATCCCTTTGAATAGTAAGTTACATCTGTATAATGTAAAGGTAAATTGCTTATTCTGATATAGTTCTTTGTACATAAATGAAAATTAAATGCAAATTTTTTTGAGAGAGAGCGCTCTGGATACTTGGGCACTAGACAATGAGATATTACTCTAAAGTTTACCCCAGTGTTCACCAAAACAGGCTTTATTCCACTATTAAGTGCAGTGCCTAAAATACATGGATTACTTTGTTTCTCCTTTATTCCTAATATCCTTATTTTACTGTTTTAGTACGAGGGCTATTCTATAGTAACCAAAGCATTTTAAATGGGGTCATTAAGGGTTGCAACATTTTTACAGTCCTTAATTTTTCCTTGAATGAGGAGTCATCTTTTTATTGTAGCAGCTTTTGAAGAAATATAAAACATTATACAAATAATGACTATAAAGTTTACACAACTGTTTGTATACTACAATCTGTAGACATGTAGATAGAAGGAGTGGAATTTAGGTGTTTCTGGTAGAAAAGGTACTACTTACTGAGTTACTGGAGAATTTCTACTAGAGCAATAACATTAAGGTGTATACTCCTTATGGAGTGTATCTTTCTGAGAAGAGCATATTTGAGAGATCTGATCCTAATCACTAGAGGGAAGTAATGACATGTATACAAGCAACCATGCTAATTACATTAAGAAAAAAAATTATTGTCTCCAAAAAAAACAAACAAAAAAAAACAAACCACCACAAAGATATCATTAAGCAAGACTATACTGTCCACTGACACTTGCAAAACATGTGTTTCGGATAAAGAAAAAGTTGATAAGGAATATATTGAGCCAATCTATTTTTCTCACCTGGCAGTGTGTCTAGTTCAAAGTATAGCTGATGAAGTTAGAAAAAGTGATATTTTTTCCAGATACAGAAATATGTCAGGAAGCAGTAATGTGAGAGCTGAGGGCTTAATCATGTGAAGGTATTTGTAATTTGACTAAATACAATTCCAAGATGAATTTTAATGCATTATAATAAATTTCTCCCTCACTCCAGAATCTTCACTCTGTTTACTGATGAATAGAACTGGGACATCTCTCCCAAAGAGAGCAGATTAGATAATCATTTAAATCAATAAATAAAGTATTTCCTAGAGGTGTTTTATTTGCTTCTGTTCCCAATGAGCTGGCAGGGGAAATAATTTAATTTAGTAATTCAATAAAAACTCCCTTTTCATTGTAAATAGCTTGTTGGCTTTCTTTCCTAAGCTAAAAGTTGTCATTCTATGACGACCAGTAACTCATTTTGCTCCTTTTATTTATTGTCATGTATACCTGAAAAGCATTTTGTAACTTACTTTCAGTTTGTTTTGCTTTCTTCTGCTGATTAGTTTCCCTACATGTTCATTTTGTTACCTGTGCCTCAGGGCTGCTTTCTTACTTGGGAGTAGCCTGTGTTTTTTTTATGGTGCCTGCCCACGTGGCATGCTTTACTTCTCAGTATGATGCTTTATTGATTTCTTCTTTATATTCATCATCACATTCTCTAAAAGGTACTTTTAACCCCACTGCATAGTTGGCTGGCTGAAATTATAAGAGATTTGCTCTCTTCCTTCTACGTCATTCTCCCAAGTGTCATAAAAAAGTAAATTTTGTGGGTACATGAGAAATGAGCTAGCCTTAGGAGATACTAGAGGCCATCTTGTTGCAATGCAGAATATGATAAGGAAGTTCAGGTGGCATATGAATTAAGGTAGAGGTAGCAGTGGGAAGGGAGACCTGTTTTAAGCTTTTTGGAGCTCTGGAATTTTCTCCGTGGCTGAAACTGATCCTTATGCAGAGTGCCTGAATAAATCCTTAAACATCACTCAAGTCCTATTTAAAGTCTGCCTCCGCACACAGGTTTAAAAAAAAAAAAAACTATATCAGTTTAGAAAAATCATAGCTAAATCATTGTAATCTCTTGGTATGGGCATGTATATTGATAGAAATTGTATATTTAACCTTCTCCCCCAACCCCCCCCCAACTGTTCCAATATAACTGATCTTATACCAGTATAACTATGCCCACACTGGGGGTGCCACTGAATTAACTACATCAGTATGTTCACTGATTTAGTTAAAGCAGTACAAATCTGCCCAGGCCTAAATCGTATTCTAAAGAGTTAAGAGGATCCTATGTGATACAGAGATGACAGGGCCGGCTCACAACATGTTGGCACCTGAGGCGGGGAGTTCAAATGACGCCCCCAAGCTGCCTCATTTGGGTCAAAACTTTGAAAGGTCTCAATTCTGCCTTCCTCCTGTTCTACTCCTCTCATGGTACTGCTCTGATACCTACCCCAATAAGGGAGAACTAACAACTTAAAATGCCTTGTTCAAAATTTTTAAGTAACTTTCAAACGCCTGAACAGCAAATGTAACTTTTCTTGTCTGCGTAGTAAACAGTGGCATTTTTATCTGTTTGAATAATCAAAGTGGTGCTTTCTGTGCCTTCTTAGGGGCAAAGATTTGAACTGCTTCCTGAAGGTCCACAGTCTGGGCCAGCTCATGCTCTATTGAGATGGTTGCAAGGCCGACCAGCCTCTCCTGTGTCATTGTGGCGGACAGATGTGTTTTTATTAACTTCAGCTTGGAGAAGCTGCGTTCTTTTTTTTATTATTACTATTTGAGTCCCTGTCTTGAATCTTCAAAAAAAAAAAAATTCTTCTTCCTCTTGAAAAAAAAAAAAAAGCAGTAAATCCATGAACACTCCCATCATACTGCTGATGCTGCAGCCACTTACTATAAAAAGTATGCTTAGCAATATGTATTTACCTTCCATTTATATTACTTAATTATTTGCATGTTTTATCGTAAATATAATCCATGCACTCGCTGGACCATTAGTTTTAACTTTAACTTCAGGACCACTGAAAAATCAAAAAGTGACCATTAATTTTTGGATGCCTTATTCTCTGGAACCACAAACTGAAACACCTTAAAGCGTTAGCATAGTTCCCTATGGCATTGTAACAAGACAATGTTAGGATGTACATTTGCTGTGAAGATGGGTGCTCTGCCTTTCCTGTAGACATCACTGGTATTGGTGGATAGCATCTGTTCACACAGAAGGAAATTATAGTTTTAAAAAAACCTACTGGTTTATCTTCATCCTTCAGTATTTACAATACAAATTTATCAAAGTCTTTGAGCTCTTTCAACTGAAAGTCTTGAAACATGTATAGATGCAGGTTTATAGATTAGTAGAAAACCAGGAACATTTTCAGTCACTGACCACTACACACTGTGTCTGCCTCCTCTTACTTAATTCTAAAATACAAAGAGCATTAGAATTCAAAAGGAAATAAAGTATAAGAGAAACCTTTTATCTCTGACAGGTGACATGATACAAGAACCAGCCCACATGCTGTAGATGGGATCAACAGATGATATGACAGCTGGCTTTCTATTCTTTAAGTCCTCATTGATGGCAATCCCTCAAAAGTCAAGGATAATCCTGTTCATAAGTTTTACTCTATATGAGTCCTTTGACTGAAGAGTCCAGTGCTGGAGCCAGAGACTCATTGGCAAGTAGTGTTGGGATGCATAGTTGGGCCATGATTGCTGTCTTGGGCTACTGTATCCCAGGGTGTGATGTCAATGCCATGTCTTTTGGTATTTGTCGCCTTCCTGTTTCCTTTTTCCTTGGGTGAGTCGTGTGTACAGCAAATGTTTTGGTAGACATGCGCCAGGCATATTCACACAATGTCCGCTCTACCTCAACTGGTGCTAGATAAACAGAGTCTTAACACTGCAGATATAGGTGTTTGTGAGGACATTGTTGATGGGGCAATCCTCTCACTTTATGTGGAGGATCTTCCAGAGAAAGAGCTGATGCTGGCATTCCAAGTTTTTCAGGTTTCTATAGGCCACCCTAGTCTCACAGCTGTAACGAAGAGTTGGAATTACACTAGACTCTTAATATACAAACTGTGGTATGTTCTGATGCTGGGGTTGTTGTACATATGGTGAGATAGTCTGCAAGGCTGGCACAGTGGATTCTGTGCCAAATCTCATTGCCTATGCTTGTGATCTGTGAGAGATGGCTGCCGAGGCATGCAAATTATTCTACATTTTCCAGTTCCTGTCCGTCAATGTAATTTTTCCTTGCTGGGTTTGATGATTAACCAGGAGCAGTCTGGTGGAAATCTTTTGTTTTGCTGATGTTCAGAGTTAGGCCTAAGCTTCAGAGAAGCAGTTATAGGCTGTTTGCAGGACCTCCTTTAGTGTGCAACCATAGTACAATCATCTGCATACTAGCGGTCGGTTATTGTTGCTGATGTTACTGTAGTTCTGGCATGAAGGTGAGAGAGGTTGAAGAGGTTGCCATCAGTTCAATATCCGATGCCAGTGACCTGTGGCAGATGATTTTGGATTAGCATTTTTGTAGCTTCTAGGAAAATAGAGAAAAGAGTGGGTACACTACCTTGCTTTACATGACCTCAGATGGCAAAAGACTCAGAGGCAGAGCAACTGTACAGAATAGAGGTAGTCATATGGTTGTGGAGGAGTCCTACAATGGTGGTAATTACCATATGATAGACAGGTTAATTTATACTGGTGTTCTTCAAGGCTGCAGACATTAGCCTTCTTGCTCCAGGATTTCATAAATTCATCACATTTCTTAGATTTGTGAGGAAGTATTGTGACTAATGCCACATCCTTTACTCTATATTCCAGTAAATTCATTACTCAACACCTCCATCTGACTGCAAAAAAAAAAATCAAATATCATTTAGCAAATTATATAACCTGATTCCTACTGAGTTTTTGAGATCTCCCTCCTGTTTATTGAATCCCAGTTCTGATGCTTTATAGGGCTTTTTCATAAGAGAAACTGTTCATATATAAACATACCAAGGAAAAGAATCTCTTAACAAAGGCCACTTCCATGTATCCTCAACTCACCCCATTATGTGTAAGTGTCACAACTTATATCCAATTGCATAATCTGCACCGAGATTCCTGTAATGATTATGCCATGGAGTTAAAGGAAGGGCTTGGTGATAAGATTAATCTTAACATCCCAATTTCAGTGGCTTTAATCATGTCCTTGTGAATGGATTCTGCATCCAGAACAAATTCACAAAACTTATTACTCAAACTCTCATTGAATTTGGTGGAAATTGTATGTGAGAAATAATCAGCTACTTCAGCATTCTTCAGAATGGTTTACATGTATTTTCTTGATTTGATTTTATGACTGATGGGCCAAAGCTGTGATATGTTTGAGCTCAACCTGAAATTTTGCGCTATTCAACATACTGTTTGCTATAGAGTTAGGGGTAATGTGAAAATCTGGATTTGATCAGAAACCAGATTCAAATCTATCTATGATTGTCATACGGACAGAGATAATTTTTTATTTTTTTCTCTCTAGTAGTAGTAGCATTGTCATAAGTTATATTTGTTTTAAGTACTGTCACGGATTTGACACAATAGTAGTGATTCTTTTGGTATATTAAGATTGTATAATGTTGAATACAATAATGGCATAATACTAAAAAAAGAATATTTTCTACTATTAAATGATATATAATCTAGATTATAATGGAATTAATTAATGTAATGTTATATTTATGTTGAATATTAATAAGGGCAAGTAATTAATATTACATCTGCTAATTGAGTTGTCTGGCAATTTTCCAACAAAATGTTTTTGTTTTTGTCAGAAAATGCTCATTGTTGACACTAGGACCTTTTTCACAGAAACATCCATTTAACTAAACTTTTTGCAGGAAGATTTCTCAGATTCAGGAAGGAATTTCAGAAAAAGAGAGAGTGCCTGCGTGTTTGGACACTTACCTGAGATGTGAGATTTCAACATATCCTAGATGAGTGCTCTAGCAGCTGGGCTACTGGCTAGTTTATCTATCTGTTCTTCAGAAAACTTTTGTGAGAAAGTCTTAGTTTCATTCTACACCAGAAGAGGGGAGGAAAGGGAGGAAAAAAGGTCAGAACTATTTTTTTTCTTTCCTTTACAAAATGAAATTCTTGATTTCCAACTTGTTTTAATGCTCCTGCATATAGTGCCAATGGATTTCTAGGGTATGCACCAAATTCTGGTTCTTATTTGGACTTCATTTGAAATCCACAATCAGCATTAGAAAATGGGATCCATCTTGTTTCTACATCTTCCCTAATCCAGTGAATAGAGCTCTGAGCGTCAGAGTCTAAAGGTCAGTGATTGTGGCCTACATGTTTTAGTGCATCATACCATAATCCAATGGTTTTCATTAACCACTTTTGTGCTCTGAGAACGAGAAGTTTTTATGAATGGAATGTGTGTTGGACCCAGCCATCCGGAATTTAAATTAATGTTGACCACTCTTTTGTCAAAGGAGATATACCAAGGATAAGTTTCCTCAAAACATCAGACAAGGCATTCATTTTAAAATCAGTGCACACTAAAGAATAGTCTTATAGGGAGAAATTGGTTTTTAAGATTAGGGCCCTGATTCAATCAAATGCTTTGCAAGTGTTTTGTTGAACCAGATCTCAATGAAGTAAAACAAAATAAATAAATTAAAAAATCTACTAGCACAGCAAATCTGTTCGGTGGGAAAATGGACTAAGTGTCATACTCTGCCATTGGTTTCCAACCCATATTCCCTAAATATGGAAGTTTCACAATTAGAATGAATGACAGCTCCTAATGTGTAAGTTCACTGACTCACCTTTTGCTGGTACACATACGTAGGTGTTATCAGCTTTCCAGAAACCTGCATATAATTTTTGCAGTATGATGATCATAGCAGGAGGCATCATCACTCCGATAAAACGCCCACATACGAGAGAGATTTGGGTATCGGAATACCCCCTTCCAGACATTGATGCTGCTTCAGAGGAAAAACAGACATTCAAAACAGGCTCAGGAGAAGCTCCAGCAAGATATGCAATATAAAGAAAACCGGAGAGAAGGAAGAAAGAAAAGAAGCCAGAGAGATACATTATAGTTTTATTTACTAGAATTTTGCATATCTAAATATAAAAGTTAAATAAAGGAATATAGTAACGTTCACTTTTATTTGTCTGAATTGAAGAGGAGATGGCTGTGGGAAATGTCCCTGCTTTTGCACATAGGAATTCTCCATTTATTTTGTACTGTGCTCCTCTCTGTGGAGTCTCACCTTCTTCCAGTCTTCATTCTCCTCTGTGGACACTGCTAAATCCCCTATTCTAGGGTTGACTTATTAAAGATACTAGGGATGACTCATAAAGATACTGATGAAGAGTAAACATATTTTCCTTTGAGAAGCACTAGATCAAAACAGATATCCAGAATTTTCAAAATAATTTTCCAGTGAAAGATGTATTCAAACTTCCTTGAAATGGTTTTATTACCCTTTAGAATATGGCTCAGTGATTCCTTGGCTTTTCTAAATATATTGCCCTGGATATTTGCACCTGTCAGTTTGCAGTGGATCTCTGTGTTTTATTTAATAGGTGAATAGCAGAAAAATCAACATCCTGTGGCAGTTAATTGATATGTTATAGGTATGAGAGAGTTTATTTTCATACCCTTTTCTATACTTTAATAATTCCCCCCCAAAAGCAATTGGTGGACATTATAAATGTTGACACTATAGTGCTTGGTATAAGAAAAAGGCCTTGATGAATAGTTGCATTATTAAAAACAGTAAAATAACTCATGGAGAATTAAAGCAAACTTCTCTAATTACTGTAATTTAAAAACATTAAAACCCAGCAAACCTATTATAAATAAAAGCTTTTAAGTGGGAAAGAATTAAACCCCTGGAATTCCATTAATGACATCTGATATTAAGAAATATAAACCCCATACTGGTTGCTTCCTTAGTTCTAGCCATTTACATTAAATATATTGAATTTCACCAGCTGCTCTGCTGAAGCAACTCGTGCTTGAAGCCTAGTCATCTGAACTGAATAAGTTGATATCCTTTACACTAAGGGGGGGGGGGGATTGATGCATTGTTGATTTCGCATATCAGATGTTTGTCTTTTAGCTGCAATAGATTCACTTTGATTTGATTTGAAATTTATCTTCAAATAAATAGTTCACAAAGATATTAGAAAGGAGAACATGTGATCTGCTATTTGTGAAGTAAAATCGGAAGTAGCATAATTTTCCCCTAGGATATCAAGGGGATAGAGAAGGAATGTTTACAGACCAGCAGTAACCTAATAGCTTTCCATACACTGCACATGTTCATAAAGGGCTTGATCTAAAGCCCACTGAACAGTGGAAGACTGAGTTCACTGGACTTTGGATCAGGCCTAAACCATGTAATTTTTATGTAGTTATACAGGTAAACTGAGAATGAAAGCTAAGTACTACAACTCAAAGGAAAAAGCTACAGCTCAGAATACTTAGAGTGAAATTGCTAAAGTGACAGGATGGGTAGACGTTAAAGAGGGGCAGACAGATTCCATTGAGGTGGTTATAGGGAGGGTTCCCACCACTGATCTATGGGTACATCTCAAGCTCAGTGTCTTGCACTATGGAATAACTGCATTTAAAGTTAAAATGTAATTTCTTTCAGATGGCAAGTGCATGCGTGGGCACTCTGCTCTGCTGAGTTGCAGAGTATAAGGTGGTTCTCTGGAGACTTTGATTGTCTAATAAGAACAAGATATATTTCCATATTTTATCTGGCGGCTTCAATTTTCTCTCTTCTTTTTTAGTTTGAACTTGAATGTGTAATATGGTCCCTATTATGAATTACTATTTGTATTCTGGGAACAGCCAGCAATCAGGTTCCGTTTTGCTAGCTACTGTACCAACATATCCAATCCTGTATTCTTCCTGCTCCATTAAAACTCCAATTTCCCTTCATTGGAGTTTTGTCAGAGAAAGGACTGTAGAATCAGGCTCAGTGAAAGTAGCCTATGACTATCTACTTTAATGGATTTTGCAGGAAAATGTAGATTGCTAAACATTATATGTAAATTACTTAAGTCTTTATTTCTTTCAGGGACTTGTTTTAACTAAATGCATTTCTCTAAGCACCAGATGATTGAACTTGGGAGGGAAAGTGAAGAATTTGAAGTAACACTCCTGGTATTCTGCATCCATATTTTTCCTTCCATTTCCATTGAAATTCACCCTCACTTTGACCAGGGTGAAAGGAGTTAGAACATCCATCTTGGGCTACAGTATAGAGATACTTTCTGTAGTTATTGCAATTTCATACCTGTCACAAGAACTCTCCAAAAATTGGGCTTGGAAACATTAGAAATTGTTGTACTCCTTTGGCAGAAATGATTCATCCTTTGTGACAGCTCGTTAATTTGAGTTGCCATATTCTGACTGTTACCTGGATATAAAATAAAAGTATTAATATGAGTTGGAGTCAGACATGCTCTAGCAGTCCTCAGAGGAGCATTTTCTAGGAGACCACTTTAGCATATTTTAAAGCAGCCTTTAGGCCACTCTAGATGATGTCATGGATGATGTCAGCTCCCAGCTAGCTCAAGGATCAATTATGTGGAAAGGTAGGTTAATCTCTGTAGGAAATGGATGGTCTCGTTTCTGTTTGTACAGCACAATGGCTATGTCTACACTTGTTAATTTAAGTCGACTTAGTGTGTCTACACTGAAAATTAAAGTCGACTTAAAGGGGAACTTACAAAGTCAACCTAGAGCGTTCATACTGGAAGCTCTAGGTCAACTTTGTGGGCCTAGGGAGACCTTGAGCAGGTCCATGGTGGCGGGGGAGCACCCCTTGTGTGCAATGGGGCAAAGGGGGACAGGGACCCTGGTAGGGCATGTGGGCAGGGTGTGAAGCTGTCTGGATTTAGGGAAGCATTTATGATATTATTTTCTATCCATATATCCTAAATGCTATAATCCACAGGAGCTATGTAATGTTTGGTATCAATAGAAAGGTAGTAATTTGCTGGGAATTATTATATAGTTTCTGTCTAGGAATTCTATTTCGATTAGAAGTTAGGAATTTGATGTTCTATCTATACTTTAACTTGTGTCATTCTGGAGGAATGCCTTAGACAGGAGGGTGTGAACAACCATTGTCTCCTTAATGGCTCATCAGGTTTCTCCCTTTGGCCCATTGCAGGTGGGAGCTTCCTTAACATTAAGGAGACAATAGTTGTTCACACCCTCCTGTCTAAGGCATTCCTCCAGAATGACACAAGTTAAAGTATAAATAGAACATCAAATTCCTAACTTCTAATCAAAATAAAATTCCTAGACATAAACTATATAATCATTCCCAGCAAATTACTACCTTTCTATTGATACCAAACATGACATAGTTCCTATGGATTATAGCATTTATGAGATATCCATAGAAAATAATATCATTAATGCTTCCCTTATTCCAGACAGTGTCACACCCTGCCCACATGCCCTGCCCTTTGGGGGGCATGCCAGGCTCTCCCTGTGCTCCCCCCTGGCAAGGAGGGCATTGGTGTAGTCCTGGGGTAGCCCTAAATCGACTTAGGGATACCCCAGGGCTACACTGGCTTAATTCGACTTTAAAAAGTCGAATTAAGCCTTAGGTCGAGTAGAAAGGTGGTTTAATAAAGTCGACTTAATTTTTATTAAGTCGACTTTATTTTCTTTAAGTTGACTTAAGCAGCTTGCTTAAATTGGCTTAAGGAAATTGTAGTGTAGACACTGGGTAAATTAAGTCAACTTAAGCAAGCTTGTCGACTTAATTTACCAGTGTAGACGCAGCCAATGGGACCCTGATAGTTGTGGCATGTGGATGCTACCATAATATAACATAAATAATTAAAGGCAGCTATCCTTCTCCTTCCAGGTCCTGTACTGAATGCAGTTTGGTTGAACTCAGTACTCTGGCTTTGTGGATATCTTACCGTTAGACTAAACATCATACCAACTGAATCTCTTTGGTTTCATAGAATGGTGAAACTCACTATAAGGACACAAGAAAAGCAAACAAAACAAATTAAGAACTGAGTATTTAAAAATAATTTTGCTGGGAAACTCTTTTTATTGCATATTTGTATTCGAATTAATGCCATCTAATTGATGGTTTCCTGAATACTATTAAGGTAGATAAGTAATTTGTACCAAGGTAGTTTTATAATTTGCCCTTAAATCTATAGATTTTTTAACAGTCTCTCTCATTGGAGATATTTTGCTATTGCAAACACTCATGAAAAAGCTGAGACTGGAAATTATACTATCTTTAGCTGCTTCCTTTTTTGTTGAGTTTAGAGGTAATTATACTTAATGCTTTGATTATTTCAATTATGGTGTTTACACAATTGAGATTTTTATTTTCTACATTCTTAGGCTGGGTTTTAGCCAGACATCTGGGGTGCTATGTGTTCTGCACTCTATATGTGGGGCCAGATTTATATTCATATGTCAAGATCAAATGATTTATATCCAATAATTCATCTTGATATTAGCCTTCTGGCCATCACAAATCTTTACTCCAAATTCAAGCCCCTCATTCTTTCAAAATTTTGCACATATTTGATGTTCTGGGTCTCCTCTGAAAATGGACGTGCTGAAATACTCTGAAAAATCTATCCACGCATCCTTCCCATAGTACATGAATGCCCTACAAATTCTTAATATATATGCATAAGAAACTCCTTTTCTTTTTCACCTTTCCCTTTCAGTGAATATTCTTTGTATTTTGTTTTATCATGGGAACAAAGTTAAAAATGTGAACATCACATTTGGTTCTGAAGAGGCTCTTCTCATTGTAGAGTATAATCAAAACTAGAGTGTAACAAAAACAGAAGGAAAAAAACATGTTCTTATGAGACTTTCACCTGAATTTGTAGAGGCCAGAGGGTTAGCATCTAAACTATAAGTTATTTCAAATCAAAAGAAGACCTAGGAAAGGTTTAAAAATCATCTATCATCTAAGGAAAAGAACCCTTTTCTAAATATCTCCTCTCAAGTGCTTTATAACTTCACTGAAGAGTTGAAAACTCCTGTCAGTGTCTCTGTAATAAACTCTAAATCTGATGATGGTGAATTGTAGTTAGCTAGAGCTCCCCGGTCCTTCTTTTAAAGGAAGGAGACCAGATTCTTCAGTTGCACCAACTGGCACTTGTCAGTTTTTCAGGAGCAGAAACAGCAACAAGAGCAGCTGTACAATTTTGTATAGACTAACCCAAGAGAAGAAGATGAGATTTCACTGCACGTCCTTTTATAGTCTTGTTCTCCTTTTCTGTCCAGAAGCAGCTCTGGTCCTTGTAACTCAAGTGGGAGAGTGCAAACAGATAATACTGTATTCCTTTTAGTTTCTGGACTGCTGGCAGGTCTGCAGTTGCTAGGTGAAAGACCTGATGTAAACAGGGGAAGCAGCTGAGAAAGATCAGACAGCAGACTAGTGAGACTTTAAGAAAAGTAAACCTTATTACCAGCATTATGAGCTTTTGGGGGTTGGCAATTAAAATCACTATGAGCAACATTCCTACTCTGCTATTTTTAAATAGAAATAGACTTATCCTAATTCTCCATTTTCCTTGGTGAACAACAGGAGGCAAACCTGCAGCCTTTTCCCATTAAATTCGGGCTGATATGCACTTATCTCAGTATTTTAGTTAGCTAAAAATTTCATATATTTTGATTTAAAGTTGACACGTGAAAGGTATTTTGGCTAAGGAGCTTGGGTCTATCATTATGAGGAGAGTTAATTCAGTGGCACCCATATATCATATATTAATATGCTTGTATATTATTTTTAAGGCATGTTTGAACATTTGAAAATAAGATATACTTAACAGTGGTTAGATATCACTGTGAAAAAGGAGTGTCTGCTGCTCAAGGAAATGTTGGAAGATCTGATCTGATGAGAGCCTGTCCCAGGGCCATGTGAAATAAAAAGTCTCATATAGTGCTCTTTCACGAGGCATCTCTTGCAACCCTCACAAATTGTCCACCACTTTGGGGTAATAAGACATAAGGAAAAGAAAAAATATGAAAGTGCTGCAAGAGGGCAGCAATGTCTGCCAGTAATTGAAGAACTGTGGACAGGAGCCACAATAACATAAGATCCAGGGGAAACGGATAGCAGAAATAGAAAGATAGTAGTGAGAGCCTCATTAAGGAATTGTCTTTACTAGCTAAAAAGTGTGTTCTTACCTCATGCTTGCTAATGTAGTAAAATCCTAATGAAGACAAGGCAGTGTGTAGTCTTACTATGAAGTAAACCCTAGGCCATCTTGTAGTCTTTACCTTAACCTACCATGTGAAAACTGCAAATTCCCAGTTTTCATTAGAATTTTAGCTTCTGTTGGCTAACACATGGCAAGAGCACATCTTTTCTCCTTGTAAAGATGCACTTTGGCAGGGAGTCAAAAAAGTGCTCAGAATGACAGAGATGATCAAGTTGTTAAGGAGGGAATGCTGGGATCCTAAAATGGTGGAGCTGCTGATATTACAAAGAGAGGAGTTAGATGAGGCACCACTAACTACACAGGCATTTCCAGTGAATTCTTTCAACAATAAAGTATCATTCAAATTGAGTACTTAAGGATATCGAGGTTAACTGTAACTGGTGTAAAATACAACATGGCTTTACAAAAGATAGATCATGCCAGACCAACCCGATCTCCTTTTTTGAGAAGGTAACAAATTTTTTTGGACAAAGGAAATGTGATGAACCTAATTTACTTAGATTTCAGTAAGGCATTTGATATAGTTCTACATAGAGAATTGTTAAATTAGAAAAGATGGGAATTAATATGGAAGTAGAAAGGTGGATAAGGAACTGGATAAAGGGAAGACTACAGCGGCTCATACTGAAAGGTGAACTGTCAAGCTGGAGGGAGGTTACTAGTGGAGTTTCTGGGGATCAATCTTGGGACCAATCTTATTTAACCTTTTTATTACTGACCTTGGCACCAAAATTGGGAAAATGCTAATAAAGTTTGCAGATGACACCAAGTTGGGAGGTATTGCCACTACAGAGAAGGATCAGGATGTCATACAGGAAGCTCTGAATGACCTTGTAAACTGGAATATTAGGAATAGGTGAAATTTAATAATAGAAAGTGCAAGGTCATAAGTTTAGGGACTAATAACAAGAATTTATCATATAAGTTGGGGATACATCAGTTGAAAGTGACAGAAGAGAAGAAGGATCTGGGTATACTGGTTGATCTAAGGATGACTATGAACCGCCAATGTGACGTGGCTATGAAAAAAGCTAATGTGGTCATAGGCTACATCAGATGAAGTATTTCCAGTAGATAAGGAAGTGTTAATACCATTATACAAGGTGTTGGTGAGACCTCATCTGGAATATTGTGTGCAGTTCTGGTTCCCCATGTTTAAGAAAGATGTATTCAGACTGGAACAGGGGCAGAGAAGGGCTACATGGATGATCTGCGTAATGGAGACCCTGCTTTATGAGAGGAGACTTAAAGAGCTTGGATTGTTTAGCTCAACCAAAAGAAGGTTGAGGGGAGATATGATTGCTCTCTATAAATACATCAGAGGGATAAATACCAGGGAGAGAGAGGAATTATTTCAGTATAACGCCAATGTGGACACACACAAAAATGGATACAAATTGTCCATCTGGAAATTTAGGCTTGAAATTAGATGCAGGTTTCTAACCATCAGAGGAGTAAAGTTCTGGAATAGCCTTCCAAGAGGAGCTGTAGAGACAATGAACTTAGCTGGCTTCAAAACTGAGCTTGATAAACTTATGGAGGAGATGGTATACTGGCACAGCCTAGTTTGGCAATTGACTGATTTTTGATTACTGGCAGTGGATGTGCTAGTGACCTGAGAAGGGACGTTAGATGGGGTGGGTTCTGAGTTCTATCAGAGAATTCTTTTTCTGGGTGTCTGGCTGGTAAGTCTTGCACATACTCAGGGTTAAGCTGATCACCATATTTGGGGTCGAGAAGGAATTTTCCCCTAGGGGAGATTGGGAGGGCTCTGGGGGCTTTTTGCCTTCCTCTGTAGCATGGAGAATGACTCACTTGCTAGTGGATTCTTTATACTTTAAAGTCTTTAAACCTTGATTTGAGCACTTTAATAACTGAGTCATAGGTTAGAGGTTTATTACAAGAGTGGCTGGGTGAGATATACGGCCTGCGTTGTGCAGGAGGTCAGACTACTAGATGATCATATTGGTTCCTTCTGACCTTAGAGTCTATGGGTGATCTACACTTGTAAATTAAGTTGAATTAAGCTTGCTTAAGTCGACTTAATTTACCCTGTGTCTACACTACAGTTTCCTTAAGTCGACTTAAGCAAGCTGCTTAAGTCGATTTAAGGAAAATAAAGTCGACAATGAAAATTAATTCGACTTTATTAAACCTACTTTTAGGTCAACTTTAGGCTTAAGTTGACTTTTTCAAGTTGACTTAAGCCAGTGTAGACCTGGAGTAGCCCTAAGTCGACTTAGGGCTACTCCAGGACTCCCCACTGCCCACCCTGCCGGGGGGGGGGGCACAGGGGGAGCCTGGCCTGGCAGCTGCTTAAGTCGACTTAAGGAAAAATTAAGACGACTTTACAAAACTTCATTTTAAGTTGACTTTAGAAAGTTGACTTAGCCAGTGTAGACGTGGAGTAGCCCTAAGTCGACTTAGGGGACTCCAGGGCTTCCCCACTGCCCTCCCTGCCCTCCTCGTGTTGACTTGAATGGTAACTTTGCCTAAGTGAGATCCATGTAAAGATGAGGAGGGAAGAACATCTGGATTAGCTCCACCGACAACATTAGGATCTTTGTCAGTCAACTGGCAAAAATACCTAGCATAAAAGGAAAATAAAAGATTTTCATTTAGTACTCGAACTGAACTCAAGCCAAACCTTTCTTCAAATTCTTCATTTTCACATGCCTTTGCACTTCTGGGTTTCTGCTGTGACTGTATCAGAAATGTATAAAGACTCTTCTTGCACTATTTAGTGTTGGGACTGGAAAGGAGGAGGGACAGAGAGCTCATGAAAATCCTGCTCTTCTAATATGTCCAGAAGAGTTTTCATGAAGGTGGTCTAGATAGTTGGGCTAAGGTTCTGATCAGCATCTGAAGTTTTTGGTGTTTATCTGAAGTGAAAACAGACTCTAAATTTTTGAGGTTTGATCATGACTGCATGAAAGGAATTGTAACAAGAAAATAGTCACAGAGAGAAAATTGCTTTTGGCCTCTTAAATGGGAGCAGAAATTTTAGAAAGCTTGTGAAAAAGACAAACTTATTATGGCTACTCAGTTTTTTAGAGATTGTTTCACTGCACAATAAATAAAAGAGGAAACTTCAAGTGGAAATTCATGACTTAGTTCTGAGCAATATAGATAAGATTTGAGTGGTAACGGTGGGTGAGCAGTTGGAAAGAATGAGTAATCTAATTAGGTCTGCAGTCAAGACATGGAGTGAATCATAAAAGGGGAAAATGAGAACTTTGAATTTCAGGACACAGAGTTAGGAAGAACAAAGACATTGCTGGGTATGATGCTATAATAGGGGAATAAAATAACAATAGAGAGAAGTAGAAAGTGTCTGGGAGAAATTATGGTGTATTGAAAGGTTATGTATGTCATTTAGTAATAAATATGCCAGAAGTAAAGGGCAAAGCAGATGAATATAGAAGTGAAAGAAACAATCCGAGTTGAGATAAAATATATAATATTTGATACTAAGGAGAAGTGGAAAGTTTACACCATCATTGGGGTTGGGAAAAACCAAGAAGTTGATAGCTATGGGGCTAGATCCCCAAAAGAATATATGGCTATGTCTACACTACAAAAAGTTAGGTCGACTTTAAGTTGACCTAAAGTCAACCTTATTAGGTTGACTTAACAAAGTGCTTCCCCTGAACGGGGACTTAGTAAGTTGACCTAATTGCCCTTAGGTCGACCCAATAAAGTGGACTTATGTGTCCACACTGTGCTTAGGTTGACCTAAGGAGTCGACCTAAGGGTTAGGTCAACCTAACCAGCGGTTCTTATTAAGTCGACCTAACCTTTCATTAGACAACATAGTCCTGTGGCACTTTTAAAGACTAACAGCGAAAGCCTGGTGTGGACAGGGACTAAGTAAGGTCCACTTAAGCCTCCTTAAGTAGACCTAACTTGCAAGTGTAGACATAACCTATGTGTCTAACTGCCACAATAGTAGATCCTCAATCTCTCTGCTCAGCTTCCACCAAAACCTGTTCATGCCTAAAGTCTCCAGGTGCCTACGGTTACACCAGTAAAGTCCCTACGGCACCAAAATTTCTGCTGATGGGCATGCAGAAAGCTGCCTAAGGTCTGACACAGCTAAGCTGCACAGCACCTAAATTTTGGTGGCATTTTCAGACTAGGCACTCCACTACCTATCTTGCCTGTGGAGCTTTAATGGATTTCACTCACCACAGGGGCACTTCATTGTATCTGCATCTGAGGATTAGTTCTGCTTGATCTGATGCTCCCTTCTTTTACTCATCTGTGCCATGGCCCCTCTTGTTCTTTGGGAGTCTCAGTGCATCTTCCTATTAATTTGTCCCTCAGCCAGCTCACTACACGGTGTTCCCCTACAAGGCTAACAAAATCTCACTGGACCAGCTATCCGGATGCCATTGCCAGTAGTCTTTCCATTCGATATGATGTCACTTTCCCAGTATCTGGGCTCTTCTGTTATTGCAGGTTCCAGCCTAGGGATCATAAAATCAGCAACTAAGGTCTTGCTGCTGTTTCCCTGGGCTTCTTCCTATTTTACCTTCTGCAGGCTTTCTTCTCCATCCCTCTGGGTCAATCCTTTCCCCCAGCATCAAGATTCTTGGGTGCTGACTCCCACTTGAATTTTTTTCATCCCTCAGTAGGTCCAGACAATGACTGCAGACTTCCACACTGCTGCCCCAAGTCATCTTTTTGATGGTGAAGCACACTTAACTGAATAATTTCTAGCTTGCCACCAATTGTAATTCCTCAATTCTTAGAGTTTTCTAGTTTCTTGGTTGGCCTGTGTTTTAATAATGCAACAGCTTTTTGGTAACACTCCTGATATTATTACCAAATAACAATATAATTTATTAATTTAAGATGTTTGGATTCCTCAGAAAGCTTTTCCCTTTCTTTATCAAAGCCCTTATATACCCATAAAAGGTGATCAATTGTTTCTTCTACAGAGAGTACATAGTCAAAAAAGATTTTGTTTAAGCCACAGTGTCCGGTTAGCACTCTAAACAAAGTAATTTTATTAATTTTACCAGCCCCTGAAATGTGTCATTATCCTCAACTCTAGGGCATGATTTAAAAAGTTGTTTTTCTCTTTTTTCATTAATCCAAAAAGTTTTCCATTCCTCTTTTAAATTCTGCTCTAGAAGAGTTTTGAATTCTTGTTGACTCAAGACAAGGCTTTTTGTCTCAATCCTTTCATTTCTTACAAGAGTTTTAGCTGCTTTGTTGGCCTTTTTGTTCCCTATTAGACTAATATACAGTGATATCCCAGCTAATGTTACATGTATCCTCATCAATGCTAACTCTCTTGTTAGAAATTTCATTTACTAAATCACTTATACCGAGACACCCCTTTTATCACTATTAATTATAATTAAATCAGAGCAAATGACCGCTGCTGGGCATATATCCCAGATCCAATTTAATACTAACATTATTGCTACTAGCTTGGCTGTCATGATAACCACATGATCAGGTATCTTTTTAGATGTACCAATCCCCAATTCTAGTACACAATATACCATCCCTACTTTTCCTGTTTGTGTTTATTTTTCTTTTTGGGCTTATTCAAATGTATTTTACAAAACTAACTTAATTTTTCATCTATGTATACACTTCATTTTTAATACCTATTGTCTCTTTTTTACCTGTTAGCTTACAAAATAAACCTAAACCCGCATTTGAAGATGTAAATTTCCATCCATAAGTAATTTTCCCATGACTATTTTTTTTTTACTTCATTCACCTTTTCCTTGTCTTTCAATTCCTGTATTCACATTTTGACTCCAAAGGCATGTGTCATTCCAACATTTTATGCTACATTTTGCTATCAAATTCCCAACAAACTGCATCTCTTTGTTTTCTATTTTCATCATTGCAGTTCCCATTACCTTTGGTCCAGAAACTTAGGTCTTGTAGTTTAATTCATAGTATAACTGACATTTCATTAGAAGCTGTCTGTATTGTGCATATAGGTGTTATAATAAGTGCACCACTGGCAATTCTTAGTGCCTGGACTTGTATTAAATTTTACTTTTTAAGTTCTAATTTTGAGGCTTGCCCAAAAGCTTGGCAGCCATAGTAAATAATTGTTCTGATTCAGGCTCTATGGCTGTGTCTACAGTTGTAAATTAAGTCGACTTAAGCTTGCTTAAGTCGACTTAATTTACCCTGCATCTACACTACAGTTTCCTTAAGTCGACTTAAGCGACTTGCTTATGTCGACTTAAGGAAAATAAAGTCAACAATGAAAATTAAGTCGAATTTATTAAACCTAGATTTAATTCGACTTAAGGCTTAGGTCGACTCCCTATAGTCTGCCCCAGGACTACCCCAGGACTTCACCACTGCCCTTCCTGCTGGGGGGGGGGGGGGAGGGGCACACGGGGAGCCTGGCATGCCTGCCGACAGGGCAGGGCAGAACCCTGCCTACCCTGCCCCTATGCCCTGCCAGGGTCCCTGTCCCCCTTTGCCCCATTGTACCTATGTACAATGGGGCAAAGGCTGAGCCCCCTGGCACTGGGCAAGGGGTGCCCCCCACTCCTGTGGACCTGCCGTAGGTCCCCCTAGCCCCTAGACATCTACCTAGGCATCCAGTGTGGACCCTCTAGGTCGACTTTGCAAGTTTCCCCCCAAAGTCGACTTAAATTTTAAGTGTAGACTCACTAAGTCAACTTAAATTTCCAAGTGTAGACATTCCTATGTGCCATGAGCAGTCTTGTCTTATCTGCCTCCCCCAATTAGTCCCATCAAGAGTTTCAGCAGATTAATCCTTCCTGTACATTTATTTTTAGCCTAGTCTATATGGTCTTCCCAAAGTAATATATATAGTGTCAAATATTCCCCTTGAGAATTTGAACCTTTTAACTATATCTATTTGTTTTCCAGACAGAGTTTACATTCCTTAGCAACTTTACTTTCTGTTAAGATCAGTCCTTGGTTGTAGCAGTGGAGAATTTCAAACCCTTTGAATTTCCCCTGTCAGAGGTCTCTTGTAACACTTCATTGGTTTTTTTCTGCCATTTCAGTATTCCTTCTCTTAAGCCACAAAGCACAATCATTTGAGAACAGAGTGACATCTAACTTGGCAGTTACTTGTTTATCATAATATTAAATAAGATCAGGCTGATAACATTTCCCTATGTTGTACCACTTTTATTCAACACAAAACTTTCCCATTTCTGATCTGCATTGTCCTTTTACTAAAAAATTCTCTTATCTACCCATGCATTGTTCTGCTTATCCCTAATGAACCTACTTTGCACAATAAACCTTCCCTTCATAGCATGTAATATGTTTTCACTATAGCGATAGAGAGCTATAATGAACCCCTTGTGCCTTATTCTTTTTTTTTTTTTTTGTATTTCATTTTCTAATTTAACATTGTGATCAACAGTGCATCTTCTGTACCTTATCTATAATGACATTGTTTTCCAAATAGGCAACCATCTTTCATTCACTATTCTGTCTACAATTTTACCTAGACAGACTGTAAGGGCAATTGGTGAACAGGCATCCACTTTTGTGGAGTAGTTTGCCTGGTTTTCCTATTGAAATTACCACTACATTTTTCCACCTTACCAGTTTCACTCATCTTTCCCATATAATGTTGTATAATTCCAAGAGAACCCTTAAACTGCTATCAGAGAGATATTTTTTCACTTTATATCAAACATATTATCTTTGTCCAGAGATGTGTTCTTGTTAATAGTAATAGCTTTCTTAAATTGTCACAGACAAAACCATTCACTGTGTATAGTATCTTCATGTTCACCCTATCTACAGTATAGATCATGACTCCCTTCAATGACTTGTCCTTTAATCTGGTGGAAAGCTTTTCTTTGATTTCCATCATTATTCACCTCTTAGAAAGTCTCTGCTAACACTTCTTCTTCTCACTATGAGAACTTCTAACTATATTGTCATTCCAAATAAGATGTAACTACTCTTAGTCTGAATTCCATTTGTTCTTCTAATTTGCCTGTATATTTATGACATCTTCACATCTTTATTTACCTGCCACAGTACTTCCTCCAAATCTGATTTTTTTATATATATCTTTGTGTTATTAACTTATTTCTTTTATACCCATTAGATCTTCATTATGCATTGTAACTTTGCCTTTTGTGTAGGTTTTATTCCTTTCTTAACTGCCATTTTGCACGCCTTATTCCATCATGGAAATTAGATTTTAGTTTGAGGTTACTTCAATACCCTTGTTATAGCTACAGTAGATATTGCTATTAATCCTTTTATTACATTATTATTGAAATTCTCTATCACTCACCCAATGATTATTCACACATTCATGCATTTACTTTTAAATAACTGCCAGGTGGGCAATTTTCCATTACTTTCAACTTTACCTTGCCCTAGAAAAATAATTAATATAGGGAACTGATCTTTCCTCATTCCTTCTTCTTTAAATATTTCCCAGTTGCATTTACTTGTGATATCTGCTGTTGTAATTTCCTAAGCAGGAAAGACTGTCATTGGCTCCATTACTTATAGTTGAAATGTCATTGTTTAAAATCATTATGTTGTTTTCAGCAATGAACTTTCTAAGCATGAGCCATTTTTATCAGTTGTCTTTCTTCATCATTCACTATGACTAGGTCACAGCATATCGGATATGGCCTTTTAACATTCTTCATTATTTCTTATGGCTACAAACTTTCAAATTTCTTATGTAAATTATAGATATTATAATTCCTTAAAGAAATATCACTTCTACATTGTGATCTCAACAGCATTATTTTCCAGGCTTATTACTTTGTTCTCTACTAGTATGTAGTTTAATGTTTCCCTTAAGAAAATACAAATGCCTTCTCCTCTTCCAAGTTTTCAGTCTCGCCTAAAGGCAATATGCCTGACATTTTAAAAACAAACTTTTAAAACCAATCATTTTTCCCTGGATACATATGATATCTGATTTAGTTTTGATTTCCAGAATATTTTCTTTTTGTTCTTGACCACATTCTATCAGACAGCGAACATTTCAACAAAAGACTGAGGTCCTCGCACTAGTCATGTTTCACCATTAACCTCATTCAAAATTGTATAAATAGGGATCCACTGACAAATTACTAATATACATGTATTTTTCCTCTGTTCTTGCTATATTTTTCTTTTCTCTTTCCCTTTCTTTTCTTCTGCTCCTGGTGCTTTGAAAGCCTCCTTACAGTTTCCACATAAATATAGTAACAGTTTGTGTCTCTTTAGTTTATCTTGCGACAGTATACTCTGTATAGGCTGGACAGTGATATCCGTGCAGTTTACATCTCATTTTCTTTTTATAAACCATTCTTACATGCCATTACCATTAGCATTTAAGCACCTTAAGGAGGAAGAATATACGATTTGATTCTGAACATCTGAAACTCTATTGTTTTTTCTCAGGTAGACTACCTCCCTTGAATATACTCAGTACAGCTTTGATAGCTAGCATTCTTCTAATTTACTCTGTTGTTTGCTTATCTCATTACTGGGCTGTTCTAATGCTGCTCTATATATTACCCCATTCATTTCCATCTAATACTGTAGTAGCTGGTAAAATATTTTAATTTTCCCTAGCAATTTGTCAGCTTGTTTCTTGTTTTCACATCCAACTAAAAGATCACCATTTTTCAGGCTCTTGACTCTTACAATATCCTCTATGCTTTTTAAAAAAAAAAACCAAACAAACAGTCAGCTGCTTTCATAGGGTTAATATCACCTAATCTTATTTCTTTGGGTAGAGATCTTACGTTTATTTTCTTCCTCAGCTTTGGATTTTTTTGCTGATATCAACAACATCTGACTTTCCTTCTACTCCTCTTTCTTCTCTCCCCACTTCTTTGTAGCTATTCTCCTTGTTAAATAGGTTTTTCTTTAGGTTTTTAGAGTGACTTCATTGTGGATCAGAGAATCCCCCTAGCCCTGTCTTCACTTCCTAACTTTATACAAGCCCCCATTGACTCCTGCCAAGTTGGGCTACATCTTCAATTAGTGCTTGTCAATCAAGCCTACAACCCCCCCCCCCCCCAAACCCAGGTGTAGCCTACCAATTAAGTAGCCCCTTTTCAGTCACCATAATACCTTTACAAGTAGTGTGAGGTGAAAATCCCAATACAGGGGCCTAATCTAATAGCAATGCTCAGAGGCCACCTACCAGATGGGGCTGCACACAGAATAGTAGAAGAGAAGTTGGCATTGACTCAAGTGTGTTATAATGACTGTACTGCCTGGTAGTTAGGGCATTCCACTGGGAGTATTTCAATTATTTTGTAGAAATTAGAACAGCTTCAACAGGAAAGATTGATTGAGGAACCCACCTCAAATATCCCCCAGCCTACTGGTTGGAGTACTCACCTGGCAGATAGGAGACGTTGGTGGTTCAAGTTGTTCTCTAACTCACAGTGGGTGCATCTATATTGCAACTTAGATCAACTTAAGGAGACTTACGTCGACCTAAACAAAGCCATGTCCACACTGGGCTTTTATTAAGTTGACTTAATCATTTCCTTAAGTCAACTTAAGGAAAGCTTAAGTCGACTTAATGACACCTCCTTTTAGGTTGACTTAAGCCTTAAATTGACTCCTTAAGTCAACTTAAAGCCAGTGTGGATGGGGATTAGAGCCTAAATCGACCTTATTAAGTTGACTTAAAGCATTATGTCAACTTAATAAGGTCAACAAGGGGCTATGTCTACACTAGAAAAGTTAAGTCGACTTTGTTAAGTTGACTTTGTCAACTTAAAGTTGACCTTATTAAGTCAACTTAACAGAGTTGACTTAACTTTTCTAGTGTGGACATTCCCATTGGGGGCTTTGAATGCTAGTTTCCTATGCTTTGGATGATGCCACTAACCACAGAGCTCTGGGATATAAAGGAGCACCACCACTTCCTCTATTTTTGGCAGGCAGGACTGACCTGCCTTAGGCACCTAACCCCAGGAGAGGATTCATGTTTATCTATGTTGGGTAGCACCTTATACCATCTGAAGTACTACTGGTTTCAGTGGAGCTATTATAGAGTATGGTATTCGTTATAAGTATATCAGAATGTGAGTCTAGTTAAAAAGTATCAAAGGGGTCAATAAAACTTAGAGGGGGTGTGATGTAGCTCTATCATATGTTTGTGCTGTTTATAAAATGCATGTCTTGCATAAAATTACAATAGCATTACAATCTGTCAACTGTTTAACTATAATTACAGCTTCTCTGTTTTGTCCCTACATAGAAACCTGTTTCCTTTTCTTAAATTTCCCATGAGCTCTAATTAACTGGTGAAACCATTTGCTTGACTTCCCTTTATTAAATATACTGAAAAGTCAGCTGTGTTGGGAATAAAGCAAAATGCTTTAATTAGGAATGTATGCTAGAGTCCCTATCCAGAGTTTACATTTGTGCCTAGTTTTTGTTACTGTTTTGGGTTTTATTAAGACTAAAAGTAAACAGTTAGGATGTATAAATAATACTTGGAAACAAATAAAGCATTTTCCACGTATTTATAGAGGCTGTTTTATTTGTTTTGAATTTAATATGTATTCCTTTTGAATATATAATATTAAAGGCATGATGGAAGGTTAATTTGTAATAGACCAGGATTTTTACTTACACAGTGAAGGCTCTTTGTGATAATAAAAATATCCTACTTCCTTCCAACTTCCAGAGCCAACTGCTCGCCTTTGATGTATAATAGTTTTCACTTTTTGCCCTGCCAAAAACATAATATAGAACAGTAACAGAATGTCTATCTGAGCTGATGATCAGTGTATTCTTATTCTTTATATCAATATTTATACATTTTCAGTTCTATTTTCACTGTAATGTGATATTATTAGAATGTATTTGTCTTCGTGGTGTCTAGAATTCCCTAAAAAGTCTGAGACTTTGTTGTGAGAGACACAGTAGAGTTATATAGAGATGCACTGTAGAAACTCTTCTTTGGTCTCAAGTTCTTCAGAGTGATTTATTTTTAAAATTTCTGAATGATGAGGGCAATAGTATCTAGGGAGCTAGCGAGAGGGAAGGAAATGCTATTACCCATACTTGAACCTTTTACAAACTTAAGAAATGTTGAATAATGTTTTTCTTCCCTTCATTTTCACCTGCCTTTGCATTTTTGGGTAGAGCACACTTGGACAATCGCATCTGGCAAGGGGAATCTAGGGAATTATAGCCAGTGTAATTGATTGGGATGGTGAGTTAGGAGTGGGCTGAGAGAATTGCTGCAGATCTAGCTGTAGCACAGAGATTTCACTGTGCTAGAAAAGCTGTAGCGCTTTGCACTAGTAAGGTTGATGTAAAGTGTTGGGTTGGGATGGGACAGGCCCTCTAACTGCAGTGAGTGGTAGCACATCTGAGTAGACAGCCAGGTGGAAGTGACATGATAGCATGTCCATTTTCCTCCTTTTATCACTCCCCTGTGTGAGATTCAAGGCCACAGTTCTCCTTACAGGCATGAGGTCAGATGGAGTTAAGCCCACCAGTGGGCTTCTTAACTCCGTCTGACCTCGTGCCTGTAAGGAAGAGACAAGGTGCTGCAGGTGCACTTTCTCCGAGTTGTTCACTTAAGAAAAGCTACCCTCATAACTGAACATTTCCTTGCAGAGTTTTTCCTATGAAGCATGGTTGTGAGTGAATCTGATGGGATGCATCTGGAGAAAGGATTTGATAACCTGCTGAGAGAGAAACTTTGGGACACAGATTATTAAGAGAAATAGGGCTATGCCTGACAGAGGTGGTTTGGGAAAACCAGGAATCGTTTTACACAGTCTCTGTATCTCTAGCTTAATCAACTCGATCAAAGTGTTCTGATTTACCTACTAAAGTAAGGAACAGTTTCAGAGCTGGGTCTACTACAGAGAAATTTCAGTGGCAGATCTCACTAAAACTCTGGGAGTTGATTATTTTTGGCTTGAAGGAGTTCTGGCTTGGCCTTTGTGTCTAGGTGTTTTTCCCATGTAGTTTGTGGGTAAGACTGTATACTAATCAGGCTTCAGTACACTAGTGAAAATGAATATTAACACTTTTATACAATCCATATATTAGTTCAGTCACCTTTTATCACCCACTTCATTGTTGCATGAAAAGTTGCACCAACACTTGTACAAATGTAAAATACACATCTCTTCTTTAGCACAGTCCAATGTCAAGTTATTCCTATTGTACTCCTCACATGAGATTTATTTTATCTTGATTCCTTGAAGATTATTTTTGATCCATATGATTAATACTTTCTACTCAGCAGTTTTATTCAAAGAGCTCAAACTGTTTTACAAACAAGCCTCATAAAATTGAGGTAGGTAGGTAGGTAGAGTAAGTGATAAAATGTTTTGCAGAAGGCTAAACAGGTTTGGAAATGTTGCCTATTCCCCAGCATCACAGTGAGAGGATCTAAACACTAGACAGCACTTTGGGGAGGTAAGAGTATTCCTTTTAAATTATATTAAATTCCAGTAGGGGGAAATACAGAGATGAAAATAAACTTTCTGAGGAGACTAAAAATGAAAACAGCACTTATTACATGGAGCACAGATCCTACGTATGACTGGCTATCACTCTTCCTGAAAGGCGATGAAATGATAAAGTGCAATGTTCATTTGAAGTAAAGTTAAAAAAAAAAAGAGTCAATTTTCAGTAATTACATTAGTAATTACAATTGAATGATAGTAATAACAGCAATGGCAACAACTAACTAAGATTAAAGGAGCAGCAGAAGTAGACTTTAGTTGGGATTCATGTAGCTTTGGACTTTAGACTCGGAAAATCTCTCCTGCAAGATATTCAATTCAGAAACATATTTGCATGATTCAGTTCTAGACATATGTACACACCAGTGAAAGAAGAGAAGGATGGGTGTGATACGGGTTGGGTGGGAGGGGGTGTTGTCTTTGCATAGTCTGGTGCTGTTGTGCATTTCCAAGTATAGCTGCATTGATTGGCTTTCTCTCTATTACATTAACAAAAATGGTATAATTACCTTTGTAAGGCTATGTCTACACTTGTTAATTTAAGTCGACTTTAAGTCGACTTAACATGTCCACATTCAAAAATTAAGTCGACTTAGAGGGGACCCTGCCAAATCGACCTAGAGTGTCCACACTGGATGCCTAGGTCAACTTCTAGCGGCTAGGTGGACCTGGGTCAGGTCCATGGTGGCAGGGGGGGCACCCCTTGCTAAGTGCCAGGGAGCTCAGCCTTTATACCTTGGTATAATGGGGCAAAGGGGGACAGGGACCCTGGCAGGGCATAGGAGCAGGGTGGGCAGGGCTCTGCCCTGCACTGTGGGGGGGGCATGCCAGGCTGCGGCTATGCCAGCCACCCTGGCAGGGAGGGCAATGGGGAAGCCCTAAAGCCCCCTAAGTCGACTTAAAGTCGACTTTGGGCTACTCCATGTCCACACTGGCTAAATTGACTTTCTAAAGTAGACTTAGCGATCAAAGTCGACTTAAAAGGAGGTTTAGTAAAGTCGACTTTAATTTTCCTTAAGTCAACTTAAGCAATTGCTTAAGGTGATTTAAGGAAAATGTAATGTGGACGCAGATTAAATTAAGTCGATTTAAGCAATCTTAAATAGACTTAATTTCTAAGTGTAGACGCACCCTAAGTGATTAAAAATAATGCTGGACAGAGAGAAAGGATTTGCTAATTCTTCTACAGAGTGAGAAAAACAAGCTATTCTTTTCCAAAACCGAGTACGATTGCTCGCTGGGAGTGTTCCAGAGGGGGTGTGTGTCAAAGAGTAAAAGCATCAGTACCAGTTTCAGACATAAGATGATACTTGAAAACTAGTCTGTGAAGATCAGCAGCTCAGAATTAGGCTAAGTTTCCTCTCTTTTAAGTAAAGGGGAAACACAAAATTATGGGGTTCTTTTTGGCCAGATTCAGGGCTCATTTTGAAACCCCTGGAAGCCAAATTTAAGAAGGCAGGCTGACTATTGTATCAGAAAAAACTCTACACAGGCCTGATTCTGCAATGTTTACTTACACCAAGAAGCACATTATTTCTGAGCCATCCCATTGAAGAATGAGTTATATTGTGCCATTTAGGCACTGACTGAGGGATGGTGAGCTCTGTCCTAAGGGTAGCAACAGGGACATTCTCTCTTAGTTGAACTTACCAATCTTTTGTATTTGGGTCTGTATAACATCTCCAGCGATCCACATATATTGGCATATACTCTTATTGTCATGTGTGGGTATTTGTGTTTATAGCCTTCTTCTCTCAATTCCCATGCACAAAGGTGAAAATAAATACCTTTGCTTTCCACTATCGGGATTGTGAAAAGACAGTGCCATTGGGAGCTCAGAATGCTTTGTCAATAATATTGTACTCTAAGTGTTGTCTGGGAATATGTTACAAACAGCTGAGATATTTATAAGCAATCACTGAATAGCTAAGGGAATGGCACAGAGCAGACAAAGCAATAATGGCTTTGGATATTGCTTAAATGCTAGTGTAAAGCTGAGACATCTTATAGCCGCAAAAGCTGTTTATTGCTATATGTGTTCCAATGCAATGAACATTACTTCTGTTATATGAAAAGATAAAGCAACACAATGAGTTCTAACATAAAAATGAAAAATATTGTTCTCTTCCCCCAAAAGAGTTTGCATGTTCTGTGCTGCTTTTTTCCCAGGCTTCCCAATGACTTTATTTTGAGAACAGAGGAAAGATGAGTTGCTGAACTTGCATTCTTCTCTTTTGTGGTGTATGAACTTAAGCGCTGATCTAGTCATTGGATCTGGGTGGGGTGAACTGGAGTGTCTAGTTGCAGGATCGAGCACTAAGACAGGGCCCTACCCCCAGGAAGAGTATAGCTTAAATTCACACAAAGAGAATACAAAACATAAAACAAAACAAAAAATAAACCACAAACACACCGAGAGTGCAAGTTTGAACTGGAGGAGGAGGAGGAGCCATGGCAAGATCACTATAGAGAAGCTTCAGGGGAGTTATGAATTTTAAAGAGGGGTTTAAAGGACAAGAAAGAGAATTTTGCATAAGAAGAGACAACATAAGGGTCACCACAGAAGACAGTGTAAAGATGAAGTATGGATAGGTAACATTAAGATCTCATGGGTCCACATTTTCAAAATAAAATTGTAGTAGTATGCACACACACATGTGGGTGGAGTGACCATGTAGATATGTAACTGATTTCTGCATGGAATTTACAATTTAGTCACAATTTAGTACAAGTTAATTGCAGGATTTTCTGAAATTGTCATCACTACTGCCATAATGCTCAACTTCTCTGGGCTGGAATTGACTGAAATGCTTTTATTATTAAATATAATAAAATAATATGTATAGTAGCCCTTAAAAGAATGTACAGTGAATTGAGAAAGATACTGGGCAAACTGTTCAGAGCTAACAGTTAGTCATTTTGCGTTCATTCTATTTATGAACACAAAATGATTTTTTACAACTTGGTTTATTATTATGAACATTCAAACAAATTTCAACCTGTAGGTTGCCCATGAACTATGCTTTTTATTCATAATTATCCCTGTATGATTGATTCTTACTGACCTGGGATTGTTCTTTTTCTGTATGTGAATGATTGTAGATGTCATGAAAAGTAGGAGGACAAGAATAAGCCATTGGGCCTTTGATTGCCCCAGGGAGACAATAGGAGTAGGAGTAGCAGGATCAGGGTATTTGTAGGACACTTTAATTTTCTTTCTGATTGGTCTATTTTGGTAAATGCTTGTGTGAGAAATCACTTCTAGAAGAAGCAGGGAAAGGAAATTACTGAGTTGAAAAAAATTCTCTTTACTCTTTTTATGAACAACATTTCATTTCTCTAAGCTTTATGAAAAGTAAAGACAAAAGGAGGGGCATGAGTGGGTGGGGGAGGTGATGGTGCCTAGCAGGAGGCTCACCCCTCAGCACTCCTGGCTGATGAAGTGGGTCTTCAGTATGTTGTGGATGATGAACTCTCACCGCTGGGCTCACTGCGTCTGGGGCACAGTGTCAGGCTGTTCATATGTGGTGGTGAGGCATTCACCTTCGGCCTCCCAGAAGGGGGAGACCCTTTCCCCCCACAGCTCATAGAATTTATGGAGGACACAGCAGGCACTGATGATCTCCAGGATGTTCCTCTTGGGGAGGTGCAGGTGGGTCAGGAGGGCCCTCCAACGGGCCTTGAGATGGCCGAAGGCATGCTCGACAACCAGACTGGACCTGTTGAGCCGGCGGTTGAACAGCTCCCTGGTGGCATCCATGTTGGCTGTGTGTGGCTTCATAAGCCAGGGCAGGAAGGGGTAGGCAACATCCCCCAGGATTAGGACGGGCACCTGCACGTCCCTGAGGGTGATGGTGTGCTTGGGGAAGAAGGTGCCCACCTGCATGAGCCGGTACAGGCCAGAATTCCTGAGGATGCAGGCGTCGTGCGCCTTCCCTGTCCAGCCAAAGTAGATGTCCTGGAAGATCCCTCCATGGTCCACAAGGGCCTGCAGGACCACGGAGTAGTACCCGTTGCGGTTCTTGTAGTCGGTGGCATGGTGTTCCGGGGCTCGGATGGGGATGTGGGTCCTGTCCACGATGCCCCCGCAGTTGGGGAAGCTGAGTCCTGCGAAGCCGCCGAGGGTGTCCTGCAGGTTGCCCAGGGTGACGAGGCAGGCTAGCAGGACCCTGTTGCTGGCCCTGCTGACCTGCATGAGGGCGGTCCCCATGGTGGCTTTGCCTATGCCAAACTGATGCGCTATGGAGTGGTAGGAGTCCAGGGTTGCCAGCTTCCAGACTGTGATGGCCACTCGCTTGTCCACAGGCAGGGCAGGTTGGAATCGAGTGTCCATGTGCTGCAGAACTGGGTTGAGCTCATGGACCAGCTCAAGGAAGGTCCGCTTGCTCATCCGAAAGTTCTGCAGCCACTGTTCATCATCCCAGATGGTGAAGACGATGCAGTCCCACCAGTTGCTGTTGATTTCCCGTGCCCAGAAGCGACAGGGCACAGAGGAGACCGTCAGCGTGGCAGCTCACAGGGCCAGCATGGTGATGGGCAGGCTGCTCTCTGCCCGCACGCTGTGAGGGTGCCAAAGAAGCGTGATCCAGGTGAAGAGAGCACTTGGCAATGCATAGCAGGAGCAGAGCACCCACCTGGCAACTTACAGGAACAGAGTGCAGCCCATGACCTGCTCAGTCTCCATGTTGCCAGGCACAATGGGGAAGGTGTTGAGCTAACTTCCTATTTTATAGGAGTGGCCAGGGGGGCACTTCTCTGGTGCCACATGGCACAATTCCCACAATGCACTGCTCCTCAGTTGACCTAGCAACTGCGAGTGTGGCCATTGGCAGTTGCCTTCAGTTTCTAGAGTGGACTCTCTAAGTCGACTTAACAAGGTTGACTTTAAGTCAACTTAAGTCGACCTTGTTAAGTCGACTTAACAGAGTCAACTTAGCATATCTAGTGTAGACATAGCCTTTGAGGTGAAGGACTATGTGTTTTGTAGGATGTGTGTACAATGCCTAGAGCAATGGGGCACTCATCTTGATTAGTGGTTTCTACAGCTGTTAAAGCAGACCCTTAATCTCAGGAAAGGATAGTAACTGCAGCTACTAACACCCATGTTTTGGGATTTGACCCAGAATGTGTATCTAATTTTGTGGCTCAGGCACATTTATCCTAGAGAGGTGGTTTGTTTCTCATAAACTGTTTCAATTGGCACTAATTGCTTTCTTCATTGCAAATGGATTAGGTGTGTTCAGTACACTCTATTTTACTGAAATATGCAGTGTTTAGGAAACAGGAAGTGCTTGTATCATTTTTATTTGGCCAATTACAACTGTTCCATAAAATTAACTACTGTGCATGGAGATATAGAGGAGAGCTAGCCACCTAACTCTAAATGGAAGATGAAGGCATTTATAGAGGTTGTTGGTATTGTAAATTGAAACACAACTGTTAAGCTTGCTGTTTCAGAACTCAAGAATGCGGCTGCAGACTGGCCTTTGTTGGATATAAATCTCAGTCAAAGGATTTGAAGAATCCTTCACTCATGCCCCTCTCTCAGTAGTAGAAGCAGACACTTTTCACAGCAATCTCAATGGGATGCTGCTGTTATTACACATTAGATTAGTTGATTGTATTCCTTATTCCTAAACTTCTTGCCTTGTTTGGATCTTTATTCTTGGTTGTCTTAACAGATTCTGTCAGAAATTCTCACCTCTTTCACATTTTTCTCTGTTAGCGTGTAGCGGTTGTCATTTCTCTTTAGTCTTAAGGGCTGTTTGTGAGAATGAAACAGGGCATCGCTTGCAGCATTTCACACCAAACCAATTTGAAATTTGATTATGAACAGCTATGTTATTTAGATCAGCATCATGATGGAGGAAGGGTATGAGTTAGGATCTGGCACTGGAGAAGAAGGGCAAAAATGGTCAATTAGGAGATTGTGTCATTAATTTTGTTACATTTATTATATTTACTGTGTGGTATCATCTGTAGAAATGAACCAATAGCTTGCAATGAATAATTTATATTACTAATTTGGCTTCTTTTTCTGTCTGTAAAACATCTGCAAGCAGACTGCAGCACCCTCAAATATCCATTTTTCTATTGTCTTCACTTTTCAGATTGATTTAGTTTATAGTTTGCTCATGGGTATTTGATATTTGAGCTGTGTTGCTTACTTGTGATCAATCAGATAAGTCATTAGATTGTTTCGGTTCCCTCACCAGATGAGCACACATCTACTTCCAGCATAAATGATTGTCTATGCAGATTTAAAATTTAGTTTCTGCAAATTCTGCAGAACATAACTTTGAAATTCACTTTCCATCAACATTTCTTTGAATAAAACTCAAGTATATGTGTACTCCCTGAATGTATGTGGAATGTGTACACAACATAAATGGATACATAGCTCTATGGAGAATAGACCAAAGTTAATTAGAAAGGACAAGATTGCACAGTTACCATGAGCTTTTGGTAAAGACAGCACATAGTGGTTCTGCCTCAGAAACTAATCAGAGATCCAGTTTTGACTCAGAGAATCACTGTTTCAGGCCCTTCACCACTTTACCCCAGGGGTAAAATAGATTGCGCCAGCCCTATATCTGCTCATCTCTGCTTGCCAGTGTATTGGCTCTGCCCTCTCCTTATGTATCTGTACAGTTCAGAAAGTAGGGCCCTATAAAAGCTGTTCTTTCTTTCTTACATACAGGACTGTAGGATGGGTAACTGATGCAGAGAATTAAGGAGGCATGCATCCTCATTTCTCTACACAAGCATGTCAGGTGGTTCATGCTTGAGCCAAAAGTTATTTCACTGAAAAATGAGAATAAATATTTGTTGAAAATATTTTGCATTATTCATCTAATTCTAGTCTGCACTGTCAAGCAGAAATTAAAAAGATACTTGACTATCTACACCAGGCCACTCCAAATATTCTCTTGATGGTATGATCCTCAAGTACCAGTGTCACACTCTTAGGAGTCTATGTAAATAATCAATTGGCTCTTACAAGTGAAGGAGTAAAACAAAAAGTGTTGGTATTCAGTAATATTTCCCAAAAGCTGATGTTTTGTTTATAAATAAATTAGCTCTCTCCTGTCTCCCCAAAATAACAGAAAATTTGTCCTCATACTTTATACCTATTGGTTATCTGGGGGAAGGAAAAAAAAACACCTGTTTTTCTGGACAGAATCTCTTTTGGCTTCAGTCAAAAAAACCTGGTTTACACAAAAATAAAGCAAGTTGAATAACAGCCACCAGTATGAAACATAGTTGGACAAAGAACTCACCAATCTAGGGGAAAACATGGCTAAGAAGCAACATAATGAAGTAGTTATACAAACTGAGCTTAATAACTAAACACAGCCAACACTCTTCAGTTACACAAGGGGACTGGAAAAATGTTCACTTTGGGCCTTTGTGCAATGAAATCAATGAGATTCTTTTCACTGCCTCGAATGGGTGTTGGATTTGGCCCCTGATGAAGCAATTTAAAAATCACGTCTGAGAAAGGATTAGTGAGACTTCTGATATTGAATCAGAACATGAAAGTGAATGAGGACAGACAAAGGATGGATTTTAAGTTGCAGGCAGAAACTTGATTAAACTTGACAAATGAGAGGGCACTATCTATTCCATCTTCTTATATCAGGCAGGGCATAGTTACAGGTCTTCTGTCACATAGCCCATAACTCATGGTAAACTCTCCACTGCCTGTTCCAAAGATTTAGTTTACTCTGCTGAATCCTCTCACTTTGCCCCTGCAAAAGCGGCAAAAGATACCAACTAGGGACATCAGTCTTCAAAGACCAGATCCTTCTTTTTTGCATAGGCCGAAGGTTTGTCAGCAAAATCCCAGTTCTCTTATTTCTGGGCACTGGTCCTTTTGGCATTTTATCTGCACTGAACACCACCTGCAAGTTGTGAGAAACTGAACATTCGTATAATCCCTAGCATTACATTTCTAAATCCTACTTCTGCTTAACCTAACTGTCTTCATGATGCAATAAGGAAGGTGAAAAAATTGACCCTGATGTGAAAAATTTCTTCCTGACCCCTGAACAGGTGATCAGCCAGACGTACAGCAATTTGAAAACACAGGTCTTACACGACGGAAAGGGAGAGTGAATGCAGCTAAAGTGAGGCAAGAGACTCAAGAAATCCCAGGCAAATGTTTAATTTGAAGAGTGTGGGAACAAGAAGATGCTCAGTTCCTCTCTTTGTCTCTCTGATTAGCCAATGGGGGAAGAGGGACTGACCTGCTTACATGCCCCCTTTCATTCTAAAGCTATCCAGCATCATATAGATGGAATAAAGTTTCCCACCTGTTAAACCAGGTGGCTCGCCTTATAACAATTCTGTGATACTGTAGAGAGTTTGCGATCACTAAAATTTCCTAATGGCAGATTCTGTCACCATTACTTATGTCAAGCAGTCTCTTACACTGTGAGAAGTCCCATTGAAACCAACATGAGTAAGGGTCACAGAATTTGCCTCTAAAGATTACTAAGAATTTTATCTCTTTTTATTCAGACTCATAAAATTAAAAAGTATTAGGTGAAAACCTGAATCACTGATTTTACTAATTATTTACTCAGATAATCTGTATGTGAAGGAATAATTTACATAGAAATGTATAATTAAATAACATACAAAGGAATAATTAGATCCCAAGTCTTAACAGCCTGTTGACCCAAGTCTAAAAGAAATGAGTTCATGATTAATTCCATTCATCATTGCTGTGACACTCCTGAGAAGAACTTGCACATAGGATAGCTGCTAGGAAAGACTGTTATCTGGTACATTAACATGGCTATGTAAGGTAAAGATGAGTGGCACTGCCTGAAAAAGTTTTAGCTTTAGTTAATATTATAAATCCTTTACTTTGATTAGGAATAAATTCACATTAAATTTTTTTAAAAGAATGCTAGTGCATAGAGCCTGACCCAAAATTCTTTGAAGTCAAACGAAACATTTCCGCTGACTTCAATGGGCTTTGAATCAGGTCCATATTGATTGTTTCAGTTATCCTTCTAAAACTATGTGCACTGAATATTTTTAATCTGAGTCTTGAAGAAACAACTAAATTAAAGATTCTTGTATTTTGAATCTTCTTCATACTTTTTACTGCCAAGATTTCATTTAAACACATAATTCTGATGTTTTGGTCTATACTGAATGGAACTAACAGTGATCTGTAGACACCCATACTGCAAAAGAAGCATTGAAAAATATACAACAGGAAGCAAATATACACATTGTAAGAATGTTACGCAACTGAAAAGTAAATCTTGGATTCAAAAAGCATATAACAGAACCAGATTTTTCCATTCTCACTGACACTAAGTAGTGTATTCTGCCACAAGCAGGTCCACTGAAATGAAAGGTAATAATATTTGAGGAATAAGTTACTACTCAATGGATGTTAGAAAAGGGGGAATCTGGTCTTTAGGCATCAGTTGTGAAAACCCTTTCAAGTATGCTTAACTTTCACCGTGGGAACAATTCTTTACATTTCAGTAGGAGTGCTCCTGTGCATAAAATAAAGCAAGTGCATAAATGTTTGCATGATCTGACTCTTAGTAACGAACTGTCCCATACAACAAAATTCTATTGAGAAACCCTCCTTTTGTGAAGTTATCTTTTTTCCACAAAGACACATCATTATGGGCTCAGTCCTGCAGGATGCTGAGTATTTTGGCACAGATAACTTAAAAAAAATACAGAATCAATAGGACTGCACTCTATGCTTTAAGTTTTGCATGGGGCCAGAGTGCTAGGCGCATTGCAGGAACAAGTCCTAAAAGAAGAATTGCAATTGGCAAATTACAATGAATTGAAACAATTCTAGACATTCATTCCACTATAACTATATTAAGGTTCACTGAATCACTACAAATGAGACCTAGTGTAGAATAATTTCTGGAGTTTATGGGTAATTAACAGTAATATACAAGACATTTAACTCTTTCATGATTGATAGAGTGACTGGTTGTAAGAGACAAAAATACTTTACAATTAGTATTTTTAACACTCCTATTCATATCTTGAGCATTCACATTTTATATTTCTGAAGGATACTGACAACAATATTTATTGGTTACATATTTTGGAAAAATTGCACTGAATTCCAAAAGAAATACACAGGAATTTTTTTTAATTGTTATACATGGAAGACGTCAGGTTCATTTATGAAATCTAACAGTGGTCTGAAAGATACAAAACTATTTGAAAATTATTTAAAAGAAAGAGTATTTGTGAAAGGTAATGGTGGGATTATGGAATACTTTTAGAAGGCAGTAAAACAATTTCTGGGATTGAATCTTAAAGCACTTCTGACAGAATTCTTTGCACCATAATTTAGTAATTTCTTGTTAAATTCCCCATCTTCAAAGCGTCTGATGAAGTGGGATTTTCTCCCATGAAAGCGCATGTGATATAGACATTTATTAGTCTTTAAAGCTAGTTATATTAATTTAAAGATATAAAACTTACAATCCTGATACAAACATAACAAGAAAGTCATGAGAAAAAAAAAGAACAGACAAGCTGCTTTTTATGACCTATGCACACTATGCTTAATTACGAGGGACTCAGAAAAGATTTTTATCAAAATGGCCAAAATCAATAGGAAAGCATTACACAAAAGTGAAAATCATTTCAATAGTCCCACTTTAAATTACCAAAAATCCCATTGACTTTAATAGAAAAGGATGAAGTCTATAATTATTCCCATTAAAATTAATGGGACTACCAATGAGTTTAAAATTAAGCATGTGGATAAATGTTCCACTAGATGAGGCAAGAGTTCTTAGCCCTTTGCTGGAATAAGGCATTTACCAAATCAGAAATTCCTAATCTTTTGAGTGTCCATAGAGTACATAGTTTACCTTTATACCATTTGGCTTCCAAAAGCATTATCCTCTCTTGAAATAATTCTTTCCTTAAGACTTTGATGGGAAAATAAATAAAATTGTCCACTAGCACTTTTCCTTACATCTTTATCATAAGAATGAGTTTTTACTTAATTAAAAAACTAGTTTGCTCAGAGTTATGATGGTATTTTCATACATTTTACTAAAGCATTCAGTATTTTGCTTGGTAAATAAAGAGTACAAGAAAAAAGTAATTAAAAAGGGACAAACTCAGAAGTTTAAATGAGAAAAGTTATTAAAATAAACAAGAAATGTATTATGAATATATATTTATGTGAAAGTTGTGCAAATACATGTACTCTAGGTATTACATGGTATTTAAATTCCAAAGGGGTAGCCGTGTTAGTCTATTGTAGAAAGACAACAGAGTCCTGTGGCACTTTTAAAGACTAACAGATTTATTTATCGCATGAGCTTTTGTGGTATTTAAAGGCATTACATACAGTGAAAGATATATGGACTCAAAATAATCAAGCACTTTCATAGGTGTGGAAGTGGCAAGATACCCTTCAGAGTTTTGTTTGAACTTTAAAATACCAACAAAGATGTGGCAATTCGTAATAAAACCTTTAACATTCAGAAGCTCTGTTAATTAATGGCACTGAGATAAACTGTTGCATGAAAAATAATTCTTGAACAGTCTGGGTAGAATCATGAAATGCATTAGACTTGTACATACAGCATGGCACAGGAAAGGGGATTCTCTGGGTGAATTTACCCTGTTATTTCTATGACACATGAAATGAATAATACAAATTCAGAAAAATAATAGCCTAAACTTCTGAAGGAGCCAATTCAGCCTGGTCACCAGTTTTTTGCAGACAACTCTGCCTCTGGTATCAGTGACTAGTTGAGATGATATCTATCCACCCGACTTGAAATATCTATCCACCTGGTGTTTAAACATTGTTATTCATGCCCACAAAACTGGAATCCTTTAAAAAAAATAATAATACACATGATATAAAGACAAAACACTGAAGAATATACACTACAGTGAACAATCCCTCATTGGCAGATGGGAACGGGATAAATTACCTGTTAATGTTCTTATCTCTAATTTGTATAATTCTGTTGTTCTAAATTCTTTATATGACTAAATTCAAGATAAGCCTGAAAGAATGATATAATAAAACAATAGTAAGACAAATAAAGAAAATAATGTAGGTTAAAGTTGCAGACTAACACTGAGTGTTTTTCTGAATAAGTATGTTTTCTTGAGTCAGGGTCTTAATTAGTAGTAGTGCTTCTAATGCTTCTGCCTATTGAAGTCCATGGAATAACTCCCACTGGCATCAATGGTCCTGGATCAGGTCCTAAAACCTTTGTGAGAGGAGAATTAATCTCCAATATTTGTGTTTTCCATTGCTTTTGGAAGAAATAATATATATTTATTTTTAATTAGTGCCTATCAACATTTCAGGCTCTGGTTCACAATTATACAGCATTCCTAACTCAATTTTTGTCACTTCATTGTTGGCATGTAGCCTGAAATCATGTCTATCAGTGAAGCCTCCCAACCTGCAGCTGGAACATATAAGTCTTGGCAAGGCTTTGATTCAATATGACTGTGTCACAAATCATTTTTTTTTTCTTACAAGCCATTAAATGGGCTGGTACTCCAGACTGTTTGCACAGGCAGCTTTAGTAGAAAGTCAACTTCATTTGATCTATTTTTTTCTCCAAAAAAATGTTGAAGCTTGCTCTTCAGCTGCAGTGATTGTATATCATTTTAAGAGGGTTCAGCTTATACAAAAAGTAAAGGAAAATAGGCTCATGGGAAATAAACATGGCATGCGAAAACTAACTCCCCAAAATTTCATAATATAACACATTTGAGAGTGTTTGCAGGGAAGGGGTGGACTGGATAAGTAATCTCACATTTTATTTAAAAACAACACACCAGAAATACAATTAATGGGATGTGCTCTCCTCTCAGTTATACTAGTGCAAATTTAGCCTTACTGCATTGATTCCAGTACAGTTATTTCAGATACACACTATGAACTAAGGGAGAGCAAATTTTGGTGGCAACTCTTAGATCTAAGGATACTTTAATTAAAGTTAATAGAAAAATTAAAACTGAAATAAACAAAATAAAATGATGGTTACAGTTAGAAGTAACTGTTTGTTTAAAAAGCTCTAAAAAAGCAATTGTACGTCTTAGAGCCCCTGTATAGCAAAGTACTTAACCAAATACTTAACTTAAAAACACATGAGTAGCCACATTAATTGGGGCATAAGTGTGTAATATTCCAGTCCAAAGTTTGCTTAGAAAGCCTGCTCATTTTCTACTGCTTATGGCAGTCCTCAAAAACTCCGATTCAGAATTGTACTTAAGCATGTTTATAACTTTAAGGACAGGAATAGTCCTAATGACATCTGTGAGACTATGCGATTGAAGTTATGTACAAAATCTAGTATCCTGTTGAATCAGGGCTAAAGCCTTGATTCTGTTCCCATTTGAGTTTGTAGCAAAATTCCTATTGATTTCAGTGGTATAGGACCAGGACCAAGGCCCTGATCTACAAAGATACTTAGGTGCTTAATTTCCAGATTTAGGGTGCCCATGTCCCAGTTTTAGACTTCAGTGTGATCCACAAGTCCCCCACCCTTTGGCTACTAAGGTAGGTACCCCGTAGGCAATGTTCCCTCTAAGGTTTGGCGGCTTGTGTGCAAAATTTTCAAGCCGCGTGCAAAACTTTTTCTGAATAAAATGTTTGTGCAAACTCACATGACAGAAATTATAGGCATTAATTGAAGTTAAAGTAATTGTAAATAGAATTAATTAATTGTGTTTAATTGAATTTGAATGAATTTTGAATTGAAATTTAATTTTTAGAAAGGTTTTTATTTAAAATTAATTTTTTAAAAGTTTTTTTTTAAAAAGGAAGGAAAAAAGAAGGGAGGAAGGAAGGAAGAGAGAAGAAAGGAAGAGAGAGAGAAAAAGGAAGGAAGAGAAAAAGAAAGAGAAGGAAAGAAGTGGAAAGAAGGAAGAGGAAGGAAAGAAGAGAAAGAAAAAAAGGAAGACAAAGAAGGAAAAAAGAGAAAGGAAGAGAAAGAGGAAGAAAGAAAAAAGAAGGAAGGCAAAGAAGAGAAAGAAGGAAAGAAAAAGGAAAGCAAAGGAGAGAAAGAAGGGAAGAAAAAGGAAGAAAGAAAAAAGAGAGAAGGGAGACAAAGAAGAAAGAAAGAAAGAAAGAAAGAAAGAAAGAAAGAAAGAAAGAAAGAAAGAAAGAAAGAAGAGGAAACAGGAAGAGAAAGAAAGAAAGAAAGCCAAGGGCGCCGGCG
>ML685785.1:23055583-23100117 GCA_007922175.1 Pelusios castaneus
GGGGGGGGGAGAGCAGACCACAGCCCCGAAGGCTGATCTCGGCCCCGTGCTGGGAGGCCGGGGCCGTGGATTAGCCCGGCCCCGGGAAGTCGAGGCGGTCGGGGGGTGGGAGCCCGGGATCCCGCCGCTGCCGCAGCCACCCCGCTGACCCAGCTGCGTGGGGCAGGCAGGCAGGCCCGCGCTCCTGAGCCTGCCTGTCCCACCCTGGGGGCGAGGAGGGCCAGCCCAGAGGCAGGGCGCAGGCCGGGTGTGCCGCGGCAAAGCCGCGGCCCCGGGTGTTGGAGGGAGCAGCTGGGGCTGCCAGGCTGCGCGGGGGTCCCTCATTGCTGCGCGGGGGGTGCGACGGCCGCTGCGCGGCCGCGCGCCCACGCAGCTTAGAGGGAACAGTGCCCGTAGGCAGTTCTCTCTTTTTGAAAATAAAGGTGCTGGTACTCATATCTTGATAGTAAATTTGAAAAACACCTCTCCCAACCGTCTCCTTCCTCCGTCACCTCTCTTCTTCCAGTGGTGTGCTCCTTTCCCCTGCTGATCCTCCTCCCACCCCTCCACCTCCTCCCTAGCAGAGGGGCCAGCGAAAAAGGTGCTGGTACCCCAGGACCCTTCATACCATCACAAAAAAATCACTGCCTGTAGGTAACTTAACTCATGAGGTACCTATATTTCTGCAGTAAAAATGTCCTAGCAACTATGTAGTACCTATAGGTGCGTCTACACTTGTAAATTAAGTCGATTTAAGCTTGCTTAAGTCGACTTAATTTACTCTGCGTCTACACTACACTTTCCTTAAGTCGACTTAAGCAAGCTGCTTAAGTCGATTTAAGGAAAATAAAGTCGACTTAATGAAAATTAAATCGACTTTATTAAACCTACTTTTAGTTTGACTTTAGGCTTAAGTCGACTTTTTAAAGTCGACTTAAGCCAGTGTAGACGTGGGGTAGCCTAAGTCAACTTAGGGCTACTCCAGGACTGCCCTCCCTGCCAGGGGGGTGGCACAGGGGGAGCCTGGCATGCCCCCCACATGCTCTGCCCTGCCCACCCTGCCCCTATGCCCTGCCAGGGTCCCTGTCCCCCTTTGCCCCATTGTACCCAGGTACAATGGGGCAAAGGCTTAGCCCCCTGGCACTGGGCAAGGGGTGCCCCCCGCCACCGTGGATCTGCCCAAGGTCTCCCTAGCCCTTAGAAGTCGACCTAGGAATCCAGTGTGGATGCTTTGTAAGGTCCCCCCAAGTCGACTTAAAATTTAGGTGTAGACATGCTAAATCAACTTAACTAAGTTGACTTAGCTGAAGTCGACCTAAATTTACAAGTGTAGACATAGCCTATGACTGTTTGGTGTGGCACTCTGTCCCCCTCTAGTGGCACCTAGACAAGATAGAGACTGATGAATCTGCTACAGCCTTGGTTAGGAGATATGTGGCTAAGCCTCCTGACTCTAGCTAAAGGGTCCTTTGTTGTGCTGGGCATCATAACACTTACATCCCTTTGTGGATCTGAGCTCTAGTTCTTTGCAATACATCATTATGTTGGGCAGATTGGTTTTGTTTTCATAGTGAATATTTTCATGTTCTTTGGTGGGTGGTTCCCATAGTAATGGTACATTAATCCTTTTGGCTTCACTACTTTCACTCTGATTTCTTAGAATTATACCTGGTTTCAAATGCCAGTTTTCAGCCCACCACCCAGCCTAGTTAATTCCCCAGCATAATCTACTGTTCCACAGACAACTCTTTGTGGCATGAATCTGAATCAGAGTTTTACTCCTTGCTTCTCCCAGAAGGCCTGATGCAAAGCCCACTGTTAATGATTGGCTTTGGATCAGGGTCAGAACACACTTTGGCTTTGGATCAGGGTCAGAACACACTTCCTGCATTTTCATGAGAAGACTGTTGAGTGTTCATTCTAACCTTTTGGGAGACTAAAGGGAACCTAATAGGTAAATAAATGGGTTAAGTATGGATTCATAGAACTACCCTATTCACCAGAATTCACATGCCTGGCAAACAGCTCCCTGCAGCTCTAGTAAATAGGAAAAGTGCAAAATGAGATAAATGACTCATGGCTAAGGAAATAATCTTAGTTAAAACTAAGGAGGAAGCTAATTGAAATCATTTATCTCCACAGCAGGTTTATTAACAGGCTGCTGTTTTTATTTGTGTCAATATATCTATATGTACAAGTTTATGGAAAGTTTTGATGTTTGTTGATATTATTTAGGTAAATACAGAATAAGGCTTTAAATTGTAAAATTTAAATTTTAAATTAGGCCCTTCTCACCATCTTGAACTTCCATTTGATTTCATTTCTCAAAGACAGAATAATTTATTTTGGTAAAAGCAAACGTATCTTAGTTACTGGTTACCTGCATATTTTGTCTCTCTTTAGCCTGTTATTTTACTCAGTTGTTGTAGGAAAATAGAATGCAGCTAGCTGTGGAAACTAGTAATCATGTGTTTGAGACTGATAACATATGATGCCTTGCAGGGTTTAGAGCACATCCTTCTTCTTTGAAGGATCATTTTATAGTTAAGGGCTGGACCCCAAGCTGGATGAGCAAGCACCTCAAAAAGGTGACTAAGAGAAAGCAAAAAGCTACAAGCAACAGAAGATCAGATGGATCAGGGAGGAAAGCTATCTCTTATGAGTAGGGATAAAATGAGAACTGCCAAAAGCCAAGCAGCCATGAGCATTGCAAAGGAGTTTAAAACCAACCATAAAAGATTTTATAGCCATGTAAATAAAAAGTAAACAAAGGAAGAAGTGGGATCACTAAGTAATGAAGATTGGAGGGAGATTAAAGATAACCTAGGCATAGGCCAACACATAACAAATACGTTACCTCAGTTTTTTAATAACGGTAATGAAGAGCTTAGTGGTCATGGCAGGGTAGCTAATGGAAATGAGGTTATAAAAGTAGAAATTGAAGTCTGCCTCAAACACCTTAATACAGTGATTCTCAACTTATATATCATTGTGGACCATATATACAGCTCTCTATCTGTTTCATAGGTCGCATACAGAATATATATACTATCTGGATGGCTATGAGGATGTCACAGGGACTGCAGCTGTGTGCAACTGGAGCCACAAGTGGCCCATGGGCTGCAGATTGAAAACCGCTAGCTTAATAGGAGTAAATCAGGGGGTTGGTCGAGGGAAAGCGGGAAAGGGTCCAGATAATCTCTGTCCAAGAATAGTAAAGGAACTGCATATGAAATTGAAAGCCCAGTGCTAACACTGGAAAATTGCCTGTATCCCATCTATTTTTAAGAAAGAGCGGAAATTGATCTAGGGAACTACAGGCCTGTTAGTTTGACCTCAGTTGTATGCAAGGATTTGCAACAATTTTGAAAGAGAAAATAGTTAAGGACATAGAGGGAAATGGTAACTGAGATAACATACAGCATGGTTTTACAAAAGATAGATTGTCAGACCGACCTGATTTTCTTCTCTGAGAAGATAATTGATTGTTTTAGACAAAGGAAATGCAGTAGCTCCAATCTACCTGGATTTCAGTAAGGCAGTGGATACAGTTCCACGTGAGTAATTATTAATTAAATTGGAGAAGATGAGAATTAACATTGTGACCAGATTCCTGAGATAGACCACACTGAGAATGCCACACTCAAGGTACAATGCAAGAAATAGGGATGACAGTCCCCCAAAACTGATGGTTTATTCTAAAATTAGATTAATCAATCCAATAACAAAAGAGCTTCTACAGGACCACATTGGTTAACCAAATTCCAAAGGGGTAGCCGTGTTAGTCTATTGTAGAAAGACAACAGAGTCTTGTGGCACTTTTAAAGACTAACAGATTTATTAATCGCATGAGCTTTCGTGGGAGAAAATCCTGACGAAGACGAGAAAATCTGACGAAGTGGGATTTTCTCCCACGAAAGCTCATGCGATTAATAAATCTGTTAGTCTTTAAAAGTGCCACAAGACTCTATTGGTTAACCAGAAGTCAAAGACGGCCCCCTTTAGGTAATCTAGCTTTCCAGATATTCCAGTCTAACATAGTGAGGGGTCATTGAAAACCCATTTCATCACATGTGAGGTTCTTTCTAATTCCAAAGCATCAGACACATCATCACCAGTTCAACACAAATCTCAGATCTTAGCCAAATCCCATGCTGTCAGGCAACCTTTAGTAAACTAACTAAAGATTTATTAACAAAAGAAAAAAAAAGAGAGTTATGTATGGTTACTATGCAATACATACAAAGGGTTGCAAAGCCAGTATATGAGATTTGCAATAGTGATGGAATAGACTGCTGGCGTTCAAAAATCTCTCTGGGTAACTTCCAAAAGACTGAAAGGTCCTCAGTTTGTAGTTCAAGATGTTCCTTTTAGTTGTAAAGCCGCAGTCCAGAGAATTAGAGTAGATGAAACAGAGCGGAGCAGTATTGCCAATATAGAGGAGGACTAGAAGATCTGGATGACCTTGAAAACTGGAATAATAGAAATGGATGAAATTTAATAGTGCGAAGTGCAAGGTCATGCAATTAGGGACTAACAGCAATAATTTTTGCCACAGACTGAGGACTTGTCAGTTGGAAGTGACAGAGAAGGAGAAAGATCTCAGTTTATTGACCAGTCACAGGATGACTATAAGCTGCCAATGTGATGCAGCTGTGAAAAGAAGGCTAATGCAGTCCTAGGATTTATCAGGTGAGCTATTTCCAATAGAGAGGGAGAAGTGTTAGTACCCTTATACAATGCACTGGTGAGACCTCATCTGAAATATGGCGTGCTATTCTGGTCTCCCATGTTTTAGAACAGGTGCAGAAAAGGGCTACAAAGACAATATGAGGAATGTAAAATTTACTTATGAGAGAAAACTCAAAGACCTTGATTTGTTTAGCCCAAACAAAAGAAGACTCTAGGGAGATAGGATTGCTCTCTATAAATACATCAGAGAGATATACGCCAGAGAGGGAGAGGCATTATTTAAGGTAAGCACCAATGTAGACACAAAAACAAATGCTTCTAAACTGGATTACAAGAAGTTTAGACTTGCAATAACCTGACTTTTCTGAATATCTGAGCAGTGAAATTCTGGAACATATATCCAAGGGAAGCAGTGGGTGCAAAAATCTTAACTGGCTTCAAGACTGTACTTGAGAAATTTATGGAGGGGATGGTAGGTATGATGGGACTGCCTACAATGGCGTGTAACTCATCTGTGACTGGCTCTGAGTTACTACAGAGAATTCTTTCCCAAGTGTCTAGCTGGCAGGTTTTGCCAATATGCAGATAGGGTCCAACTGATCACCATATTTGGGATTGGGAAGGAATTTTCGCCCATGTCAGATTGGCAGAGACCTGGGATTTTTTTGTATTCCTCTACAGCATGGGGCAGGTTTATACTAGTGTCAAGGGTGGATTCGCTATACCTTGAAGTTTTTAAATCATGATTCAAGCACTTCAGCAAGTCAACCATGCTCACTGCTACCTTGTTTAACGTCCACCCCCGGGGTGTTGCTCATCGAGGGGTGTGAGCGGATGATGGGTTCTTGGGCCACCGGGATAATAGCCCGGCTCTCATTCGGTGACTTTATGGAGGCACTATTAACTAAATCAGTGTTTGGGAAAACAAAACCATAAAGGATAGACCCAATTGAGCCAGCAATTAGAGCAGAGGTAAAAAGAGTCAAACACTGTTCCCATAAGGGGAATACAAAGAGAGAGGAAAAAGTGACATGGATTAATAGGGGAACAAGAATGGACAATAAGACAAGATAGGACATTAATAAGGTATATTTATTGATGGTTACCATGGTTATAATTTCACTCAAGTACTTTAATAGAAGTTTCAATTGACTGCTTTGATTAATGATTATATAAAAGATTGTCCAAACAGCTGTAATTAAAGGGCTACACTTAAGAGATTATGCTGCAGTAAGGTTTAAAGAACAATGCGCATTAAATGTTTAACTACTGAAACTATTCCTATTATAAATCTACTGCCCCCATCCTCCAGGAGACCGGGTTACTAAACTACTTATTCCCTAACACTTATCCCTATTGGTCCCGACACACCATGGGACACTAGTTTCTATCTTAGTCCCGACACACCATGGGACATTAATCTCTGTCTGCCCCGACACACTATGGGGTCAGAAAATCTTAATTTAGATTTATAAAGTCAATTACTTAAACCAGCCTTCACCGAGGTCTGTTCTTAAAATCTCATACTCACCAAGCTCTACCAACGTGTCAATATCGTCACTCAGGCTGAAGCGGACTTCAGGGGGTTTCAAGGAGGGGGTCTTCTTCATTAATAACCAGGATACAAGAAGTGACGACCGGGGTCTCCACCGTGGAATTGGGGTGGGATGACAAGAGCGCCTTCGGACAGAGTCCTTGGGACTACTCTCGGAGAGTGTGCACAGCTCTGCCCCATATCTCGAGGCGGCAGTTTTTATAGGGTTTTTTGCAGCCCTCAGCTCTTGCAGGGTGCATGAGCTCTTCACACCTCTGGTGTGGAGCAGGTGTTCAAAAAGTGAGGCCCCCGTCTCTTATATTTATTTTTAAAGATGAGACTCGGGGTGCGAGGTACGTCTCCCATATTTATTTAAAAATACGAGATTCGAGCCCTCGTGTGGTTCAAAAAATAGGGAGGTTATTTTCCGAGTGGGCAATGAGCACACAAGGCGTGCTTAAAAATAACTGAGCTTTGTGACGTCTGAGTTCTGGCTTGCAGCTTAGGTGAGCTCTGCTTTTGCAGCTTTGCAGCTTGCTTGTTTGACCTTTGAAGATTGGTTCAGGCTTGGGCCTACTCTTACTACTACTACTCTTACTGTTCCTACTAAACTACTTATCTCTAATATATAGGTTCCCATTAACTATACTAAACCCACTTTCTACAAACCATAGGTATGTGTGTCTATTACAGGAGTGGGTGGGCAAGGTTCTATGGCCTGCAATATTCTGGAGGTCTGACTAGATGATTACGATAGTCCGTGATGACCTTAGGGTCTATGACTGGGTTAAATAGATTTATATAGCTTAACCTCATAATCTAATTTTTCACCTTTTGAAATATTTCACTTGAAAATGTCTTGATCTCACATCAAACTGCTTAAATGTCATACTAACTCTAATTGCTGTTGATTATGACCCCTTTCACTTCAAACTCATGCTAACCTTAAAAAAAAAATAGAGCAATACAATAAACTTTCTTTATTCTATTCTTTACTTTCATTTTTTCCTGTACAACTCATTGATCTATTAAATCCAGCTGATGAACTGAAATAACCTTGCTGCAAACCCTTTATGCTCCTTTAATGTAGAAATTAAACATCACACTCACACCTTGAAGACAACCTACATTTTCAAGCAATGTGGGAAATGATGTTAACTGAACTGAAGTCTACAATTATAATGCACCAAAAAGCTAATAAACAATTAATAAAGGAAACAATTTTCTCTTGGAACTGAATGCATTTTCAGCACCTTATGTCTCTGTGGAAACAATTAGAACTTGATAACAAAATCTCATGCTTGCATAGCTTTCATTTTCTGCTTCACTGCTGAGCTACTTGGGCCGTTCATTACATTTGAATAGGAAAAAAGCATCTGATTTATTTTAGTATCCAACTAATAATGTGCTTCCTCAAAAGAAATGCACGTACTACAGTTGTCTAGTAGTGCATTATTTCTTTCAGTCCCAGTTATGTTGCTAGAGCTTAAAATTAAGCTAAAAGAAAATCAAACATATCAAAAAAGTGACACTATCCATCAGGCCAAACGTTCAAAATTGCATTGAAAGTTGATGTGATGAGAACTATTGCAATTGCTCTTTGAGTTCACATATTTTGTTAATTAAAACAATTTAAAGAATAATTAAGAACACCAGGTGCTGTTAGTATAATGGTCCAGATAAAATACCGTTCAGGGTTACAAGCCAAAACTGAGAAGTAATAATGATGACATTCATTCTTTTAAAAAAAGTAATACCATAGAGCTTTGGGGATGAAAAGGCTACTATAGTTATGTAGCTTAAATGAGGTTCTGATTGTCCTATTAAGGAAAGATCCCAAAGTTAGTCTGATAGTCCTATTAAAGGGAAGATCTCCATTACTTAGAGACTTATCCTAAGGAAAGTACTAGAATTTTCTTATTTCTATAACTGAAAATGGCTTGATGCATTTTTCTGCCAAGCTGAGTGCCTGATCCTGTAAATCCTTTTGAAATCTATAGAACTACTCCTGTTAGTAATGATTAGTCAAGTGAATCAGAACTTGCAGCACTGGACTCAGTTTGTTTTTAAAAGTCCAGTGCATGAGGCAGGCAGCAAACTTACATGCTTAATGTTTACACTGGTCACATCTTAGTCATTCCTCTGCTTCATCATATTACTATGCATATATTGGAAACAATTTTCCTGTTCCTGTATTGTGAGCAGGGAGAAAGTAACATATGCATTGATATGAACTTACCTTCACGCACTGTACCAAACAGGCTAAGATTTCAGTTGCCTTGCATGGTATAAATATATATGAACAATACTATGATTGAATCACATTATATTTTTACTGGGAAGAACTGAAATATTTCATATTTTTCCAACAATCAATTAAATCCAGTTTGTCTTCAGTGAACTAGTGCTCTGACCAGAAATCTTCAGATAAATAGGGATTCAGTAGATAAACCAGCTTGAAGGCTCATTTGCATGAAACTGTTCTTTACTTGATTGCAGCTTTTAGATGTAGGAGAAAAAAAGGTACCAGTTGGTTCACAATCTCCTGAGACTGAACAGCTTCTGTCATGCCATTTTGGTGGGGGGGGGGGGGGGGGTAGCGGGGGGGAGGTTTCTGTACCTGGCTGAATTTGTAATCACAGAATCCACACTATTATCTCCCAAAACTGAAGAAGGCTGCACTAAATAGAGAAATAAATGACTTACAAATGAATAAATTAAAATATAGAAAAGAAGCATCATAATTGGGGAATATAAATATTAAAATGATACACTACTTGCAATTATTTCTGATGTCCTGTCTGATATAATGTTATATTTGAAATGCTTACATTTATTCCCCTGAATGGTTCCTCTTCCAATTACACTTTCTTAATAAATTGGTCTTGTGGAGAATAGCTACAAAATGAACTGGTTACGGAAATTAAATTCCAATACATCTTGTTCACATGCTTGCAACTTGTTGTGGGCCATGTTGTTTCAAAACTGTGAAACACAGTGCAGGGAGCTAAAAGAAGAAAGTCTACCTGGATTTCCTCACTGAGGGCCTGATCCAGCACCACTAGAGTCAACAGAAAGATGAGTTTACTGGGACTGAAAGCTCTTGAGGACAGGAATCACCTTTTTGTTCTGATTTTGTAAGGGTCTAGCATATTTGGGCCTTGGCCAACGATTGGGGCTCCTAGTGTTACTGTAACCTTCAGGTGGGCTAGAGTTTACCACACTTTGCCTTTAATTGGGTTACACTTTAACCCAATTCTTAAGGAGAAGCAGCTGGAGACCCAGGATTCAGTCGTCAACGACTCACAACAAAGATTGCTAAAAGTTACCCTCCCACATTAAAATACTACTAAAAACAAACATAACAATGAACTTTATTAACTATTAACTAAATAAACCTTATCCTAAGAAAACAAAATACAATTAAACAGAACAATCCCTACAGAAACCCCCGCATGAAAGATACCCAAGAGTCCCAAAGTCCAGGTGGAGTTCACCCAACTCTCAGCTACAGTCTCTGTTCAAGTCTAGAGGCTTGAGTGGCAAGAAATAGCTGTCCTCTTTTTCTCTCACTGCAGGAATCTTCTGTAGAATTCCATGCAGGCTTTTCCTTCTTCTTTGGAACCAGCGCCATCTGGTCAGCTCACTGGGTAACCAGCCCTCAGTCCCATATACATGTGCGCAAAGTCTGTTGCAGAAGACTCCATAGGAAGGGGAAAATATCTTGTTGTTCACTCCTGGCTCAGCGTCTCTCATGAAAACTGAGCACATGGGCTCTTCTCAAAGCAGCTCCTGCCTGCTGTCTGCACAGACTGCTGCTTTCATGTGATCTGACTCTGACCATACCACATCACACCAGCAGGGAATGCTGTGGAGCATGCTCAAAATGCTACCACTCCCTGCTTCCAGAAGTTTCTGGTTGGGGGTAGCTAATCTGCCCAGCAACAGTAACCCATGCTAAGTAGGTCTCAGGCATATGGGTTACATTACCACAGTACAGATAAATAATAATACTTCGTTGGACACTGGGACAGACTGACATCTACCCACTGGGTTTCAGTGGAGCACTCACTGCCCCTTCCCCCCACATCCTATCACCCTAAAAAACACCTGAGATCCACAGGAAATTGGGCATTGATATAACTTTCAAGAGACGCTTATGTCAGTTCTTCTAATAGAAGAACCTGGTCTCCTACACTCAACATAAAAGATTCATATATCAGTCTGTCCTGCCATTATCATGCCTTCTCCAGATCATTATATTACAGTTCTCATTCCCTTTAGAGAAGAAATCAAGACGCAAAATCTGGACCTAGACCTGGATTAGGAATTTAGACACTCAAACCTTCTGGGGCTTCTGGATTCAGTATTTTGGGTTAATTTATCCTAATGACAGGAGTTATTTACAAAAATAAACACTGGGTAAGTCTGAGATTGTTAAAATCTGGTGTTTGACACAACTCCTTCAGAATTAACTTATGTGATCTCTTGTAGCCATTTGTACTAATATTTGTTTAATGTAGTTTAAAAGAAGTGTTAATGTATTGTTGAGGTGATTTTGTCTTCTATTCAGGGTCTTAATGGGTGCTCACTGTTGCAGTATTTGAGTACCCTGGCACTTTGCCTCCTACCCCCACCCCAATTTACAAAACCAGAATTATCTCCTTCTAAACATACCCAAAATTTAGGGTTAAAATCCATATTTTCAGCTGGTATAAACTGATGCAGCACTACTGGAGTCAATGGAGCTATTCTGATTTATGCCAACTGATTATACTCTTTACCGATATTGTTACCTTGTCACCTTCATCTCACATTTGCAATAACATTTATGAGCAACTCACCTCTGCCCCTCCACCAAACAGGGCAGTTGTCCAAATAGTAGCTAGTCACACACCTCACTTCATATTAAACAGTAGTACTCAAACAGGAAAGAAACAGAACTCGCTTCCAACAGTCTCTATGGATGTGTCTACACTTATAAATTAAGTCAACTTAAGCTTGCTTGAGTCGACTTAATTTACCCTGTGTCTACACTACAGTTTCCTTAAGTCGACTTAATGAAAATTAAGTCGACTTTATAAAACTTCATTTTACTTCGACCTAAGGCTTAAGTCAACTTTTTCAAGTCGACTTAAGCCAGTGTAGATGTGGGGTAGCCCTAAGTCGACTTAGGGCTACCCCAGGACTACACCAATGCCCTTCCTGCCGCCCCCCCCCCCACAGGGTCCCTATGCCCTGCCAGGGTCCCTGACCCCCCTTTGCCCCATTGTACCTATGTACAATGGGGCAAAGGCTGAGCCCCTCTGGCATTGGGCAAGGGGTGCCCCCCTGCCCCGTGGACCTGCCCTAGGTCCCCCTAAGCCTGTAGAAGTCGACCTAGGCGTCCAGTGTGGACGCTCTAGGTTGACTTTGTAAGTTCCCCTTTAAGTCGACTTTAATTTTAAGTGTAGACGCACTAAGTCAACTTAGTTAAAGTTGACTTAAAATTACAAGTGTAGACATAGCCTATATGGCCAACACTAGAGTAGTCACAAGATGGCCTGGAAAGCACCATTGATAATTTTAGAAAGTCAAATGAACAGATGGTGTCTCATACATTAGAGGCAACCTGAATTTGTTCTTGTGGGTTGGGTTAAAGTGAGCTTAAACTGTTCAGTGTGACCTCCACCCTCCACTTAAGACAATGGAAAGAAACAGCTAAGCAGCCACCTTCTAAGACAAAAGGGGGTACATGCGTCTTCTCCATTAAGTTGGCCTAGGTCTGTGGAGGGCTCCACTGTGTATTTGTCTGTGGGGAGGGTTGGTGATGGAGAGAGATTGTTGGGGGTATGTGATTGGATTGGGCTGAAAAGACACACTGCCTCGGCAGTTTTACAAGGCTTGAGGCTGAAGCAAAGAAACTATCTCCTGTTATTTTGGTTCATCTTGTGTTCAGCCAAACTGTACTTTTTACTTCTTTTTGTAAAGATGAGAGCATAAAAAGTACCAGGTTCCACTGTCACTTTTTTCTCCCACTTGGAAAAGCTTGTTGGACCCTGAAATTTGGGTAGTCCCTCAATTAAAAGAGGGCATCATGGCTGACTTAAGAAATATTTAAGACAACATCTTTACTAGTAAATCAGAGACATTAGAAGTAGAGCTGATAAAGACCAAGTGGGCTGAATTGTAATAGAATTAAGAAAAGTGACCTGGGAGTTGATGTCTCTTCTCTTTTCTGATTCTCAGAGTGAAGGAAGACACATTTTATGACAAATTTATGAGACCTGGGGAAGCAGAAATATTGCACAGTATGCCATTGCAACTGTAATGAGAATCTGTCCTTCAGAGAGAGAAAACCATAAATAATTTTAAAGGGCTTAGCTATGTTCTTTTTGTCATCCCATTGACTTCAGTTGGAGGAGGATTAGGCCCAAAGTGATTTTTTTTATATTAATCTTAGCACTCAACTCACTATACTTAAGTTCTTCTTTAATACTGTATCTATTCCAGGTCCTAGAATTCCATTCTCAGAATTACATCACCCCTGATCCTCAATGGTATTTAGCACCCAATTTTCCTAGATTTCAATGACAGATAGGCACCTATTAATATCTTTGAGGATCTGGACCATAGGTCATTCCAGATTTATTCCAATGGATGTAATGAATTAATTGCATTTCTTTTTTTTAAAATAGTCATTTAGGTTTAAAAAATTGGAAGGAAGAAATGTAAAATATCATCAGAAAAATGCAATAGTTAAATTACTTTAGTTTCTTTAAGGAACTTTTGGAAAACAGTTTTTCAATGTAATTACTAGCCAGGAACTTTGAAATAGAGCAAATGGCAATAAAGGTTTCAACGTTCTTTGTCTGGCCACCTGGTATATTGTAGATTTTGAAAGTTGATTTCTTCTGTAATCTTTATCCCTCTGTACAGCCATCAGTGTCAGATAACTCATGAACAACAGGGATACATAGAATGAAAGGAAGTCATGGCACTGTACATATCTGAGTTCATCTATTGATGTTTCCAGTTGTTTTCATGGAGAAGGTACTTTAAAGACATGGTGGAGTAGAGATAGCAAACAGGCATACAGTATGACTGTGAACTCAAGCATTTTTATTTTTATTTTTGCCTTGGTCGTCTAACTCAATAGCTTCTGACATGTAAAGTTGACAGGGAGCACTGACCAGTTAAAAAAGAAACAAACAAATCTCCAAACTCCTTGTTTAGCTAGTGTTTATAAAATATGGACAATTTTACTCTGAGAATCTAGACTATAAGAGCATATATCCTTCCCATGAAACAACGCTGAAAATATTACTGTGCAGCCACTGAATCTGTTCAATTAGACCCAGATTTTTTTTTTCTCATCAAGTGTGTTTTGCAATTAACACCCAATGTTGAATTCACTTTACCATCTATATTTCATGGAGTGTATCAGTCCAGAAAATATGCTGCTCCCTTGCCATTGATCTCCATGGATAATCAATTAAAATAATTACCAAGATTCCTGTCACGTGTTCATGAGTTAGGAATTCTTTTGATGAGATTCTGAACACCTTATTTACATCTGTAAGACACAAGAGTCATCCCATAAAGCCCAGGGAATTACTTGTGTGAGTAATTATTCACTAATAGGAGTCAGGTTTTCACTGTCTGGCTTTTGGTGATTAGCACTACTGATTTAAAATATGCTGTGTTATGTTTTATAATGCTTTGAAAGGACATTGAAACATTAAGCTCATGCTCTCAAACCATTTTATAAATATTAATTAATTGTCTTGCAAGTAGGCATCTATAATTACATTCATTTTACAGATTGTGAAATTGAAGCACATTGAAGTTAAGTGAGTTACCCTCGCTCACACAGATCTACAGTTGGATAGTTCCATGAACTTCAGCAAAACTATTCTGATTACACTGGCTGAGGCCCCAGTTCAGGGAAGCATTCCTATTCAGGAATACACTTAGTATGTGTTTTAAATGTAAACATGTGCTTAAGTGCTTTTCTGAATGGGAATGGACGTATGTACATGCTGAATTGTTTTCCTGAATGAGAAACTAAGTAACTGGTTTCTCAATAACATGTGACAGAACTGGGAGTTGATCCCAGAAAACCATTCTTCCTAGGTAACCCCTAGACAATATTACTCTAGGCTATTCCTCCAAATAGCCTGCTACTAATGTATCAGTGTTGCTCTGCTTCCCTTTCCAGTATAATAAAAGGATTAAAATGATTGCCAGATTTATTCCTCAGCATCAGTCTTGGATCACTGTAGCTGTCTGGAAGAAAAAAAATCCACTGATATGCTGAATTTGATAATATTAATTCCACTGTTTTGAAAATTAAACAGTGCAGAAAATAATTTTGATTCAATAAATGTACCTGCAGCCTTATCTAAGGGCATGGCTCATGGTTGCCAACCTTGCATTTTAGTTTTTGCTGACATGAAGATTGAAGTTGAGGAGCTTTACTTTGACACAGTATACTCTTTATTGACATCACTAAAAATTCCATAAACAATATAATAATGTTACAATATCACAATGTCAGCTGCAGAGGAAAGGTAGAGCAGTCGATCTGGAGTGATGGGGAAATGGGGCAAGGGACAGGAGGAGGATAAAGGCAGGAATCTGGGGCCAGGGGACAGTGAGGAGCAATGAGGAAGACCCTGGGGTGGAGTGGTAGGTATCCCACCATAGGCAGGATTGGGGGCTACAGGCAGGCTGGTCTGCGAGCTCACCCCGGTTCTGCAGCATATGGACACCCAGCTTCGACCCACCCTGCCCACCGACAAGCGAGTGATTGTCGCTGTGTGGAAGCTGGCAACCCCAGACTCCTACCACTCCGTGGGCCAGCAGTTCGGCATTGGGAAGGCCACCGTGGGGACTGCCGTCATGCAGGTGTGCAGGGCGATCAACCGTGTCCTGCTAGCCTGACTTGTAACCCTGGGCAACCTGCCTGACCTCGATGGCCTCACCGGGCTCAGCCTCCCGAACTGTGTGGGCATTGTGGATGCCACCCACATAACAATTCGAGCCCCAGAACACCGTGCCAAGGACTACATTAATCGCAAGGGGTACTACTCCGTGGTCCTGCAGGCCCTGGTGGACCACTGCGGGATCTTCCAAAATATCTACATTGGCTGGCCGGGGAAGGCGCACGACATGAGGATCCTGCGGAACTCCGCCCTGCACAGGCGCATGCAGGCGGGCACCTTCTTCTCCGACTACACCATCACCATCGGGGACGTGCAGGTACCCGTCCTGATCATGGGAGATGCTGCCTACCCCTTGCTCCCCTGGCTTATTAAGCCGTACACGGGCCGCCTCGATGACAGCAGGGACCTCTTTAACCAGAGGCTAAACTGGTGCTGCAGCGTCATCGAGCAAGCCTTTGGACGCCTGAAGACTCGCTGGAGGGCCCTCCTGACTTGCCTGCAGCTCGGAGTGAGCAACCTGCCGGAGGTTGTCAGTGCATGCTGCTGCCTCCACAACCTCTGCGAGCTGCGGGGGGAAAGGGTCCCCCGTGTCTGGGAAGCTGAGGCCGAGTGGCTCGCCACCGACTATGAGCAGCCCGAGGACACCCTGCCCCAGACTGAGCGAGTTCATCAGCAAGCCCAGGCCATTCGCTATGTGCTGAGGGCCCACTTCACCAGCGAGGCCTGCTGAGGGCTAGGCCTGCTTCCAGGCCCCGTCAGCTCCACCACTCACCCATGCCTGTCCCCACACCCCCAAACACCCATCTCCCCTTGCCTCCAAACCAATAAAAACACAAGAAAACATATATTGGGGTACAGGGTATTTATTTAGGGGGGAAATGGGGGTTGGGAGCTGTAGGCTTTGGGAGATTTGGGGGGAGCGAAGAGGGTTGAGGGAGGGAGTGGGTGGGGCAGCTTGGGGGGGAGTGAAGAGGGTCGGGGGAGAGCAGGAGGTCGTGGGAAGGGGTCGGAGTCAGTGGCCTTCAGGAGGCAGGTCCCTGGTCTGCTGGAGCCCACCCCAGGTCCTGGGCTGCCGCCAAGGAGAGCTGCTTCTGCGGCACAGGATGGGGCCCTGAGGGAACAGGCACTCCTCCATGCACTCCAGAGCCTGTGTCTGCTGCTCGAGGAGGGCAAGCAGCCGCTCGAGCAGCCGCTGATCGACCCTCCGGTGACCCTCGTCCTGGTTCTGCCGCGCTGCCAGGCGTGCCTTGGTCCTTTCGCTCATGTGCACCAGGTCCTCCAGGATCTTGTCCCATGAATGTCACCCCCTCCTCCAGGTCCAGATCGGGCCTGGGAAATGGAGGCATAAACCTCCCTATTTCGCTGGCTGCCCTGCAGCCAGGGGACCACTGCCTCATCCCCTCACATGGCTATGAGAGCCAGGATTTCCTGGTGGCTCCAGGAAGGGGCCCACCTGTGTCACTGGCTGCCCTGCTCTGCCATGCTCGCAGAGGCAGGCCTGGCCAGGTTTGAACTTCAGGGAGGGCAGGGCTGTGTCCTGCCCCATGATTGGCCAGGGCATGTTTCCTGTGCCAGGAACTCTGGGAGGGAGGTCAGGGAGAGGGGAAGAGAGCTCTGGAGTCCATTGAAGTCGACTTAAGGCTAATCCACGTCTACACTGGCTTAAGTTGACTTAATAAAATCGACTTAACCAGTAAGTCGAAGTAAAAGCAGGTCTTAATAAGTTGACTTACTTTTTCCTTAAGTCGACTTGAGCAGCAGCTTAAGTTGATTTAAGGAAACTCTAGTGTAGACACAGAGTAAATTAAGTTGACTTAAGCCTGCTTTTGTCCCAGCTTTGCTGGTTTCTTTACAATATAGTAGTACTAAGATATACAAGGAATATAGCAAATCCTGAAACATTATCTAAGATGAAACTGGCAAGATTTTTTAAAGACCACTTCCATATTACTTATTTCATGTGCATTGGTCATCCTTAAAAATATTGACATGTTGCTTTAGATAAGTAGATAACATTATTACAAAAGGGAGATCATGCCAGACCAACTTGATCTCCTTTTCTGAAAGGATAACGGATTTTTTAGATAAAGGGAATGCGGTGGACCTAATTTACTTAGATTTCAGCAAGGCATTTGATATAGTTCCACATAGGGAGTTATTAGTTAAGTTACAGAAGATAGGGATTAATATGAATATAGTAAGGTGGATGAGGAACTGGTTAAAAGGGAGACTACAGCGGGTCATACTGAAGGGTGAATTGTCAAGCTGGAGGAGGTTACCAGTGGAGTCCCTCAGGGATCTGTCTTGGGACCGATCTTGTTCAACCTTTTTGTTACTGACCTTGGCACAAAAAGCGGGAATGTGCTAATAAAGTTTGCGGATGACACCAAGTTGGAAGGTATTACCGATACGGAAAAGGATCGGGATACCATACAGAAAGATCTGGATGACCTTGTAAACTGGAGTATCAGGAACAGGATAAAATTTAATAATGGGAAGTGCAAGGTCATGCATTTAGGGACAAACAACAAACATTTTTCCTATAAGTTGGGGACGCATCAGTTGGAACGGACTGTGGAGGAGAAGGATCTGGGAGTAATGGTTGACCATAGAATGCTACGAGCCGCCAATGTGATGTGGCCATGAAAAGAGCTAATGCAGTTCTAGGATGTATCAGGAGAGGTATTTCAAGTAGAGATAGGGAGGTGTTAGTGCCGCTGTACAAGGCACTGGTGAGACCCCATCTGGAATATTGTGTGCAGTTCTGGTCCCCCATGTTTAAAAAGGATGAATTCAAATTGGAACAGGTGCAGAGAAGCCCTACAAGGATGGTCTGTGGAGTGGAAAACCTGCCCTATGACTGGAGACTCAAGAAGCTTGGCTTGTTTAGCTTAACTAAAAGAAGGCTGAGGGGGGATATGATTGCTCTCTATAAATACATCAGAGGGATTAACATCAGGGAGGGAGAGGAATTATTTGAGTACAGCACCAATGTGGACACCAGAACAAATGGTTATAAACTGTCCACCAAGAAATTTAGGCTTGAAATTAGACGCAGGTTTCTAACCATTAGAGATGTAAAGTTCTGGAATAACTTTCCAAGGGGAGTTGTGGGGGCAAAAACCATAACTGCTTTCAAATCTGAGCTTGATAAATTTATGGAAGGGATGGTATGATTAGCCTATTTTGGAAATTGACTGATATTTGGCTACGTGTGGTGGATTTACAAGTAGCTCAAGAGGGGAGCTACGTGGGGTGGGTTCTGAGTTATTACAGAGAATTGTTTCTTGGATAACTGGCTGTTGAGACTTGCCCACATGCTCTGGGTTTAACTGATCACCATATTTGGGGTCGGGAAGGAATTTTCCCCCAGGGCTGATTGGCCTGGGCTCTGGGGGCTTTTTGCCTTCCTCTGTAGCACAGGGCATGGTTCACCTACCGGTGAATTCTCTGTATCTTAAAGTCCTTAAATCATGATTTAAGGATGTAAATAACTCAGTCATAGGTTGGTGGCCTATTGCAGGAGTGGATGGGTGAAGTCTTGAGGCCTGCATTTTGCAGGAGGTCAGACTAGATGGTCGTACTGGTCCCTTCTGACCTTAAAGTCTATGAGTCTATGAAATGAGTCAGCAAGATACTTAAGCACTTGAACAAATTTAGGCATGTGAGTATTCTCATTAAAGTCAACAGTTATACATCTTTAAATACCTTGCTGAACTGGGGCCTATTTGGCATATTGCCTATATCAGTTTTCTAAGGCAATTATGAAAAGCTTTTAAGGAAAATCTGTGCACCCTGTCATTTGACTATCTTTAAAAATAAGAATAATAAAATAATAGTCATGTAATGTTAGACTGCAATGATAGGGTTCTGCTGACATCATTATCTATAAAGAACAGATGGTACTGTAGTTTGACACCAGAAAAAACAGTGAGATACATTTTTCTGTTCTTCGTTGATGTATGTTTTTTGTAATTTTGAAATGCCACGTTTTTCCATTTTGCATTAGGAAAAAAGAAAAGAAAGTCATATCTCGATTAATACAGCCATATAAGGAACAGTAATTAGTACTCGTGACTTTTATGCTGTCTGCTTACTCATGAAATTATTTGAAAAAAAAAATGTGTATTGAATGTAAAATAACTGATGGAAAGTCTAAGGTTCTGCTGCTGTTATATGAACGGGTCTTCATAAAGTTACAGTAAAAGTTGAATTCCACCTTGTACTATAACTCCTCTTTTTTTTCAATTGATCAAGTGTTTTTGTGTGCAGGTTCTATATGCAGGTAAATGTTTAGGCTGGGATGAAATTGGCTTGGCCATTTTTCATTTCTTCTAGCGTGCTTTCCTCCTATGATCCAGAGAAATTTTGCACTCTGATAAGATAAACGTTTTTAAATCTAGACCTGTGGACCCCAAAGCTTTTTGTTACGACTCCCTTAATCCTGTCTGCCCTGGGAGCCAGGGCTGGGAGTGTGGCCACTGTTGGGATCAGGGCTGAGGCTGGTGCTGGAACAGCCACCCGGCCCGGAGCCAGGGATTGGGAACAAGACCAGAAGCAGCTGGAACTGAGGTTATGACGGTGGGTCAAGGACCATGGGCGACACTAGGCCTGGGACTGTGGCCAGAAATGGATCTATGGCTACACCCAGAGTCAGGGGCTGAGTTGGGCCCAGAAACAGAGTTGTAACTGGGAGCAGTGCCAGATCAGAGTTGGAGGCAGTTCGGGACTCGGTGGCACTCTCTCTCTGGCCCCCTGGGGCTAGCCTGATCCCTGAAATACACCCCCAAATAGGAGTGCCCCCTATTTGCGAATCTCTGATCTAGACACTTTATCTTAGACTATTTATAGATTTTATTGGAAAGGGAGAACAGAAAGAGGTCAAGTATTATCACAAATCTTCATAAAATCCTTCCTTTTTAAACATTGCTATGACTCATTTGTGATTTCTCCAGAATCACTGTCCTAAGGGCAAATCAAGGGCTATGTCTACACTGGCAAGTTAGTTCGAATTAAGGAGGCTTAATTCGAACTAACTAAAGCCATGGCTACATTAGGCTTTAGTTAGTTCGAATTAAGGGCTTCCTTAATTCGAACTAATAAGTTCGAATAGGGTATTCGAACTAAGGGGTTAATTTGAACTAACTAGTTCGAATCAACCAATGTGGCCATGTTAATTCGAACTAATTTCTTAGTTCGAATTAACCGGCCATTGAAATGAATGGGGATCGCTAATTCGAACTAAGCAAGTGCTTGCTTAGTTCGAACTAACGTTCCAGTGTAGCCATGCTAGTTCCAATTAAGCTAATTCGAACTAACTAAAATTAGTTCGAATTAGTTAGTTCGAACTAACTAATTCGAACTAATTTTAGCAAGTGTAGACATAACCAAGGATATAAATATTTTTGTTCTGTTATGTCATGAGGCTAGTTTCACCTTACACATTTTGATTCTTACATTCAAAATGTCCATGTTTTATAAACTCTAGAAGTGAAATACAATTTTCTTGGTAATTTATCACTGTCTCCCATACTCAATGTGTTGTGCTATTAAGCTAGTACACAAAGGAAAAGGAACAAATACGCTTGATGTCTTGTCCATCACTCACAATGTCTTTATTATATGGAAGTCAATGGGGAGCCATGCTACTCAGTGGAACCAAGATGCATACCTGAGTACTGTAATTAGTAATTCTTTACTTGTATCATAGGTTAAAAAGAAGAGTTTGTTTTGAAACAATATATATATATATAAAAAACACTTGTGTGCTTATGAGCTATATCACATCGGTTTAAAGCCCATCATTTGAAGCCATATAAACAAGTTTATACAAGAAATGTGCTTTTTAAGTTTATGAAGAAATATGTCCAAAGTATTTAAGGCCAAACGTTTCCAAAGTGGCCACTGACTTTGACTGATTTTGGATGTCTCTGTTTCTGAGCATGTCAGTATGGGCGCACAAAAACTACAGTATCCAGTTTTGAAAGTGTTGACCTAACCATCACTTCACCCCTTTGTTTCTCTGCTAATAAATATGCAACAAAAAATGTCAGATCCCCAGCTGGTGTAAATTGGTGCAGCACTGCTGGAATCAAGTTGCTATCCAGATTTTCATCAGTAGCAGATCTAATACTATGCTTCTAAAACTAGTCCAGAGCTATCTTAATCAGAACATCTCAGAAAAACAAAGGCTGAGGAGAACCTGAATTCTCCCAAGATATGGAAATGACATGTCCTAACTGAAGATATCTACAGAAATTAATCATGTCTTAAGGAAATCTTCTTTGCAGAAATTCAAGAGTACATTTCAAACTCTGTTTAATGACAAGAGCAAGGCTGAGGAGTGAGAATGAATGCTTTCAAATGGGAATTAATTTTGCGCTGGCATAGTGGTGCTTGTTATGTTGTGAAAGGATGCTTTGGCATTACAAAATTCTTTTTCGATGCAAAGTACTTGATGAATTATATAACAAATGAAGGCTGATTCAATGAAATATTCACAATAATGTCTGGTTTTCTCATTTGTGATTTCATCATTATGTAATTGTAATCATACACCCGCAGTAATGCAATCTGAACTCCCCCATTTCTCTGAAGAGCAGATCAAGGTACAATTTGAAATTATTATGTAGATGATTTCATTTTCCTAGTGCTCAGTTCAATAAGGGATTTCTTCTAGGGGGTCCATAATTTCTCTACAGATTTCTTATGAAAGAGATTAGCTCTATCTGATGTGTTTAACATGTATAACTTACTGCATTAGTCAGGAATGGAGCAAGCCATCAGGAATTTAATAACCATGAACTGATTCAAATTGTGACACTGAAATGCTGTTTATTATACAAACAATAGCGCATCATTAGAAAAAATTGTTTGTATATGCTAGGATCCTAATTCAGTCCCGACAAATAGTCACAATTGCAATCAGTGGAGATAGCATCTTCTTACACCCAAGCTGAACTTGCTCCTGTGCCATAGTAACAATGAGCATTCTTTCTCCCAGCCTTACTACTTCGGATGTACAACAAACAAACAAAAAAACAGAAGGGAGAATAAATACCTTTCATATTTCTAAACAAGAGTGTAATTTTTTGCCACTTCGGAAAAAGAGAAATTCTAGGAAAATGTATTCTGCCAGAACTGTCTGAGGAAGGAGGACCATTAAATGCTACAACCATGACTTAGGAAAGCACTTAGCTTTAAGCTTATGTTTTAGTCTCAATGTCAGTTTTTCAGTGAAAATTTTTAACCAGTTTTAGCAGTTTCAACCAGCTTCAGTGCCCCCTTTTGGGTGCTGCATACTCAATTTCCAAGTCCTTAATTTTCTTATGGTTCAATCAGCTCATCTTTCATGTCCCCACTCAAGCTCGTTTCAATCCACTGGCTCTCTAACCTTTTATCTAGCTGTTGAGCATCATGAAGCCTGTATCTACCAGTCCCCTCATTAATAGATGAAATCCGCCTGCATGCAGAAGGCAAGCTCATGGCCCAGACATTATTCAAAGAACCACTCAAGTCCAATTTTGAGTATTTTAATACAACTTAAGCAATGCACAGCTCACATGCTCACAGGGGATTTTCACCTATTTTGAATGGTTCTTCATATAGAGTTTCAGTTCATTTTGGAGGAAGAACATAAAATTAAACTCATTAGTGAGGGGAGAAAAATGATCTGTGTTTAGGCCAGTGTGCCAGTCTGCAACCATCATTTTAAGGCTATTGTAGTGACAGAATCTCAGGTGCCACCACAATCCCCCAAGGTAAAGTTTATTTTATTATATAACCATTATGTTTGGCTCCACCTTGTAGACCTGATCATAACTGATTCAACAGTAGTTCCATCAACAATGAATTTAACTAAATGCCAAATGAGCTATTTTGAAAGTGTCTTTGAACTAACGCTGCACAGCACCAAGCCAACCAGGATACCAGGGCAGATGATGACAGAACTCTCCTGGTCTGGGTGGACCCCCGAAATGTCACACTATGGAATAACAGTGGCACTTTTGTTAAAGTTCTTATACTAATGATGGAAGTGTGTCTACCCCTACTGTAAGAGCTAGAGGATACTGGCCCACATGATGCCTGACTCAAGATCGTCCTCACCTTACAGATGATTTGCCTCTGAATGACTGTTTTATTACAGGAAGTAATACATAGTATTTGCATGTATGACTGAGGATATCAATATTTTTCTTCTATCTTGACTGTTCTTCACCACACATATTAATGTAGAAAATATCTTGTGCTTAGTAGTAGAGAGATTTTCAAAAAGTATTTACCATTGATCAATCTATGCTCCATTTGAAGTCAATGGCGGTTCTGCCATTTATTTCAATAAGAGCAAAATTGGCTCAATTCTGACACTTTAAAAAATCCTGCAGTTTTTATTCCTGGTCCATTGATGCTCTTACTAAACAAGGGGCAGAAAATTATATCTGAACCTTCTTGAAGTGTTGGGAAATTTGACTCCAGCTCCAATTCTGGCCTGTGTGAGTTAGTCACATCACAAGTAACAATAACCACCATATCCAGCTGGATCCAATTATAATCAGTTATTTGTCTAATAAATCAAACCAGTCACACAAATCCAGATATATGAGTAATTGGAAAAAACTTGGTCTCCCATGAGAAATTAGTTCGGTATGCCTGGCTCTGTTAGCTCTTCAAAACCCATTTGAAGTGGTGTCATGAGTTGTTTAATTCAGAAGTGAGGTCAGGTCTTTCTCTTTGTTTCCTGCTGTTCTCATCTAACACAGACAATTAGTACTATCACTTCAGATGACACTCTCTCACACATTTATCTTATGGGAACCAGTTTCTTGGAGGTCTGCTATGAAAATTGATTTGCAGCCTGCCTCTTGTGCTTTGGATCAGGGGCATCACTGACACATAAAAATATTCAAGAAATGGGCCCCTCCCCTCCCCCCCACATCCTTGCTCACACCAGGCCCGATATGTTCCCCCTCCCCCCAGCTGACCACAATCCAGGCAGTCCCAGGCCAGCTTGCAGCCCCTGCTGCCTGCAGCAGGCTGGATCCAGCACTGGCCTCTGGGCTGAGCTGGCTTGCCAGCTCTCACCATCTGCCACACAAGCCAGATCCAGCTTCCAGCCCCTGGATGAACAGACTCGCCGGCCCACGCCACCTGCCCCATGGGCAGGGCTCAGGGCCAGGCCAGCCACTCCCCAAGCTTGGACCACCACCCAGGGACCTGGGCCTGGCTACAGTCTCCCCTGGTGCCCACCTCACTCCCCTCTCAGCTGACCTTTCCCCAGTAGGGTCCCTGTAATACTTACCTTTGATGGGGCCTTCACATGTTGCCTGGAGTGAGGGATTTAAATTTCCCTCCCTTCCCGCCCTGCATCAAGTGTCTGAACTACATGGTGTAGGGTGGGGGATTTGCTGAGCAGCCAGTAGACTGGCTTTCTGCGCCTGTGCTACTGGAGTTCAAAGATCTGGGGCACTGGCTGAGACACATGGGGTTCATGCCCTGTGTGCTCAGCAGCAAATGCTGACCCTGCTTTTGATATGGAGGATGGAAGTGGAAAGGTGGAATGAAATTTCCTTTTAAATTATCATAAAATAATATGTTCTTCCAATATTAATTGTGTGACTCTTTTAAATAAGAAAGAAAAAAAATGAACAATTTCTTCTGAGGGATCAATGAACTTTCATGCCTTTCAGGCTGATAATTCCAGAACAGATTACATCATTCATGTAATGAAAACAGGAAATGCTTCCTGACAAACCTCTAGAGACCAGGAGCTCGCCCCTGTGAACCACAGATGTTACTTGCAATTGCTTGGAAAGGTAATTCTGACTTTCCAAGAGCCCAATTGAAGATGCTTGAAATACTCAAGATATTATAAATGACACCTAGGTAAAATGTTACATGCTTAACCTTTCCTCACTATTCTAATGCAGCAGCCAATACAAAATAAGCTGTCAAAATGTCAAAGCAGCGAACTACATACAAAAATTACAGTTAATGGCTGAATAAGTTCAAGCTTGCTCCCTCTGTTGAAATCACTTAGCATAAGGCAAATCTCATTTATTTTACTCGCCATTTTATTATGAAAGTTAGGACAACATATGCAAGATTAATGTAAGTCTTATATTATTGCTAGCCAAAAGTTCAGTTTTAAGAACAAGGACATCATATACACAGTATTTTCTGCGGTATATCTTTATCTCAATTTATTGATCATTTTGGCTATGTCTACACTTGTTAATTTGTACAATGGGGAAATGGCTGAGCCCCCTGGCACTGGGCAAAGGGTGCCCCCCCTGTCACTGTGGACCTGCCCAAGGTCCCCTTAACAGCTAGAGGTCGACCTAGGCGTCCAGTGTGGACACTCTAGGTCAACTTTGTAAGTTCCCCCCTAAGTCTACTTTAAATTTAAGTGTGGACATGCTAAGTCGACTTAGCTAAAGTCGACTTAAATTTACAAGTGTAGACATACCCGGTGTCTCAGGGTATGTCTTAACTCATGATGGCAGATTCAGCACTGTGGGATTGATTCCTTGGGATCAAATGGATAGAAGTAGAGAACTGCTCAATCAATCCAGAAGTCAACTAAATAAATCCACCTTTGGAAAAAGAGTAATGATGGGTCAACCGGGAAGGCATTTCCTTTCAGCAGGGTGTAGTGAGGAATGCATTAATTAGAGTTTAGGAAGTTGATGGGAGATATGCAAGCTAATCTATGTAGTTTGTGTATCTCCTATTGACTGCCACTGAATTTCATGCCAAGTGCAATCCAGGCCTCATTTATGCATTCTTCCCCCACCCACAGATTTTTTCAATGTTGTTTCCCTACTGGTTAAAATCAGTGAGTTCTGTTCTTAATTTTATGTGAAGGAACCAAAAGACACAATGTAATAGAGGCCAGGTACAACTGTAGTGTAATAAAGACTGAATCACTGTAACCTCATACTGCACTGAATAAAGAAGAAATATTGTCACATCTCTCCCTCTCACTGAGTTATTATTCCCAGCTAGTCTGTTCCTAGAGTAAACCCAGCAAGCTGACATCTTGACTGCTGCTCCCAGAACCCATAGAGGAAAGAGACCAGCAGAAAATATTGCAGCTGCATGTCACAGTTTCTATACTTAATACAGAGCAGTAACATAGATTAACTTCATATCTATCATAGGAGCTTGTGAACTTTCCCACTGAAAACAATTAGTCCACATTCCACTAGGAAGAAGGCTTGCTGCCTTGCATGACAATCAACAGTAAAGCCCAGCAGGAGATCTCATGAAAGAATTAAATTGATTTCACGTAGCATGTTATTTTTCCTCTAATAACCATAATTCTACCAGGGTTTTTGATATACACATATATACATATCAAACGTACACAAACATGAGCATGGATTGATTCCTGGAGCCAGTTTGCGTGATTAATTGAGGTATTTTATATTGGTGGCACTTGCAAGACTGGGCATTTTGGTCATGCCACATTTCTGCTGACTAGGGTGTGAAGGAATTCAGCCTCCCTTATTCTCAAGTTCCTGCTCTTAACAGGCAGTAATTAATCATTCTAAACTATTGAAATAAGGATAGGTGAAGTGTAACATAACTTATTAATTTATTACCAAGTCTTTTCATGAAATTTAACTTAATTTGTGGAGGAAGGAAATTTCATCTACAAACTAGTATGGTGCATTTTCTTCACAAGATGATGTTAGAGTTTTGGTGGATTATAAAAACTGTTTAATGCATATAAGACCAAATCTTGAATCTTTTACTGAGTGCCCTCTCCTTTTCTTCCTCCTTGGGACTCTCAGCACCACACAGGATGGAGCCCTGTGAGGTGCTGAGAGCCCACAGGGAGGAAGAACACCTTCACTGTAAGAACCACCACGTTTGAGTAATGGAATTTTATCTGAGTAAAGACTCCAGGATTTGGCCCACTACCCTAGTTCTTCAATTGAGAATATGGATCATGTTTTTAACCTAGATGTGGGTTTAAACTGCAAAATTTCAATCAAACTCTAAAATTTAGGAGATTTTGGCTCTGGGGTCTTTGTTCAATCCATTACAAAGGCAGGACCAGATGTAGATTCAAGTTTCAAAGGTCCCAGTCTTTTGGTGTATTTAGAACTGGGATTTTGGTTTGTGGTCTCTTAATTTAATCCCAGTTCATTCAAGGATTTATGTAACTGACTGAGAGAGTTTGGGCTTTTCTTCAGTTGCATAATAGTGCAACAGGTTTCCTGTGAAATGTGTCAGTGATTTACCTAGCACAAGAGTCATGGAAAGTGAACTGAACAAGAGTGCGAACATTTGGATAGTCAAGTCTTTCATTGTAAAAAACTATCCCACACTGCAAATCTGTCTCCTCAGGGATTGACTAAATGAATTGTGGGATGGTGCCTGAAAGTCTACTTGCACCTGACCTATCTTCTTCTCTCCACCCCGCTCCTTTCTGATGTTTGTATTTCCGTCAGGGAGAGAGGTAGCCCTTTGTGCCCCTGTTGTCCTTCCAGTGACCCTGTAGTGTTGACCCTGAGGGAGTAGGAGCTGCTGACTCATATGAGCACTTCATACAAGAGCAGGATTAAAAGTGGTTGCCTTTCTGGCATTCAAAGGGGACAGAAACCATTTTCTTCCTTTCCTGACACACTGAGATGTGCTTTCTCGGGTGTTTCCTGAGTTATTCCTGTGCTGATATAACTAATATTTTTATGCTGGATTTTGAATGACCGTTGCTTTTGGACTCTTAAAATAATTCTGACTGTTGCTTGCCTTCTCAGGCTAAAACGAATCCCTATATTTGGAGCTGAGAAGGAATTTTTCCCCAACAGCACACTGGCCAAATCAGCATTCGTCTCCTTGTCCCCATCCTTTCTCTGGAAAAGTTGGTGTGAGTAGAAGTGTACGTCCCCCATAGAGAGAGTCCATAAATACTATTCAGGGCTGCTCCAGAGAATAGTGTATAGGCAGCTTTCAAATAGAGGGTAAATTCCTTTCTATATTGCACTAGAGCGACAATGCCTAAAGTACTTGATATTAACGGGAGAACCTTACTTTAGCAGTTGGTTGTCATGGCCTCATTTCTTATAATTTATGCACAGGATTAAGAACAGTTGTGCTAAAAGCAGCTGAGGGATGACAAGGCAGATGAGGGCAGATTTGTGAGAACAAATAAATATAATGCACAGGTAGAAGACTCCCCATGACAAAATATGTGCCAAACAGTTATTGGTGTGATTTTGGACTTTTATCTTCTTGGTGTCCCAGGTATGAGGGAGATTGCTTTTACTCATTTAGGTTACATACTGCAGGCAAAATTGTTTGCCAAGCAGCATATTAATGTGAGCTATTGGATTTCAGTAAAAACTACAGTGTTGGCCTTTAGTCCAATTTCCAGTGTGTCTATTTCCAAAATTCAAAGGGCTATTATTGTAGTCAAGGAACTAGAGGAAGCAAAGAAATCATGGCCAGCCACATGTTTCCATCCCCCATCCACATTTCCTAGGACAGACAAAGGGAGAGGAAGTGATGCAGGAGGGTTATTTTTTAATTTTTGACCTCTGCATTACTAGGGGGATTCCCTTGTGCTGTTTGATACTCCTATGGCTGACTTTAGGGACCAATCTTTAGGGACAGTTTGTGCTGCTGGAGAGTCTAAAAGGATGCTCTAACAGAGATGAGGTTTGGACCAATCATTTAACAAAATATTTAGATTTCAGGGAAACAGATATTTTCAGACTGGCTAAAGAAAAGTAACAATGAGATAAAGGGAAATTAAATCAAATGATCTCCATTACTATAGCATCTGAGAGGCTCACAGGCTATGTCTACACTTGTAAATTTAGGTCGACTTTAGCTAAGTCGATTTAGCATGTCCACACCTAAATTTAAAGTCAATTTAGGGGGGAACTTACAAAGTCAACCTAGAACGTCCACACTGGATGTCTAGGTCGACTTCTAGGGGCTAGGGGGACCTAGGGCAGGTCCACGGTGGCATGAGGGGCACCCCTTGCCCAGTGCCAGGGGGCTCAGCCTTTGCCCCATTGTCCATGGGTACAATGGGGCAAAGGGGGACAGGAACCCTGGCAGGGCATAGGGGCAGGGCAGGGGGGGCAGGCCAGGCTCCCCCTGTGTGCTTCCCCCTCCCCCAGCAGGGAGGGCAGTGGTGGAGTCCTGGAGTAGTCCTAAGTCGACTTAGGGCTACTCCAGGTCTACACTGGCTGAAGTCGACTTTAAAAAATCGACTTAAGCCTAAAGTCGACCTAAAAGGAGGTTTAATAAAGTCGACTTAATTTTCATTAAATCAACTTTATTTTCCTTAAGTCGACTTAAGCAGCTTGCTTAAGTCGACTTAAGGAAACTGTACTGTAGATGCAGGGTAAATTAATTCGACTTAAGCAAGCTTAAATTGACTTAATTTACAAGGGTAGATGCACCCACAGTGACTAAGGGATTTATCCTCACAATACCCCTGTGAAGTAGGGAAATGCCATTATGTCTGTATTGCAGAAAGACAACAGAGATATTAAGTGAGTTGCTCAAAGTAACACAGGATGTCTGTAGCAAAGTAAAAAGAGGAAAATGAGTCTTTCAAGTCTCAAGTTATCATTCTAACCACAGACTATCCTTCTTTTACTGTAACTGTGCATCCGCAGTCTCTTCAGTAATACATCACATCTAACCCACTGCAATATATTAACTATTCAGTTCCGCCGAGTCTGACTTTTTTGTTATGCAAGATCCATTTATTGATGATCACGTAAGTTGCTCAAGGTAATTAACGGGGCAATAAGACTGAATTAAGGACCAGTAAACTGTTCTGGACATTTTCTTCTGCTCTCAGATAATTTAGTTTACATTTGTCAAAATAGGGCCAGTATTGTAGCCTTTGCATATTGACAATGGTAGACTGCCTGGCACTGTTTTCTGCTCTTTCTAATGTAGAGTGAAAAATCACACCACAAGGGTCACTTTCCATTCTGTACCTAACAAAAAAAGAGAGCAAACTTTCATTGCTCATTCTCATTTCATAAAATCAGACAAAAAAGATGCAATGCTGAAAACCTCCAATCAGGAACAGGATCTCAGCCGAATGCCCCAGTAGAGTCTTGGTCCTTGCATTCCCAGAGTGTTTGGGAACAAGAATTTTCAAAAGCATGAGCTAAAGGTTGAGTGTACACTTTCTCTCCCCATTTTCTCACAGGCCGACCTTACTATTTGAGTCAAATTCCAAAGGGGTAGCCGTGTTAGTCTATTTAATTAGTACATTTAATTTCCTCCCACTCTGTAACTTTCCTATCTTCAAAGCGTCTGACGAAGTGGGATTTTCTCCCATGAAAGCTCATGCGATTAATAAATCTGTTAGTCTTTAAAAGTGCCACAAGACTCTGTTGTCTTGTTACTATTTGAGTCTTTCTGTAAGCCAGTCATGGGGTCTGGAAATGAATGTATAATGAAATTAAACATTGATTTTGTGACTCACCTCTGCTCTCCTAAGGACAGATTTTTCAAAACACAGCACTAGTAAATGCAGCTACTCGAACTGAGAGCAACTTACTGCACTTTGCTCTCTCCGGGGTTACCATTGTTATTTCCAGATGATAGCTAGCTCTTTCTAGCCCAGAGAGCAAAAACCTGATCTCAGTCTTATCGGTGCATTTCCAAAAGAGCACTGAGGTGGCCTGCTGGTTCTTTTTTGCTTTTTACATTTTATTAGAAGTCACTAAATGACTTCTACCACACAGCATCTAAGAAGACAAAGATTTATAATTCATCAAAACATCTCTTGAGAGGATGAATAAAACAAATGCATGCCATTATGCATTACATACCCTCAAGTTTTCTTGAAAAAACAATTATTGCCTTTGAAGTGGCCTATGCTATGATTCTAGATTGCAACATTCCTATTTTCTACTCTAATTTTTAAGGTATCAGACAAGTTTTTTGGTTTTTTTCCCCAGCAAGGCAGGTAAAGCAGAATCCTGTTGAATGCACAAATCTTTTCTCTATGATTTAGAGAACAGACGGAACATATAGTATAGTCTGCAGAAACACATTATAGAGATATTTAATATTATAAATGAACACCATTGATTTTCCCATTGTGACCTTTGTACAGATCATCTGAAAGTGACTTCTGTATGGAGAGTCAATTAAAGCCTAAAGAAACAAGAAAGGCTTTGAGCTAAGATTTAAATAGGGGTATTTCACATGCATGTGTAACTGTGACCCTTCCAGCTGTGAAGACTGAGGTGAATGAGAAGAAAGAGAGGAAAAGATTGGAGAAGCATGAGAATCAAAATTGTCCTGTTGCTCTTCCAAAACCCAAGTTGATGTGAGGTCAGAAAGTAGTGGTATGAGGCGTCTTGGGTTTTGGAAGAGCAACAGGACAATTTTGAATTGGATTCGGCAGTGGAGTAGCATGAGATTCATCTGAATATCTTAGACAGGGATTAACTTGTTCCCATGCAGGAGGAGATTGAACAGACTGGAAGACTGATGGTACAAACTAATTGTGTAGTTCCGTTGAATGAGTATACTCTCTACATATACACATCTCTACTGTACAACATAAATAATAAAGATCTCTTGATCTTGACCTTTCGGTGCTACAGCTAGTACTTCAATAGTGATCTTAAATAAAGACTTTTAAAATAATTTTGTGATGAGGTAGATAAATCCTGCAGTGGTAGTTACAGGGTTAAGAGGAACAGGGGCCCCAGTTAGCCCATTTGCAGAAGTCCCTAAAGCACAGTGTAGTTTCGTGGTGCATCTTAGTCAAAGAAAGATGGCCAGATCATGAAAACACATGCAGAAGATTGCAGTCCATAGCCCTTATAAGACTCAAAAAAACCACTGGCCACTGACTGTCATGGAATACTTCCTGTCACTCTTCACATTCAACAGAGGCTCTTTTTATGCTGCTTGTATGTTCATTATACGTAAGTCCATAGCAGTCTTGTTTGCAATGATAAACTGCAGTCTTTTGGAGCCAGATTTTTCAAATTAGGTGCATGCATACATAGTGCATTTAATTAGCATCAAATACCCCACATACACTCAAGCCAGTCTGGTGCCTTGTATATGTCTGTCCCACTATGACTATGTATTTGGAGGTGAAGAGATGGGTAATTAAGGATTAGACTCAGTTGGGGAGAACCAGATTGGGCAGTTCTTATAAAGGAAGGACCAATTCTAGAGGAGTGAGAGAAGAAAGTGGTGGTAGGGTGTGTGTAGTCTGGAAGGTGAAGGTAGCATGGGGAGTGGGTTCTATCATGCTCTAGGAGAGATGTAGTGCTATGTTAAGAAGTCTCTTCAGCAACAAACTGAGAAAAGCTGTCTGGTGGGTTGAAACTGCAGGGGGAGACAGCTGGAGAATGCAGCTCTGTGCCAGATGCCTGCAAGCAGGCAAAGTTAGGAAGTGGCCTGGGGAGCCAGTAAAAGGATCATGAGAATCAGACCTTATCTGCCTATTAAAGGGCTGTGGCCTGGAACAGAGCATGAGCCTAAATCTCAAGAATAAAGGCGTAAGGATTATTAAACCCAGACTGGGGGCTAAGGGCCTGCACCAAGGCCCAGATGTTAAAACGTGTTGCTGCACTCGGTGTTGTAATACCTAAGGCTATGTCTACACTGCCAAGTTAGTTCGAATTAAGGAAGCTTAATTTGAACTAACTTAAGCCTTGGCTACACTAAACTTTCATTAGTTTGAATTAAGGACTTTCTTAATTCGAACAAATAAATTTGCTTATACTTTTCGAACTAACGGTTAATTCGAACTAGTTAGTTCGAATTAACCCAATGTGGCCATGTTAGTTCGAACAAAGCGCTTAGTTCGAACTAACCGGCCCATTGATCTTAATGCAATTGACTAATTTGAACTAAGCAAGTGCCATGTATGGCACTTGCTTAGTTCGAACTAAAATTTGCTAGTTCAAATTAAGTTAATTCAAACTAACTAAAATTAGTTAAAATTAACTAATTTGAACTAACTTTACTAAGTGTAGACATAGCCTAATAGACTTAGAGCCTGAATCCCATCTTTCAAAGGGTATCTAGACACTTAGGGGACTAAATTCCACTGACTGTCAACTGGACTTAAGCCGCTAAGTGCCTAAATCCATTTTGAAGGCTAATTTTAGGTTCTTAGTTAGGCATTGCAACAGCATTTAAATACCTTTATAAATCTGTTTTTATGACTTCAGGTTTTCATTTAACCTTTATTATCCTAGAAGGGAAAGACTCTAACTATCCTGATGAGAAGGCTGAGTCACAGGAAAGAACAGACCCCAAGCGGTGCAAAAACTGCCTGTAGGCAGCAATGAAGACAGAAAAATTGCTATGATTTGCTTAGCAATGAGGCAGTACACCAACTGGTGACTGAACCTTCTATAATGTTACATATACCTATTAAAAATTATTAAAAATATATTGTCAATTTTTATTGACAAAAATTTGGAGAAAAGTTTTGGAATTATCAAATGTTCCTTTTTTTAAACATAAGAAATTCCCATTCAAAAGAACTTCTGTGAAATTTCAGCTATTCATAATAATTTGTTTTTAAATGGTCAGAATTACAATGTTTTGAATTATTGATACAATTAGTGGTATCTTGACTAAATAAAAGCAAGGTCCTTTTTAACAAAAACAACGAGTCCTGTGGCACCTTGAAAACGAACAAATTTCTTCAAGTATAAGCTTTTGTGGGCTCCCACCCATTTTGTTGTATCTGGAAAAGTGGGTTGGAGCCCACAGAAGCTTACACCTGAAGAAATGTATTAGTCTTTAAGGTGCCACAGGTCTCTTGTTGTTTTTGCTGTATACGGATTAATATGGCTACTCCTCTGAAAGGTCCTCTTTTACTTTTTCTCAACTGGGTGTTTTTATGTTTTTGCATTAACTTGCTGTAAAATAACAAATAAGCATCAGTCCTGCCAAATCCTCTATGTATATGAGTCCCTGCATGACTATGGTTGGGATTTTAAAGGAAGATTAAGGCAGTTGGGCATCCATCTGACATTGACTTTGGACACGTGGTTCCCATAGCCTCCCCTGATAATTCCATCTTTAGTTACTAATGTCTGGCTATAAATCATTAAATAAATGACAGTCCATACAACTGTGAACATCTGCGATATCACTACCCAGAAGTCAATATATAAATTCATAAAAAATATTTTAAAAGGGAGATAAACCATGTGCAGGGCATTATCCAATCCCTAATTGATCAGATTTGGGAAGGAACAGGTGGAATTCTGGTTTGATCAGGTCATTCAATGACTGTTTTCTATATTTGTCTTTTGTATTAATCACTGAAGTGTTTCATGTATATTATGAACACTACTTTTATTTTATGATTTTTCTCAACTAGATCCCATCAAGTTTTCTAATCTTTCCTTAAATAGTGCCATTTTTTGTCTTTTCCATTTACATTCAGTAGGTTTGAGAAGGCTGTGAATGCACTCAGCGCTAAGTCTGCTTGTCTTCTAATTCTGCTTAAAACTTTTTAAAAGGTGTTTTGTAAATTAAATTTTTAAAAAAATGTATTATCTCTAGCACATCTCTCTTTAATCTTGTTTACAAATAGTTACACTGGTAAATAAGTACGTGGAAGCATTTGAATTATGTACCAGAAAAGCAAAACCTTCTTATTCCTTTGTAATTTTCATTTAGATTACTTTTTGGTGAATTATGCCCCCTGAAATAGACAGTAATATGATATATACTATCCCATTATTTTTCATGTAAGTTATGTCGTTATTTTTTATCCTCAGTCTACCTAAGTGTTATTGAGAGAGACACAGCTAGTACTTACAGATGGCTAAGAAGTAGCTTGAAGTCCATGATTGATGGAATAAATTGGCTGAGACAAAATGGAAGGGGAGTGTTCAGATGTAGACCGGCTGCAAATTTAACTCTCACTGTCCCTCCAAAATCTACATCTATTAACCCAACACAGAGCGTAAATTCAAAATCTGCTTTAGGGTTTTACTGGGGTTTTCTTTAAATACCTTAATTACATGTTAATTTTTGTGAAAGGCCCCAGATTTACAATTTTAATTGGCAAGTATCCACAGGATAAATACATCATTGGAAGCAGGAATACAAACCAGAGTGCCAATATGCCTGAAGGGACCACATCTAAGAAAGCAGGGGGAGTTGGGGGAGGAGAGAATGATACAGATCACATCATGCAGTCAGTCCTTCATATCATCTTTGGCCTCACTGCTGTGACTAGCAGTTCCAATTACAAAGGGGTAGCCATATAAGTCTAGTTCATCAAAACAAACAAGGAGTCCTGTGGCACTTTTAGGGTGCGTCTACACTTACAAATTAAGTCGACTCAAGGAGACTTAAGTCGACTTAATTTACTCCATGTCTACACTGGCCTTGCCTTAAGTTGACTTAAGCTGCTCCTTAAGTTTAATTAAGGAAAAGTTAGTTTGAATTAATAACACCTTGATTTAATTCAAATTGGTGCTTAAGTCGACTTTATTAAGTCAACTTAATCGAGTGGAAATGCAGAGTAGTGCCTAAGTGGACCTTTTTAAATTGACTTAAAACATTAAGTTGATTTAATAAGGTTGAAAAGGGGCCACGTCTACACTTGAAAAGTTAAGTCCACTTCTGTTAAATCAACTTAATAAGGTACACTTTAAGTTGACTTAAAGTCGACCTTATTAAGTTGACTTCATAAAGTCGACTTAACTTTTCAAATGTGGACATGGCCTCTAAGACTAACAAGTTAATTTATCGCATGTTTTTTTGTGGGTAAAATCCCACTTCATCAGACGCATGAAATGGAAATGACAATATGGAGGAAATATTATGCAGACACAGGTAAGTCACAAGGTCAGTTCAGATTTTTCAGCAAACCACGCAAGTTGTTTTGATTCAAATAGTGTGGAACAACATATAAGAAGGTAGAAATGTTAAGAGGGGAAAAATCACCTTTTGTAATGAGAAAGCCAGCCCAAATCTCTATTCAGACCTAATTTAATTGTGTCAAGTTTGCATATGAATTCTAATTCTGCAGTTTCTCTTTGGGGTCTTGATTTGAATTGTTTCCATTGAAGCACTGTCACTGTCATGTCTTTCACAGAAAGTATAGGGAGGTTGAAGTGTTTGGGGTTTTGACTGTGACCATTCTTGATATCTGATTATGTCCATTGATTCTTTGGCCAAACTGAACTATCTCTGCACCAATGTATAAGGCAGAAGGGCATTGTTAGCACGTGATGGCATATATCAGTTACTCAATGAGCAGGTCATTGAGCCCCTGGAGTTGCTCGTTTGGTTAGGTCCACATATATACTCAAATGACACCATTATAGGACCTAACCAAAAGAATCCTTTTTCTGCTCTTTTACTTCTTCTAAATCATTAGAATTGGAAGATCCTGAAGCAAAACTCCAGCTCTCAACAACACAAACATCAGGATGATTTTCTAACTATTATCTGGCTGTGATTGCTAAATTTGGCTGGAAATGTCATATGATCAGACCTTGCAGTCTAAGATTTTTTCCAGTGTTTCCTGCTCCCCAAATGGCCAGATTTATGATGAGAATTGTCTTGTACAGGGTAATTTAGTAGTCATATTTCCAGCTCTAATTGCAGTCTGGCAATGCAAACTCATTTGAAGATAAATGTATCGGTGGTAAAGAGGATACAGTTAAACTGAGCTTATTAGAAACAAAACAACAGCAACAAAGGTTTTGGTTCAGGTTTGGGTGAAGAGGAAAAGTTCAGCTATTTCAGAACCAGATTGCCAATTCCTGTTCCAAGCCAAGAAGACTCATTTATCTATAATCACCCATTTCTGAAGTACAGTGACATACAAAAGATTTCTCATCTTGAGTTAGTGATTTGCAGTAAACATGCATTCAATGTATTTAATTTTTTTCTGCTAATGGAGGAGCCTGTATTATTAAGGAAGAAAGCAAGGAAAAGTGCTGTTGTGCTCCCTCTCCTCATGCATATTAGAGTTCTAATCTATTCAGGTTCAGATCATGCTCACACCCAAAGAACAAGAGTAGTGGGAAACACTCATTTCAATATCCCCAACTCAACATGCTCTGAGGGTAAAGGAGAAAATATCTCCAGCAAAGTAATACATTCTGAATTAGAAAATATTTTTTCTTGATGGAGATCTACTTTAAAGTTGTTAAATATGCAAAAATAACATACTTTAATGACTGCAGAACTGAGACCATTGTAAACCACCTGAAACCAAATAGTAAGAAATGCCATGAGAAACCATTCTCTAGAGATCCAGTTCTTTCCTCGACCAAGAAAGTTCAGCTAAGCTTCAAAGATATTCATTTGAATTTCCAACTACTGTGAGGTTTCCTCATCACCACAACTCCTAATGCCAGGTATACGAGGGTTTTAACATTATAGTCAACACAGGATTATTTTTTGCCTGCTGCTTCTGTTCCTACATATGCTATAGTAAGGAATGGGCACTTTGTTAGAGATAAAGATGCTGCAGACAACTCATCATTCAAATAACATTCAGCAAGTTTGCAGACATTTAATGACATGTTTTTATAAGTGTTGTTTTCTTTCTAGATGGATGGTAATGGATTTTACCCTCCATTAATTGCAGAGCTCTTTGTTTGATAACCAGTCGACCTTGCGGCAAAAGCCATTCTGGTACTATATATAATGCACTTATTTATAATATAATTCTACTATTTATATTCCCGGGGAATTTTGCTTACAGGAAAAAGGTATCAGCTAAGTCAATTATTCAGAATAAATTCCAGTGAAGTCAATGAAGCTACACTACTGTAAAAGCAGAATCATATTCCCAGGAAGAAGCAGACCTACTAGACGGGGCAACAGCTTGTCTCACCATCTCTCTTGCAAGACAGTGTGGGAGGTAGGAGGAGGATTGAGAGATTGCATGAGGAATGAGGGAATGTGTTTAGAAAACTCCAAGTATAGTCAGATAATTCAGAAGCACCAAATCTAAGCATCTAGGTGTTTATTGTAATCAAATCTAGCCTCCAGCTCTTGAAATCCATTTCTGACCAATAGTAAATATGGCATAATACTCAGGTGAGTACCAAGAGGTCATATCCTATCTATAAATCAATCTTGAAATCAGATTCGCTAACACAGACTTCTGCATCTGCAAGGAACTGAAGGCATGGACCTGTTATTCATGAATCTTCACTACAAGATGAACTGTTGAAAGTTTGTGGCTTCCATATACCACCTATCGCATTATTGGCGTAAATGCTTACTGGAGTGACACACATTAAGTTAAATTCCCTTCCTTGAAACCCTTCAAGTTAATTGACAGAATGAATGAGGATGATGCATTGCTATAAGAATCTCAAGTTAATTTCTCTAACATTCCCAATTTTGATGGAATTTCATTCACAGTGGATAAGAGAAAGACACACATGTTGACAGAATATTTTCAAATCTGACATTTAAGTTAATTGTGAGACCAACCCTGATAAATGAGCCAGACTCTATTTTCCTTGGCCCAGTTTGTTAACAATCTACCTCTGGGAGCCAGGGTGAAGACAGCATTTGAGAATCTATGCTTAGGAAATGCACATTGATTTTGCAATTACACATCTGCCGTAGAAAATAACAAAATTCTACATTCCAACATTAAAAAGGGAGAAAAGCAGAGGGAATTTTAGTTAGGCCGTGCTACTTTGAAATAAAATGGGAGAGAAAAATATTTAGATCCTTTTAATTTCTCACATCTTTGAAAGGCATCAGCTTCCATGTCTGCATACAACTTCCATGGTTTCATATTAATGAATGCTACAAATTTGTTTTTAATCTGGCTTGGTCCTATCCTAAGTAAAACAGATAAAAGCAAAGAGCACTGTGTATACATTAATTCCCCCCAAACCTCCCCCTCCCCCCCAACACACACATCCCTGGCCATTCCAGTAAGTCTAACTAGGCATTATTTATCTTTTCAATCACTATAGCACCTAAAATGTGGTAGGTATTTTCAAAACATGGAGAAAGGCACAGTCGCTGCACTAAATACTGCAGAAGCTAAAGTCCTGACCGTGAAATCAATGAATAATTTTAATGGGACTTGTGCTTAAAGTTAAGCATGTATATGTATATCACAGTTTCCAGGATCAGATATAAATATATGATATTTTCAAATCTTTAGAAACCGTATAAAACACTTCTTACTTTCAGTCCAGTGTCACAGGATGCTAAGCACCTCTTGGAAACCACTGATCACTCTCAACTCCCACTGAAGTGCATAAAGGTAGCTCATCAGCTGGTGCAAATTCTCATCACTCCAGTGAAGCTGGGTGAATAATGGATTTTTTGCTTCACTGGCAATTCTGGGAGGGAAAAAAAATTCAGGTCAAATCAGAGCCCTTCCCCCTCTGCTCCGCCCTCCCCCCCCACTTCTAAGATTTTTTGATAAATCAAGAAGTTGAAAAAAACAAGTTTCCAGCTAAAATCTTTTTTATTATTATTATTTTGAGCATATCTTAAATTGTTTAAATTTTAAAAAATAAAGGAAATTTTAGAATAAAAAGTCTTTTCAAATTGAAAAACTGAAACCCTTTTTTAAAAATTTATTTAGGTGCATTTATTTGTTATTGTCATTATTATTATCATTATTATTTTTAACCAAAACTATGAAGCAAAATCAACATGAATTTGCTAAATGTTTGTGTCACTGGAAATCCAAAATTACAGTAAAAAAATTTCACCCAGTTTTAGTATTCATACTTACAAGAATCAGGCTCTTACCCATTTTGTTCATTTTGTTCTTACAGGTGTTTCTTTTTTCAATAGCTAGAGATGAGCCTAACATTGTTAAGTGGACAGAAGCTATCATTAGTTTTCCCTACAAAATATCTGAACTCTATGGAAAATGCGTGTAACATAATTCCCATTTTTGTTAACATTTGCGTTTATACTTACTGTGACATAAATGACCTCTCTGGTGACCATCACAAGATATTCAGATTCCATTGGTGATGAATATTGTATAAGAATCTAGATACATAAATGTGCAGAAATGGTTTGTCCACACTAATGCTATTATTTCTACAGTAGCTCAGGACAGATCTACATTACAAATGTACATGGATCTTTTACATCCCTGCGGAATGTATTTATACCAAAGTAAATAAGTAATATAGACCAAGTCTAATATATTTCCAAAGGGAAAAAGCAGGAGGTGAGTAGGTGGAGAATGACAAACCATCAAAGTGCATAAGTAAATTATGTTGTGGGATTGGGCGCCACAGAGATTTTATTCCTACTAGTTGGAAATGAACACACATTTTTACTCACTAGTAATAAAAGTTTAGCAGCACACGGTGGTTATCAGACAATTATGCCGTTACTGTGTAATTTCTGAGATACTACCTACAGGCCTTTACCTTGCAATATGTAATTTACTGGCAGATTATTGTTCCCATGCAAAGCCTCATTGACTTTAAATGGACTTTACATGGGTACAGCACTCTGCCCACACATTACACTTTGCAGGATGAAGCCAGAGTTTTCCACTATACACAGGATGAGAAATAATTGTAGTAATAATTGAAATAGTTTTCCACTATACACAGGATGAGAAATAATTGTAGTAATAAGTTAAATATATTAACACTTTATTGGGTTTTTACTATATCCCTTACCAACTAACATTCTATCTGCAGTAAGAGCTGGATTGTGTCATTCAGATAAAGACCCGTATAGAGGTTGGCGCCGCACCAGTTTGGAAGGTTTATGCCTCATATTATGTTTCAGAATACAGGGGTGCAGGGTCCTTTTGGTGGAGTGGATGGCACAGATTGGCACACTGGAGGGAGCAGTTTTCCTTCATGGGTTATTAGACAGAGAGGCTCAGGGCCATGGCACTACTCCTTATCTCCTTCTGAGTAATTTGATCTACAGGGACCATTACTCAGATTAGCCTTTAGTGGGTTGCATAAGTGGAGACACAACACAAGAGCCAGTTGCAGTCTGGCCCACAATACCTACACAGACAGCATTCGTCTGAGTCTCCTTTCACAGTGATGTAAATCAACAGTTAAGTTAATTGAAATCAGTACTTTGGTAACAGGAGAATATGCAGAAGAAGATTGGTTCTAGTGGGTCTTTGGCCAGAGCCAAAGAGAACTATTTTACTGTTCCATTTAGAAGAGACTGAAATCATACACAAACAGCTGTACTTTTGATATCTCAGAGAATATGGCAGAACATTTACGTGAACAAAAAACTAGCAGCATTTTGCTGTGGTCAAAGTCAAACATGTACCTTAGTTTTACTGACAACAGAGTCCTGTGGCACTTTGCGATAAATAAATCTGTTAGTCTTTAAAAGTGCCACAGGACTCTGTTGTCTTTCTACAATAGACTAACACGGCTAACCCTTTGGAACTTAGTTTTACTGTAACTCATTCTCAAATCAGTACTTTGATTCTAATTTAAATTGCTTCCTCAGTCTACCTCTGATCATAAAAGAGGTGTAATTTCACCTGGTAATGTTTAATATATAGGTTTTTTTTAAAGTCAGACCATTGCTATTTAATTTAACATGACTTTTTCAGAATATGGACAGTTCAAATAGCAACTTTTAATATTTTATTTCTTATTTTTAATATGCATGTATTATTTTCCAGTCCAAGTGCTTTATGTTGTATATCTCACATGGGCAGTCTTTTGAGCAGTGGCTGCTGTTTGCACTGTCATTTAACTTTATGCCTTATTGAACCAGGGACTTTTCAGTGCTCTCTGATGAAAAATTTGTTGAACTAATTCAAGACCTAAGGGAAGATTTGGAGTCAGTTTAGCTATCTAATTTAATCCATTCTAATCTAATCTAGTTATTTATATGACCCAATCATTGCAGAGCCTGAGGTCTGTTTTTCCTCTCACTTACTCTTTTGTAAATCAGAAATCACTCTATGGAACTCTGTTTTAATGAGCTGAAAGTCTACCTACTCATATACTCTGTTTATCCCATGGTTAATATGTCTTGATCTGTTGTTTTATTTAATTGTGTCTTCCTAGCACTTTTTAAGGTAACATTGCAATGGTGCAAGGCACTATTATATAAATTTTTTTTATTGCCTGCCAAATAAATTTGTAGTAATGAAATAAAAAGAAACCATGTTATAGTTCTGCTAACATAACTCTAGAGTTGTGTACTCTTTGTTTATGTTTCCTCAGCACTTTTAAAGTATATATTTAAATTTCCTGATTATCTATTGTTTATATCGTGTATAATGCTGGCATCTTTTAAATGTGATGCTTATATTAAGCATAGTCAGCAAACTAGCCTGAAATTATATTCAAGGGAAATGAATTATATTCATTCATAAGACTGATTTTAGAATCATTATGTTATTAATGCTTCATATATCCCATGAAACAATTAATGTAATTTGACTGGTAAATGACATTATTTGAGTGGTAGAGAATTTCCCAAAGAAGCCAGTGAATAATGAAAATTGAATTAGCCATATATTAGCAATGACACCTTCTCCCTTAGACAATGTGTCTTTACAAATATTACGCCAGCAACATATCGTTGGAGATAAATGGTATACTTTTTCACTAGGAAAAAAATTCTAAATTTCCAAATTTAATGGTGACTACATCAAACCATACTAAGTTATAAGGTAATTTGAAATGTCTCTGCATTGGTAAGTAGAATCCAGCAGATGGCATAAGGGAATGAATCTCATCAGAATGGCTCCTGTGCACTTTTGTGGATTTACACTAAACCAAACAACCAGGATTGGGATATGAAAGAAGAAGCAGCTTTCTTATTCTTTGTAAGGATGAAAGAAGCTCTTGTGGCTAAAACATAGGACTGATACAGCTTCTGTTTCTGACTCTGCCATGGTCTCATCTTATGAGAGGAGATAAATCACTTATTCTTTCTATGGATTTATTTTTCTCATTTGTAAAATTGGTACAATAATACTTAACTATATTATGGAAAGGTCTGTTTTAAACATATCGGCAGTGCCTCTCACTGTGGTAACTAGGCAATGGCAGGCTTACTTTGGTCACGATTCAGTAAAGCACATAAGCAAGTACATAATCAAACACCCGAATGCTTCTATTGACTTCACCAGTTTTGAAACTAAGCACATACTTAAGTGCTTTGCTGAACTGGGGATCTAGTAAACGGTAAATTATTTGGATCAGGAATCCGGTTTTCATATTATTCTGTATGTGCCTAGCATACTGGTGGTTTATGAATAACAATAATAAGTAAGAATTCGTTCATATTGAGATCCCTGAACAAATGGTTCTACAGTAAGTTGTTATTGAGCTAGCATCCTAGCATGAAAACATAGAAAGAAGTTTAACAAAGTCCTCTCTAGCTCAGTCCATCTTGGTCTTTCATGATTTAATTCAGTTCAACACAGAAGGAAGCGCCTGACAGCAGATATGCCATGATACACAGAGATAGATGCCTAAACTCACCCTCCTCACTGGTATGGTGAGAAAAATTCACACTTTGTTTTTCCTTCCCCATAATAATTCTTTTCAAGAGCTTTTTGGTTGGAGGTAAAAAAGATTTAGAAAACTAAATTGCCAGTGAACTAAATATGTACAGCAGCCTGGGGATGATATTAATTTTTAACACATTAATTTTATTCCATAAAAGTCAAATTTAATTGTTCCCAAGCTAATTCCACATCAGTTTTATTGAAGCTAAATTGGGTCAAAATTTAAATGAATCACAGTGTTAGGCTTAGAAGTAGTTAGATACTGCACTTGAGCCAAAATCCTGTAATCATAACTCAGAATCTGATCTTCCTGCCACTGAAGTCAATGGAAAAACTCCTGCTGATTTTAACTAGTGCACAACCAAGTCCTTGGTGTTTGCTCAGCCAAAACTTCCATTCACTTCAATCAAACTCCAGGTAACTTCAGTGAGAGGTTTGCCTGAATAGTAAGGACTACCAGATGTGTCCCTTTATGCCTTTAGGGTTGGATTTTACAGTGGAATGTGAGAAATCAGAAACAGCCAAGCAAGGGAGGCCGTCCCTCTCATTCATCTTAAAGTATTTTGTAGTTTGTAATGCCACCGAGTCATCAGTATTCTATGCAGTTTGGGGCCACAGATCCTGTCCGTCTAAGTTATTACAAGTTATCATCACTATACAGACTTTCTTCATGTTCTTTTGCACCATTTATCACTGTGAGTGCTGATGGCTAAAGCTAGAGGGTCAGATTCACTCCTGTGGGACAAAATTCTCTGCACCAGTGACAGACACTGTGCTCCAAGCAGGATTCAGCTTTGGAAGAATACAGAACATGTTTTCACAGTCACCCTCCCTCTTGAAGGGCAGTGTCAGTTGTCACTGGGCAGTCCATGGGAGCCCAGCCAAGTGGGGCTGCAGTATGCATGCACTGACTAAAAGTCAAATTCCAAAGGGGTAG
>ML685785.1:23100517-23113449 GCA_007922175.1 Pelusios castaneus
GTCGACTTCTAGGGGCTTAGGGGGACCTAGGGGAGGTCCATGGGGGCAGGGGGCCACCCCTTGCCCAATGCCAGGGGGCTCAGCCTTTGCCCCATTGTACCTAGGTACAATGGGGCAAAGGGGGACAGGGACTCGGGCAGGGCATAGGGGCAGGGTGGGCAGGGTTCTGCCCTGCCCTGTGGGGGGCCATGCCAGGCTCCCCCTGTGCCCCCCCTGGCAGGGAGGGCATTGGTGTAGCCCTGGGGTAGCCCTAAGTCGACTTAGGGCTACCCCACATTTACACTGGCTTAACTTGACTCTAGGGAGTCGACTTAAGCCTTAGGTCTAGTGGAAAGGAGGTTTAATAAAGTCAACTTAATTTTAATTAAGTCGACTTTATTTTCCTTAAGTCGACTTAAGCAAGCTGCTTAAGTCTACTTAAGAAAACTGTAGTGTAGACACAGGGTAAATTAAGTCGACTTAAGCAAGCTTAAGTCGACTTAATTTACCAGTGTAGACGCAGCCTTAGAGTCCACTGTTTATTGTCGGCTAGTCACAGGTTCCACTGACAAGCAGACTGAGGTTATCATGCACCACCCCAGCCTGTGATGGCAGACTGTCACTTTAGCTCATGCATCCTATTTCATGCTGCAGCAAATCAGTGTTCTAACAAGGAGTGATTTTTACTCCACAGGCTTTAGAGCAGAATGACCACTTCATGTGGGGCCAGTGGAATCCTAAATGCTGTTTCTGCCCATTTTCTCCTTCTGTGGTAGATCTAGTGATCAGCACATTGCAACATCCAGCCCAATAAATATTCCTTTTTTCTGGCAGGCAGTGATGAGACACAGGAAATGACTGTGGCAGAATGCCAGATGAAGTCTAGTGATGTGCTCTCCTGCTCTGCACCTGTTTTATAGACAAGCCATTTGTTTTACTGGCAGTCGGCAATAGCAGACTTTGGATTTTGTCTGTGAGTTTGAACATCCAGGAGCAACAAAGAGTCAACTGCTTCCCTTTCTTCTAGCTGCGCTGTTGTTTTCTGCCAAGCATGTCTTGACTCTAACTGTGTTTCCATGCTGCTGCGCCAGCCTTTTTAAGAACAACAAGGAGAAACCCTGCAGTGATATCAAGAAACATTTTCTTTTCTATGGTATAGACAGAGTCGCTTTCAGTTAGAACGGTGACATTTCCAGGATGGACTAAAAATGAAGACAATTACAACCTTATAAGATAAGCCCTTAGTGTAAAATAAAGGGCAGAATTAGGAAATGATTTCTGAAAAATCCAGGATTAGTCTGGGGATTGGAGAGAATAGTGATGGAAACAGTGTGCATCATCAAGCTCCTGAATGGCTACAAGGACTTAAAATAGAAATAATTTACAGTACTTATATAGGAACGAATGACTGCCCCTCCTTGTCAATCTCAGAGAGAGACCACAGCCTCTCGCTTCGACATCTGTGTGGGCAAGCTATAGACAGGAAATTAGCCATCTGGAGGCCCCAGGCAGCATGGGGTCAGTAAGTAGTCATTGGGGCTGGCCCTCAGACAGGGCAGGCAAACAAACAGTAAATGGTTCCAGATGAGGCAAATAAGCAGTCTAGGGGCTCCTCAGTGAGGGCAAGGGGTGAGCACCAATACAGATTAGGGTTCGTGGCAGCATGTTTAGCACAGTCAAGGGTTCACAGGCAGAGTTGAGGGAGCCCCTCCAGGAGGAGGTGACAAGGCGGGAGAGGGGCATGAGCCCTCCTGACTCCACTGCATCCCAGCCCACAGCCCTAACTGTGGTCTAGCTTTCCATCACCGGGTCAGAGTGACTCTACCCAAAACATGCTGACTGATGCTTAGGTGTAAGCATAGCCAGATGGGGGTTGGCTAACCCTGGGCTACTTCCTCCACTCCTTTGAGTGTACCTATATCCAAGGGTGGTCATGTGCCTCTTTGGGGTATGTTGCCAGTGCCAGCCGCTCCTCAGCATCTGGGCTACCAAACTTCTCAGAAGGGTCAGGCAAGTCCTCAGTGGAGCCATAGTCCTCGCCAGGTCTCCACTCCCGCACCAGGCATGAGACGCCCTTCTCCTTCAGTGGTTTTCCCTCAATTGAACCATCAGGCCTGCCCTTTGTTCCTGTTCCACCCCTCTACTTCTGGTGTGGTGGGCATGGCCTCCCTGGATCTGCCCACCAGGGGTGTGTGGCTGTTCCTCCTTGTCAAGTTCAGTGGGAGGCTACACCCCCTCACTATAACTTGTATTACTTCAGTGCCTAGAGACCTCAACTGTGATTGTGACTCCATTGCTCTGGACATTGTACATACACATACTGAGAGTTCCCACCCCGAAGTACTTACAGTCTAAATCGATAAGATGGAGAAAAGGTGGAAAAAGAAACAGACTTAGGGCAAGTCTATACTGACGGCAGCGAAGTCGCCCCCATCAGCGTGATCTTCAGTTTTTGATTGACTATGTAGACGCACTCAATGGAAAACCGAACCGGAGCTGTAACACCAGCTGCACTGTAACTGCACTAACACTATGCTGAGTGGATGCCATTTCCGGTCAGCTTAGTGTTAGTGTGTAGTGAAGGTTTAAGAAGTTGGCGGGAGATGCACAAGTTATTTTATATACCTTGCGTATCCCCTGTCAACTGCCGCCGAAAACGGCGGCTAGTGTAGACTAGGGCTCAAATGAGTTTCCCAGGGCTGCATTGCAAGTCAGTGCCAAGAATCAAACCCAATTGTCCTGATTTTGAGGTTAGTGTCCTGGCCACTAGACTACACTAACTCTAGTTAAAGGGCAGCTAGACATTCTTGCCCCTAACTTTGCCCTGCTTTCAACTACCATGGATGGACTGACAATTCTAAATAAAAACAAAACAAAACAACAACAAAAGAAAAAACAAATTAATACCATTACTAGCATAAGTGTGTTTTTACTGTGAAATTAACCTTTTCAGATAACTGACTTATGATGATGTTGAATCATCAAAGAAACACCAGAGCAATCCACCTCTGTGAACAGAAGAGTTTGAGTGAGCCTTTAGGGGGAGGAGTCCTGGGGGAGTTGTAGTGCTTGTTATTTGTATTTTTTGTTTGTTTTTCTTTTTTCCTTTCCTTCTTTTTTCTGTTTTTTTCCCCCTCTTGTTCAGTTTGCAGGGCTGAGTGGTGCAGAGAGATCAGCTGACCCCAGTTAGGGGTGGGGCTTCCCTGCTGAGGGAGCTATAAAGGCAGCCACTCCAGCAGGCAGCAGCACACAGAGGCAGTCAACAGGGCTGTGAACAGGGGAGTTTGGAGGGGGAGTTTTGGGGGAAGGTGGGTTTCTTGTATTGCTTTTCTTGTGGTGTTGGGTTTTATTTTCTGCAGACTGGGAATAGGAGAAGCGCTATGTCAGATACACAGGCAACTATAATGGACTCTCAAGCTGGGGAAGCAACAGCACAGATGACAGGGTGTGGAAGCTGTGGGATGTACTTGATCTTGGAGGGATTACCTCCAAGGACCTTTATGTGCATGAAGTGCTGCTTCTTAGGGTTGATGGAGGAGAAAATTCGGGGGTTAGAGATGCAGGTGGAAACTCTCATTGAGCTTAGAAGGGGTTTTGAACAACTGATGGAGCAGACAGGTGAGGAGGTTTTAAGAGACATGCCAGACCTGCAGATGGAAGCAGAACCATCAGACTATGAGGGCAGAATACCAGGAGATGAAAGTGGCTGGTGGAAGCATGTGACTGTGAGAAGTTGGCAGAGGAAAACATGGGCTAGCGAAGGAGAAATAGAGCTCAGAAACAGATTTGCTGGGTTAGTAAATGAAGGAGCACAGCATGTAGTGACTGATGTTGGGAGTGCAAGGAAAAAGAGAAGATCAGCTAGTCCTTTTCAAAGAGGGGATAAGCCAATGGAGATTGCTCCCAGTAAGAGCCCTAGAAGGACTCGGGAGTGGATGCAAACGACTGAAGAGAAAAACAGGAGGACTGAGGACTTGTGACCGGAAGGAAGTGGGGATAGGCTAGTGAATAGCACTGGTGCTAGGAAAAGGCAAGTGTATGTGATTGGGGACTCCCTGTTGAGAAGGACAGACAGGCCTATAACCAGAGCTGATCCCGAGAACAGAAGGGTATGCTGCTTGCCAGGTGCAGGATGTTGATCTGAGGCTGAAGAGGATCTTAACGAGAGCTGGAAAGAATCCTCTGATTGTCCTTCATGTGGGCACAAATGATGTAGGTAGATTCTCACTGGAACATATCAAAGGTGACTATGCCAGGCTGGGGAGGACTCTCAAAGAAATAGAAGCTCAGGTGATCTTTAGTGGGATTCTGCCTGTCCCTAGAGGAGGACAACAAAGGTGTGAGAAGACCCTGATGATAAACAGATGGCTCAGGCAGTGGTGCTATAAGGAGGGCTTTGGCATGTGTGGTTACTGGGAGGCATTCATGGACAGAAGACTGTTCTCTTGGGATGGACTGCACCTGATTAGGGAGGGAAACAGACTTCTGGGAGGGAGATTAGCACAATTGATCAAGAGAGCTTTAAACTAGGGAGTCGGGGGAGATGGTTGGGAGATGCCCGAATAATCTCTGCGCCTGATATTAGTGTTGAGAAGGAGGAAAATGAAATAAGAAAGGACACAGAAATAGGGAGCGGCATGAGGGTTATGAGGAGGAGTAGTGTAAATGCCAGTCTAGCGAGTGATATTGTCTGTAGAATGACTGTGCCGAAACAGGCAAAGAACATGAGTGAGGCCAAGCAGCATAAACTAAAATGTTTATATACCAACGCGAGAAGCCTGGGTAACAAAATGGAGGAACTGGAGCTACTGGTAGAGGTAGTGAGACCAGATATTATAGGGATAACTGAAACATGGCGGAATAGTAGTCATGACTGGTGTACCGGTTTTGAACGCTATGTGCTCTTTAGGAAAGACAGATATAAAGGCAAAGGTGGGGAAGTGGCATTGTATGTCAATGAGGAGGTAGACTGTAGGGAAATTCAAAGTGATGGAATTAACAAGACAGAATGAATCTGGGTAAAAATCATGTTCGGGAAAAAAGCTACTAAAGTTTCTCCTGGAATGGTGCTTGGAGCGTGTTACAGACCGCCGAGATCTGATTTAGACAGGGATAGGGACCTCTTTAAGGCCTTTAAGGAAGTTAATACTACTGGGAACTGTGTGATTATAGGAGACTTTAACTTCCCAGATATAGACTGAAGGACATGTGCTAGTAGTAATAAGAGGGCCCAGTTTTTCCTGGATGTGATAGCTGATGAATTCCTTCTCCAAATGGTTACTGAACCAACGAGAGGGGATGCCATCTTAGATTTGGTACTGGTGAGTAGTGAGGAGCTCATAGAGGAACTGGTTGTAGGGGACAACTTAGGTTCAAGTGACCATGAGCTAATTCAGTTCAAACTAATTGGAAGGATAAAGAAAAGTAAATCAGCAACCAGGATTGGGATGCCATACAGAAAGATCTGGATGACCTTGTAAACTGGAGTATCAGGAACAGGATGAAATTTAATAATGGGAAGTGCAAGGTCATGCATTTAGGGACAAATAACAAGCATTTTTCCTATAAGTTGGGGACACATCAGTTGGAATGGACTGAGGAGGAGAAGGATCTGGGAGTACTGGTTGATCATAGGATGACTATGAGCCACCAATGTGATGTGTCTTTTAAAAAAGCTAATGCGGTTCTAGGATGTATCAGGAGAGGTATTTCAAGTGGAGATAGGGAGGTGTTAGTGCCGCTGTACAAGGCACTGGTGAGACCCCATCTGGAATATTGTGTGCAGTTCTGGTCCCCCATGTTTAAAAAGGATGAGTTCAAATTGGAACAGGTGCAGAGAAGGGCTACAAGGATAGTCTGTGGAGTGGAAAACCTGCCTTATGAGTGGAGACTCAAGAAGCTTGGCTTGTTTAGCCTAACCAAAAGAAGGCTGAGGGGGGGATATGATTGCTCTCTATAAATACATCAGAGGGATCAATATCAGGGAGGGAGAGGAATTATTTTAGTACAGCACCAATGTGGACACCAGAACAAATAGTTATAAACTGTCCATCAAGAAATTTAGGCTTGAAATTAGATGCAGTTTTCTAACCATTAGAGGAGTAACGTTCTGGAATAGCCTTCCAAGGGGAGTTATGGGGGCAAAAAGCATAACTGCTTTCAAAACTGAGCTTGATAAATTTATGGAGGGGATGGTATGATTAGCTTATTTTGGAAATTGACTGATATTTGGCTACGTGTGTTGGATATACAAGTGGCCCAAGAGGGGAGAGTACATGGGGTGGGTTCTGAGTTATTACAGAGAATTGTTTCTTGGGTAACTGGCTGTTGAGACTTGTCCACGTAACTGATCGCCATATTTGGGGTTGGGAAGGAATTTTTCCCCAGGGCTGATTGGCCCGGGCTCTGGAGGTTTTTCACCTTCCTCTGTAGCACAGGGCATGGCTCACCCACTGGTGAATTCTCTGTATGTTAAAGTCCTTAAATCATGATTTAAGAAGGTAAATAACTCAGTCATAGATTGGTGGCCTATTGCTGGAGTGGGTGAGTGAGGTCTTGAGGCCTGCATTTTGCAGGAGGTCAGACTAGATGATCGTTTGAACTGGATCATACTGGTCCCTTCTGACCTTAAAGTCTATGAGTCTATGGGCTCAGCCCAATAATTCCCATCTTCCTGTGATCAGAAGCTAGAAAATATTGCTTTCAAAATAATGAAATTAGCATCTAATAGCCTTGTTCTCTTTTGGGTAGGTAAATGTGCTACAGGAAAGATTGGCTCGCATGCTAAACATCAGATAAATTATCAGATAATTGTATTTTATTTAACCACAAACATAAATGTTAATGAATTATTACCATATGCGTATAACTATTGTTGCAGATGACAGGAGCTGTGCGCATGTGCCTGAGGGGGAGTTTAGCGCTGTATATTTTGAGACCTTGAAGAAGGGATTTCCAAATAAAGACAGCCTAAGATGTTGCTTAAGGTCAAAAGGCCTTTCCAAAGCCCATTGAAGTCGGTGAGAGCCATTCAATGGAATTCAGAGGGGCTATGGATCAAGCCCAAGAAGAGGGAAGCTTTATTTCAGTTAGACTCTTACACAAAATAGTTCCAGTACTGACCTCAAATTGAGTATATCTAATCTGCACATGAGAGTGAGCATCCCAATCTGAGTAGACAGATTTGTGTCAGTGGAACTCACACTAGGATGCTAAAAATAGCTGTGGCAGTGGAAGAAAAGCATGCTAGTTCAAACTTAAACCTACTCTATTGCCTGGGTTCAAGCTTTTAATTTTGGATAGAGTTGTTTTTCTCTCAGTCGACATGAGTGCTGCTGAAAACAGATGCAAATTTCTGCTTATTACTCTCATGCTGCTAATCATAAACCTGCCGTTGATTAGAGTGGAGAGAATAATTAAGTTCTTGGCTGAGTGGCCATATCAAAAAAATCCCCAAACAATTTAGTTTCAGTTCAACCTGAAATGCAATTTTGGGGGGCTTTTCTTGCCAAAAGGAAAAACCCAAACTGTATCATTTAAATAGGTGATGTTGCTATACTAGAAAATCTTCTGAAGATATAATATGATTTGAATTATAACATGAGCTTCAGAGATGGTGGATAATATTTAGGAAGAAGTTAGATGGTCTCTGTTGGACTTAATGTCTAAGAACTCTATTTTGGCAGATACTTTTGATACTTTTATCAACAATCTCTTGCACAATACATCTGCATGTATAAATGATTCCTCAATTTATTCACACTGATATAGCAGTTAACTTGCCTCCAACATATTGGAAATTTATATTTGGTTTAGCATTAAAAGTTTAAAAGTGTGCCTATTTTGAAAAGCATTTTATTTATGCATTTAAGTATAACAAACAAAAAAGGATTGAAATCAAAGGATTAATCACCACTCTCACACAAATCTAATTAATATTTTCCCAAGCATAAAGCTACAACTCCTTTATAATCTTCAATTCAAAAAGCCTACAAAAATAATCCACATGTAGTAAGAGGAAAAAACAGAGATGCCATAAACTAAAGTATCTGTGAAAGGCTTTTGAAAAGAAATCTATCTTGCACATTTTCAGACCAGAGTTGCAGGCTCTAATAGCTTATCTCACCACCAGTTTACAAGAAAAAGAGCCTATTCCCATAAGCACAGAGAAAAAGAGAACTATATATTAGAAGAGGCACATTCAATACTGACAAAATAGAGTCCTTAGACTATCAATAGAGGGCACTTGTCTGACTAACTTCTACATGAACATTATCCTTCTCTTTAGAGACTAGGGCTTCAGAGTCTAGCAAAACGTTTTCCTTTATCATAGTGTTTAAGCATATTTTTCTGAGATGTACACATTACACAAAATCTGACAGGAAAAAACACTGCACTACTCAGCCTCTAACTCTTAAAATTTAGGATTTAAACATCAGAAAATCAAGTGGGAGGTCTTGCATGTTGGTTCACTGAGGAGAAAAAATGGGTGATGGAGGTGGTATTTTTCATGCAATCCTGCTGATTGCCAAAAATATAAAGAGTCCTAACTCTGAACAGAAGGAAACAAACAACAGGGAATAGTTTCTTTGCTTGAAGTCATAAACCTCTTTTTGTCCCAGCTGTGTGTCAACTCCTTCTCTCTATGTTTCTCTCTGTATATACTCTACTCCAAAACAATACTCAGTGAAACTCTTTGCCTACAAAATTATAATTCCTGGGCAGACTTGCATATGCCTTTGTTTTAGGTGGGGGCTGCTATAAAGGAGCCTGTTTCTTACAGCCATCTTAAATGAAGGGTGGTGGTTCTAGTGATGAGCTTCAATGAAGTTTTGGCCAGCCTTCAATGATACTCTCACTAGGGTGTTGTGACTTTCAATTAGTGATGTTGTGTAAACAGTTTGACACCCTTGGATGATAATTTCCTCCGTTGTGTCCAGTACCTATCAGATTTAGAAATGTTTCACAATGCATAGGTAGCTGAAAGATGGGCAAAATCAAAAGCAGGGATGTATCAAATCTCTGTCCCATTTTATTTGAAATTCCTACATTCAGGAGGAAAGAATAGGGATTTGCATAAATCGTTCAGATTAAGGCCCGACTCTAGTGAATGGGCAGAAACTTCCACCTTGCCTTCCCTGCTCTTCCCAATCTTTCACTGTGTTGTTCTTTGTTCCAGTGGAGGCTTGTCAGAAGAAAGCTTTGATCTGCCACATCCTCTCTCTTTCTGATGCATCCCTTTATGCCAGAGCTCTTTGGGGTGGGCTATACAGGAGATGGCTTAGCTGTCTGCACTAGCCTTATGTCATGAGAGGGTTCCGCAGAACAAGGTAGATTCCTTGTTGAGTATTTGTAGTTGCAGTGCTTTCATTTTGTGGTGCTTAGTGTTGTGGTGTTAACAGAGCACACTGAAGAATCAAACCATCACACTTAGTAAAAAAGAAGAATATACACAGCCCTTCTGTATTTTACCTCTTTAAATTTGAATTTGGACCATGGGGTTTCCCTTGTTGCAGATGAACAGCCATAATAAATCATTTTGTCATTAATTTGTTTATAGCCTAATTTATTATGGACTTGAGCCAACACTTATTTAAATCAATAGAAGCATCCTATTAACTTAAATGGCAGGTGGATTTGGCCCTCAGTGGTTTTAATAAGAAGAGTCACCAGCTGCTTATGCAACCCCTGAAATGTTCTTAAAATGAAAGGATTTTGAGATAATTCCCTACAAGTGAATTTATTTTTGGATGATATACTTATTAGCTTTGGCTCGATAGGGAATCCATTTCCTCAATGTGTCATCATGGAATGTAAATGTGTTTTAGTTACAGAGTTACTGAAATTACAGCTTTGGTTAAGAAGACAACCATTCCAAATTTCTCTCTTTCTCTCTTTATATTTTCAGTATTTTAATAATTTCAAAGGAGGAAGGGAGGATAGAGGAATTAAAGGGGGAAGACTAGACACAATGATAGAGGGCAAACATAGAAGAGCAAAGAAAGCTCACACACCAAGTACAGAAACAACCTTAATTTTCAAAGGAAAGGACAAAAAAAGCAAGTCCATATATTTTAAATTTCCCCATTTTATCCATAAGGTAATAATTTGCTGTTCACATTTGCTTTTTCTCCCATTCAGCTATGTTAACTTTCCTAGCATTTTTCTAGCACATAACAATTAGACTTTTGGCAATCATGCTATGGTTTGGGGAATTTTTATGCAAACAGATTTTGTGATTTCCTCATTCCTGAAAGATCATCAAGATCCCCAGTCATCAAAATAAATAAATAAAATAAAATTCACACATTAAATGGTCCACATGGACAATAAGGTAGCTCATGTTCACCTGGAAGTAATTAATTCACTGGAAGTTAATTTGTCAAGGATGCATATGGGCATGATAAAAGTTTAAGGACAACCGTTACAGAGGGAACTCATGTGAAGTAGACATGCTAGATATGTGATTGAAAAGCTAATACATCAAAGAGGGAAAAGCAGAACAAGAGGCAGCTCAGGGATTAGTAAGGGCTTGAGAAAGGTTGGTTCTGGCTGTTCTGAATAAGGGCTCTGATCTGGAATTCAGTGGAGTAGGTTGTCCTGGATTCCGCTTCTACTCTAGCCAAGGACTTTGGAGAAGAAGGTTCTAACTCCAGAAGACTTAGGTCAGACTACCCACACTAGAGCCATGGAACTTGCAACTGTTATCCTGAAGATGAAGGAGACTACTGAGGACCTGTTCAGAGGGATGGACAGCAGACTTCATTGTGTTGGCATAAGGGGGATGGATTCAGGTTGTGTAGCTCCTCATCCTGTTGTAGAGGGCTGCTACCAGATAAAACAGCCTTATTACAGCAGCAGACTGAGGCTTGGATTGACTTTATTATGTCTGAGGGCTGCTCTAACTTACACTATCTGGAAATGGACCCCAAAGAGGCAGTAGCACAACTGAGGAATGGTACTGGCTACACAGTCTATTCCTTACTATGCCAGTAGAAGGAAAGTATCCTATCACCTGTGCTGATTCTACAACAATAGTGTGATGATCCTTCTTGTCTTAAGTATATTGATTTGTTTAGGGCTAAATTTCTTTTATCAATACAGAGCAAAGTAGCTGCACTACAAAGAATCCATCTCAGAAGATCCGTAATGGTGATTATTTCAAGCTAAGGTGCTATCTACACACTTACACTGGAAAATAAAAAAAGCTGCACTCCATTTTAATAATTATATAGTTAAATATGTCTGACTGCAGTGAACATAAATTCAGCTGCATTCATTTCATTAATTACAGGACCAAATCCTGGTGAAATCAGAAATGGCTTTGCCATTAACTTCAAAGGAAAGAGGATTTGGTCCAGAGTATATTTACCTCACCAATGTGAATTTGGTGTAGACAATTAACACCTTCATGGCCATAGGACAAAGGAGAGTTACTGGGTAACAGATTGTTGTAATGAGCCATAAAGCCAAATATTTACTAAATACATGATTGAGTCAATTATGAATTGAAGTTCCTTACTCGTCTTTTGAAAGTGTTGTTATTTATATCCAAGCATTCAGACACCCTAGCATGTGCTCCAAGGAAAAAAGCCTGGAATACACACTTAAAACTGCCTTCACCAAACAATGACAGTCCAACAGAGAAGAAGATCACATCATTGAAGGGATTTTGTGAAAATCTGCTTCAGTATGGGGGACAGGGGATCTGCTCACCATTCTCCCATAGTAGACACCTACCACACCATCCTGGAATCCAAATGTGGTATCATTCAATAAAAACAATCAAGAAATAAATCTTTCCTGAACTCTTTCTCGTGGACTTCAAGTAACCCACTCCAGCTTCTACAAGCTCACCATCTGAAACAAGCTCCCCTGCCACTAGACCCAGCCTTCACAATAGAAGAAAATCACACAGGCTATGTCTACACCTGCTAAAATTAGTTCGAATTAGTTAGTTCGAACTAACTAATTCAAACTAATTTTAGTTAGTTCGAATTAGCTTAATTCGAACTAGAAAAAGTTAGTTCGAACTAAGCAAGTGTCATTAGCAATCCTATTCAATCCCTATTGAAACAATGGCCGGTTAGTTCGAACTAAGTGTGGCAAAGTCAGGCCAGATGGCTTTAGAAGGGTAATCCTATTTGGAAACAGGGAAGTGGGCGGGCGCAAGACCGCCCACTGCTAAAGCTCCTTCCCCAGCCCAAGGGAAGGAAGCGCTGGACCGAGCTCCCAACTGATTACGGGGGACAACAAATGACTAATGTGAACGGGAGTGAGGGTCAAAGGGTCAAAATAAGGGATTCGGAAGGGGACCCCGAGCAGAGAACCCCGGACAGCGCCCACTGCTCCCGGAAGGTGTCAAGGGAGCCGTGGACGCTGCCCAGAGGAACTCTGCCTGGATACGTGAACGGACAAGGGACCGGAAGTAGGCCCCACAGTCGCAGGAGCCTCCCTCAGCCATCCTCCTCTCTCTGGTTTTATAAATGGCCGCTTTGGCATAGGCCAAGAGGAGGTTGGCGAGGAGGTCCCGCGACTTTGTGGGGCCACGGATGGGGAGTGCATATAAAAGAAGGTGTGGGGAAAAGTGCAGCCAGAACCTCAATAAGAGGTTCTGGAGGAGCCGGAATTTAGAAGGGTAATTGAAGGCAGGTTTGTCAGCCCTAGAATGCTGAAAGCACTGTTCCCAGCAGGTAAAGGAGAAACAGCTGTGGGGCAATTAGGGACACCTGGGCCTTGTTAAGGGCTGTTCCTGGCCCAATAAAAAGCCCCACCTCCACCAGCTCAGGTGTGGGAGTTTAGAGGAGACTGGAGCAGTGGAGTGGAGAGGAGAGAAAGTGAAGCAGAGCCGAACAGAACAACACCAGAGCAACATCAGCAAAGGGAAGGAGACTAGGCAAGGCCTGGGAGGCTTGCCTCGTCCACTGCAGCAGGGGCAGCAGAATACTTCCCTT
>ML685785.1:23118449-23170867 GCA_007922175.1 Pelusios castaneus
CCTCGTCCACTGCAGCAGGGGCAGCAGAATACTTCCCTTTTACAAGGGCTGAGTCCAGGGCTGTGAAGCCACGGCCCTGAGAGGGAGAAGTGGGCTTGCCAGGGAGTCTGACTTACCATAGGCCCTACTACGCCAGGGGATTGGACATTAGGTGGCACGAGTTGGAGGGTACTCTACCACATAAGAAATTAGTTAGTTCAAATTAACCCTTTAGTTCGAATACCCTATTCGAACTTATTAGTTCGAATTAAGGCAGCCCTTAAGTCGAACTAACTAAAGCCTAGTATAGCCATGGCTTTAGTTAGTTCGAATTAAGCCTCCTTAATTCAAACTAACTTGCCAATGTAGACATAGCCAAAGACATTGATTATCATAGCAGTGGACCTATCACAACACCTTCAAAAGATAATAGACAACAAGGGTCATGGTCTTAATGAAAACACTGAATATATTGTTCATTATAACAGTCTGTTACTCACCAATGTTCCTTTGTCATCCAGCTATAGAGTAGTTAACTGACCATTTACCTTAAATAGTCTCTTGCAATACATATTAACCCCTTAATGGTTCCACCTTGTATTTAGCTGTGACATTGAGTATCTTTCCCAGACCCGAAGAAGTGCTCTGTGCAAGCAAACTTTTGTTTCTTTCCCCAGTAGACGTTGGTCCAATAAAAGAGTATTACCTCACCAAAATTTTCTCTTTGTTCCTGATGGACAGTCTATCCATTTTCCCTTGCTGTTAAAAAACAAAAACAAAACAAAACAAAAAACCACCAAAAAAACCCACCAAGGGCCCATATCTCAATTTACTTCATTTGGAGTTACAGCAGGGATGCATTTGAGCCCAGAAAAGGAAGAGTAAAAGGTGTGTATGTAGTCTTGCAGTTGAAGGTCATACCCTCAGCTGCCTGGATTTAATCAGTGGACCTAAGTTTATTTTTTCCAGCTAATGATCTGTCTTGTATATAACTATTCAAAAGTTAGAAGACCAAGCTGGGCATTCATTTATACCAGTGTAAATCTAAAGTAATCCTACTTATTTAAATGCCTTAGGCACACACATACTGATGGCAACTAGTTATCATTTCTGCTGTTAATCCATTAATCCTGTCCCTCTCTGCTGAGTCTGCTCTTCTAAAAACAATATTTTCTGTCAACTAAGTACAGGAGAAACTGCTTCTGGCAGATCTGGGATGGGAGGCCAGAAAACTGTGTGGTAAATCTGGAATATAACAGCTTCTTGATATAGGGTAAGGAAAAGAGATGTAAAACTGTACATGATATTTGATAGTTAATGTATAATATTAAAATGCTAGCACAATATTAACTATTCAGAGAGTTATCATAAACCTACATTGTACTTACAAGGGTTTTTTCTCATTTCCTAAAAGGTAATGTTATTTACAATCTACCTTTCTCTTCATATAAAACTTTGGGTACAACTCTTACGTATGCATTTTTGTTAGCCATGCTTTCTTATGGCTTCTAACGGTCAGAACTTTGATCTTCATACCCAAAAAATCAGACATATGTAATACACACATAATTTCATATGTTACAATTCTCACTAATTCTCACATGAAGTTCAGAGTATAGGTCTACTGACTAAACATTTGAGACTTTTAAAATTGATGTTAACATAAACACCATTTTTGTTTTTAATCAAATATAACAGTGCATCCCAAAATATTTCTGCAATATATTAAAAGTGATTTGCAGCAAAAATCAAACACCTGACATGGGTTGGCAAATGGACTGATTTTAATAGCCCTGAGCCCACCAGTGTTTTCCTATGTGTAACTTCACTGACTTCAGTGGAGGCAGGATGACTGAAAACTTGAATAAAGGACTGGAAAATTGGAACCAGTATTTCCATATCTCTTAAAAAACATTCCACAATTCTAGAGCAGAGTAGGAAAAAGGAAAGAAAGCTATAGGGCAAGAGATCATGTGGTCACCAGTTGCATCCATATATATGTTAAAGAGATCATTTGAACACTATATAACCCAGAGCCAGAACTGCTTTAAAAATCAGTAATGTAAACGTTATTCCATGAATTGTTCTTAAGAACATAGGAATTGCTCTATTAGATGATTTTTCAGACTTCTACCAAAAAGGAAAACAATATTCATTATTTTGGTCAGAGATAATATTTTGCTAAACCCAAACAATGTATATGTAAGCTGAAGAATTTAGAACAAACTAAAATTCTTATTTAAAAATAAACAGGAACAAGACAATATTGATTATTTTGTATTTTATATTCTGTTGCTCTTCTTTTTATAATGCCTAGAAGCAATAAAAGTATGGAATAAATATCTTACCAGCAGGAGCTTTCAAATAAAGAGTGAGACCTTTTTTTTTCCATGCAGACCATAGAATCCATCATCTGTAAAAAGAATACAAACTTAGTATGTCAGCTTTGAATCCCAAAAGGCTGATAAGAACATAAATGAATTTAAAAGACACATCATTTAGCCTCCTGCAATTATAACAAAATACTTCCCAGAACTCATAGGGAATGTCATCTGCCTTTCAATATTTACTTGGATTATACCTTGCCCCAAAAGTGAATAAAGGAGCGTCTGTCCAGCAACACTGATAGCACCTTGCAAATCGAGAATTTTAGAGAGGAAAATGTTATTGAGCATCCTTGACATACCTGGCAGAAAGAGTCCACTCAGGCCCTGGGGACCTGGAACTGGTGGCGGCAGCTGGATCAGTGGATCGGGCCCTGGGGCAGGGACAGATCGGACCTGAGCTGGATTGGGTGCAAGGGCTGGGACTGGATGAGGCCTGGGGCCTGAACCTTTCTTGGGGCAGCAACACCTCTGGTAGGAATCAGGACTAGAGCAATCCTCACTCAATTTCAAGTAGAAAATCAGAGATTATGAATCTGTTGATTAAGTGGTAGCCTATAGATAAGGAACAATATCAAGCAGCAGAGGAACTGTGGAATACACCAGAGCTGAGCTGATAGACATGAACTGGGCCTGATTCTTCTCTGACTTACATCAGGATAATGCAAATGAAATCAGTGGAGTTAGACCAGGGTAAAATCAATGTGAGGGGAGACTCAGATGCACTAGCAGTAAAAAGCAATTACTGTTTAACCAACCCATCAGTTACAAGTGTTACTTACACATTTCCCCTTCAGTAGATGTCCATAACATCAGAAACAACAGCTAGAGCTATAGAAACCAACTTGGCAATTGATTTTGAATTGCAACAAAGGAACTGTAAGGCAAGAGTCAAAGGACTCATATCATAAAAACAGAGTAAAACAAACGTGTAGATACATAGAACTCAGAACTGCTCAAGTTGAGTATCTGGTAAGAAGTGAAAGATAACATTTTATAAAGGTCATTTGTAGCACTCCTGATTTAAACAGCAAGGTTATAGCCAGCATTCAGCAAACATTTTTAAATATACAAGAACTGAGCTACAAACACGTTTGGATGAGAGAATGCATAAAAAAAGGTTCCAGAAGGAAAATGCATGGAACACAGAACAGATTATCCTTCTCAGCTGTATTATCATAGTCTACCAGGACCTGAGGAACAGAAGCATGAGCAGAACTTTGGGCCCCAATCCTCAGCTTGTATAAACTGATGTAGTTCCACTGTTTAGAGCTACCCTGATTTACACTAGCTGAAGATCTGGCCAGTTACGTTCCCAGTAATGTTGGATCTGTCCGTATTCTCATTTTCTTGTGCTTCCTCTTTATCTAGTGATGTTTTAAGCCCCCAGCCCTATTATGAGGCACTGGATGACCTCCAGACTCTTTCCTGGATCCCTAGGAGGTCTCAGGTATTTGTTCTCAATCCAGCAGTTGCTTTGGTGGCAACTGAAAATAAAAATCATCAGTGGATACTTTTCTTGAGTAGAGAATGCAGGATTTGTCTTTAAAATACCGTGAATGGTGGCAGTTTCCTGTCTGTATACCCTACACAAACACTCCTCCAGAAATAGGAGATAGAAAGAAAAAATATTAAGCACTGGTGATTACAATAAATAGGGGTCAGATATGCTGAGTATGAGGCCAAGAGGACTGCTTCCTCATTGTGTTACTTGAGTTTTATCCTGTGTAATTCTATTTATATCATTGCAGCTACGCTGCATAAAACTGTAACATGGCAGAGACTCCGGCCCCATGTCCTGAATTCTACTGAGCATGTCACTTTAACACATTGTTTAGCATACTTCTTTTTGTTCTCTTTCTAATTTCATTGGGTAAAAACTTGAAATTTTTATGGTTTATATCTTGTCAACACTTTTTTAAATGACTTCAGCACCGGAATCCTAGAGAAAGTGCTTCATCTATTTCTGCGGGCAGTCTCAGGTATAGATCACATAAATGTTTCTGACTCCAGGTTATAGAAAGACTGAAGAGGCCACAAGCCTAATTGAAAGCAACATTAGAACAACAAATACCTCGGTATGCTGAGCAGAAAAAAAACAAACATGTGCATTCAAAAAGAATTCACTCACACTACCGAAATAATTAGTTTGTATTTACCTGGTGATTATACCCATAGGCTTCTGAATAGTAAGAAACCTCAAAACAAATATTTAAAAGAGACAGCATAGTCCAGCAACCAGATATCAGAACTGGCATGAAAAATAGCATTCACTAACCTATCATGCACAAAATAAATAAAGATTTCCAAGGCAAACAAAATGTATAAACCAGACTCTGCCACTCTCAAGTGGGAAGTATGTAACTCCTCAAGGGGCATCACTAAGTTGTAAAGTGTGCCTTTGCCAAAAGTCTTGAATAAGAGGCAGAACAGAATTGCTCTAGTCCTGATTCCTACCAGAGGTGTTGCTGCCCCAAGAAAGGTTTGGGCCCCGGGCCTTATCCAGTCCCATCCCCTGCACCCAATCTGGCCCCGGCCCAGTCTGGCCCTGCCACCACCAACCCCAGGTCCCCAGGGCTGGATTGGACTCTTTCCGCCAGCTGGCGGCCCAGCCCTGGGTCCCCAGCCAAGTTGGGGTCCCAGGGCTGGATCCTGCCACCACCAGCCGCGACTCTGGAGCCAGATCCTTCCGCTGGTGAGCGGTGGCCAGGCCCCAGGTCCTCCAGCCTGGGTCCTGGGGCTGGATCCTGCCACTGCCTGCTGGCGCTCAGGCCCTGGGTCCCCGGCTCTGGGCTGGGCTGGATCAGGCCATCCCCATCCCTGGTCAGGACTGGATTGTGTGGCTGCTGGCAGCTGGGCCCCGGATCCCCGGCCCTGATCAGGTCTGGATCAGGCAGCCACCAGCAGCTGGACCCCGGGTCCCTGCCATACTCGGCACTGGTGCTGGGACTCGAGGCATGTGCTCTGTGGCTATGTCTACACTTGAAAAGTTTGGTCGACTTTATGAAGTCGACTTAATAAGGTCAACTTTAAGTCGACTTAAAGAGGACCTTATTAAGTCGACTTAACAAAAGTCGACTTAACTTTTCAAGTGTAGACGTGGCCCCTCTTCCACCTTATTAAGACGTGGCCCCTCTTCGACTTTAATATTTTAAGTCGACTTAAAAAGCTCCACCAAGGCGCTAACCCCGTCTCCACTGGCTTAAGTCTACTTAATAAAGTCGACTTAAGTGCTAGTTCAAATTAAAACAAGGTGTTATTAATTCAAATTAACTTTTCCTTAATTCGACTTAAGGAGCAGCTTAAGTGCTTTTTTTAGTGATGATATGCAGGCATGTCTTTTGCTGGCCCCACTGCCCAGGTGGGGCAGCAGGGTCAGCATAGGAAAGGAGTGCACTGCTGGAAGAAGAGGGGTGGTACAGGAAGAAGAGGGGCGGGAGAAGCATTCTCAAATTTACGTTCAAGATATGAGTACTGGCACCTATTTCCACCCCTCGCTGCCCCCACCTCTTCCAAAAAAGCACTGCCTGTATCTGGCACAGAAAACTTCATCAGCTGCCAATTTGAGTGTCGGGTCTCGTGACATCAGGGAGTGCTGTGTATGCAAAACTGCATTTCGCAATATCACTCTCTCTCTCTCTCTCTCTCTCTGTTATGGAGAGATTGTGGTCTCGTGGCGCACAGTCTCGCATACCCAGCACTCCCTGATGTCACGAGACCCGACACTCTCACAGCATTGTGGAACACTAGATATGCGAGAGAGTGTGATCCCACCAATTGCAGTCATGGGCCAGATGGAAGAGGTTTGGATCGTGGTCCCTAGCGAAGAGGTTCACGGGCTGCATTTGGCACATGGGCCATATGTTTGACATCCCTACTCTGTACAATAAAGAATATTTAATGAAGGTCAATGAGACAGGTTTCTTGCTGCTTCCATGATCTGTATAAAACAGATGTGAATTTTTCAGACTTATGTAGCGAAACTGATCACAGCGCTTCCTTCGCCCACTCACCCACCCACTTCTCGCCTCACTTTAAGCTCCATCAGGCTCATTTAAAATAGTAGGGCTGAAGGGCACAACTCCATTAAATAATAAGACAGAGGTCTGGAAATAACAGATACAGTATCCTAATTAGCAGGTGAGTAAATGTGTAAAATCCAATTATCTCCAAAGCATCCAGTGTGAGAATTGAGCAAATCATTCTAAATTAAAAATGATATGGCTAATTTCTGTTTGTGGAATGTCTGTTAGCCCGTCACTATTTTCTTTTATTTATAGTTGAAAAAGATGAACATGTTATACTCAGCATATTTTTTTTCTATTTACTCATATATTTTTGCATTGGTTGGACTGATGAGAGTTAAAGTGTCAGGAAGTTCATTGCTGGACATCTGGGGCAAAAAGACTACATAGAAAACAACACATGCAGCCACACCACCACATGTTGTGCTCTTGTCAGATATCACAAACTGAGAAAGGTCAAAATGACTCAATACCTGAATATGAGGTTTCAAAGGAAAACCCGTATAGATTACATTTGACAATTTAGTATGTGGAACTCTCCCTCTGAGACTTTTATGACCCAGGAAGATGGTAGGGAACACTGAGCTTCAGAAGAATCATAAAAATGAAGTTTTGGAGCTTGTGGTCTTTAAAGTTCCCATGGCTCTTTTGTTAAAAGAAGGGGTAATCCTGACTGGCTAAACTCCAGCTGCAGTTATTACCTGAATTTCCCTTGCACTTACAACAATATTTCCCCCTCTGTGAAACTCATCAAGTCATAGTCAGGAGACAATAGACAGCAAGCTAAGAAGCCATAATTATTGGCACTATGAATTGATACCATTTAGTCACTGCCACTGTTCAGGTTTTCATTAACTTCCATGTTCATTTGAATATTTATTTTACTATATATTCAGGTGCTGATTTGCTGAACTAAATTGGAAAGATAACCAAGGAAAGATAACAATAGAATTACCTCATTTTAAAAATGTATGTTACTATTTCCATGATGCACCTTATGTAGACTGAAGGAAAAAAAAAGGGGGCCCAATAGTATTTGTAGATTAATTTGCTTCTAAAGGGAGCTGATAACTGAGGCTAGAGATCTGAAAATATTAAGTTGGCATTTCTATAGACTCAGTCATACAAATTGTTATAAGATTTGTCACAGGCATCTTTCTTTTCAAAGGGAACATTTTCAACCCCAGTTCAACTTTCATGTTTTTCTTTTATGGGAAGCTTATTTCAACCAGGTCTCCCAGGAAGAACAAGTAATTAATTAATTATTATTATTATTATTTCAGTTAAGAATAGATTCTTTTACATTTAATAGTTGCTCTTCCAAACATTTTTAGATCGATGTATAAAATACTTTCCAGCACTCAGACGAATGTCTGAAAATTAATGGGCATGGTGATAATTTTCAGACTTGTTACTTTGAAATATTTTTGTTCATGGCATTTGGATGCTAGAGCTAGCAGACATATTTTATAACGTTAGCACGCATCTTTAATTTTGTGACATTGCAGGAATATTTTAACCTTAGAGCAAACAGCTTCTTAACAAGATGGCTTATTTCCAGGACACGTTTTCTGAGCTGCTATAAAGTGATTTGAAAGAAAAAAAATCAACAAATAAATCTCAGCTCTATTTACAGTACACAAAATGAAGTGAAATGACTTTGGTTCCTCTTTTGAAATGGAGGGGACAAATTATTCCCGGGCATAACTCCATTAAAAATGAATGATATTGTAACCCTGGTTGTACCCCTGGTTGGTTGGTTTTTAATACAACACGCTTCCATTTCCTACCAAACAACAAACACCTCTAAAGGGGATCTGACTATGTGGAGTTGAAGGGAGGCACTGAAGTCTCCCAGCTCACACACTATTGGGTGAAGGGATCAAAAATTATTATAGACTCTACAACCTGGGTGCACAACCTTTTTTGGCCAAGGGCCAAATTGCATTTTCTAAGGCCACTTGAGGGCCACAAATGCAATGTGCGGGGGAGGGTGGGAGGTCACATCACATGACCTCCAGCTCGCTCTGCTCCCAGAGGGCTGCACAGAACATGCTCGCGGGCCTCACGCGGCCCCGGGGGCTGTAGGTTGTGGACCTCTGCTCTACAAAATCATTTCATGGTGAAGTTTCGAATGCCACAGTCTCTTTCAGGGGTATTTTGGGGGAAACCTGTGGTTTGAGACCTCCTTGGAAAAAAAGCTTAAGGGGGAGCTATTTTTTCCAAACACTGTCAAGGAGACTTTTAGGCTGATGCCCCTCTGGTAGATATCCCCAATAAGCATGATTTAAAACTTCTTCTGCTGGGAACACAGAGTAAACCCTTCCCTCACCCAATTTCCTCTAAGTAAGTTATTCTCACACACAGGTAGAAGAAACCATTTACACACTTTAGACATCAAGGACCTTGCTCCAGTGGAGGACACATTGGACTGAATGATATTCCTGGCTCTGCTGCAGATCTCTTGTGTAAGTCATGATATCTCTGTGTACCTGAATTTCTCCATCTGCCACATGGGGCTAATAAGTCTCTTTAGACAGTATTTTAAGAATTACATGTGTAAGGCATTATATAAGTATTAATTATTATTATTATTATTGTTTATTACCGAAGTTAGACCTATATGTTATCTCCCCTCCTCTTAGTTCTACTCTCTATTTTAGAGGTAATGATTGGAACTAAACAGTCTCAGAAGTAAAGGGCTTTTATAAGATGTGGCTTTATTTGAATGCGATTTGTTGATATGGTTTCATTTAAAAAGCAATTGACTTGGACTTTCACAAAGACTCAGACTGAACTCTTGGGAATTTTGAAAAAGTTGCTTAACTTTTTTCACTGTCTATTTATCGTTTTTGCACAAGTATTGCTTTTCCACTTCTTGTATCCTTTTGACAGTGGATCTGAAATGTAGAGCGTAAGGTCAGAATTTTCCATGGCAACTATAAGGATTAGATGTCCAACTCCCACTGAAAATCAATGAGTGTTGGGCACCTCACTCCCTTAGTTTCCTTTGAAAATCCCAGCTGAAATCTGTACCCCTAAAATATTTGGAGCTAAACTTTTGGATGTTTAAACCAAACTCTCAAACACTTTGAGGTTCAGGAGTTCCAAAATTTTAATTTGGGATAGACCCAGGCAGCAAAAATCTGATTTTAAAGTGAATCTCTAACATTTGAATATTTTCAGACCCAGTTTTGGCTCTGCCCTTTATAAATATCAGGCCTAACTGCAACATTCACACCCAGATTCTAAAATTTAAATGCCTGCCAAATTTGTGGAGTAGAGAAGTTCTAATCTGGGTTTCTTTTTGAAAAGATAATTTTAATATAAACTAATTTTCTGTTGTATTTTGAAAGAACACATTTATCTCTGAGCTTTTCTCTAGTAGCACTTTTCTCCTTGATTAAATTAGGAATGGTTTGTGGAGCACATCATCACCAATGGAAAGTCTATAACTCTTTCAGCTTTGCATTCACACTGTAAAATATTCTTCCAGATAACATTCAAATGTACAGAGAATTTTCTGATCTAGATGTTATCTTATGCTAAGGCTGCAGAAATTTTATGTGCCAGTAGAACACTGTATAACAAATATTTGCTTCACAATGATGGCATAGGACTAAAATATGTGTAGTGCTTATAGCTGAAGGACTAACTATACTTTATCACCTGTACTCTTGATATGGGCCCAGTGCGGAAGCTGTTCTGCAGACAGACTTCCAGCTGAAATCAGTATGTTTTCTGTATGTGTTGGTGACAGACTCAGGCCTTAAGGAATCTCCTCTTATGTAGCCATAGGCATATCCATAAGATTATGGTCGAGTAGTGATTAAACATTGTAGATGAACATGGAGTGTTATCTCAGTTTAAAATAAAAGAAAAAGAACTTGCTTCATGAGTATAAAATGAAATAAGAAGTGTTTAGCAAACCTTTATTTAAACGGATTTTTTTTGTCCTTCAAAACAATTCCTCCCATGATACATTAGTGTTCACCAATTATAATACTTAGCACTTATGTAACATTTTCCATCCATTGATCTCAAAGCACTTTAGTTACTCTGACAATAGAAAGAACCAGCTATTTTTATCTGTACATAATACAATTCCAAATGTAACAGAATAGTGCCAACATGGCATAATCAGCCCAGAAAGTACTGTAAAGCTATAAATAAATTCTGTCCTGCTATATCTTGCCTTATGGGAAACAAAAGGCATTTTCATCATATATTTAAGGGATTTCTTTTGCCATTCCTGTGGTGTTTGCATAATATAAAGGAAAAAGCAATTAACTTTTCATATTTAAATTACATGAGCTGGGTATTTCCAGCTCAGGAATCGTTTGCACATCTTTGTTTGAAAAAAAGAATTGCTAAAAATGAACAGGGATCAAGCAATATAGAGTTTGGGATGGACCAAACAAGCCTTGTGAATCTGGTCTAAGGTAAGCAAAGGAAAGCAAGGTGATGATATGATAATATACACAAGGGCCAAACATATTCTTGCAATCAGAGTGAAATTTACTGTAGATAAAGAGAACAACTAACACAGGAGAGAAAAAAAAGGTAAAATCTACAGTAGAGAACACACAATGGGCTTGAATCACTCCCTCTCACTTCCATTTTAAACTGGTATAACTATTTAAAGCAACTGTGTACCACCAGAATTGAAATGGTGCTCCAAAGTGGAAAATCAGGCCCAATGTGTGTGACAATGTGCACAGAGCTGAACACATTAGGGATGTGTGTACTTGTAAATAGCTAAGATCTTAGCGATGTTTAAAGCATGATACATTGATAAAAGGCAATATAGAGCATAGCTAAAATACTCCACAGACAAATATAGATATTGAGGTTACAGTTCATCTGTTACACCTCTGTCTTATACAACCATTGCTATCATCCTGTAAAACTACAGACATGTTTTACTTTCTTATAAAGAACATGCTGTCTTTGTGGATTTAGATCATCACTCACTCATAACCACATAAACCAAGCCATTCAGCAGAACTGAATCCCATTCACACATATGCCTATGCTGTTATGTCCTAGAATGCACCATCTTTAAAAATCTGGTTGATCAGAATTAAATAATTAAGAGACCAGGGACTCTTGCTACCTGATTAACAACTTCTGACTTCACATTGTTAGAAATTGGCTGAAAACATTAAAAAAATAATAACAATAATTTGAATTTTAAAAAATGCACACCATTGAAATCTAGATGATACTGTCTCAGCTCTGCTGTATTTCCTCATCCTGTGAATTTTAGATTAATAGATTTCAAGGCAGAAGTGGCTGTTGTGATCATCTAGTCTGACACAGGCAATCGAACTCCCCCAAAATAATTCCTAGAATGTATTTTTTAGAAAAAAAAATTGATTTAAAAATTATCTGCATTGGAAAATTTACCTTGATTCTAGGTAAATTGTTCTAAAGATTAATTAACCTCACTGTTAAAACTTTTTTTTTTTTTTTTGGCCTTATTTCCAGTCTAAATTTGTTTAGGTTCAACTTCCACCCATTAGATAGTGCTATACCTTTACCAACTAGACTGAAGAGCCCGTTATTAAACATTTATTTCCCATGTAAGTACTTATAGACTGTAACTAAGTCTCCCCTTGGCCTTCTTTTTGTTAAATTATATAGATTGAGCTCCTTAAGTCGATCGCTATAAGGCGTATGTTTTCCGAAACTTTTAATCAGCCTTGTGGCTTTTCTCTAAACCCTCTCCAATTTTTCAACATTCTTGTATTGTGGACAACTAAAGTGGACACAGTATTCCAAGCAGCAATCACAGCACTGCCAAATACAGAGGTAAATAACTTCTCTAGTCCTACTTGAAATCACCTTGTTTATGCATCCCTGGCTCACATTATTACTTCTGGCCACAGTCACACTGGATGCTCACATTCAGCCAGTTATCCACCATGAGACCAGATCTTTCCCAGAGTCACTGCCTCCAGGATAGATCCATCATCATGTCAGCATGACCTATATTCTGTGTTCCTAGATGTCTACATTTACATTTAGCTTTATTAAAATATATAGAGTTTGCTTGTTCCCAGTTTACTACATGATTCAGATTGCTTTGTATCAGTGATGTACCATCTGTTTTATTTACCACTCACCCAATTTTGTCATCTGCAAACTTTATCAGTGATATATTTTTTTTTTACCCTCTCTATACTGTACTGGCAAAAATTTGCTTTATTTTTAATATATACTTAAAATTCTAATCAATAGTGGATTTTTATGAAAATATAGTTTAGCTACTCTGTTTGCCTGCCACTAATATACAACACACCATCTTTTAAAAATAATCGCACGTGTTAACAGCCAGTTTTGGTGATATGTGCATGCAATTACATATTTACTTAATTTGCACATATAGGGTGCGTCTACACTTGTGAATTAAGTCGACTTAAGCCTGCTTAAGTCGACTTAATTTACTCTGCATCTACACTACACTTCCCTTAAGTCAACTTAAGCAGCTGCTTAAGTTGACTTAAGGAAAAATTAAGTTGACTTTATTAAACCTCATTTTAAGTCGACTTTGCTGGCTAAGTCAACTTTAGAAAGTCAACTTAGCCAGTGTAGATGTGAAGTAGCCCTAAGTTGATTCTAAATCGACTTAGGGGGCTCCAGGGCTTCCCCACTGCCCTCCCTGCCAGGGTGGCTGGCACAGCAACAGCCTGGCATGCGCCCCCACAGGGCAGGGCTCTGCCCTGCCCACCCTTGTCCTATGCCCTGCCAGGGTCCCTGTCTCCCTTTCCCCATTGTACCAAGGTACAATGGGGCAAAGGCTGAGCCCCCTGGCACTTAGTAAGGGGTGCCCCCCCTACCATCGTGGACCTGTCCAAGGTCCACCTAGCCCCTAGAAGTCGACCTAGGCATCCAGTGTGGATGCTCTAGGTCAATTTGGCAGGGTCCCCTTTAAGTCGACTTAAATTTTGAGTGTGGACATGCTAAGTCGACTTAAGTTCATATACATTGTGATAATTGTGCATGTAAACTGGAAGTACATTTTGTGTACACAGTAGTTTGCCTAAATTCAACTGTGTATCTGAAGAAACAAGCAGACATGGAATTCAGCTTAGTCTGCATTAAAAAATGGTTTGCCAGTGTAGCTATACCTGAACATCTTGCTAGGGTAGACATGGTTTGTAGTGTCAGAAATGTGCTATTCTTGATGTAGCATACATCAGTTCCCCAAGCAGAATAAAGTATGCCTGCAAAAGTACTTTTATGCTCATACAACTTCATCTCAACTAGGGCTTTTGCCAGTAAAGAATAATATTAAAAAAATCACATCCTAAACTTCTTACTATACTAGCAAAAGTTTCTAGTGTAAACCAGAACTTTCAGCCAGATTTTCAGCTGGGGTATCTTCAAGTTTCACTAGCTGAGTATCTGACTCTAAATCTTTGACTTAGACCCCTTATTGAATGTTTGTTTCTTGCATCTTTCTTTCTTTACTAGTGGAGCTATGCTGATTTACACCATCTGAAATCTGGCCCTTTGCCTTCACATCTGTGTATAAGTTAGAGTAGTAGCATCACAAATGTCTTTCCTTCTAGAGAAAATAAATAAGCTGAGAATGGTAGGCAAAAGTTATATATTGGCAAATTGTTTTCTAAAGAGCTCTAAGAGCATTTTGAAATATTTCATTATTATTTAAACAAATATGGAGGGTGCAAGAGAAAATGTCATACGCTCATAATTGTAGGGACCACCTTTGTATTAATGTAAGGAACATTTCCCATTAATCAGTGCTATTCAAAAATACAGTTAAACGAATAACTGAGAGAAGCATTTACTCAATACTAGCCAAGAACAGTTCATGATTTCCTTCTATTTAAGCATTTTCTAATTTTTCCTTCATATTATTTTTGTATTTCTCCATTGATCTCTGTAAGTATTCATTACTATACATTTAAAACTCAAGCTCTGCTGTTCAGTTATGCTTGGTCACATAAAACATGATGATATTTCTGTGACTTAATTAAATCTGATAATTGCCACTTCGGATGGAAATATGGCAGCAAGCTGCAGTTTAGGGAGCAGTATCAGATAAACAAGATGAGGGAATTTTAGAAATTTTTAAATCTATGCTTTACTGAGCCACAAAGGACTCTCCTGAATTCTTTGGCCCACTCCCATAGCTAAGCCAAGAGGTTCTGTTTCTAAATAATTCCTAGAGAAAATAAGAATGGTTTCTGATGGACTGTATAAACCCCACACGGGGACAGAAGGAATTAAGGAACAAATCTGTGCTCAGGTGATTCCACGCTGCCACAGCCATTGAGTCAGCTGCAGCTGGAGGAAGGGCTGAAAAGGGAACCAGACAGCTGAGGAATCCTGAACTGGGAGCCTGACTGGGGACAGCTGCTGATCACAGGCTGTCTGGAACCCTGGTAAAGGGAGTGAATGAACCTACCAAAAACCTCTTCTTGTGCAGGGGAGCAAACATTTTTTTTCCCTCCTCCCCATCCCTTTGGAAAGAAGAGAGGGTAGAGACTTTGTAAGCCCCAGGTCAAGCGTGTTTTATCAAAAGAACAAGAGGTGAGTAGAAGACTCTTTCTGTTGTGGTGTTGTTGGACCCTGGAAAGGGCAAATTCAGCTGCTGACTCAGTTGGAGGGTTAAGTCACTATCTACTGAAGTGTGGGTAGCCACAGTGCTAGATTGTTGATAAGGGATGCCATAGAAAGGGGATGGGGGGGGGACACCCCCCTAAGCACTATTTAGCACCATCAGTAAGGCCAGCCCCCATCACAAGATTACTATGTTTTACTTGATGGATTATGTGTTTTAAATTTAAACTTTCTCATTGCAATGATGCAAGACACTTGTCTATGCATATGTGCATAGTCTGAGTTGCAAATGGAGTGGTTGGATCCTGTATTGCTACTTTATTCACCTGGTGACTTGGCACAGGTGAAAGGGTTCTCCTGCTGTCCTCTACCTAAATAAGATTGGCCATGTCTAGTGTGAATAATCAAGTATGTAGGTCTTATTTTCTTTGTTGGTTGATTCATGTTCACTTATTTCTCAGACTTTTCTGTAATGTGAATATCAAAGAGGGACAGGTCCAGGTCCAAAAGAAACTAATTTTAAAATCTGATTAAATGCTTACAGAAAAGAGTGGTGGTCTCCCAGCTCTGAAGGAAAAAGACTGGGCTTTCACTGTAACTATTGTGTTACTCTCATGCATAGATGATGGTCCACAAGCACACGCTGTAATGAGAAAGGGCCAGCCACACCTCTCATAGCCCGGAGTGGGATCAGCTCCTTTCTGCTCATCCTACTGATCTCTGACTGGCAGGAGGACTAGGAACAAATCCTATACTGATTTCCTGTTGACAGCCTGCTTCTCACTAGAAAATAGGAATGATGTTCTTAGGGCAGGAGCAAGTGAGGACAGGCAGTGGGTTGTAGGTCACTAAATTGGCTCTGTAGCAATACAATGGCATGAAGGAAGGGCTGTATAGAGGACATATATGCTGAGGCTTGAGCACATGTTGCTGCTTGTGGTGAGATGTATATTTCACTGGCACCGTGAAGGTTTAATGGGAGATGGTGAGCTCAATTAGTGTACTCGGTTGCATCTGGAGGATGGGTCAGACCCAATTAAAGAGTCCAGGTGATGGAATTGGCATAAATTGTTGGCATAAAGAGAGGAATTCCAGAGTAGAAGAAACAGCAGTAGAACAAGAATTCAAACTCTAAAGCTGCTCTCTGAGTCGTTAAGAGAGAGTGGCAGGACCTAGGAAGAACAGGACCTAGGAGAAACATCAGAGATAAAAGCTCAAGCATTAGGTGGGCAGGTACGTGTGTGGTGGCTATATATTTTCTCTTGGAAGATTTCAGACATGAGAGCCCCTGCCTTGAAAGAACCTTGAGAAGCTGTGGAGTGTTGACATATAAAGGCACACAGTGGGCACAGGATGGGGCAGTAGGAAAATCTTGTAAACAGACTGAGGTAGAAAGAATCCAAGGGAAAGCAGCAAAAGATGGGTGTAACTAGACAGAGCTTGACTGCTTTCTTCAGGGTCTATGGAGGAGGAGTGGGGTCCCCCCCATTTACTGAGAAGTGAAACCAAGGCTACTCCTAGAAGGGATAAGGGCTTTGAGGGGGAGATGTGTGGACCATAGTGTGGAGTGTCAGAGATTGAAAAGCCAATGTAAGGATATTAGGTGATATCTGTTTGGTATTTCTGTTACTTTGAAAAGGAAGGTGGGAGAACCGATAAGCAATGTGTCTGGAGGGCTGAGTTTCAAGAAAAGGCAGATCACCACAAAGCCAAAATGGCTGTTGGGAGGGGGACCAGACACGGAGAGCTTGCTTTGCCATGTCCTGCACTGATGGGGTTTGCCTACAGTGAATCTAATTCTCTCTATGGCTGGTGCTACTGGAGGGAGTTGGTCTGAACACAGCCTAGACTCAATGGAGGTGCTCTGATAAGTCAGTGTGGTAATGAACAACAGGCCATGCATGAGAAACTGCAATCCTTCAAATCTCCACCACAAATCTCAGTGAACAGCATGGGGGGCTGTTTGTGACTAAGGCAAGGCCTGGAGTTAGTCTGCAAATTTCCCTTGGATTAGAGAACATTCCTTGGTATATGTAAGCATGGGGGGGTCTGGTACTTTGGGGTTATTGCTGGAGGAAAGGTATATAGACCTGCCAATAGGTTCCTTGTACTAATAGATGGTTTACTTGATCTAGTTAAGTGTTGCTTCATAGCTGAGTACAGCATTTTTTTTTCCTGAGGTTAATTCCTCCTCCTCGAAGGGAGGCAACTGGGGGTTTGTGACTAGTGGGTGGCAAGCAGAGTACTCTCAGACATAGGGTTTGGGATATGGGGTGAATTTAATGAAATCAGGTTGCTCTTGCATAACTGAGCAGTATGGTATGATGAGCAGTCATATTATACAACCTTAAATTTTCAGTATCTGACCAACAAACTTACATTTTTCACCCTTGAATGAGCCCATGATAAAATCAATGTCAAATAGAATTTAGAGAACAGGAATTTTATTTATTAGTGAATACAGTGCTAAATAAGCTCTGATTATTTAAAACCAAGGAGAAACATGTCTATATACTTGAATACAAGACGAAAGACTCTAATTCACAGTTTGCTACATAACTTTTTATTTCCCTGCATTCTGCGATAAATCAGGGTGATTCTTTTCTTTCTTTTTTTTTTTTTTTTTTTTTTGTTTACTTCACTGTGATTTATTTTTAAATATCAGAATTGGGATATTGTCCACAGTGCATGTGTTCAAAAAATATTGAACTTCTTTGTACTTTTCCTGTTTAGATTTGCGGGAACAAGTGATCTGATTCCCTTCTGTGACTCACCCCTGATTGTAGGGAAAAGTATGAAAACAAGGTAGATTAGACAATGCAAGTGGCATATGCCTTGGTAGAAATATTTATGGGGACAACTATACTTTAAAACATTGATTAATCTTCTTCTGAATCTTTGACTAAGTTTGCAATTAAAACAAAAACATGATGGAGAGAGAAATATTAGGGGGCAAATTCTTAGTGGGCACACCTCAGTGTCACTACACGGAAGTCATTTATTTAGTCCAATACGTGCCTCTCCCCAAAACAAACCCTTGTAGTTCCACTTTTAGCATTTACCATTTGCTAAATGTAATGTGGTGTTAAAAAGGCAAGCAGTTAGAAGCTGTAAAAGGAAGCTGTGTGGCTATGTGTACACTTGTTAATTTAAGTCGACTTAACAAAGTCAACTTTAAGATGACTTAGCATGTCTACACTTAAATTTTAAGTCGACTTTGAGGGGACCCTACAAAATCGACCTAGAGCATCCACACTAGACATGTAGGTCGACTTCTAGGGGCTAGGTGGACCTGGGACAGGTCCACGGTGGCAGCAGGGGCACCCCTTGCCACGTGCCAGGGGGCTCAGCCTTTACCCCATTGTACCTTGGTACAATGGGGCAAAGGAGGACAGGGCCCCTGGCAGTGCATAGGGGTAGGGTGGGCAGGGCTCTGCCCTGCCCTGTGTGGGGGCATGCCAGGCTGTGGCTGTGCCAGCCACCCTGGCAGGGAGGGCAATGGGGAAGCCCTGGAGGCTCCTAGGTCAACTTAGAGTCAACTTAGGGCTACTCCACGTCTACACTGGCTTAAGTCAACTTTCTAAAGTCGACTTAAGCAGAAAGTCGACTTAAAAGAAGGTTTTACAAAGTCGACTTAATTTTTCCTTAAGTCAACTTAAGGAAAGTGTACTGTAGACGCAGAGTAAATTAAGCAAGTGTAGACGCACCCTATGGTATTGATAGCTAAAAAGTGTATTTGCTTAGCCCAAGGCCTGTTTGATCATTCAGGGAAGTCAAGCTGATCCTGTATTCCTTGTAAAGTTACAACTGGATACAGTATCCCTCCTCATTTCTTATTCTGTAGTGTTTAAAAAGAAATTGGATTCTCCCTTTAAAGGAAGCTACATTGGTGTTCAATGAAACAATCCCTTGACAACATACAAAAATCGGAGACTATAATACTTACTTGGTTCACATGGGTGGTGTTGTAAATTCTTAGTTAAAACTAACAGACCTTTCACTGAATTCTGCTTTTACACAAGTCTGTGCTCATTGCCTTCAGTGAGAGTTGTTTGTGTGTGACTCAAAGCCCATGAAGTGCTATTTATTATAAAGCCACATGCTCCCGTACATGGCAGGTTGGGGAGGAGAATCGGCAGGTGATGTGGGAAAGTCCATGAGTTTTTCCTAGCATGTTTCATGAGGGTGGGGGTGCAGTTACTGAATGGACAGTGAGTTTGGCAACTTAAACCAATAGAGGCTTCACTTGGAGTTAATGGTTAAGTTCTAGGTGCAAATCCTAAAAGTATGCAGACAAATTGCAGGGAATGCAGAGGAGAACCATAAAAATTATCAAAGAATTAGGAAATCTTTTCTCGTGGGTCAGGCTAATACAACTTGGCAGGCTCAGTCTTGAGAAAAAGACTAAGATGGCATCTGATGATGACTGTCCGTGATCAGTTGTTCCCATGCTTTCTGAAGGTAGGACAAGAAGTAATGGGCTCTGTATGCAGGAAAGGAGATTTAGGTTAGATCAGGGGTTCTCAACCCCTGGCCTGTGGGCCAAAAGTGGCCCACGGGACTTTTTGAAGTGGCCCGTGCCCTGCTGTTTGGAGCTGGATTGCAGCCTCCCGCCTCACTCCACAGGCTCTGGGCTCTCCCCAGCCCATCAGCAGAGTCAGAGGCTCCTAGAGAGGAGGGAAGGAGGTGCTGGCTGGCCAGGAGGAGCCAGGAGAGAGCTGGCTGTGGCTGAGCAGGCACTGCCCAGGTGAGGGCTGTTGGGGTCGCCCCGTCCCAGTCCCCGAGTGGGGCAGGACACCCTGGGGGCAGGGACCCAGATCAGAGCTGGCCTGCAGGGAATGCTGCACTGGGGCCAGTTGGGGCCAGAGGAGTGGAGCAGTGCTGTGTCCAACCCACAGCATCAGCACTGGAAGAAAGAGCTGGCCCGGTTCCTTGGGGGCCCAGCTGGGCTGGCCCAGAGGCAGGGGAGGTTCTGGGTTTTTTATGGACATCCAGTCCTTAAAATAAATAAATATAAAGCTTTTTTAAAAAAAATTTAAAAACCTTTTTGGCTCAAGGGCCAAAAATATAATTTTTTACAAACCTGAGGGGCCACCATTCTATTTAATAAACATAAATTTAATTAATTATAATTAAAATTTAATTTGAGTTTAATTAAGTAAATATTAATTAATTAGGCTGGGAATCCACATAATTGAAGATCTTTTTAAGAACAGGTTAGAAGACAAATTCCTCTATGGTATGATCTAGGTATACTTGTATTAGGAGACCTTTCAAGTCCCTTCCAGCCCAACATTTCTATGAGTGTCCTGAGATCTGTGTAGCTTTGGCAATGCTCCCAGAGGATGATGGTTTTGAACAGAAGCCCAATGTCTTTGCACGCTTAGTTTGGTAGCTCTGTCTCCATGATACCATGGCAACTCCAAATGTGATGCTCTAATGCATTTTCTGCAAGTGAGTGTGAAGGGAATGCTCCGCTGTTACTGCTGACAACTGGCATAATTAGTCAGAATTTAATCTGAAAATCCACCAGACCCCCAAGTGCTTGCCATGGAGAGCATCTTGTTCCTAGGTATATCCACTAGATCTGTAGAGTTCATTCTGTTGTGGCTGGGGATCTTTGCACGACCAGAACTACCGTCGCTTACACTGTGTGGGTCTATTGCTACACTATGCACTGTGTAATGGTGACAGCATGGAGCCATTTTGTTATAAAGCTGGCCTAAAATGACAACTTCAACATGCTGGCCTGGGTTTCAAACCTTCTAAATTTCAGAGATGCCTGGATTGAAGGTTTTGATTTCGGCCCCTCTCTAATATATAGCACCAGAAGACTTTGTACAATAATGTTAGTAGGATGCTTTGTGATGGGGTGGCTTTAAGGAAGGCCTGGCTAAGAGGTGGTCTAGGATACTACAGCAAAGAATGTTCTAATCCCAGAAGGAATTGAACAGCAATAAAAATCCATATGATCAGGAGATCTCTCTCTCCCTCCTCCCCCATCTTCAGAGTTTTCCACAAAGTAAATTACAAGAGGTGGCAAATTGGCCTGAAGATCTGTTCCCTGCCCTACAAGAAGCAAGCAATAATCAAAGACAGATGGAGCAGTTGGGGAAAGATTGAGATACATGGGAAGAAAAGCAGTGAAATTGGAAGAGGAAAAAGATGAGGAACCCAGAAAAGCGTGAGGCACTGGGAGGGAGAATTTTCTATAGGAATTCTACACCAAAGCATTCCTTGTGTTGCGCTCCTTTTAGATCTCACAGACAAAGTAGATTTGGGGTTGGGTCTGAACTGAAATAGGAAGGAGAGTGCCAAAGAGTACCCACAATAGAGGCTGCAGGAAGGGGTATTAGTCTGAATACAGAGGCCTTGAGTGAGTCCTGTACAAATGCCCCAGAGTGGAAATAGGGGATGCTGTGCTGCTGTAGATAACGTTGTCAAAGATGTAATTTTTCAGCTCTTTTATTTTACATCTTAGGCTTTGTTTCAGAGTGTGTGGCAGGGGGAGGGAGGCGGGGTTAGGCCAGGTCCTCAGCGGAAACACTGCCTCTCCAGTCTTTGACAACAGGGAGCTAGATCAGAATTGCGACAAGCTAAATTCCTTCGGTTTGCAAGTGGAACAGTTGAAGATGTAAGTGGTTATAACTGAAGGCTAATTAGCAATTGGACACCAAAGAGTTCTGAATATGAACAAGATAGGGACAGAAAGTAACAATGAATACTTCTGCTCAGAGAATTGTAGTTACACTTGTCTAATTTCTTTTAAAACCCAGGGGAAAAAAGTGTATTCTTAGTTTGGCTCTGATTTTTAGCATGACCAAGAAACATTAGAGTGAGGATTTTGCTAAAGATTCACAAAATGCTGACTCTTGTAGCAGCTCTAAATTACTAGCCACCCAATGGAATGAACACCCCTGACTTAGGTGTCCAGATTTCCTATACAATGCATGAGGAGAGTTTAGGTGTGTAAGCAATAGGGGCCACAAAGGCAGAATGTTGAGCAGTTGCCCTTAAATGTCTCTTGTCTCCTCCTCATTTCCTAGGCATGTAACTAACTTTTGAAGGATAGGGCATGTCTCTGCTTTGGATTTAGGGCTATGAGTAGTAAGGGCCCTAAACTGCAAAGTCTCAACCGTTAACCCCAGCACCATTAGATGTTTTGGGGCTACACAGCCAGCCAACCAGCACGCAAATTCCCAGTGTAGTCCTTCAGGCTTTATACAAACAGCTGAGATCTGGTAAGTATGCTCTGAGCCATAAGTAAGATAGAGAATCCAGTGGGTTTAGGTATGAACTACAGCAGCTCAATGGTATCAGGACTAAAGGGGTTTTGAACATGCCCACCAGCAATCAATAGGACCTATTAAAGCTGCTTACAGGATTGGGTGGCAACTGTAGGAGGATCTCAGTGGCACCTACATGTTGTACTAAAGATACCCTGGCCACTTTAGGCACCTTTAAATTCCTTTGTAGCTCTAGTCCTTAGTTCTAAAAGAGTTTTCCTCTAACTCCCACCCCTACAAAGTAAACATCCATAACCATACTACTTTATTTCTGACAGATGACTAAACCTGCTTGGTGCTGTGTCATGGGGCATTAAAAATTTGCAGATCAGCTTTCTCTTTGGAATTCAGTTTTAGTCCTTTATTGAAGGTCCTATAGAACTAAAAAGAAAATAAATTTTCTGGAAGTTTTTAATAATACAATTCTCTATTCAGTTCTATAGTATTCCCACAGTAGAATTCTATGGCTCTCATTTCTCTTTTAAATTGTATTGGTTGTTAGAATAATTTAAGTACAGCCTCTTTCAGTTCTAAAGAACTCTATTACTTCCATATTAAATGAATTAAATCCATATTAAATATAGGATTTTCCCATAAAGAGGGATCAGCAGAAGAGGCAGTTGTAGACCATGTTGTGAGACTCTAAATTTAATCTTTTTGGCTGTGATCCAGGTGGCTTTGGACAAAACCCCTACCAAATGGGTAGATTTTGGTGTGTGCTTGGAAGGCAGTCAACTTCAGGTTATTTTGGATCAAAGAGCAAGAGCAAATTCGAGTCCCAAGTTCGCACAGAAAATTGGGAGCTGTTGCCCTCACCTTATTCAGGACCTTCCTCTGATCACAGTGTGGTTCTAATGAATGAATGATTTTAGTTTTTATTTAAAATATCCAGTCAGACTTGTTCACACAACCAAACTTAATCACAGAGTTTATGGCATGCAGCATTACCTCAAAAGGGTCTAAGCAGATGGCTGCTTTAACCAATGCAAAGGGGAAAGGAAGCCCAAATTTAACTTCCTGCTGCTAACCCAGAGAAATCTTTCAGGTGGCTTTTGTTCAAAATGTTGCAGGTAGGACGCCCGAAGACGGGCTGGGGTCAGCAACAGTGTGGGTTCGTTGCCCGGAGTGCGTTACACCAATAAGGACACCGGGATGGAGAAGCACACACAAGTTTATTTTGAGATCTCAAGCAGACACACGGAGACAGGCATGTCTCAAATCATGCACAAAGCCCTTTGGTTGCAGAGACCCTTATATATGTGGGTATTCATATTCTTGCTGAGTTTACTTCAGTGAACGTCCCTACTATCTATCGCAAACCTCCTCTTCCTCCTTCCCCTCCTTCTCCTTTGTCTGTTCAAGGTTTTAGTAAAAGATTCTTGCAAGGCTGAAAAATCCAGCTGGTGGGAACTGGTTTGCTAGTATGAGGAGACATGTTATCAGCTTTTCTGTCCTGGAACTGGGACAGGCTGTCCCTGAGCCTGGGGCAGGGAGGCTTCCTCGACTCTCGTGGTCTTCCACACCTCCCCTCCCCCCGACTTACTCAATGGGACCTCAGGTGTAGCCCCAACAAAAACATGAAGTGAGAAACCAGGAGACCTGCCACTGCTTTTAACAATTTCATAACTAGCCTGATGGTATTCATAACTTCTGGTCATAACAAGAGTGAATTAGGGCAAGGCACAAATCTGTTAATGTGCCTTTAATCTCTAAAGAACTGGGGATATCTGAGGCTTTTATGTTGTAATGTTTCCATGGCTGTGTCCACTGAATGCAAATGAAACAGAATGAGGATGAGCAGGGAAAGAGCTGTGCACATTATGAACAGACTGAATTAAAATATTATTCATCACGCGTTGTCTGGGCATTCTCTGAATGTTTCCAGGGCTTAGGCTTCATCAATCTTCCTTTGCTGTTATTTATCAATACAATTCCATTGTCACAGTTTGTAATGACTGACCAAGACTGAATTGCCAACAAAACTGCACAAATGTGGATGCTATTTGACTTGCAAAATATTTTGAAATTCTTCTCAGATTTTTCTATGTTGAACTGATATATTGGTTGTGAAATAGTCAATTTATGCCTAGACTGGACACGGGATAGTCTTCTGAAATGAGTACTTCACCAAGGCTGGTTCTATTTCTCAGCACCAATTATAAGAATAGTTCATAGCTAAGCATAAGTCCTGTTCTGGTCAGCTCAGTGATAACTTTTTCCCTTCATTTTAAAAGTCTTCTACAGACCAGAAGTGGATTCAAGCATAAGGGCCCAGGAAAAGTAATTGGTATTTCAGGTTTAGGAGGTCTGTGGAGAGCAAGAATGCCTGTCTGAAGAAGCAGACAGGAGCATATATGTATCAGAAAAAGGAGAAGCCTGAAGCAAATTGAGAAGCTGTAGACTTCCCCACCCACCCCAGGTGGACGACTTGCAGACTAGAAAATTCCTTGTTGCCTAAAGAACAGTCTCAGATCACTGCAGCACACCCACAAATCTAAGACTTCTTTAAAATCACACTTTCACTTATTTTAGTTTGGCAGGAAACTTTAACAATATGAATTTACCCCCATTTCCCTTGCTTTTAGTCATCTTGTCTTTGCCCCCCCCCCCGTTTTTTTTTTTTTTTTTTGCTCCTCCTAGAATGCTCAAAAACTGTTTAAGCATGCTAACTTGGTCAAAGCTAGCACAGATATATCCACTCAAGCTGTAAATTATACCCTCAGCTACAGTGTAGGTTCATCCTTAAATGGTCATGACCCAAGCCTGGGTTCATCATCTGGATCAGGAACAACTTCTACAACTGCTTACGTAGTCCCAATTTTTTTTTTTTTTTGGTGCCACTGCACTCCACCAAACCTTTGGCTACCATCTTGCCCTGCAGGCACCTGAACTCACTCAACACCTAAGTTTCTGCTTTTGTGCGTTCTCAACCCAGACACTGCACCAAAGCCCCAGAGCAGTTCAAAAACTTCAGGGGAAATAAATGGAGGCATGTCTGTCTCCCCCTGGGGCTTGAGCCATTAGATGTACTCAGAGCTGCCAAGAGTTTCCACAATAGCTTGGAGAGGAGGCAGATAATTCTAAATTAACTGGCTTAAAACAAACAAAAAACCACACCACCCTTCTAAAGTAAAGAGTCTAGTAAGGATTTACCCTTAACTTACCATTGTGCATGCTCATCTTCGTAGAAAGTCTTTTTGTCCATAGTATTGTGTAGCCAGACTAATTTTTCTGACTTCTGGGTATTACCAATACTTATCTGTTAAGACCTTGTTTAGCCAGTAAAATGTCTACAGTTTTCATTTGCAACAAAGTACAGCTTAACACTATCCATTTAAATATTTCATTACTCATTTAGTTATAACATTTGGAATCTAATTTTTAGAGCAGATCATGGAAACTAACTTGAGTTTAATTTATGTCTGATTAAGCTAAAACCTACTATAAATCATGTTGAGGTCACTTTCAGGGATCACCAATAGTGATTGGGAGAAATAATTATTTTTAACAGTAACATTACTAATTCTTAGATGCAGTGTTTTTTAAATGATTTTTAACTTTTTTTATCCTGCTTGGGTAAGTTTTAATACCTACTATCACTAGGCTTAATTTTTCTCTTTGCTTTCTGTTGGTTTTGCCTTAAAGCCTATACAAAGTTCCTTGCTGACATCACTTCATTATTATCCTGGTGCAAGATAATGCAACACTGATACGGAGAGGTACCTTGGCTGCAGATAATTTATGAAGCTCAGCCATGCACTGGGATAAAGATTAGCTCATACTATAACTATAACACAGTCAAAATTTTCATGAGCCGAAATTAGTATTCTCGCTAATTTCCTACTTGATTTTTCAGCAGAGCTGTCCTCTATAGTAAGAAGAAAAGAGGGATAGGGAAAATAAAGGGGAAGAAGATGGCAACACATAGGTCAGTGATTTTTCATGTGTAAGCTGAGGTTCATTACAGAGAGGATTGTGGTTGAAAAGTCAACTCAGTTGAACAGACACAGTTGCAATTTAAGAATAAAATAACCGAATTTGGATGCATGTGAGAACCAGAGAAATACTCTGAGCTGATACAGAGTTGATCACGTGGTCCCAATTTTAGTGGCATGTGCCCTGAAGAACTTAATTCTAAGGGCAGTGCTTTAAGGTAGAACATATCCACTTAGTTTATCAGCAAAATTAAACTAGGTCTCTCAGATTCTGCTACCTCAGCTCCCGTGAACTTTAGCCTATCAGAAATATATAGAAGCACCTCTGCTTAGTATGAGCTTAAGAAAATTGTCTAATAAAAATGCAACAATTAAGGTTTTGCTGATAAGTCTTGCATATGATTTTTAGAATATTTTCCACATCTCCATTTCATAAAGAGACTGATTCAGGTTGCAGAATATACCGCTATGAATCTAATGATTAACTAAACCTGTTAGCCCGAAAATTTGCAAAGTAGTAAATAATGGCAGCTCAGTTATACAGCACAACTGCATCACTTGGTGAGCAGGGTTCATCTGAAAAACATGCATTTTAATACAGCCAAATACAACATAGATTCTCTTTTCCCCTGGATGGAGGTCACATTTACAAGATGAGTGACATATCCTGGAAGGCGGTGGGTTTTTTTGGAAATGAGTTGGGGGTCGTGGACTTAAACTAATGCTTCTGATTGTTTAAACAGAGCAATACTGAATGGGATTTGGAAGTGTTACCACTGAATATGTCACTGGTGATATCATTATGGAATATTGTGGCCAGTTCTACTGTCAAAACATGTTTTACATTGAAAGACAGAAAACTTATTCTCTGGTCACATAACCTCCTTATCTTCCCTTTGACAAGAGTCTGAAATTCCTACACGAGGAGCTCTTGAATCTAGCAGACAGGAATAGCAAGGTTTAGTTAGTGGCTGCAAGCTGAAACTGGATAAATTCAAGAAGAGAAAATGCAATTAATTATTGGCTAAGATAAGTAACCATTGGAGTAATTTACCTAGGGATGCACTGGATTCTCCTTTATGTGAAATTTCTGAGATAAGCATGGTTATTCTTTTCAAACAAACACATCTCTGGTTCAACCTCAACACGTGTTTGTGGCTAGACTTAATGAAACTTCAAAGTGTACTGTGCAGAATGCCAGACTAGGTGATTGTAGTGGTCCCTTTTAGCCTTAGAAATCTGTCAATCTGAATCCTTTAGTAATTTCTTCAGAGAGAAAATAACTGGAGAACTAACCCTTCTCTGAGGCCTCCATTCCTTTATCCAGCTCTTGCAAAAATCCCAGGAGAATAGCCTCTTTGCCCCCTCAGTAGGATGGCATTTTGATTTCTGGACTAGTAGGAAACCAAAGAGAAAAATGTATCTAAACTCTTCAGCAGCTCAGGGAACATTTAGGCCAGTTCATAAACTGGGGTAATTCAGTAGCTGTATTGCCTTTAATAGAGCCATGCTAGTATGAGTTGGGTATGGTTTTGTTCCTTACCCCAATCATTTTCTTGCTCCTCCTTCAGTGTCCTTTCTGTTTTTCCTCTCTCCTTTTTCTTTTTATCCACTACCCTTCTTTCCCAGCTCCCCAATGAACCACTATGTTGGGCAACAGGGGGAGGGGCTACAGACTACATTTGCTGCCGCAATGGTAACGTATAGTACAGGAGATGTATAGCGTGCTAATTTAAATTGCAGTATTTATTTACATAATATTCTCTTTTTTACACACACACACACACACACACACACACACACACTTGTATAATAACCTCTTTAAGGAATGGAAATACCTTTTTAAAAAAAAAAAAAATCTTAACAATTGTTTCCATAACACACTTAAAGCATGCAGGCGCTCTGGCAGCACAGTTGTTTATTGGCTACAATTGTTTGCTTTGTTTCAAGAGACTGAGTAAACTACCTTTGCCTTGTAATAGAGACAAATGCTCCTCTTTTAATTCAGAGGCAAGCTGTGTATGCAATATGCTGTCCAGCATGATTTAAACTTTATCTAACGGTGCTTGCTAATGCTCAGTTTGTGAAACTGGCATTTAAGGTCAGATTTTTCTTGCAGCATTGAACATCTTCTCTATGGAAAACACCATTACAGGATGAATTGATATAGATATAGATGTATTTCCTTTATGGTAAGTTTCTTACATTTAAAACTGATTTGCAAATATAAAAAGCGGTATCATAGATTAAGTGCCCTTTACCTACAGTTCACTTTTATGATCTTCTTAGGAATGTGTGTCCTATGATAAATAACTTGCCACAGCCACATTTTTATCAGACATGATTGTTTCCTGAAACTATAGACAGTTCTTCAATCTCTTGAGAAGCTATTGTGTGGCAGAAAGTTACTGGATGCAGCTGGAAGCTACTACAGTAAATGATCAATAATGTTTAATATTGGTTCTCAACTCTTGACACTTTTCTATTGCCCTGACTCATACAATATATGACCATATACATTTAATCTACATTGCCCTAACATTCATCATTTGATCCTTAGAAGTGCTGAATGCCCCCAGCTATGACTAAGCTTGCCAGGTTCAGATGATGGAAAGGACTGAAGCTGCATTTGCTTGTTCAGAGGTATGTGGGTTTACCCTGGTTGGGGATGTTGTTTGATAGGAATGTAGTCCCATTAGAGTTAAATAGAAATTGCTGGTGCTCATTAACTTCCCCTGAGCGGCTCACCCCCTTGTGGATGGAAAATAGCTAGTGTTATTACCATTCATCTGCCACAAAATTAAGTTGTTCACTCCTTGTAAACTCATAAACAGTATTAAAGCACCAAACAGCACTACAGATTTTCACATTAGAGGGAGTCCAAAAGGAAAGAGACACTGCAGTATTACTGAGTGTGACTCAATAAATGAGAAACATGATCATAGAAGATTAGGGTTAGAAGGGACCTCAGGAATTTATCTAGTCCAACCCCCTGCTCAAAGCAGGACCAATCCCACTAAATCATCCCAGCCAGGGCTTTATTAAGTCAGCCATAAAGACTTCTAAAGACAGAGATTCCACCGCCTCCCTTGGTAACCCATTCCAGTGCTTCACCACTCACCTAGTGAATTTTTTTCCTAATAACCAACCTAAATCTCCCTCACTGCAACATGAAACCATTGCTCCTAGTTCTATCATCTGCCACCACTGAGAGCAACCTAGCTCCATCCTCCCTGGAACCCCCTTTAAGGTAGTTAAAGGCTGCTATCAAATCTGCCCTTCCCCAGTCTTCTCTACTGCAGTCTCAACAAGCCCTGCTCCCTCAAACTTACCTCATGAGTCATATGATGTGCAAATATATAGAAATTCCACATACACTGACACCCTTGGCTGTGTAGATTTCACTGAATGTTTTCTAAACGAATTGGGTACATCTAGATCTGTCCAACTGGCTTATTGTTTTTTTTAGAAGACTGGAAAGTCCTACCATCTATGGTAATTTCTGACTTTGGGCTTTCCTGTGTAGCTGCTGCTCCCCTTAGTGAAGGGAGGCATTCATCTGAAGAGGGGCAACCTGCCTCAATAAATGCTGATCTGGGAGCTAATGAAGTTCCTAACAAAGTTAATGGGAGACTATAGCAATGAGAGATGCATAAGGGCCGTAATCAGTCATAGTTTAGACAGAGAATCCCCTCAGAATTCAAAGGCAGACTTCTGCATGGATGGCACTTTCTAGTTCCACTTCTACCAGATTATTGTCCCCTCTGACTATGGAGAGGATGTCTGTTGGTTTTTTGTTTGGTTTTGTTTCAAAATTTCATTCCCCATGACTAATAATATATTTTCTGTTGGGGGGACCTTATGCCACATTCATTGCCAAAGCACGAACACCTTCCAGTAGTTCATTGTTATGTGGCTAATATCTGTCTCATGCAGTTTGGTCTTTCTTTTATCTTCTCCACAGGCGGGAGAATTGTATATGTGGTATAGTTTGGGTTTGGCAGGTGTGATGGGCTGTTTACTCCACACTTGCCTGGAAAGAGTAAGAGTGAGAAGGGAACTAATTAATTTAGTAAATTACAGTTGAGGCAAATTGTGTGGCAAGTAATCCCCTGAGTTTGGGATCCCAGCTGAAGGGGAAAGAGCTGATTTGGGGCTATAAAGGCAGGAAATTGGCAGCAGAAGGAGGCTGCTGGGAAAGCTTGCAGTCAGTCTTAGGAAGAAGGAGATGTTTCAGCTGACAAATGAAGAGCATGAGGAAGGTCTAGCGGGAACAAGATCTTGACTTCTGGTTGGAAGGTTCCTGAAGTGGTACCCAGGATAGACGGCAGGACTGGTTTCCTTTGCTAGTCACTACCAGGTAGGGAATGGGAAGACTGCCAGCAAGGAAAGTCTTTAATATCCCAGAATGGGGAAAAGCCGTACAGTAACCTAGCTAGATGACTGAATCATGAAGAGACCACAGTACCACGTGGAGCAAGAGAGGGGCTGCAGACAGAGAGGGTGTACAGCCTTGGGAAGGGGTATCAACCTGCTAAGCTATTCTCCAGAATGAAGTGTCACTTTAGCAGTGAGCGGGTCACTTCATCACAGTAGGATTTGCTGTACATGCTGTTTTGTCCTAAAGCAGGCAAAATCAAAGAAATGGATCTTGTATTTGTAATGGAAGAGAGTCAAGTCTGTTGATGGTCTTTAGTATCTGTGGGATTCTTTTCACAGTCTAGGACCAGACTCCAAGGAAGTTCTCTTGATGTGAAAATATAACTCCACAGGCAAACAGACTTTTGCTGTGAACCGATGATAGTGGATAAAACCTTCAACCCAGAGACAGGATGTGGGACACCTTCACAGCAGGTCTGCTGCTGCTTGCTGCACTTCCTTGATGTGGCTTTATAGACACAATCTGTGCCATTTGCCAATCCACTGCTCACTCGTACATCACCCTTCCTCCCCCAAAATGTGTTTTCAGAGTTCCTGTGCATAAGATGTGTTTCCTGTAGAATGGGGTCAGTAATTTTGCACACATTCCTCCATTTATGGCCACAGAAGACAGGCAAGATATCACCTTCAATGCAATTTCAATCAAAATGCTGAAATTATAATTGAAATCAATAATTATTTTTGAGGCTATAAAACAAAAAAAAAAGGCTTAACTGACTACAGATCATTGCTATTTAAATTTTTCAATGTCATGCCACAAATCAGCTGTTCCAGGTCAAAAAATGTTTCTGCTTGCTTTGATTCAGTGAAGGCTTCAGTTTAGGTTCACACTATGAAAAGATACTCCCCTCCCATCCTATAAACTGCAGTTATAATAGCATTGGCCAGTGATGTAATCCCCTTGGGTGCATCTACACTTTAGAAATTAAGTCGACTTAAGGAGGCTTAAGTCGATTTAATTTACTTAAGCTGCCCCTTGAGTCGAATGAAGGAAAAGTTGGTTCGAATTAACACCTTGTTTTAATTCAAACTAGCGCTTAAGTCAACTTTATTAAGTTGACTTAAGCCAGTGGCGACGTGGAGTAGTGCCTCGTTGGACCTTTTTAAGTCGGTTTAAGGCCAAAAAGGGGCCACGTCTACACTTGAAAAGTTAAGTCGACTTTTGTTAAAGTGGACCATATGAAGTCGACTTAAGTCGACTTAATGTTGATCTTATTAAGTTGACTTCATAAAGTCAACCTAATTTTTCAAGTGTAGACATAGCCCTTTTGTTATGTTAAGCGCTTGGGTCATGCTTGTTTTAGCATATGAGTCAGCTGTCTTTGTTTGCTTGTCTAGGCTGTTAACAAGGCTCTGGTCCCTGCATAAGACTGCTTTTGAAGTGGGTTTTATGTAGGAGGACCAAGAGGATGGCTATGGGCAACAGCTTGCATCATAAGCTTTCTTGTGTGGTGTACAGGTTTCTCTTCTACCTACTTTCTTTTTCAGTGTTAAGTGGGATAGGATATACAACTACACACCAGGCAAGATAGGATTATAGAATAGGTTGGGCTCAGGAGCTCCACCCTTCCACACCTGCAAGGTATACTAGTCTTGGAGGAGAAACTTTAAAAGACAGAAGACCAGTTCAGAATGGCCAAGTCTTGGGAGGTTCAAAAATCTTTTCCCATTTACTTCCAGAAAGGAGCACTAAGGAGGATGAAGCTACTTGAATACTAAAGAGTAGCTCTGAGGATGTTAAGATAAGCTATAATTCATCATGCCAAAAGGAGAGAGGCCAGGGACATCTTCTGGACTATTTTTGTTGTGCCTTTCCTTTATTCCCTTTTCCTCCAAAAACTAGGGATCAAGACCTAGATGCAGGCCACAGGAATAGAAGGTCTGGGGAAGAAGCAGGTGGCCTTAAGAGTCAGAGAGCATAATTGACTGCGACAGGGACTCTAGGGAGGAGCCCAAGGTAGAGTAAGGGACCAGGTTTCCATATAGGTCACCAAGGAAAGGCATGGTGAAGGCTTTCTGGATAGCGGTCATAAAGTACTGTGGTAAAAGATTGCTCGACTGTTGTTGGATTAAATGCTGACCTATACTGAAAAGGGTGAAATTAAAATGTGACCTGGTCAGAGGGCTGAATTAGGAGACTCAGAAGATCTGAATGACTTGAGTGGGGTGCTATAGAGAAGAAAAGTCTGCATCCAACCACAAGGCAGTGCACTGGCTGATAAGTCACTTGCATGGCTCTATCAAAGCACTTTTGTGCTAACATCAAAGTACGAATAGCCCCATTATGCAAGTGAGGAGTCTCTCAGAAATCAAAGTTTAACATGTGCTTAAGAGCTTTTCTGGATCAGAGTCTAGATGAAGCTGCTGAGAGAATAATATGGGTTCTAGTTCCTCTAGTAGATGAATTATACCCAACTGCACATTTTCATTACAGCCAGTCCTGCTGGGTCAGTAACACAGAACCCAGTAGCTACAAAAGCTTAGAGTTTACATGAGAATTTCCATCTAAAGCTCATCTTAAACAAAATAGTTATTTTGGGGAAAGCCACTGGATACATTGGCTAAGTTGGTCAGTACCAATATTGATTGTGTTCATTGATGGACATTATTTGTCAGATTAGCAAATTAAGGGTATTTTAGACATGAAGCTCCTATTGGATGCCCAGTGTTCCCAAATTTGCCCATAAACTTGAGGTATGTTCATTTATTAGGGTTACTTTCCTTGTGGGGTAGGGAGGTGTAATTCTATTAATGTGCTGCTTGTGTTACTTGTATTTCTATATGGAGCTTACTTCGCCCTTCTGCAAGTCCCCTCCCAAATGGAGCTACCCTTGCAGGACCTAAATTTCACAGGACTGGGTTTCTAAGTGCACCTGAGCGGACCGGGTCTATTAGCATTCTCAGCTGACCCCTTATATGTCCCTGAACTCGGCAGGCTGAGTTACACAGCACTTCTCTGCTGCCACCCTTATGGACCCCTGGTACCGCATCAGACTAGACTTGAGCACACGTCTGAGCAAGCTGGGTCAAAACAGCACTTTCAGCTGTCACCCTTATATGCCACTGGTTCAGCATGTTGACAGTCCCCTTAATGAGCACACCTTACAGGATTTTGGGCACCACAGGGATCTTTGGCTAGATAAAAGAAGCATTGCTGAAGAGCAATATAGGGAAGCTAAGAACACAAAGGAGAGGGACAGAGTCTGGCAACCAGCTTGATTACAAAAGTTACTTTATTGTTAAGTACATAAAATTTATGAATAATTATAAAAGGAAAGAAAAATACTCAAACAATTACAATATTAATAATCATACAAAGAGAGAAATGATCAAACAGTTACAATATTACCCAGTTTCACTTGTAGTATTGGGGAAATCTAGCCCAAGTGGATTACAAAGATCAGATTTAGAGAGTTATATGGACTAAGAGGGAAAAGGGTGTCTCACCAGTCAGTGCAGCTCAAAGGTATCCAGGAAACAGGCTGTTCAGCTTAGGGCCTGGCATGCTAGAGACAGGCAGAACCCCCACCACGATCAGCAAGGAAAAGGTGAAGTCCCAGTGGAACTGATGCAGCTTTTGGGTCCAGGCATCAGAACAGATGAAGGTATCGGAACAGATCAGGCATCGGAACACATTCAGAACTTGGGTAGGGATTTTTGTAGGGAAGAAACAATGGTTCAAGGCAGAACACTAGGGTTGTTTTGGGGTAAATAATGACTTAAGGGAGTAAACTAGAGTTGTTTTGTTTAGATGGACAATAGGAGCTGATCATTCCTGCCTATGGGTGGCATTCCTCTGAGGGAGCTCACAATGCAATCAGGCAGATTCAATATGTTGGATATCAATTAAAGATCTATTGACTAGAATTGGTCTGATAACTGCTGAGGTGGGTGCGTGCAGACAGGAGCAGAGATTCCCCCATCATGCAGTGCTTCCCTGCTTCTCCAATCCCAGACTTCAGTGCGACTCTGGCCTTGGAGCTTGGTTCTCCATTCAGCATGCTAATTTGGGTTCCATTCCTGATGCAATTGAAGTTTCTGCTCTCCTTTCAATGTGCTAATGGCTCACATCTTCACTAGCTGCCTTTTAATTGTTTTTGGTTTATGGTTCAAGCAGAAGCCGTGGGGGTCGGGGGAGTCACAGAGGCTGGATACTGTGCCTGGTTCCATGAACACAGAACTAACAAGTAACAGCAGGTACGGTAACTGGTGAAAAGCAAGGCTTTCAATCTACACTTGGAAAGGCAAGTGAGACTTTGTGGATGTGTACATTGCTAATGCTTTTCCAGGCTTTCACCTGGAAAATAAAACTCTATAATGGGCTATTCTTGGCTCGCTGCTGCAGAACTTTTAGAAAGTGAAGCTAGTCCAGAATATAACCTGTTTGTTAAGCATACCTTTACATACTCCAGGGCTGCTTTTGGACATCAAGGTACAACCATTAAAACACTAAATAGTTTTGTGGGTGTGAGTTAAATGAGTAACTTCCTTTCTTTCAGAGCTGCACTCCCCTGGTTGTAGTCAGTGGAGCCATTTGATCAGGGTAAGATGACAAGATACCAAGTGTGAAAGATCAGGACAGAAGGTGGGGAGTAGAAAGTACCTAGATAGCCCTGAATATCAGGATTATCCCTATAAACTGGGACATCTGGTCACCCTAGAGATAGGTGTCTTTTGATACTGAAGAGGAGGAGTTGCCTGAAGGGTGCTATTTAGAAGGGCTCTTCAATTTTGAATTATTCTCTGACCCCTGATCTGTTGAGGCACGTTGCAAAACTCCTCTTCTCACCTGCCCTTCAAGTATTTATGGAAAGGACAAGAAGACTGGGTATGGGACAACTGATGTTTCTGGCTTGAACTATTTGATTGTGGAGACAGTGTTTCATATGACATTTTTTAAGCAATTCTGCTATATTGAAGTATTCTAAATCTAAATTAGCAGATTTTGTTGGAATCCTTTACAATATAAAAAGTATATAACTTGTAGATTTCCAGTAGCAGCATTTACTTAGCCATGTTGCACATGTTCTGTTCTTTTCTCCCTGTTTTAATGAAATACATATTGTATCATAATAATACTGCAAAGCAGAGGGGAAAATAGAGAAGAAAAATGCATTCACTGGCTTGGAAGATAATTTGTCTTTAGAGCCAGGAAATAAATATGTATTTTAATATTCTGAATAGGTAGGGAAGTAGGGCATTTTCTGAGCTACTCCTATAGAAAATAACTGCTTGATTCTATTTGCAGTTTAAAGAACATAAATGTATCTTTCAGTGATCAAAAAAAAAAAAAAAAAAAAACCCAAAAAAACCCACCCAAAACCTTCAGCTATTCTAATACCATTCTTTAGCATTTTGACACATTGAAACATTTGAGATCTTGATTCCACAGTGCCTTGCATCCTCTGTTATCTATGGATTTGAGCTAGGTGTTCAGCAACAGCTCTGACACTCTTGGTGCAGTTCAGGCCACAGGAGTCCAAGTGACTTTTTAAAACAAGTTTCTGGCTACTTGATCTTTGGGCTGGCTTGTCCCAGATTCCACATAATTTACCGTTTTATCAGGGTTCCAATGGGATGCAAGGCAATCTGTGATTGCTGGAATACAAGGGAATTGTGTGTATTCCCTCTGGTTTTCCAGAAATGAGATGCAACTAGGTCTTAGGAGAGGGAGCTGACGAAGATTTGCCAATGGTGAGCAATGTTGCTACTCAAAAATTCCTCCACACAAGGGTAACTTTCACTTTGGTAGGTCCACCATATTTGCATTGGTAGTGCTATGCAAGCTAGGCAGAATTAGGCCAAGCTCTTGCCTTTCCCGTTTCCAAGTGATATAGAAGCTTTCCACTTCAGATAAGGTGAATATGAAATTCTACTGATGCTCAGTTTGCACGGGAATAAGAGCGAGCAAGGTGTCAGTCAGGCGCAGAGCTTTTAAGTGTAATTACAGGATGGTATTATGGAGGGTATGAATTTCATGGTGTAATTCACGTTAGGATGACCTCATCTTATTCATATCTACTGGTGGTTATGTTCGCTGGTTGACCATGGATATGTTTGTATTGTGGTTACAAACATCTTTTGTGATCAGGTGACAGAACATCTGATTTAAACTTGAGCATGTGCTAAGAATGTTACCTTTTGAAACTACTTGTACAGTACATGTCAGACATTTCTGGGTCACCATTGTCACCCAGATGTTAACTCAAATCATTAATGTAAAAAAAATGTATTCTGTAGGATTTTAACACTGTAGGTCAGTGGATATGATATACTCTATGAATTTGAGTAATTTGTAATCATATGTGGGTGCACTCTACTATTTTAGACTTTTTAACATGCAGTTCAATTTTTATGCACTAAATTGTTGTGCTTTGGAGACAGTCACTCCCTGCTATCACTGGCTGACAAGGATTTAGGTATACATATGCCCTTTTAAGCCAAATGTTGTTAGGAAATCACTGGAGGAATTGGACATTACTTTTTTCTCTCACAGAATGCTTTAACTATCTTGGGGAACAAAGGTCTCCATCCAGCAAAGCATTCTAATGGCTTATTTTAAAGATCTGAGCAATCCTACTGAAGTGTTAAGTGCCTTGTCCAAAATTCAACTAGTTGCTCTATAGACCATACAGAGAACATGGGGGTATTTTTAGACAATTGGGGAACCAGATGACCTGCCATTTGAAGTTCTATATTTGACTTCCATCATGTAACTCAGGGATTCCCAACCTGTGGCCTGCAGGGGCTTTCAGAGTCGCTCACGACTGCCCTCCTGCTGGCTGCAGAAGGGAGCCACTGCCTAAGGTACCAGACAGACCACATTTTTGCAGGGCTAAAAGACTGGTGCAGTCTCCTTGCTATAGCCAAGGAGATGGAAGATCAGCACCACAGTTTCCCCCTATCTGTAGTAAGGAAGATGACAGTGATCCACCTAGGTCAATAAGCACCAGTGTCCCTTCTGGAGCCAGAGGAATGGAAGCGCTGATCTTCCATGCCTCTGGCTGCAGAAGGGAGCCACTGCCTTGGGATCCAGGTAAAGCACACAAGGCTACAGGATGTGTGTGGTTTCCCTGCTTCAGCCAGAGATTCAAGACATCAACTTCCTTGCTGAACTCCTTTTTTTTGGTTGGAGTGGGGGTGCAGAAGCTTGTTGGTGGAGACTGGTGGCCCTTCAGGGTTGTAAAAATTGTATCTGTGGCCATTGAGCCAAAAAGGTCAGGAACCACTGACATAACTGATTCCAGTATGAAAGCTGAAAGGTAAATACATGATAAAAAGCTTCATTGAAATTCTTCTCAAGTATCCAAAAATGACAAAAAATAAGCTCAAGTCCAACTTTAATAAGCTGCTGAGGCAAATGTCATAAAATATTTTGTGTTCAGTTGCCCAAATGAAACTTGTAACATAAATTACAAATGACACTTAATTTCTCAAAGCTTCACTACTGCTATTATTCCTGATACTATTACTACAATCATTAACTCAGATCAGGCCACCAGATTCAGTCCCCTTCTTGGTTTTCTCTAATATATTTATCCATAACTTTTGGTCCTAAAGCATCCCCAAAGGCTCTATGAAGTCTAAATACAACAATATCTTCAGTCACCATTGAAAACAACCTTGTTTCACCACACAGCTAGGTGTATCTTTGACAAATCTCGCACATAAGATAACAGGTGAATAAAACCCCATTCAATTGAAGTTGCTGTGGCAGCTTATCAAAGCAGAAAGTAGCTAGTCAGAAAACCCAGGTTAAATGCCTAACCTGTAGTTTCACTCCCCTACTTTTGTGAAAAGTCATTTGTAAAAAGTACCAGGGATCTTTAGTGATCACAAGTTGCCAAGATTTTCAAGTATTTAGAAAATAAGTGGCTTTCCCCCTGCTGTCTTTTCTTCCATGTCCCCTTCCATATTTAGAAATCTAAATTTTGGATTAGGGAACTTAACTTTTGACATAGTCTTGGCCCTATATAAGGCTCTTCTTTAGCTTTTCTCTTTCTAGAAGGCAGTACCTACAATAATGGGATTCCTATTATTCTTCCCAGTCACTCTTGCAAACCAGTCCAGACCCAGTGTGTTGACTCAGGTGCTGTTTCTTGAGCCTTTTCCCATCTACTGCAGTTTTCTTATCCAAGTGCTGACTACAATGAGAATTTGCAAAATTGGAGACAAATACTTTGGTTGCAGAGTATACATTTTCTTTTTCTATGATTACTCTATTTCCAATTCCTAGCTGAAGAGAAGGAAGCTTCTAATCTCTTAGAAGGTGCTTTAAAGTCATTGTGGTAAGAAATGCATTAACATAAAATTGCAGAAGCTGCTGGCATTTTGATGCTAATACTACTGTAGATGTTGAATGTCATGGTTCTGAAACAAAAAGAAAAGATCTGCTTTGCCAAAAAATTTCAGGGCTTTCTGCCTAGCCCTATATGCAGGAGACATGAACACAAATGATCCATTTATAAAAACTTCTGACTCTCTCTTTTTAAAAGCACTAAGAATAAGGTAAAGTAGTAAAAGTGCCAAAGGTAATTACCCACTCCAACTATTCAAGCAGTGAAGAGATTCTCAAAAGTTAATGATCTTTTTATAGGTATTCACTGTTCATTATTTTAGAGTGTGTGTGTGTGTGTGTGTGTGTGTACTGCATTGTATAGCACTGAAAACTGATGGATGAGCTTCATGTCCAGCCTAATTTAAAAAAATGCCTCTATGATCTTATTTGAAGACTCATTTTTGTATGTAGTTTATACTTTGGCTATTATAGTAGCTTGTGTTTTAAAGGGGACCTTTTATTTTAACAATATCAAAATCCTGCACACTAATAATGTACAATATCATTGAAATGCAGTCACTTTTGGGCCTCTCTCCACTGAAATGATAATCAAATGAATTTTGTTAAGAAACTTGGAGTGGGTTTATATAGCAAAAATTACTGGGTTGCTTAATGGAGTCTCCCATCCATGTCAACAAATGAGTTGTATCAGTGACCCTTCATAATGATTGCATTCATTGGTCTGAGATGCAGCCAAAGCAGCATTAAAACCTGTAGTTGATGGAGTTACTGAGATGGCCTTTCTCTTTTCTCTCTGCCTCCCTTATACTTACTTTGTCATTATAATCAAGCAAGCAACAAACATCTCGGTGTAAGTAGGCCCCAATCCTGCTCAACCTGGAGCCTGAATTCTGAGCTAATGATTCTGAATGGTTCCAAAACTGGCGGAGAGGGGAGGGAGGAGTCATTCCTTTCCAGGAAGCAGAACAGCTATTGTACATTACAGTAATGTGTACAGAAGGAAAAACCTGGTGATGAATATCAGAGAATGAGTCTTTGGAGCCAGAAATGAAGCAACAATCCCACCAGCTAATCATATTTTGTAACGAGGGAGAAGTATTTAATTACATAAAGAGTGCTAATCGGTCCGAGATGGATTACTTCCTGACCAGCAAGAGAGATCTAAAAAATAAAACCAGAGATCCCTCAAGAACAAACTATGAAGCAAGATTGCTTACTTGGTGCTCCTGGGCAAAAATTCTAGTGGGGAACAAAGAGAGGTGGGGTGGAAGTGGGGGGAGGATAAAATGGTGGAGGCTCATAGATGAAAGGTAATTTTGAGGATTAAGGGTGAGGTTCTACAGAGGCTGGACCAAACAGACTACAATGAAAAGCAAGCTACTTATCCAGGGTCCTTTAGAAGGTGGTAACTTTAGGTCCTTACCAAATGAGGCTGGATTTGGACCAGCAATGCTCAGCTGGGAGGCAGTCCCCTGACCCAACCATTCTATCCATTACATAATATTGGGAGTTGGTATGCCTTTTACTCCTATGACTGATCCCAGGGTCAGGAAGGTTTGGTGTGGTAGAGGATTCAGAATAACTGCTCAGCTCCTTTGAAGCAAGGACCATCAGAGATCAGAAAGAGGTGGGAACTTCCCCATCCTTTCCACTATCCATGGAGGCCCCCATCTCCTCCCCCTGTACTGGGCTCCCATTTGCTACTGCAGCCATAGAGCAGCATTAGCCTCAACCCAGCTTCCTGTAGGAGACAGGAGAAAGATGAGCAAAAGGAGCTCGGGGACTGGGAGCTCAGGTGGAACGCTATATAAAATACAGCTCCTTGGGCTTTCGTTTGTGGAGGTGCCGCTTCCTGTTTTCTACAGGGCTATCTTTTGGCTTGTGTTAAATCATTTGGTAGCTACAAGTGTTAGTTGTCATCAGTAAGTTTCAGTGCCAGGTCAGCAGTTGGCACCCTCAATATTTGGGCAGCTATTCAGCACTTTTCACTTCCAGAGCACTATACAGGCATCGGCTAATCAGTCTCTGCTAATACTTTGAACTGTGATTGTGCCATTCATCAGCAGAAAGCAAGTATCCAGCTTTTAACAATGATTTCACTTAGTTAATAATTGTGGATGATTACTATAATTGGTGTACCAGATGAATAGAGGTATTCATGTCTCCTTCCTATAAACACCTCCACTCTACCTTATTACAGATCCCGAATTCCATGTTCTAAAAGCAACATTGCTGCTATTTTATTCAGACAAAGCTAGCTTGCTTGAACTGTGTGTTACAAGTTGTAATAATGCCAATGAAATTCAGTGAATGGAGCTCAGGAAAACTACAATGCAAATGGGACTTTCTCATGTGTGTGAAGTAGGCTCCAGAAAATGTCATGAAGTATAACCTCTAAAATCTTTTACTTTGGGGAGACAGGTCATGGCTAAAGCCAATATTTCACTGATGAAAGCTCTCAAGGAAATGTTCCTAAGGTTATTTTCCAACAGTAATGTTTGAGGGTTAGATATAAAAATACCTGATATGGCCACTGGCATTTCCCCTTTGTACTTCCATGTTCCAAGTAGGTTTATTAATGAATGATACCTTACTTGAAGGTCAGTGTGTCTGATTCTGATCCAACTTCCACTGTGTCTTAAATGGGTGATATTTCAAAAGACTAAGGCAGTAAGTTATATTCAGAATGACAAATGTTAGGTTATTAGTAGTCCTGAATATTTAAGGTTTATTGTATTATTCAGAGCTGTTATGAATATAAATCAATACTATAGGGACAAAGGCCAAAGGAATATGTAGATTCTGGTCACATGCACTCTTGCATACATAGGAGTAATTCCACTGTGGACAAGCAAGTTACCGCCATGTAAAACCAGACTAGGAGTAGCATTCACCCGACTTCAGTGGTAGCCACATATAGATTGACTTATTGTACAGAAAGCGTGTTGCTTAATCAATCTATTCCTCGTTAGTTAATTGACCTACAGTTAGAGATGGCAATAGGCCAAATCTGGAACCAGCTTTTCTAAGATCCTTGGATGCGTCTACACTTGCAAGTTAGGTTGACTTAAGAAGGCTTAAGTTGATGTAACTTTGGGCTTTTATTAAGTCGACTTACACTGTTCCTTAAGTTGACTTAACGAAAGTTTAAGTCAACTTAATACCTAGTTTTAGGTCAACTTAAGGCTTAAGTCGACTTCTTAAATTGACTTAAGCTAATGTGGATGCTCTAAGTCGACTTATTCCATAAGTCGACCTAGGGCAGGGGGACAAGAGAGCCTCGCATGGCTCCCTAGTGAAAGGGAGTCACGCGGCTCCCTTCTGCCGGGGAGCATGACTCCCTTGACTCTAGGGGAGCCCCTGCTCCCTTCTCCCCAGGACCCGCAGCTTCCTGGCAAGAGGAGCCTCAGCTCCTTTTTTTTGCTGGGAAGCCACAGTCTGGGGAGAAGGGTTTCCCAGCTGGGGCTCCAGTGGGAGGGAATACCCCACTGAGGCTCTGGCAGTGAGGGATTCCCCTGTTGCCCTGGCAGGGGAGGGCAAGGGAATCCTCGCTGCTGCAGCTGGGGCTCCAGCAGCGAGGGAATCCCCTGCTGGAGCCCTGGCTGGGGATTCCCTCACTGCTGGAGCCCCAGCCAGGGCGGCAGGGGAATCCCTTGCTGCCAGAGCCCCAGAGAGGGATTCCCTCCCCACAGAGCAGTTTCTCTGGGGGAGAGCCAGGTGTGTATGGCAGGCTCTCCCCCTGACAAGCCATGAGTGGCTTGTCCTGGTCTCGGGGAGAGCCAGCCCTGCGTGGCTGGCTCTCCCCATGCAAAGCCACCTCTCCCTTCTGGCAGGGAGCTCCAGCTCCCCCGAGCCTCGGCTCTCCTTTGACCTATCCAGTTGACTTAGAGAGTCTAGTGTAGACTTAATAAGGTCAACTTAACTTTGAGTGTAGATGTAGCCCTTGTGTATAGACTTTGGTGGTTTAGACTAAATGGGATCTGAGCCTTTCATTTTGGTTTGGGAAAGCAAAATCTTTACTGGGTTTTTGTGGAATAAAACCAGCCTGACTTGACATACACATGTGCTCACTCAAGCTTCCAGTGTGTGTGTGTGTGTGTGTGTGTGTGTGTGTGTGTGTGTGTATAAAACATATAATCTGTGTATATATAATATAAATATTTTCAAACAAGCTAAAATCAGACTTTTAGCTAAACCTTCTCGACCTACACTTTCTTATATACTGAGTCTTGTAGGTTCAGATGCTGTTTTGATCTAAGAATTTGAGACTAGGCCCAAAGCTCATACTAGTCTTGACAGGACAATCAGCGAAAACTCTTCGATTGTCTTTCTTGTTCTCCCTGCTAGTACTCTGTGTTCCTCTAGTTTCTGTTCTTGCTTTTGCCATTGATTCTGGCTGACCTTGAAGAAGTTGCTGAGCCTCTTGGGACATGTGCAGCCTTGAATCCCTTTGAAGTCTGTGGGCCAAGGTTAACAGTGATATGAAGAGTGCTTTCACAAGAGCAGAGGCAACCCTTTTTTTTTTTTTTTTTTTTTTTTTTTTTAAATGGGTGGTTAGGCAGGGGAAAGACTAGATTTAAAACAGCTGGTTGGATGTTTCCCTCAGTGTGTGTGTGTACCATTATTATATGGATCCATTTTTAAAAGAATGAAGTGAAGGCTGTTGTGTTCCAAATTCAATGTTTCCTTTTCTAGTGCAATCCCTAGATTTATTTTTGGGAAGGGCTAACTCCTCCTATCACCACCCAAGTCCCAATTTTCTAAGCCCATGCTTCAAATTACACTTCAGCTGTAAATTTTTCAAAAGAAGATTATAATGGGGTGTAGATTGCAAAATAATAAAAACACTGACTGCACCAACTTGGCATTCAGGGGAAGTGCAGAATGTGTAATTTACATCCAGGGAAGAAAAGAGGGATGCAGCAGGACTGTGAACCAACAGGAATATAAGGCAAAGAGGGGAAGTTACTGTACTTGTAGCCTCTTAACTTTTCCTGTATATTGAAGGAAAAAAAAAAATGTGATCCACAAATGAGAGGCCTGGTCCAGAGGAGAGGATTTTCTGTACCTGGCTGCACTTCAGGAGAGCGAGACCTTAATCCTCCCACATTTTATCTTTGGCTCTGTACTAGCTAGAGATTCCCAGGAATACAATGAGCTGGTTTAGCTGTCTGTCTTAATTTTTTTTTTCTCCCAGGGTAGAGTAAAACAGGTGAGATGGGGAGCAAGATGTATTGAACCCATTTTTATCCTGAAAAAGTACATTTTTAAACTAATGATGTACTCTCCAGGAATTAATTATAAAAGCATGGAGCTTAAAATATTTTAAAGCTGTGATTTAATTATCTGAACACACAAGGACTGATTCAACTTTCATTTACAGTGAGTCTAATTGAATTCACTTGTATAAAGCTGAAGAAAGTGAGAAGAGAATCCAAATGCATAAGTTAGATACACTGGGGCCTTATTGGAGTATTTAGCTGAATGGCCTCTAAAATTTCTCCCCTTGATTTCAGTAGTTCCCATGACTGTAGATCACTTTGATTCTACTTCCCATATTGAGAGAATCATAGTGTATGGTATAGTGAACTATGTTAATGCTTACGTATTCATCTTGGTTGCATAATGGTCCATGGATTTCAAATGTGCTCTGTGCCATGATTTTATTAAAGGTTAAAAACCTACACTTCTGACAACAATATTCTTAATTTGTATTTTTTTTTTTTTTAATACCTTCTCCTAGCTGCTAGAAAGATCCTTGCTGTGACATGAGGATCAGGCAGTCTCCTCTGGACAAGAAGTCTCTATTGCGTATGTGCTCTTTAAGAAGTCTCTGGGACAGCTATTAGGAGAATGAATTCCCTTTAATGGGGCTTGTCTGGCTGGTCCTCCATTGTAACTGAAAGGTTGCTTATGGGTGTTCACAACCTCACAACCTATTTCAGTAACACACACATAACAAAACAATACTTTGTAACTTCAGCTGCAATGATAATATGTGCATTCTAATAGGATATTAATGTTCAGTGAATCGTGACTTTTAAAATGATGCATCATAAGGCATACTTTTTGTACAAAACCTATTGTAATCATATCACGGTGCTGAATATGAGGTTCTAGGGTGCTACTTTGAGGCATAGAGTCACACCCTGGTCCTGTTCTTTATAATTTGTTACACACACAAAATGCCTGTTAGAAGGTATTTCTTTCATGTATTCATCTCAGATCCATCTTTTCACATGGGAAGTTTTATTCTCAGAATTCAGCAAACTACAAAAACAATTGCTTAATATAATTCTGCAACTCTTATTTAATTACTGAAGAAAATTATTGTGCTTTGAAAAAAGTAAAGTTCAACATTAAAATATTGTGCTAATCCTGAACACAGACATTTGAAAGCTTAATATATTTAGAGTGTTTTATTAAAAATGCTAATGTTTGTGGTATCTCATGGATAGTGGCAGATGCAAAGAATTTTATTGTAATTCCTAGTGACCAGACTAGGACAGTCATACCATTAAAACTTATTTAGGTTGGTCTGAATATTTACTTAAAAGGGTGTTCAGCAGGGTGCCAAGCAAGTTTTGCAATGTGAACTCAGAACCATGCTGTAAGTACGCAGCTCACACTGAAGTGGAGGAAAGCTCATCTGTCTGACTGAACATTTTGCCCATGTGCATTCCTAAATAACTTGTAATTCACAAAAATATGAAGACTTGTGACTTCTCAGGTGAAGTGGAAATGGAAAGAAGATGAAAATAGAGCAAGATGGGTGCATTGGTTTATGGACACTGGATGCTCAAATGCCTTGCAGTTCATCCAATTTTCCCCTGCCAGTAGAAGCTTCTTTTTTACAAAACATTTGTTCATACTTTCTGATTTTTTTTTTTTTTTAAAATATTGTAGACATTGCTGCTTTAGAAAGATTTTCAGTGGCTGAGAGAGAGGTTGTACAGACAGATGGTCTTTGATGCAGGCTTATCCATTTTTCCTTAGCCATGATTGCACCCATAGCTAGTATATTCATGCAAGCTATTTCATGGGTCTCTTCCATGCAAAATTATAAAGGATGGTTTCTATGATGTGGTTTGACTACTAGAGAACACCAGTTTTCTACTAAAAGGTAGCTAGCTGGGTACCTAGATGACTAGGTAATTACTCAATTTAAGATTAAATTAGGGTATCTTCAACACTGATTTTAAAGCAGAATATTGATTTTTGTTTAAATATTAATGGTTTTAAAAAAAAACAAACACCCTGACTGTTGTGCTACAGATATTTGTGATCCATAGAGCTAGGAGACCAACTCCACCAGAATTTCATAGCTAGGACAAATGACTCACTGATGTTTTACTGTACTTTATGAGCATATAGGTGCAGCCTACAATGACACAATCAGAATTGAAGCTGAGCAAGTTTTACCTGGATAAGAGGGCAGACTCAAGCCTAAAACTTGGCTATATTGCAGGATATGAGGTGGGGCAATAATCTTCCAAAGTTCAGAACTCCTAAGACTTGATTTTTTTATTTACTTTCACCATAGTAATTTAGATGCAACACCATTGAAATCAATGGAGTAGTGACAAGGGTATCTGGTTTTATAAACTTAGAACACTGAGCAAGTTTCATTTTTTTGCAGACAAATTACCTTGCTCAAAAGGGCATCATCTTAATGTTCCAAGGCCTTACTCCTGATATCCTATTCTGTAAATCAGAGGTCCAAAATTTGGCATTTGGTCCTATTAAGATGAAGGGAAAATAAATTATTGAAGGAAAGGAAAGAAGAATGCTAGTACAAACAATGGCTGTAACCAACTCCTCTTGATCAGAAAGTTCATGGGCTATTTCAGAGCCTCTTTGCCTCTTCAGATATTTCCTTCCACAATAATCATCTCTGGCATGCAGTTGGAATCCTTATTCATGAGAATCTTTTCTTAAGTGCACAGGGCTAGCGTACTATCATTCTCTCAGCTGTAGACCAAGAAATACAGTGAGCTGCATTTCAACCTTGACCCTCTTCTTCACCTCCGCTGTGTGAGACAGACATTATGGTTTCGGGAAATGAAAGAAGCTTGCTTTTAAAAAAAAAAAAAACAAAAAAACGGACACCGCTGTCCGAAGTACTTTAACTGTGATGGAAGAATGGGTGGGGAAAGAATAGAAGCTTGTTCTCAGAAGGTGTAATTAAGGGGGAAGTAGGCAAGTAACAAGACACCACTAGAACCAGGCCAGCTTCTTATGTGGAAGCTTTTTGAGTCTAGCGACTAGCAGTTATATTCAGTCCCTTATTCAGAATCCTTGTGCGCAGGCAGGTGATGTCAAAACCATTAATGCTTTCACTGTCTATATGAATTTGAATGGAACTCTGAGGGAAGAGGAAAAACTTGGAAAGGTATAACCAGAAGAACAGGATAAGAATGTAGATATAAATTTGAATATTGGGGGAAAAAAAGAGTTTTATTCATCCATGGGAAGTGGAGGAACCATTTGGGGAATTCCAAACAAGACTAGAGAAAGTTCTAGAAAATACGGGGAATGAACTTGAGTTAATAGGACTCTTCCTTCTCTAACTTCTATGGTTTTTTCTGATCTCTGTTCACATGAAATCACATCTTAACTGGTCCCTTAAAATTACACTTTGCCCTCATTATCATTGTGATCTAGTGTAGCCTTTTCAGAGAGCCAGATTGTGAATAGTTTATTGCCTGAGTGTTATCCATCTAGCTTGTCACAGAGATTTGAATGGCACTACTTGCATAGTAAGGCATGACTCAAGGGTGGTGCAAAGCAGATGGGATGAATTGAGTCATGGATCAGTGTCCACATTAGTGTACCTTGAATAAACATGGCAATAACACTTTGGACTTCCAACATCACTTACTCTAGATATTCTCAAAACATAAATCAAGCTTCCTAACACTTGCAAATGGTGTCTGCTCGCTCTTATAAATGTAGGAAGCTGAGGAAAATACGGGTTAGGTGGCTTTTACAAGGTTGTATAGTAAGTTGGTGGCATGTCTGATTATAAAAACTAGATCTCCTGATTCCCAATCCTGAGCTTTTGACAAAGTACATTCTTAGATGAACTGGAGCCCAGATCATATTTTCTCGTGACTTCAAAGTGTCCACTATCATTTTAGCAACCTGCCTAAGCAAAGATGGTTTATCACATAGTTGTAGGACTATGCCTAGAAGCACAGCAGCAGTGCAGCTGTAGCACATCTGGTGAAGATGCTGTCTGGCAATGGGAGAGCATCTTCTGCTGACATAGTGCCAGTGTGAACAGTGCTTAGCTTGCTGTAACTTAAATGTCTCAGGAATGTAAAAAAGGCACCCCCTGAGTGATGCCTTTTTCACACATCTGAGCAATGGTAGTGAGATTGACTTATACAGTAGTGTAGACCTGCCCATATACTTAAAGGCCAAAAGAGATCATCAGGATTATCTTGTTTGACATCCTGCATGTCTCAGGCTCCAAAACCGCATGAACATGACCCTGTAATTAAAATACATAATGTCTAAATTGACTAAATTACTGTAGAATCTTCAAATCTTGAATCTAAAAACATCAAGGTATAATGAATCCACCATTTACTTCAATTCAAACCAGCAAGTGACCTATGCCCCAAGCAAACTTCCCTGTAAGGTCTTTGGCAATCTGACCTGGGGGAAAATTCCTTCCCACCCTCCAATATGGCAATCACTTGGACCCTGAACATATAGATGAGACCCATCAGCCAGAGTCATGATTTCTTAAATACGTTCCTGGTTTCAAGCTGTTTAGGTGGACCAGGCAGGAGGATGCTCTAGAGTACTGCAACTTGCTCTCTTTTCATTGGCTGGGCTCCATAACTGTCAGTTTCATGTCAGAATGATGTTTTATAGTGTTTATTTAAAGCACAATAAGTACTCTCAGTTGCATAGTTTAGCCCATTATGCCTATCCCATTGTTGTCAAATTTTCAATATTCATTTATGCATAAATGTGTTCATATTATGCTTAAATTCCCATTCTTTCTTTCATTGTAAAGGGGAAGAAATATAGAACTCTCACTTGCCTGCTTATATTTTATGCAATTATTTTATGCCATTATTTGAACAATTAACATCTCTAACATTTTAAATGTCAGCATTCAACAGCAGTTAACTTTGACAAGGGAGGAAAGATAGCCCATGAAGAATAAAAGAAATTGGTTTCTTAAGCTGCTTTTTTTTTTTTTTTTTTTTTTTTGTTTTTTCATTTTAAATTAGTATAGTGGATCAGTAAGAATAACTTATTGGTCTCTATTCAATTAAAATTATGTTCAATCTATAAGCACAGCCATATGAGCTCGTAATTCAACAATATATGAATTGAAAGATGGGGCCCATTAGCAGTTCTTTATTGTCAGCAACTTTTATCAGGCCTGGTATACTCATTACACTGTTGACATAATCTGTATCTAAAATAGATCATGTAAGGTATCATATATAAACTGGTAATGTACTGGTCCTGATATTTGCTATATGATATATAGGCTTATAAATATATGCTAAAGTTATGTTCTTCACATGTATCTGGCAAGTAGTGCCGAAGCCATGCTTGTTCCCACCAAAGTAATGTGATTGTCCCTGCTTGAAGGTGTCTCCAATGTAAATTGAAAGACATTGGAAAAGCATTTTCATGAAAGGTAAACTAAGCCATCAGAAAGGTGATCCTTTAATGGGGAATGGAGACTGTGCCCTCAGGAAACCTTACTGCATCTCGAAGCCAGGTCATTGAACTTTGAAGAGAGAGGTTTTTTTACAAGTTACAAGACTGTAAAAAGATGGGCAGATAACCCTTCACCTGAGTAGAAAAGCCAAAATAGCACTTTGAATGCTGTGGGGATCTTGACCGAGCACTAGTCAGCCATTGCTGGAAAAAAAAAAAAAACTTACGATGGTAGCTTGTTTAAGTTTTAGCCATTAGACAACCTATTCTTGTTTTTACTTTATCCCTTATGCTTGAGCTCATTTGAAATCTTTTTCACTCAATAAACTCACTTTATTTTTATAGAAACTATTCCCTTGCTCTGTTTGAATTTAAGTGAACGTTAATTTCAGTCCAGATGGCAAGCTGCTATTTTTAGAGGAGCTAACTGCATAACATTGTGAGCATTCCGGGTGGGGGCTGAACACTGCAAGGAGACAGTTTTGGGGACATTCAGGACTAGGGGCATAGTTATGGTTACTCTACAAAAGTAACTGATCCGTGAAAGTCATGGCATGACCTGAATGTTCGTAGGCTGGCTATTTGTGCCAGGGCTGTGAACCACAAAAGTTTTAGCATCGAAGGCACCAAGGGTGAAGGGCAGGTGGTGACACAACCATTTACTGGTCTGGGTTGACCCAAAGCATCACAGCAACCTACTGTAAGCATGTTAAAATACTGACTACTTTGATGCTAGTTTTACACTATCTTAAGGGTATGCTTTTGCTTAAAATACTGCAGTCATGCTGTGGTAGTGCTTTAGGGTAGATACGTAAACCAGTGGCTACCAACCCATGGCCCAGGGGCTAAAGTGGCCTGTGGAAGCTTTCAAAGTGGCCTGCGGTTCCTCTCTTGCTAGCTGCAGAAGGGAGCTGCTGCCTAAGGATCCAGGCAGAACATGTTTTTCTTGAGGCTAAAAGGCCAGTGCAGCTCTTTGCTGCAGCCAAGGGGCATAGATCAGCACTCCCCTCCCCTAGCTCTAGCAGAGAGCAAAAGTACATTATATGGGTCCCTAGGTGCTGAGGACCCTGCTGGAGCCAGAGGGAGGGGAACGCTGAACTTCCATCACCTTGGCTGCAGAAGAGAGCCACTGCCTAGGGACCCAGGCTGAGTACATGGTGCTACAGGATGTGTGGTTTCCTGGTTACAGCCAGGGAGATGGGAAATCAGTGAGAAGGCAGCCTCCTCTCTGAACACCTACTCGTCTGGCTGCACTGGGCTGGTAGAGGCTTGTGGCCCTTCAGGGTTGTAAAAATTATATCTGTGGTCCTTGAGCCAAAAAAGTTGGGAGGCACTGACATACACCATCAGGAACTGTACTCCTCAACAAGGAGTAGCTAAATTAATAGAATTCAATTCATCTCTCACTGTCTACATGTCAGTATAGCTAAATTTCTCAGAGGTATAGATTTTTCACATGAAAGAGAAAGCGATATATAGACCAGACCTAATTCCATGGACTTAAATAAAGTTACACTGATTCAAAACCAGAAATATCAGAGATTGGATTCAGGATTGGATTCTATATAGCACTAAAGATAGATCAAGAGGCACTATTGTTGCCTGGTAAGTTCTTCTATAAAGTGTAAAAGTTCCCCTCCCATCAACTTAAGTAGTTTTATTCAGGTGAATTATGAACGGGGATTTTTCTACTAACTGTGAATTTTAATGTTTGTAGCTACTGGTTCTAAGTGTGTGCCTTGTGTCTGTTTACTTGCTTACAAAATGCAGAAAGCATGAAGCTTTTAACCAAACGTATGTGGCTATTTGTCTAACATTCTCAGAACATTTTTTTTTTTTTAAAGGAAGTAATGTTTGGCTAAAATGTTCTTCTGTGACAAACGGTCAGTCCCCTCTTCCCATCTCTCAGCATACGAATGGGGAGAGGGGGTGGTTGCTAGCTGGCTTTCCACCTTTGTATTATTTCATTTTCTTTTCTTGTGTGCAGTTAATGATCCTGTGAAGTGCTAACAGTCAATTCCCATGCAAATTTGAGGGAATTGAGGTTCCATAGCGGTTTACTGACTTATGCCTGCTCTTCACCCTCATATGGAATGTCAAAACTGACATCTAAGGAAGTCCTGTGCATGGACTGTCAAAATTTTATATATACACTGGAGAGCTAGTGCAGAATATAATGCTGCTCAGATAAAAGGAAACACAGGACTTAAGCATATGAATTGTTCAGCATACGGAAAAATGGAGTGCATGATTTTAAAAATAATAAATAAGAAATGTGACCATCGGAGTTGATTAATTTCTAAATTGCATAGTACAGAAAGTAAACTGGCAAGGAAAGAAGGAAGAATTATGGAATGAAGTAATCTGTCCAAGGAATTGTGCAGAAAGAATACAAAATTGCTGTGTTAAGAACATTACAGAACCTATGTATTTACTAAGGAACAGGGAAAGAACACTGGGCTCAGAGAGGCAGGTGAGACAGTGGTTGTAGTCCTAGAGTACAGCCTGGTCTTGTTTCATATGGCTTATTGGAACCCATGTCCTAAAGATGGAGGCATTTCATCATAACCCACAAAATGTACTTTCTATTTTTTTTGCTTTACACTGTTTTTAACTGTATGTGGCATTATCTGAGATAATGTGCCAAAATCTGAGTACCAATTTGTGTAAAAGTAATGCTATTAACTATAATATAACCAGTAAACCCCCGATTCTCTAAAGAATCGCAAATTGAAAAATGGTAATCACCGCTGGGTGGGAGGGAGGGCGGGCAGCCATGCGCTCCC